>CM057454.1:752225000-752825000 GCA_016271365.2 Neoceratodus forsteri | reverse complement strand
GACGTCGTCCAGAGAGGTGACGATGCTAATGCATGCCTTCTCCCAAGTACCTGACTCGTCCCCCATCCCGACTCCAGTGAGCTTGAAGCCGTCAGAACCCAGGAGAGCCTGTGCCTTCACCGGCCATCGCAAAGGAAGCGGGTGCACAAGGCACCCCTGGTAACTCCTCCCAGAGTGAGAGCATCCGCTGGGATGCTCGATCCTCCTTCCCTCACTGCTTTCGGCCCCCACCGACCCGAATCTGTTCCCGAACCCGGGTCGCCGGTGCAGCGCGAGGTGTGGCATCTAGCGCCTCAACCCTCAGCACCACTGGGCTGGCACCATTTCTGTTTTTGTGGTGCCTGAAAAGCAGTATGGTATAGGAGAGGGCCAGGCAGGAACCAAAGTACATTTCCATAGGTATGTGGCCCCCGTGTGTATCAACATTATACTGAGCTTAGCAATTATGCTGCCAGCTCTTTTACCCATTTGTACAACAACCATGGTTGCTCACCATCCTGAGAAAGGATGTTGTCTTCGTTCAGTCACCATTGTAGGAAAAAAAGGTGATATGGCCATGTTTGGCAAATGACAGTTTCAGGAACAGTACTCAAATAATTTATCTCAGCTTTGATTGCTTTCAACCAGTATTACTTGTAAGATGGTCTGTAACAAGTTATTAATTTAACAATTTCAGTCACATCTCCATATGCTTCAGTCTCCCTCCACCCCCACCCCACTCCCAACACACACACACACACACACACACAGACAAACAACTCTTACATTTAAAAATACTGTTGTGTTCATGGTCACGAATAAGTGCCTTTTGACACACTCAAGAAATCCAATGTACAGTCTTCAGCAATACATGCTCTGTGGGGCACTGTTGCATGCTCATTGCTAAGCAGTGTGAGTGATCTGTGGCACGGCTGAACTGACACACCAGAAGCTAACCATAACAGACATGCTTGCATCACATGACTGCATCATGGCCAGCTGTTAACACCATGCACACAACAAGAGTCAATGGCATTTCAGTGGCAAGTTTGTGTTCACCAAAACATTGCATGTCATTTGTGGCACCATGGTGCCTATGGCTGATAGGTTGCATACATTCCCTCGGGTCACTACGGTGACCATTTTTCTGGAATGAGCCTTGGTTGTTGTTAAACAATTGGCAGGAAGACAGGGAATGTCAGTGGGCAGCAGGAATGCCGCGCTCATATCCTATGATGGAGTCCATCACCCACTCTACTTACACTGACCCTGGGCTGAGTCCAGAGGTTAGTGTAGGTGGTTGGTGGTCAGGCCCTGCCATAGCGCCAAGGATCCACGGGGTGTGCATCAGTAAAACACATGCACGCGTATGACGCAGGGGGTTGTGAGAATGGTGATAGGGCAACAAGGCTTAACACAATAATGAAAAAAACAAATGTAATTTCAGTACTTCTTACATTCATGCATTACAGTCATAATAACAACAGAACATTTCCATTGCCACCAACCATACCTAGGCCTGTCCACCAAGTTCAAAGATGTGATAAATAAGTTCCAGTACCAATACCATGCATCAGACGTCTCGCAGGAGAATAAGGGACACTAACCACCTGCTACCAGTTTTTCAAACAAAGTGTCCTTGGGTACTCCCTGAGTACCCTTTTTTATCGAAACTGATGTGCGATGGTTAGCGTTCTTTTTTCTCATGTGAGAAGTGTTATGCACAGTACTGGTACATAAACTTATTTATTGCATCTCTGTACTTTGTGGTCTTGCTTAGGTACGAGTAGTGGTGATGGAACCTTTCTGTTCATGTTGATATTTATTCCATGAACAACTTGCCCTGTGGTGGTAGCTTTTCCTTCTTGTTGACACTGATATAGCATCACACCCTGGTAATGTGGTCACATCAGTAACCTGGGCATGCTTGCACCATAGATATATATGTACTCCATCATCTTTAAACACTCATCAGGTGTAGCCATTGATAACATACATCAACACTTTGGACTGGACCCAGTCTTGCAACTTCTTGAATAGTGCCTGCTGTAAATACTTTCATTTTCTTTCTCCATAATGTCAGAACATTACACAATGAAATACAACCACTGAACTACTGTATCGTACTGTCCACTGCACAAACACTAGAAATGTCCTGGTTGATTACTGCATGGTTAACAACTGTAACAAGTAGTCTGTGACTTTGAGAGAACCATGATGTGTAGCGCTGTCACATCTCAGTATTCTTCAGATTTCAAGTAGGGTACATCAGCGGCATGCACAGTTCCACATGGTATGAAGATGGTTGTGAGGTTGTACTCCTGCACCTGTGAAGTAAACCAACAGAAGCTGTTGGGGACAGCATGTCTGTCTTTGTCATCATAATGTAAACAATTACATGTGACCCATGCTCCATTGCGACCCACAGTGTTGGTCCACCAACACAATTGTCACTGCTAGTAGTGAGGCAGCATTGCCTCACACCACATTCATTTGGTTTGTGGACATGTCAATGCTGCAGTGTTTGAATAGGAAGCCTCAATACGCTAGTGAACTCCCGCCTGTGGACTGACAATGCAGACCAATGATTATACGCCTATGCTTGCACATGTATGGTTTTCCTGTCAAGGACGATGGAGGTACAGAAAAACATGTTAGTCAGCATTGCTGGGTGGTCTCCAGCTACTACGTGATAACATGTTGTGTTGGTTGCACAACCAACAGCGCCCCAGTATGGAGAGCCAACATTTATGCTTCTGCAATCCTCAACTCACTCAACGACAGTGCCATGTGGAGTTCTGTCTCCATCACAACCATAATATGTGCATGGGGTACCATTGTAAACATTCACAAACTCGCTACACAGTGGAGGACTTTGTCTCCCACTCTTGTTCAGAAGGATGTCCCTGTGAAACACAATTGTGTGAATATAGAAATGGTTGTGAACATTAACAGTTGTTTTTTGGTCTAATTTTTCGTCAGTAACACCTCCTTTGTATGCCTTTGTATGACTAACTCCATTCTACATTTATATTACAGGAGATATCATTACATCGCCTACAGGCAGCTGGCAAGATGGTGTTGGGGTTAGCTGGGACGCAGCGTTTGTGCCATTCTTTCATCATGTGCGGTCAACACAGAATACGGCAAGAGTTAACATCAGAGACTTTCACTGGATTCAAATACCCACTGTTACAGTAACGTTGAAAGCGTTTAAAAGTGTATGTTGTTGAATGGTTATGTTAAGGAGTAAATGTGGGTAACTTGTTCAGTAGTGCAACTGTAAGGATAACTGTACAGCTGAATCTTTACATATGTGCTGAGTAACATTGTGGAAGTGGTTCACAATGCCATCAGTTTATGCTGATCATTTTTTCAAGTGAATACTTGTAATGTGATGCATACCTGTCATAATTTGTAATTGTATTTTTATAGCACCTGCAACCTCATTGCTGACTTTGCTGAGTTTGACACGTGCAGTATGTGATCCATGTGGTGTTAACATAGCTTTGCAATTTCTGCTGTAAGAGTCACACAGTATTACAACGCGTGTGTGTGTGAATTCATATGTGTGTGTACGCGCAAGTGGGTGTGTGTGAGTGTGTGCGTATCATTGTATGTGTGTTTGTTTCTTTGCAGTTTTGTGTGCAGGCATGTTACTGTGCGACTGTGTGTTTATATATGTGTGTGTGCATATCAGTGTGTCTGTTTTTTTTATCTGCAGTTCTGTGTGGGGAGATGTTACTGTGCGAATGTGTGCCTGTGTGTGTGTGTGTGTGTGTGTGTGTGTGCATGTCTGTGCTTGTGTGTCTGTGTGTGTGTGACTTGCGGCTCGTGCCTGTTTGTGTCATCGATGTGTTCAGTGGTCAACAAGCAAAACACAGTACCTCCACTACACATCAGGTGCACGGTCAATACATGCACCTCAGATAACATCAAGAATGGTACTTGTGTTTCACTGTGGGACACCAATAACTCATGAACTTGTCCCACGCTCAAGAAATGGAAATAGTATAGTACCTGGGATATATGATCATTGTGTATGTTTGCATTCTGTTTGCATGCCTACTGTTTTGCATGGCATCACCCTTTGTCCAGGCATATTTACTGTTACATTCCAACATTTCATTGACCAGTAAAAGTCGTCGTATTAAAAACTTGGTGCAGGGCCATTCTCCGTCCAGCACACGTAGTGTTCTTTCTGGCATATTTACCTGGAAAGGGCACGTTTACCTGGAAAGGGCATATGACTTCACTGATGCAGTATAAGAACCACATTGCGAACACACCAAAGTGCAACCATAGTACAGGCAGTCATCGATCCTACCCTCACATGAGCATTGCATGACCGTCTGTCAAGCGGATACTGGTCCCTTGATGGCCCTGCCCAGAGGCAGACAACAACATTGTTCTGTATCCTTCTTTGTGGGAACATACATACATAGTGTTGTTTGTGCACTGTCTGATAACCTGTATAATGGTTGCGCTTAGTGCCTTGTTACGAGTTTTATCACGGCACACTCACTGGATTGCTTTGCATTTTTACGGTATTCCCCTATTTGAACTGATGACTGTTTCCTGTATCACTTAGTAGTGTATTGTGTAACCCCTACAAATGGGGGTTCCCAAAAAGTCTTCCTTGAGCTTGTCTACATGCTCACTGCCAGGCTGGTGTTCTGTGTTTTAGTAGATTAAATGTATTGCCAGAGAGTGCCTGTATAGCCTCTGTGTACTGTCTCTTCAAGAGCTGCCTGGACTGCAGTCTTAATTAATCTAAAAGGACGCTCTGTTAGAAGATGTGCTTGTTTGCTGATCATTTGTTAGAGTAGTAATAATATTGCAGTTTGTTCTAACCTGCCTTCTTTGCAGCAAGGACTGTTCTGTTTATCTCCACCAACTTGGCCAGAGACTGTCAGAATGCGCCAATCAGTACTGTTGGGACTCTAAAATGGAGCCTGCCTACAGCGGCTTGGTGGAGTCAAAACCTGTATGAATTGTAGTTTTTGCATTTTGGCACATAAAATAACGGAGGGGGAGCCCTTGTTGTGACTGACTAACAGACAGATCAGCCAACTGAACCTTTCGGATCTTGGGGAAATTCCCAAGCTCTTGCAGCTAGTTTCAGTTCTGAGTTGGGAAGTGAAGAGATAACAGCTTGAATGATTCAAGCAGCAGCCCCAGCGTAGATTCACGTGGGAGAACTGTGGAAGGGCCTGAGTTTTGGTCTGCATGCCTGCCTGTTGTCCCTGAGAGGGAACTTGTGCCTTTTTCAGACTGAATCCAAACTTGGAGAGCGAAGTAAGCCACTGAATTGTGACCAGGCTCCTACCTGAAGAAGACTGAAGATTTGCTGAATGCGATTGGCCTGTCTGGACTTCCAGCCACCTCTGAACTCCCGGATTGTGCAGAGACTCTGTAATTGCGACCAAAGAGCCTTTTGCCTTGTACAGTGGAATTTCCTTACATGTGAATGTGTTGTGTGCTTATAGTGGGTCATGATTTGGTTCCCCACTGTGGTTTGAATTGTGTTCTGCTTGCTGGAAGCTGCATTAGAATTTCCTTACGTGTAAATGTGCTGTGTGCTGCTAATGGGTCGCGATTTGGTTCCCCACTGTGGTTTGAACTGTATTCTGCTTGCTGGAAGCTGCATCTAGCCCAACGGACTGAATCCAAAATCATCGCCATTGGGCCTGGGCCTTGCCACACTGGCCCAGCCCGACTACCCGCTGCACACAGAAAGCCATTGACGAGAGACCTGCCTGGGGATTAGCCCCCTGCTCAACACTTGAACAGGAATGATGCCTCGGTGATTCGTGTGGGCCCGGCTTCTCCGGGCACTCCAGCTCAACAACCTGCAGTCTCGATTTCGTCCTACCTGTGTCCTGTATTGGGTATCGTGAGTAAACATCAGAGTAGCTCCCTGCAACAACAGCTAAAGCTAAAGGGTTGTCATCTGATTGTCTGTTTTTTTCTTTTTTTTCATGAACTGAGCCCTTCGGCTCTGGATTACAAATAGTGTGTGTTGTGCATGTTGCTTTCTTCCATCATTACAGGGCCCCAACCAGCTGCAACATTCCTGCCTAGCCCATCATCTCCCTACCTGGGTACGCAGAAGTGTGACTGTGTGGGGACTTAAAGCATATGCATAACTGTTTGATTAATATAGTCTTTAAGCCAGTCAACCTGATTACACCCCTTCCTTGTTCAAGTCACCTGAATAAATCAGATCTGACTTTTTCTGCATTTAACCTGACTGTGGTTCCAGTTTGTGCCAAGAGTATTGTACTGCTGCTATTTGCTGTGCATAACCTTGTTTTATAGGGGGTCCCCAGGGTCGAGCCAGAGGAACCAGCCCTGGTGGTAAGTGCAAACAGTGTTCAGTACTTGTATGGTGTACAAGGGGTACTGTGAAAGTGATTATCGTATATTGCTCAGGCCACTAGAAGGGAAAGAGGGTAGGTTACAGTGTTCCGGAGGGCTGTGCCCAGGTTAGTTTGACCACTAGCAACCCTGACCTCCAGGTGGAGGCACCCGTAGCAGAATCTAGGCCCATTAACCTGCTACTAGCCAAGCAGGCAGGGGTAGTAGCCCATGGGATAGCGCCACCTAGGGGTTACATCTTGGAGGCTCACGGCTGGGATTTTGTGCCAAAAATTAAGAATTATTGTTAAAGATTAATGGCTACCCCAGTAGAAATGGCTGTACACCAGTTGGTGGGGTGGTGTACTGGGCAGGAACTTGACCCACAAAATACTCTGCTTATACTGGATATTCCCCTGGGTACCAGTAAGGACACTGTAGAGGGAGCACTCTCCAAAGTTGAATGTTTAATAAACCCTGTGGTGGTGGATCGACAGGCTGATTTGATCGCCCAAACTTTCATAGCCTGGGTAGAGTGCAGTGACCTCGTGGACAGCTCTAAAGTGCCACAGACTGTTGCCTCAGAAGGGGTCCCAGCCGCCTGAAGAGTGATAACAAAAGACAGTAAAGATCATGGGGAGGATGATCTCCCACCATTATCTGAGGCTTTTGAGGATAAATTTGCTAAGTTGTTTCTGGAAGAAGGGAAAACCACAGAAGACTTTAAGAAACTGTTCCAGCCATTTGGGGGTGTTCTTTCCCCAACACCCCCTCCCACTCCAGCACCTGTTACTGCCCCGCCTTCTGTGCCCATGTAAATGCTGACCCCTATATCTGTACCCGTCATTAGTCAGGACTCCTACCAAAGGCTGAGAATCTTCTCTGGCACCTTCCCCACCCCCCAGTGGGAGGATGACTGGAAGACCTGGATTGACTATGTTGCCCCCTTGGTACCCAAGTGTCAGTGTGTGGAGGCTGAGAAGCGGAAAAGAATCATAGAAAGTTTGAGGGGCCCCGCCCTTGAAGCCATTAAATTTTTGAGGTCCATGAACCTTGATGCATCTGCTCAGAAGTACCTATCCGTACTTGAAGGCAATTTTGGGAGCACTGAGTCAGGGGAGACTTTGATGTGGAAATTCCAAGGTACCAAACCATGAAAGGGGGAAAGTTTGTCTGCGTATGTTACTCGCCTAGAAAGAGCTCTGCAGAAAGCTAACCGGAAAGATGGGGTAGCCGCTAGTAATTTGAACTGTGTGAGACTGGGGCACATACTGCAACATGCCAAGCATTCTAAACTGCAGATCATCCAGTTAAGTCTCCAGGATAGGACAGGTAACCCACCTGACTACTGTGACTTGAAAAAGGAACTACGGGAGGTAGAAGATGAAGAGGGAGATTGTAATTATGGGGTGGGTGCAGCCCAAGTGATCATGGCACTGGAAGGCCCTTCCGAGAAATGGAGACCACTAAGAGTGTCCCGCCGTGGGCTAATTGGTGGGGGAAGGAGTTGCTGAAGGAAGTCAGAAAGGTACAACCAGGTGCGTTCGCTGAGGTATCCCCCACTGACAGAGAGCCTGGCCCCTGTCAGGACATGACTGTTATGGGGGTGGGGGTGCATGGTGCACCCTCAAGCATCCTCTACTGAGGGTGGCTTCTCGGCTGAGCTCAAGGAATTGACTGCCACCCTAAAGGAAACTTTGAGACATGGTACGCTACCCGCAGAAGTCAGATCACAGTCTCTCGTCGATGCTCCAGCATCCCCTGCTATATTTTCCCCAAGGATACCCCGAGAGCGTGTAATTTGTCACAGTTGCCGGTCTCAGAAGGACTTAGAGAAAGTGGTGAACCAGCTTCAAGGAGAGTTTCGGAAAATGAGTCAATGATCAAGGGGTGCACGTAATGACCGCAGTAAAGGCTTCGGCCATCCTAACTCAAGCCCCTCTGTGGCTAAATCGTCTGTACAGGCCCCTGCTGTTGTCCCTCCAGACTGGTCCAAGATAGTGGGCCCTTCAATGGGGACTCATGTGGCTGTGAATGGTATTCCCTACTCATGCTGTGCTTGACAGTGGGTTGCAAGTGACCACTGTGTTTCAGAACTGTTATGACGAACACGTATCTGATGTGCCCTTACAATCCCTGGAAGGCCTACATGTGTGGGGGCTGAGCGACAAGTTTTATCCATATCTAGGATCTGCTTGCCTCTGGTTGTCTTTTCCTGCAACTGTCACTGACGTAGAGAAGCAAGTAGAGACACTGGCCCTAGTGTGTCCCCCAACCGGACTATATGATGGGGTTCCCCTGTTAATTGGAACAAACACCGACATGTTTGTTAGACTAGCACAACTCAACCATGAGAAACAAGGGCAGCTGACTGGATGGGCCCTAAGACTTCCAACCTTAGTAAAAAGGGCTTATGACTGGCAGCAGAGACCCGATGAAGGGGACCCAGGTGAGCCAGTGGGGATAGTGGGGATTTTTTTTTTTATTAGTGTGGAAAAAGGAACCTGACTCCTTGGTTTTGTCCCCAACACCCAGTGCACAATCCATGGAGAAATCCGCCTAAAGAGAAATGTAAAGAACAAAATATTAATGTTGGATGCACCAGGAGATGGAAAGTTGCCAGAGGGATTATTGGTCAAACCCAGCATCTTGCCTGCTTATGCCCACGCTTATGCACACCGAGTGATGGTCCAGATTCAGAATGTGTCAGATCAGGAGATTCGGGTGAACAGAGGGTGCACTCTAGCTACAGTACACTGCACCGACACTGCCATATTGCCCAGCAACAAGTGCTCCGGTGAGAAGGAGAGAGTGACCCCGGACTTATTTGACTTTGGTGACTCCCCATTGCAAGCTGAATGGAAGGCTAGAATTAGCAAGAAATTCACTCAGAGGGACCAAGTGTTTTCATTAAAAGAATGGGACATGGGGAGTGTCCAGGGTGCAGAGCATCATATATGCCTGTATGATGACTGGCCATTTCGAGAGAGATCCCAACGTCTCACCTCAGCAGTCATAGGTGATGTGAGGAGACACCTGCAGAAAATGCTCACTGCTGGTGTGATTCAAGAATCAAGAAGCCCATGTGTCTCTCCCGTTGTGGTTGTGCATAAGAAGAATGGGTCGGTAAGGATGTGTGTTGATTATTGAACCCTGAACCAGCGGACCGTCCCTGATCAATACACCATGCCCCGTATACAAGATGCCCTTGATTGTTTGAATGGGAGAAAATGGTTTTCGGTATTGTATCTTCTCAGCAGATACTACCAGATCCCGATGGCCCCGGAGGACCATGAGAAAACAGCCTTCATCTGTCATTTGGGGTTCTACGAATTCCTGAGAATGCCACAGGGGATTTCAGGCACCCCGGCCACCTTTCAGCAACTGATGGAATGTGCGGTGGGAGATATGAACTTGCTGGAATGTCTAGTGTACCTAGACAATGTCATTGTGTTTGGGCGCACATTAGAGGAGCATGAGACTCAACTGTTTAAAGTCCTAGACCAATTGGAAGACTTCGGACTCAAGCTGTCAATTGACAAGTGCCAGTTTTTTCAAACCTCTGTGAAGTATGTTGGGGCACATAGTATCTGCAGAAAGGATAGAGACTGATTCCAGTAAGGCTGAGTTACTGACTGCTTGGCCCCAGCCCCATAATTTGAAAGAACTACAATGTTTCCTGGGGTTCTGTGGCTACTACTGCAGGTTCATAAAAGACTATTCAAAGGTGATTCGCCCACTCTTGAATCTTAGCCAGGGTTATCCTCCTACCAACCATAAATATAACAAGCATTTGTCAATGCCGAATGTTGGCTTGCTGGCATTGGCATTGGTAGTGCAGGAGTTAGACAGATGCATCATAGGAATGGCAGTGAAGTATTGAACTGATGCCAACCCACCCCCACCCTGCAGAGAGTGACAAGCATTAGGGTGTCCCTTTGGGTGTTTGGTAGTGCAGTGCAGGAAAACATGTCGGGCAGGATATGAGAAATGACAACTGTACAGTTCATAAGGAGGTGTAAAAAAATGCCAGTGTTGAAAATGTGGCATGTAAATATACCAAATTTGTGAAAGGTACTGAGGTGCGTGGGAAATATGCAATGCACGCTTGCAACACTGCCATTTTATGGTATGTGCACCAAATTTTCAACATAGGCATTTTAGCACCTCTGCTCATGTACAGTGTCACTGTTATTTCTCAGAGTGTCCCAAGAGTGATTTCGCACAGCGACCCGCTATTCTGCGCCGAAGTGCAAAACACATTTTGGCAGGATATGTCAAATGGACTATACTGTTCATCAAGAGGTGTGGAAAATGGCAATGGTGAAAATCAGACTGAAAATATCACAAATGACACGTGTACTGCGGCGTGCGTGCAATCTGCCAACGCACGCTCCGTAATACACAGTTAATTTTATGGAGTATCATCACCAAATTTTCAACATAGGCATTTAGGTCCTCTGCTCATGAACTCCGTCACTGTCATTTTCATAATCTGGCCCAAACACTGATTTCCAACAGCGATCTGCGATATTGTGTGCCGGAAGTGCGGAAACACATTTCGGGCGAGATGTGGAAAATGACAGCTGTACTGTTCTGAGAGGAGTTGTACAAAAATGACAATACTGAAAATCCGGCAGTAAAATATTGTGAATGCACAAAGTTACGAGCCTGCGTAGCAACTTCATAACGACTTCAGTAACAGGTATTTGTTGATTTTTCCACCAAATTTGGAACTTAGGCTTTAAGAGGGGCACCTCATGAACATCATTGTTGTCATTTTGTTAATGGATCCCGAAAGGTGATTTCGTGCAGTGACTGCGAAATCACCTTTGGAGGCCAATTAACGCCATGACAGTGACAGAATTCATGAGGAGGGGCCACCAAAACCCCATGTTGAAAATTTGGTGCAAAAATTCCAAGAAATGCCTGAGATATGCAACAAAGTTGAAAAAACCCTATTCACTCCATGATACAGCTTACCGGCATTTCCTTAGTTCGCGGTCAGCTTTGAAGAGGCAGACGTGTTCTCGTCCACTGAAGATCGCCCCGGAGTCCGGAGGTAAGTATGGGGGTGGGGGTGAGGGGAGGCAGGGTGCAGTGGTGGGTGCGGTGGGGGTGGACCTACACTACGAGGTACGGTTTTCGTATTCTAGGGAAAAAAGAAAACGCTCGGACAGTTTTGGCACGCCGGGTGGGCTCCCAGCATGCCACCTAAGTCGGTTGGGGGCCAGTAGCGACGGGGATTGGGCACCCGGGCCGGCACACAACACGGGGGGTAATGCCGCAGGATTGGGCACCCGCCAGCAAACAAAGCCGTGGAGTGCGAGCCGAGGATTTGGGCACCCTCGGCATTCAACAGTTGGGGGTGATGACGAGGAGAGGCTCCCATCGGCGCAATGGGGGGCGTAAGCCTCGGCATTCCACATTTGCGGGGGGTGCCGACAGAGTGGGCTCCGTCACGGCACACAAACATGAGGGGGTTTGTCTCATCACCATGGCCATAATGGCAGCGAAAGACGCTGAAGCAAAGGACCGCTATGTATGACGCATTGCAGCGGTACTTTGTTTTGATGTGTTTGCCCCATTATGTATGCATGGTGTGGCGATGTCATGCAGGCTGATTGGGGGAATGAGGACACACCTACTGATACATTCGCCTGCATTAAGCCCAACAGCAGCGGCTCCAAATCTCCTCTCCCAATATGTTGACTGCGCAAGCGCGGCAAGCCAACATAAAGAGTCCATCAAGAACCAGAGAAAGTGTACTTCCACACGTGAATTTTGGCCCCTGGCACCCAAATCTGAAGCAGCCTTTCATGAAGTCATATACCAGCTCACCCACGCCCCCATCCTCGCCTATGCTGACCCCACCAAGCCCTTTGTGCTGCATATGGACGCCATTCTGCAGGGTCTAGGAGCTGTGCTGTATCAAGCCCATGAGGATGATTTGAGACCAGTGGCTATTTGTCAGTAGGAGCTTGACCCCATCAGAGCGAAACTACCCTGTGCACAAGTTGGAGTTCCTTGCGCTAAAATGGGCCATCGTCGACCAGTTTCATGCTATCTCTATGGGACAGAGATATTGGTGAAGACCGACAATAAGCCATTAACCTATGTACAGACTTCAGCTAAGTTAGATGCCACTGTGCACCAGTGGCTTTCCGCCATATCAACCTATGATTATGCTGTTGAATACAGGCCAGGACTGAACCATATTGATGCTGACGCCTTGTCACGAAGGCCAGTTTCCAAGAGTGATTGGGTCAGGCTGTCTGAACCTGACATCCGAGCCTTGTGCCAAAAATTTGACCAAGATGAACAGATGTCTGCGGACACAGTGGACTGTTTAGTAGATTGCTTGGGCCCTCCTGATACCTACATACCGGCTGCCTATTACCATTTTTTTTTCTGCTCTAGATATTAATGCATTACCTCAATTTGACAATGACAGCATTCAGTGGGCTGAATCCCAAGAGCCTATGATTTAGTCTGTACTTCATGCCCTGCATGCGGGGAAAGATGTATCCAAGTTGCATTCCCCTGACTTGTGAACTGCTCTGTTGTTTAAATAAGGCCTCAGGTTGAAGCTACTCAATTAGTTGTTGTACAGAGAGACAGTGTATTGTGGCAGTCAAGTAGACAGGCAGCAATTGGTCCTGCCCACAGCCTTTAAAAGATTTGGTACTAAGGTCCCGCCACAATCACATGGGACACCTTGGTATTGACAGAACTCTTGACTTGGTACGATTTCAGATCTACTGGCCCAAGATGGGGGCCGATGTTGAGCACCATGTAAAGACCTGCAGTTATTGCCTGCAAAGGAAAGCCCTGCCTCAGAGAGCTGCTCCCCTTGTCAGTATTGCTACCAGCACCCTCATGGACCTGGTCTGCATAGACTTTTTGTGTTTAGAACCTGATCAGCGGAATATTGGCAATGTGTTAGTGGTTACGGATCATTTCACATGGTATGCGCAAGCTTTTCCAACTAAAGATCAAAAGGCCTCTATCGTGGCCAAGGTGCTAGTGGAAAATTTCTTCATCCACTATGGTGCCCCTCAGCGAATTCACTCTGGCCAAGGCAGAAATTTTTTAAGTCGGCTAATCAAAGAAATGCTCTGTCTATGGGGGTTGCGGAAGTCAAGAACCACCCTTATCATCCACAGGGGGACCATCTACCAGAACGTTTTAACCGCACCTTTCTAGACATACTGGGCACCATCCATCCCAAAGACAAGCCTAAGTAGAGCCAGCAGATTAGCATCTTGGTCCACACATACAGTTGCACAAAAAATGATGCTACTGGGTTCTCCCCCTATCACCTCATGTTCGGGAGGAAGGCCCGACTGCCCGTTGATGTCTGCTTTGGGGTCTCTCCAGATGGGGTCTGAGATGAAAATTACCTACAGTATGTACAGAAACTGAAAGTTCAATTGAACCATGCCTATCAACTGGCCCAGACAATGGCCACCAAAAGAAATCTCGCCAACAAAGAGAGGCATGATAAAAAAGTAAAGGCTCAAGATCCTCGGCCTGGAGACCGTGTGTTGTTAAGCAATTTGGGACTGCATAGCAAACACAAAATTGCTGATAGGTGGCACCTTCTTCCCCATGTAGTAGTTAGAAAGTTGAATGGTTTACCAGTGTACAAGGTGCACCCAGAGAATAACTCTAAAGCTGTCAAGACCATGCACCGTAACCACTTGCTACCACCCGGCCAAGTCATAATTGTGGCTGAACCATCAGAGATTGATTCCCCTGGGCCAGTGACTCATGCTGCTGCAAAAAAGAGACAGAGTCAACCTACCCCAGTAGTTATAGATTTAAGGTTTCCCCCGCAGCAGGCCCAGAATGATAGTGACCATTAGTCCACCTCTGACGAAAGTGAGTGTGACAATGCCTATTACCCCTCCTATGAATTGAGTCAGTTGTTTCAAGGTAACCCTATGACTAATTGTGTGGATGAAGCTGGGCCTTCTGGACTGCCTAACCCCCCCCCAGTTTCATCCTTGGAGCCAATACTCCCTGAACGTGAAGTGCAAAGTATTACGTCTGAGGTGGCGAACTCTCTGTGTTTTGTGGAACTGTGTGAATTGCCTGAAGAAGGGGCTGATGATCTAAGTCTCTCTGACACACCAGAACTTAAGGAGCAATGTGAGAGTGTTGACAGCCCCCCTTCAGTGCCGCAAAGCCTAATTGTGTTAGAGCCTCCTCAAAATGAGCAACCTGGGCCTCCATCAGAAGATAATGAGCAAAGTGTTGTGGAAACAGAGCCAACAGAGCAAGGAGCTGACAGTGCTCCAAGTTTGGACATTCCCATCCATGCAGAGGCACCCCTCACAAGTGACAAAAGCTACATAGTTAGTGCTGAAAGTACAGAGACTGTGGCCGCTCCCCCCAGAAAGACTGGCCGAGCTGTCAAGCCAGTGCTACGCTTTAGTTATGATTCCTCTTGGAGGCCAGTGGATTTGCTTCTCAGTGTGGTTCACAAAGCGGTTTATGATTCGCCAAGCTCACTGCCCAAATTGAGCTTGACGGCGAACTCCAGGTTACTTGTTCTTCCCTCTCACCATGGTGCCCCTGTCCCATCCAGCCCCAAGTTAGCTGATAGGGAAGGGCCCCCTCTTACATCAATGTACAAGAAGTTATTAAATTAATCGGTATTACTTGTATGAAACCTGCATAAGTATTGTCAATATGGATGTAGTAATGTGATGTATATTGAAATGTATAGTAATGTAACAAGCTAATGATATATATGTCTCGTTTATATTGCATTTTTGATATTGTGATGGTACAGATGACGCGGATGCCAAGTTTTGTCCAAGCAGGGAAGGGTGTAACCCACCTACAAATGGGAGTTCCTGAAAAGTCTTCCTTGAGCTTGCCTAAATGCTCACTGCTAGGCTGGTGTTCTGTGTTTTAGTAGATTAAATGTATTGCCAGAGAGTGCCTGTATAGTCTCTGTGTACTGTCTTTTTAAGAACTGCCTGGATAGCAGTCTTTATTAATCTAAAAGGGAGCTCTGTTAGAAGATGTGCTTGTTTGCTGATCGTTTGATAGAGTAGTAATAATATTGCAGTTTGTTCTAACCTGCCTTCTTTGCAGCAAGGACTGTTTTGTTTATCTCCACCAACTTGGCCCAGGACTGTCGGAATGGTCCAATCAGTACTGCTGGGACTCTAAAATGGAGCCTGCCTACAGGGGCTTGGTGGGGTCAAAACTTGTAGGAATGGTAGTTTTTGCATTTTGGTGCCTAAAATAACTTGGAGAGGGAGCCCTTGTTGGGGAAATTTTCAAGCTCTTGCAGCTTGTTTCAGTTCTGAGTTAAGAAGTGAAGAAATAACAGCTTGAATGATTCAAGCAGCAGCCTCAACATAGATTCACATAGGAGAACTGTGGAAAGGCCTGAGTTTTGGTCTGCATGCCTGCCTGCTGTCCCTGAGAGGGACTGAATCTGAACTTGGAGAGCGAAATAAGCCACTGAATTGTGACCAGGCTCCTACCTGAAGAAGACCAAAGATTTGCTGAATCCGATCGGCCTGTCTGGACTTCCAGCCACCTCTGAACTCCCGGATTGTGCAGAGACTCTGCAATTGCGACCGGAGAGTCTTTTGCGTGGTATAGTGGAATTTCCTTACATGTGAATGTGTTGTGTGCTTATAGTGGATCGTGATTTGGTTCCTACTGTGGTTTGAATTGTGTTCTGCTTGCTGGAAGCTGCATTAGAATTTCCTTATGTGTAAATGTGCTATGTGCTGCTAATGGGTCGCAATTTGGTTCCCCACTGTGGTTTGAACTGTATTCTGCTTGCTGGAAGCTGCATCCTGTCCCATGGACTGAATCCAAAATCATCTCCATTGGGCCTGGGCCTTGCCACACTGGCCCAGCCGACTACCCGCTGCACAGAGAAAGCCATCGATGAGAGACCTGCCTGGGGATCAGCCCTCTGCTCAACACTTGAACAGGAATGACACCTCAGTGATTCATGTGGGCCCTGCTTCTCCGGGCACTCCAGCTCAACAACCTACAGTCTCGATTTCGTCCTGCCTGTGTCCAGTATTGGGTATTGTGAGTAAACATCAGGGTAGCTCCCTGCAACAACAGCTAAATCTAAAGTGTTGTCATCTGATTGTCTGGTTGCTTTTTCTTTCACAAACTGAGCCCTCTGGCACCGGATTACAAATAGTGTGTGTTGTGCATGTTGCCTTCTTCCATCATCACAGGGCCCCAACCAGCTGCAATGTTCCTGGCTAGCCCATCGTCTCTCTATTTTGGTACCCAGAGGTGTGACTGTGTGGGGACTTACAGCGCATGCATAACTGTTTGATTAATATAGTCTTTAAGCCAATCAACCTGATTACACCCCTTCCTTGTTCACGTCCCCTGAATAAATCAGATCTGACTTTTTTTTTTTTTTTAGTTGTTTAACCAGGTATAACACACTAAGCTGAAAGCTTTTTTACAGGAGCGACCTGGGAGCACATGGAGGTTAAGTGACTTGCTCAGGGTCACACAGTATGCAAGTGGAAGCTGTGGGATTCAAACCCAGGTCTGGTCTGCTGGATGTCGCCAAATTTGCAGCTCAGAGCCTTAGACCACTGTGCTATACTGCCTCTACTACATTACTGCATTTAACCTGACTGTGGTTCCAATTTGTTCCAAGAGTACTGTACTGTTGCTATTTTCTGTGCATAAACTTGTTTTACCGGGGGGTACCCAGGGTTGAGCCAGAGGAACCAGCCATGGTGGTAAGTGCAAACAGTGTGGGTACTCATATGGTGTACAAGGGATACTGTGAAAGTGATTATCGTATATTGCTCAGGTCACTAGAATGGAATGAGGGGGGTTACAGTATCATGGAGGGCTGTGCCCAGATTAGTTTGACCACTAGTAACCCTGACCACTGGGTGGAGGCACCCGTTGCAGAACCTAGGCCCCTTAACCTGCTACTAGCCAAGCAGGTTGGAGTAGTAGCTCGTGGGATAGTGCCACCTAGTGTTTACTATTGCATATCTGTCAATGCCATACATTACCTTACCATACATACACCTTATATTGTAGCAACTTTACATTGAACTGTTGCTGTATCTAGAGTATTGTTGCTGCTAAAGAACAAACTGCCTGCTGCCTTGAAACATCATTATCTAAAGTGTGCAGACTAGTACTGCTCTGGTTGGAGGGGGGTCTGGCAGCAGACCAAACAGAGAGCGAGCTGTCGAGGGGATGGGGCATCTCTCAGTTTAAAACAGCCCTGTGCCACACACTTTGGAAGGAAAGAATGCCCAGAAATTCTACGGCCGCAGGTGAGAGCTGCAGTCGTCGGGGAGGGAGGCTGACCTGAATAACAAAACAACATCTTGCACCTTATATTGCTGCACTTTACATTGAACTGTTGCTGTATCTAGATTATTGCTGCTGCTAAAGAACGATCTGCCTGCTGCCTTGAAATACCGTTATCTAAAGTGTACAGACTAGTACTGCTCTGGTTGGAAGGGGTCTGGCAGCATACCAAATGGAGAGCGAGCTGTCGAGGGGGTGGGGCATCTGCTCAGTTTAAAACAGCCCCACGCCGCACGTCGCCCCAATAAATTAGAAACATAGACTTTGACGGCAGATAAGGACTGCTTGGCCCATCTAGTCTGCCCATTTCCCTACCTACAGGATAGGCCGCAGATCCTAGTTAACCAACAGCCTATTTCTTCCTACCTCCGACAAGAATTGCCTTATGTCTGTCCCATGCATTCTTGAATTCTCCTACAGTTTTAGACCCCACAACCTCCTCAGGAAGGCTGTTCCATGCATCCACTACCCTCTCTGTGAAATAATACTTCCTCACATTGCCCCTGAACCGCCTCCTTCTATCTTTAAATTGTGTCCCCTTGTTCTTGCAAGTCTCTTTTCTGAAAGATGCTACCCTCTTGGACTTTGTTGATTCCACTGAGGTACTTAAAGTTTCTATCATGTCCCCCTCTCCTTCTTTCCTCAAGGGTATACATATTAAGCTCCTTTAGTCTCTCCTCATACGGCTCTCTTGCAGACCCTGCACCATTTTAGTTGCTTCCTCTGACTACCTCTATCCTGTCTATGTCCTTGTGGAGATGGGGTCTCCACAACTGGACACAGTACTCCAGATGGGTTCTCACCAACTGTCTGTACAGAGGGATAACAACTTCCTGTTTTCTGCTGCTGATGCCTCTCCCTGTACATCCCAGTATACCCCCAGTCCTCCGTACTGCCTTCTCACATTGCTTGCTAACCTTAAGGTCATCTGATATGATTACCCTCAGGTCCCTTTCCTTTTTTGTTGCTGTTGTTACTACCTCCCCACCCATTGTGTAACTGGAGCATCTGGGATGAGATCAGATGGGACTTGGCCTGGTTGATGGTAATACCCAGGCAAGCAAAGACCTGCTGGGTAAGGGAAAGGAAGTGCAGGAGTTCCTCCCTGGAGGGGGCTGCCAGGAGCCAATCATCCAGGTATGGGAAAACCTGCATCCCCTGGGTACGCAGGTAGGTCGCTACCACCGAAAGGCATTTGGTGAACACCCGGGGTGCCGAGGAAAGACCAAATGGGAGGGCCTTGAACTGGTAGTGGTCCCCCTGGAACACAAAACGCAGGTGTTTGTGGTGGGAAGGGCATAGAGGGATGTGTAGGTAGGCATCCTGCATATCCAAAGCACACAGCCACTGTCCTGGCCGGAGAAGGGGCAGGAGGCTCTGCAGTGAGAGCATCCTGAACCTCTTGTACTCCACGAACAAGTTCAGGGAGCTGAGGTCGAGAATCGGCCTCACGTCTCCTGTTTTCTTCGGGACCAGGAAGAAATGGGAATAGTACCCCATTCCCTGAAGAGGAATGGGGATGGGTTCTATAGTCTCCTTCAAGAGAAGGGAGGAAATTTCTTCCTGGACCAGAAGAAGATGCTACTGCGAGTAAGACGACCTTGGGGGAGGGTGTTGTGGGGGTCTCTGAAGAAACTCTATTAAGTGTCCTTCTGCGATGAGTTAGAGCACCCATGAATCTGACGTTATCCTCTCCCAACCCGGGAGGTGGAGGGAAAACCTCCCTCCTACCGGTTCCTCTGGAAACGCCAGAGGCTGTGGGAGAGGAAAGGAGTCAGGTGGTGTGGGGCAGCATCTCAGCTGAAGCTCCCGTTGCTTTTTTGGGTGGTGGGGGCTTGGCAGCCGGAGGGACTTGACGTTTATTGACCCGCTTTCCCTGTGGTTTCGCCCTTTGCCGACTCCGCCTGTGAAAGGGACGACGCTGCTCTGGAGGGGGATTGTACATGGAGTCCACAGACTTCAGTGCAGTCCCCTTCTCCTGCAGATTGGTGATAATGTCCTTGACATCACCACCAAACAGCACCGAACCCCGGAAGGGTGCTTCCTGAACAGCGGACTCCACTTCCGGGACCAAACCTGACACACGGAGCCAGGCATGATGCCGTAAGCCTACGGCGAAAGCTGAGCTCCTACTAGCAGTGTCCACTGCATCGTACATAGCACGAAACATGCGCTGACTGGCCAGACAAGCAGAACGGACAAGGTCAGCCACTTGCTGTTTAACCTAAGAGTCAGGAAGGGAATCCAACTTGGATTCCACCTCACTAAGAATCACCTTCTGGTAATCCCCCATGTGATCGACATAGTTCAGGGTCCTAATACCCAGAGTGGAAGAAGCATAGATCTTCTTGCCATACTGGTCCAGAAGACAGGATTCTTTGTCAGGTGGAGACGAGCTTAAATGCTTTGGACTAGCTGATCGGCCGTGAGTAGCACTAATCACCACCAAGTCAGCTCGAGGGCGAGAATCAAGGAAGTCAATACCCTTGGGAGCCTGGTATAGCCTATTAGACTTCTGAGGAAGAGGGGCTAATGCCGACGGTTGCTTCCAAATGGTGGAAACAAGGTCGGCATGAGACTCAATCCAGGGTGGCACCAAGGTCGGAGCGGTCTCAGGCAGATCCAGGTGCTCAGCGAGTTTTTTACGCTGTGGGTCTGGCTCCAAAGAGCACCACTTATGAACTTCCTGAACTTTGTGCAGCAACTCCAAGAAAGAAGGATCCTCTGGAGGGGACTTCGGAGGAGTCCTAGGCCTGGGTTTGGTCGGAGAGTGTGGCTCGTCGTCCGGGTCAGAACAACCATCGGAGTCATCCGAGGAGGAAGAAGAAGAAGACTCCCTCTCCCGGCGTGGGGGAGGAACGGCCCCCTCAGGAAGCCCTCCAGGAAGCGTGTCCTGCCCTGCCCTGGAACCAGAAGGCTTGCCCCTGGTATCCAGAGGTGGGGAGGGAGTCTGTCGTCTGGGGTGTATGGGAGCCAGAACCGGCACTATTGCCGGGAGATGACTCTCCACCTCTCTGGTGAGCTGAGCCTTGGCCTCAGCCCACCAGGAGGCCAGAGTCTCCTTCTAGTCCACCGGTGGCTGTGGGGGCGGTGGAGGAGGAGGGGGATATGGATACTGAGTTTACCCGTAGGGTGCGTATCCGTAACCCGACGGCAGGAAACCTGGGGGTTGGGTAGTGAGGCATTGAGTACTGCGGCATCAGGTAGGCCGGCGTCGGGTACTGGGGTGTCGCATACTGCGGAGCCGGGTAAGACGGTGCCGGATAAGACGGAGTCAGATACCCAGGGGCTGGGGGGTCTGACGAAACAGATGGTTCGGCCAGAAGCCCAGCGGGAGGGCTGGGAGCAGAAGGCCCAGCGGGCGGAGGGTCAGGCATTGGAGCGGCTTCCGAGAGGATCAGCGTCGGTATGACCGGCGTGAGGGGAACTGACATCAAGTCATCTCGGCCCAGCGGGAGGGAGGCTTGACAGGGGTGCAGCAGGAACCTCGGCATTGCCTGGGATGGAGGGGAAAAATCCCCAGGATCAGGCTGAGGAGACCCAGGGTCCCTGGAGGGCAGTGAAGGCTGCGGGGAGCCGAGAACGGCGGAAGTAAGAGGGTTCGACATCGGCTCAGCCGCTACGCGGACGTTGGGTTGGCCGACGTCTGTCTTATCAGCGTGGTCCGGGTGGACATCAGAGGAGCCAGCATCTGACTTAGCAGACCCATCGCCCAAGGCAGGTCGCGAAGAAGGGGCGGCCTGGTCGGGCGGAAGAGTGGCCGTGCGCCACTCCAAAGGGTCGAGCGACTGTTCGACTGTCTCCGTGCAGGCATCAGAGGAGCTGACATCCGGCTTACTGGAGCCACTCAAACCAGTAGGCTGCCCAATGACGGCTTTACCGGAAGCAGAGGCCTCCAACAGCCTGGAGGCACCCAAAGGGCCCAAGCCAGATGGGTGGGCCGCCGCCGCATTGGAAAACTCCAAGACGACCGTCACAGAGCAGTCCCCCAGAGGGGATGTTACCTGGAGCACGGCGACTCCAGCCGGAGTCGCGGTGGAAGAGGAGCCCATGTCCCAATGCTTCTCCTTGTCCTTCTTTTCACAATGGCCTTCGGGGGAAGTGGACGCTTGCTGGAGCTTTTTCAACTCCTTCTCCATGGAAGACATCTTCTTCTTGAGGATATGGGCCTCCAGGGACTGCTGTCGCCATCTGCGGGTGGCGGCGTTAAATTTAAGGCAGTGCTGGCACTTCTCCACCTGATGGTCCGGACCCAGACAGAAGAGGCACTGGGAATGGCCGTCCTTGTGCGGGAGTTGGGCGCCGCAGGAGTCGCACTTAGTTTTGTGCTCGGAGGGTGTAGGGGACGACATACACCAATGAAAGGCTGACAATTAAGTCAAATAATTCGAAAACACGATGGTAAGTACTACCGGCGACAGAGCTGATGAGTGTTGAACTTTACCGCAAGGTGCTTACACGAGCTAATGGCGGGAAAGAACTGGAAGGTGGGCGTGGGGGACCGCCTCTTTATATTGACGCCGCATAACGTTGGTCATCTGATGTAGTGGTGATCCCCCGCCAGAGACCGTTAGCTATAAATTTTTCCGTTGGGTCCTGATGCCGGCTAGCATCAGTCCTATATGTAATTACCTACTGCAAGAGCCCTCTCGAAGTAAGATCAACCTTTTATCCAACTATGTTTCAGAGTGTTTTTTCACTTACGACCCCCTGTCCAGGTTCCTGTCCCTCTTTGGGATCTAAATTTCATTTTAGAGAAGCTTACTCTGCCTCCTTTCGAGCCGGCAGCCTCAGCGGAGCTAAATTCCTTTTTTGGAAGACTCTCTTCTTAGTGGCCATTATTTCTGCTCGATGGATTTCCTAGCTTCAGGCCCTGATGTGTAAAATCCCGTATCTGATTTTTCACAAGGAACATGTGGCTCTGCGTGCCAACCCTAAGTTTCTTCCTAAGGTGGTAGTGAAATCGACGCTGAATCAATCCATAGAGTTGCCTGCCTTTTTTACACAGCACTCCAATCATGGAGAGTACCTCCTGCGTACTTTGGATGTTCATCGAATTCTGAGATACTACACCAACAGGACGAAGGATCTCAGAAAGACTGATCAACTGTTCATCTCTTTTGCTCATAAAAGAGAAGGCAATGCTGTTTCTAAGCAATGCCTATCAAAATGGTTGGCTCATTTTATCACTTTCTGTTATGACAAGTACAACAAGACCCTGCTGGGTCAAGTTAGAGGCCACTCCACCAGAGGGGTCACTGCCTCTGCAGCTTGTTTCAAGAATGTATCAGCGGCTGACATTTGTGCAGCTGCCACTTGGACTTCTGTCCATACCTTTACGAAACATTACAGTTTGGACATTGCCACTCACCGTAGAGCAGGCTTCAGGCTGGCTGTTTTGCAAGGCCTCCTTTCCTAAGGCCTTTACAACCAGAGGGTCTACTTCTGAGTAGCTTTCCTACTCCCATTTGCTTCTCCTTGTTCCAGACTGCTTGGGACTCAGTCCTATATGTAATTACCTACTACAAGAGCCCTCTCAAAGTAAGATAGTACAGTTACGTAAGAACTTACCATAACAGTAGATCTTCAAGAGAGGCTCTTGCAGTAGGTAATACCTTCCCGCCCTCCATCCCCCTAAGCTTTTTCAGCTCCTTTTCCAGGAGGGGAAATATCTGCTTCTCTCTCGTCTTGCCTTTTGGCCTTTGGCGGGAAAGAACTGGAAGGTGGGTGTGGGGGACCACCCTTTTATACTGACGCCGGCCACCTGACGTAGGAGCAGTCTCCCGCCCGAGACTGCTAGCTACAAATTTTTTCGTTGGGTCCTGACACCGGCTGGTATCAGTCCTATATATAATTACCTACTGCAAGAGCCTCTCTCGAAGATCTACTGTTACGGTAAGTTCTTATGCAACTGTACTTTCTGGAGTCTTCTGCTTCTGTCTCAGTTTGCTCTGGTGAGTAAGTGGAAAACATATAATATATATCACTAACGTATATAAGATCAAGTGATAAATTTGAATAAAATTAGCGTGGAAAGAGAGTTGAATTGATTATTTTCCAGGGCTTACTGAATCAGTATCTTTAGGAAATACAGTAGTTTTTTGTGGTTATATTTTGATATTTGTAAAGCAACCATGTGTATTTTAAACATATGGGTAAATGTAATTTGTTTAGGTTTTATATTGTACCCTGCCTTTAGTCATCATGTTTTCAAGCCTCACTCTATTGAATGAACAATTACTGTAAATTTGAACTACCACTGGGGGAATACTGGGCAAATGCTAATGTCTCATTCCCTCAAGAGAAGGAATTCTCTTTTACAAATTAGGGATATTATAGTATCCAGGAGGGATAGTTTTGTTAAATCTTGCCTACATGTTCGGAATGGGCAAAACCATTGCCTGATATCTTTACTTCTGGGGGAGATATTGAAATAAATCCAGGCCCCTCCTCCTCACAGGTTTTTAAAATTAGCTATGATAATGCTAGAAGTTTAACTGCTAAATTGGACCTTATGAGAACGTGGATAGCCACTGAGAATCCTTATATTGTAGCAATTACTGAATTAGTACACATGAATTAGAACTCCCAAACTACCATCCTCACCGACAGGATAGGGAGGGTAAATGTGAAGGAGGACTTATTTTGTACACAAGCTGGGACCTAGGACAAACAAATACCCTAGTCACAGGGGTAATAGGTAAAATTAAATGTCTGTTGGTACACATCCAAAAAAATAATATTAATTGGGTTAGTTTATTCCCCCCAAAGGTCAAAACTACTGAATTTGATGACATGACTCACATTTTATAAAAGTATACTATGGGTTTTGATTTGGTGTTAATTGATGATTTTAACGCTGCCTGGAATAAAACTAGAGGAAAAGCCTTATACCACAGTCTAGCCTCACTGACTTTAACACAAAAAATTAATAGCTCAACTAGGAAGACACACTTAAATAGTGAAGGAAATGTATTGGATTTAATTTTTACTTCAGATAAGTTAGTCGTGGTCTCCACTGATGTAAAAGATCCCACTTTTGGTGACCACAGCTCTGTCTCTTGCATATGCAAAATTAAAGAACAAATTGGGCTCCCCATCCCTAAGGGAATGGCTAAAATAAAATGCAGATCATTAAAACACTACAGCAAAGAAAGACTGATGAATAGGTTGATTAGCATAAAATGGGATAGACTGTTTTTCATCCCAGAATTAGACTGGGCAGTTGATAAATCTACTCAGGTGTTCTTAGAGGTGTGTGATGAGCTTGCCCCATTTAGAAACATTGTAAACAGGGAAAGCCATGTTCAATGAATAACTGAAAAGACAAAACAGGCAATAAGAATAAAAAATAGGCTTTGGAAGAAAGCCAAAAATACTTTGGATGGGGATGATTGGGCACGTTATAAACTAGCCCGAAATAACTTAAAGACACAGATTAAGAAAAGCTAAAATATTGTATTACAAAAATAAGGTGGATGAAAATACTGACCTATGAAAATATTGGGCATTGATCAGGTTCTCCGAGAAACCAATAGAAAACCGATTACCAATACAGATTCAGGACAGAGGTATTTTACTGTCCCTGCTAAAATCAGCAGAAAAGCTAAATCAGTATTATATATTATTACCAGACATTGATATCCCTCAAGGGAGTAATGCAGCGACAGAAGAAATCTCAAGATTCTTGGCCTTAAGACAAACCAGAATTCAGGTTTAGAGCCATCACATGCAGGGAGGTTAAAGAAGAGCTGAGGAAATTAAACCCCCCTAAAGCGTATGGCCTAGACCTTATTGAAAATAGGTGTTTATGTGATTCACTTGAAATAACTGCTCCAGTTTTAGCCAGGCTATTTAATTGGAGTCTAACAGCGAAAAATTTCACTGAGCAGTGGAAAAAAAGCTAAATCGGTTCCAATTCACAAAGGAGGGTCAATCACTGAACCCACAAATTGTAGACCTATAGCACTGCTTTCCATGGTGTCGAAGGTCTTGGAGAGGCTGGTGCAAAAACAGCTGAGTGAGTATGTGGAAAATAATACTTTAATAACAAGTTTCCAGTCTGGCTTTCGAAAAGGCCATTCCATGGACACCGCGCTCACTGACCTGGTTGATAACATTGCCACACACTTGAACGAAGGCAGGCCAGTGGGCGTGGTGTTCGTGGACCTCTCCAAGGCCTTTGACACCATGGACAACAGCATTCTGCTACACAGGATGGCAAGGTTGGGCATTGATGGAGAAACTCTACCATGGTTTCAGTCCTATTTAACATCTAGGACACAACATGTACAAGGGTCTGTTCTCTCTGATGCCTGTTCAAAGAGGAGTCCCACAAGGCTCTATATTGGGGTCCCCTGTTGTTTATTATGTACATAAATGGCCTGGCTAACATAGCAAAATATTATAGTGTAAGAATGTATGCAGATGATATGGTCCTGCTAGCCCATGGGGAAACTACACAAGAAATGAAATTACATCTTCAGACTGACTATCAACAATTTAGAACATTGGTTATTTAATTCAAAATTGGTTCTTAACAGTAAAAAAACTAGAACAATGGCCTTTCTCATAAAGGCAAGAATAATCATGCCTCCCAGGACATGCAAATAAAAACTATTACAAATTCTAACTCAGGATACTTCCTATAAATATTTAGGAGTAACTGTAGATGAGCATTTGAAATTTAATCTACATATAGACACATTAATTTCTGAATATTGTTGAACTTGCACTTGCGTCTCTCTTGCTTTTGTCCCAACTGTATTTCTATCTCACTGGTAATTGCATTTGTACTTGTACCCTCTGTATTACCAGTTGTTGTACTGCTTCAAACTGTTTGTTATTTGTACGCTCCCGGGTCGTGCCTGAAAATAGGCATTGCTATGCCCACTGCACTTACCCAGTTACCAAAAGCAAATGAATAAACAAATAAATAAATTTGTAAAATAAATAAGAAACTAGGGGCTTTTAGGAGCTCAAGATACTGTACTGACGAAAATATGGGAATGAAAATAGTTACCCAGTTGATAATACCATGTATAGATTATGGAAGTCATGTGTACAGGATGGCATGCAAAACAAGCCTCCATAAATTAAACATTACTTACAATAACTTAGCTAGATGTATTCTGAAGTGTGATTATCACACTCATCACTGTGATTTGTTAAATTCCTTATAGTGGATTCCTTTGGACCATAAAAGAAATCTAAAATAGTTAAACCAGATTCATCAGGTTGTTCATTCAATCCCCCAAAGTACCTAACAGACAAATTGCAGAAATTTGATCATAAACATAGCAACAATTTATGGGACCCTAGGAATAAACACCAACAGCCAAGAGTAAACAACAGGTTTGGGACTTTGTCCTTCGTTGCTATGGTTATACACCTCTGGGATCCTCTAAAAAAAAGTTTGAAACAAGTACAGAGCACAAAACATTTTATGAATGCTGTTAAACACGAATTGAATAAGAAATGTATGTGTAACGGTTGATTTACATGTTGATTCTTGGACTGACTGCATGACCATGGTTGTTTGATGAACGTCGATGGTATTATATGTACTGTATTGGTGTATTTCTAACGTTTTATAAAAATGTTAATCCCTACATGGATCCCACTTTTGAAACAGGGACATCTTAAAATGGGTCTCTGACCTAATGATGTGTAAAGATCTTTCCTATATAAAAATAAAGTCTATTACTACTACAATACATGACTCATTCAAAACGCATTACATTTATTTATTTATGTATTTATTTATTGCAGATTCGGAAAATACCTTTGCGTCCAAGACTCATTTACAAAGGCTCCACGTCACATAAAGTAGAACATTGCAACAGTGATCACAAATTCAAGAGCAGGATTCAGACAGGCTTATTACAGAGTGTAAAATAAAAGACTAACAGTCAGATCCTAAGGCATATTAGGATAGGTCTAAGTAGCTTAGTATATAGGCTCTAGATTTTGAATTGAACAGGCAACTCTGGTAGGCGCAAGAAAAAAGGGGGGGGGGGGAGCCGGCCAGAGGCCCTTGTCAGGGGAGGGAGGGGTCAGAGACAGTCACAGGGGTTAGAGGACGAGATGGTCTCTGAGAAGGGTTTTGAAGGGGCCAGTTCTGTTTTCATTAGTGAGTGTGCTGGGCAGGCTATTCACCCAGGAGGGGGCCCTGTAGCTGAAGGACCTTTGGAATTGTGAGGTTTGGCACCTGGGGACTGATAGGAGCTGCTTGCCAGAGCTATGGGTGTTTCTAAGAGTCGGGGCCAGTTGCATTATAGTGGTGAGGCCAGAGGGGGAGAGTCCCAGGGCAATATTTTTGGCCAAAAGGCTTGTGTGGAACCGGATTCTATTGTCGAGGTTCAACCAGTTGGTGGAATTATATAGAAAGCATGTATGGGTGAGCTGATCACAGCCGAGGATGAGGCGGCATGCTTTGTTCAAGGAGAGATGGAGTCTGCCTAGGGCCGAGGTGTTTGCAGCTCCATAGATAAGAATACCATAGTAGCCGCCCGCCGGGCAGCGCGGTTGATTTCCGCCAGGGCTGGCGACCGGGTTCGGGAACGGACTCGGGCGCTGGAAGGGCCGGGCCGGGATAAGGATAGAGCGGCCTATGGACTGCTCTCCTCTCCAGGGGAGGGAGGGATAGTGCCTGGAGCACTACTGACCCTCGCGGAGGCCGGGTGTCACACAGCTACCGCACACACACACCTGGAGGTGGGGCGGACGCCTGACGTCATTGCACGACCCCGCCCCCCAAACCGGAAATGGACGGCTCCGCCGCCTCCATGAAGCCTGCCTACGGCTTTAATTAGCCCCCAGGCCAGCCCTTCTGACCTATCCGGCCTCATGGGATGTCTCCTCCTCCTCCTCCTCCGCATCCCGCAGCCCCCGCTGTGGGGGTAAGCCACTGGGTATTGGAGGCCCGAGGCCGATCTGGGGTGGAGCCGCCGCCCGTGACTCGCTGAAAGTACCGGCAGCCGCAGTTAGGTGGCGGAGAAAAATGAAAATAAAAAAAAAAAAAAAAAGAATACCATAGTCGAGAGAGAGAGGACAGAGGAGGAGACAGCAAGCCGAAGAGCTTCAGGAGTAAGACAGTGTTTGAAGCGATAGAGAATTCTGAGTCGGACATTAAGGGTGGTGGACAGATGATGGATGTGCTGGTGGACGTTAAGGGACAGGTCTAGGGTGATGCCCAAATATTTAATGGTATCCACGTACTCGAGGGGGGTCCAATTGGCAGAATTTGGGAGAAGAGCCCCTTCCAGGAGTTCAGTGGGCGTGAGAAGAACATGACTTTTGTCTTGTAATTTAGAATAAGGCGCTGCGTGGAGAACCATTTTTCGGTATCAGAGAAGGAGGACTGAAGGGAATTGTGGAGTTGAATGGGGTCTGGATTGGAGGAATATAAGACCACATCATCCGCATGCATTAATAGATTGCCAGAGCAGGATGAGGGGAGGGAGTTAAGGAAGAGACTGAAAAGCAGAGGACTGAGGATGGACCCCTACGGAACACTGGAGCGGACTGGTAGTCTGCTAGATATGGTGGTACCAGTTTTGACCTGTTGGTACCGGTCTGACAGGTAGTCAGTGAACCAGCCTGATAGCAATGGTGATATGCCAGCTAGTGTCCTTTGTGGTCCACCCATCACCCATGACCCCACATTATGAAGTCATGGCCCTGTCTGTGCCATACAAGTAGCAGTGCAGCATGGCACAGGGTCATAATGTCTCAAGACATTATGCCGCGTGCAGAAATCGCGCTGCCAATGCAGTGCGATTTCTGCATGCGTATAACTCTTTTTTCTGGGGGGCTCATCCTCCTGCACCCCTGTTACGGGGGTAACGCTTCTCAACCCCCCATTATGATTCTCAACTCTGGGACACCAAAATCGCATAAAAGTGCAAAAACATTAAAATGGTCTGAGACCGGAATCAAACCTGGTCCCAGATGCAGCGCCTGGGTTCCTTGCTGCAATGGCTCAGTCCATTGAGCCACAGCAGGTGCTCGGCAAAACCCTGTCCCAGCAGAGGTCTTATGCTCTGCCTGGGACAGCGAGAGGGTGCAATACCGCATACAGTAGCGTTTGTGGTATTGCACCACTCTCTCTTCCCTACAGTGCTATTTTGCATTAGCGCTAATGTTGTACGTTTAATAGCATGTGACGTATTGCACCGGTATGGTTCAGGCCATATCAGCATCACCTGTAGAAGCAAACTTAGCAATCCAGAGAGACTGCCTGTTGTGATACAGCATAACAGTTATTGAACATACACCCAAACATGTGCCTGCTTGATTGTTTAGTAATTACAATCCAAGGTTACTGTTGTTGTTACTATTGAAAATGCATGACCGCTGTGTGTAGCGTAATATGTGACTGCATATAATCAAAAAACAAATCCTGCACTCACCAGCTGAAGTAACAGACTGCGCACAAGGCATTCAAGGTGCTTCCGTTTCTGATAGTGCATATTTGCCCAATACCAATTTGGCCAGACCTGCATCAGAATTACATATTGTTTTAGATCCCCTGAGGAAGGAATATGTAATTCAGAAATGTGTCAGGATGATTTGCTGTTGTGCACATATGCACTTTCAGAAATGGCAGCACCTTGGATACCTTGTGAACATGCTGTTATTTTTAGATGTGGTGTGCAGGACTTTGACTAATTCAGTACCTGATGTATTGCGGCACTCCGACGCTGTGCAGCCTGTGTTTGTTCCTGTACTATGTAAAGGTATGTTGATTGTTCTGACAGTGTTCATGTGCACAACATTTTGTAAGCTCTGTTGTGGGGGACATGGTAGCATCAATGCTCAGTTGTGGAAGTCAGTGTAACGTGGTGCTTTGCAGTATTTCAGCATAAAGCAATGAAACTTTTTTGTGATGAAACAGTCAAATACAGTCAGTGTAAACAACAGCTGTGTCATACTGTTACATACAAAAGTGATTGCATTTTCACACGTCAAGCTTCTTTCAATAAAAATGTATTATTGTCAGTTACTTTTTGGTGTGTCTCACCTAACGTGGTTGTGGGTGTGATGCTGCTGTCTGCTTGCTGTCACAGAAACGTGAGCAGTGCTGAAGTACGGCATCCTCCTTGAGTGGCTTATCAAACTCAGCACACAGTGGTGGTGGCACTTTTTCCTCAGAAAGTGTAGGACAGTGTTTAAGTCCCATGGCAGCCCTCCTCTCCACCTCTTCCAGGAGTTCCTGTACATATCCTGTTGAAAAAAATACTTTTCAAAGTAAGTGTCTGCTGCCTCTTACCACTTACATAAGTAAGGCAAATGAATGACCATGTTAACAGTACCGTAAATGCAATCTATGTACTCTTTTAAGGGTTCAGCCACCCTTTTTATACTTGGGGAAGGTCACCTTGTACCTATTGCGGCCATCTTTTCTTGCAGCAAATTGACAATTGCAATTCTTGTTAAAATGCATGGCTGCCAATGTCAGCCTGCAAGGAATCAAAAGTCCATGTTACAACGCAATATTTGTGCCATAAATGGTGCCCTCAGCACGTACTTGTGGCGAAACACTATTGGTAAATGCTGTTGTACCTGCATTTCATGCCATGATAGCTGAAACCTGTGCTTCTGAGCAAAGTGTAATACAACGCTGTGGTAGCCCTCGATGGTGCTGGTCTGTTCACTTGGAGACATATTCTTAATATACTCAAGTAGGTGTTTCTGCATTTCACTGCAGGCTTGGTATCAGTGTTACAGGGAAAAGTGTAATGATTGAATGCATGCAGTTTGTTACTGCTTCTCTCCTGATTCCCCCCCCCCCACACACACACACAGCCACCCATGATCATGTGACCATCACAGTGCTGTTACCAGACATACACAGCTCCAGTCACAAGCACCTGTGTGTTGTCACCAAAGTAACACAGCACTTGTTGTCAGTGGGTTAGTTGACATGCACTACACTCGAAGTCTACACACTGCATTTAGGTGACTTACATCCAGTCTTTGTCGTGGACAGAGCAAAGGGTGCTGGTGAGGTTATTGTTGTCCGCAACCGCTCAGCTATGTGGTATTCAGGTTGTCATGTGCCACGGACTGTTAAGCAACATGGAAGACAGTACCATGTTCATGTCCTTAACCCTTGTAACTGTGCGTGTCATGCCCGTAGGAAGCAACGAGGACACTGCTTCGGCACAACTGCAGGACAGCTTGGGCCATTGATGTTGTGTATGCACATGTACCAGGAAGAGCAGGGACATGGCATCACAGCTACTGACATATTGTCACGATGCATGCCGTTGCTATTTCAGGAAGCATCCCCAAGATGCTGTTCATGAAATGAACAGCTCATGTTGCTAAGATGTCATGCAGGGTCTTGTTCTGTAATACCAGTTTTATTTCTGGTACTGTAATCTCTGCTCCTCAGTCATCCATCCCCCTCCCACCTATCCTCCCAGCCCTGTCACCCCTGCGCTGACAGGGAGTATACTAGAATGGCACAGAGGTGTCCCAGGTAGCTGTGTGTGGATCTTGTGCAGTACTGGTGGCATCATGCCAGTCGACCATTTCTACTTTTTCTACACACCACTCTGTTGCTCTGGTGCTGCACATATATGCGCATTCATGAATGCGCACTCACGTTGCAGAGTCCTGCAACACCCTCCCCTCAGTTGTCATGTCCATCCCCTTATGCCCTCAGGCCTTCACCTGTGGGCATTCATCCTGAGCGAACAACAACACACATTCCCCGCTACCATTCAGCCATCCATGGTACGCATGGTCCTCTCCCTCCCCTGCTGAGCAATCATAACCACCTCACTCCCTAATGACATGTCACTGTCATGGCATGAGTTGAGGCAGTGACTCATCAGCCATCCATGGTAGTGGGTCAGATTGTCCATGACACAGTTAACCGTGAATGTAAGCAGTTAAACTTACCAGTTAAACTTCCAGGTGTGAGCCATTTCTTCATCCTTGTTGCATCGTCAGTGTGGCCATGTGCACACTTTTGGAACAGATTTCCATGCCCATCATGCCAATTCATTATGTGGTTCAATAAGGACAGTCACTTCTCAGTGATAAGTTCTGGACTGCTGTCAGGGGTTGAACAGGTTGACCAGTATAAGTGATTTATTATACTTTTCTGCCATTCCATCAGAACTTCATAATCATTCTACTTGAAGACAGTAGCAGCCACTTTCTTCAGTCCTGTGGGCATAATGTAAAATGACATGAACAGTCAGGTCGTGGTACAATGGTGTTTTACGATGATTCATCACGTGGTGGTAACACATCACAGTGCAGAGTTCAGTCATGAAATGTGTCAGAGACGCTCTCTTGCCGAGCAAGATACCCAGCTGTGTGCGACATTCAACTTGCCTTGCAACACTGTACTGTGTAGCTGGCCTATGTGACTGACCATGCCAGTGTCTGATTGATTGACATTATGGGTGCTGGCAGCACAGTCAACCTGTCAGTGTCATGACATGTAGTTGCTTTGGGTGTTGAGTGCCACATACACATACCTCATGACGCGATCCACAGTTATGCAGAGTATCCATGTTGATACATGCATATGATGTGATGTATGTTTGTCTAGTGTGGTTGGTTTGGCAATAGAAGTGGAGGTATAATACATTAGAAACAGTCAATGCAGGCAGGGCACAGCAGAGCTGTGCCTGAAAGGGTGTGAGGTAACATGTTCACTGTAGCCAGCCTGTTTTAAGGCGCTACGGAGTGAGAACACCAACATGTTCGCATGATCTGACATGACAGGGCAGACATGTCAGTTAACATATGCAATGCATTACAAATGGTGCATTTGTGGTAGTACACAGGATCAATTGGGAGTTACTAAATATGTACTAAAAAGCATACATATTGTAAATGAATGGCGATATGCTAAATATCGTTTCGGAGTTTCATTGTGGGCCTCTCCTCCCGTAGCCATTTCTTGATCGAGAGGTGACGATCCATTAGAATGGTGTCGATGTCCCCACCATTTTCCTCGAGGAACCGAATAGCCCTTTTGGGGCCCTCCAGTTCCATGTGGTATGAACCACCGACTTTGTTGCTCTGTAAAAAGAAATTGCGAAATGTCCTGTATGTAAATATTCACATTAGACATGACATACATATATGAGAAATGATATACAGCAGTGCAGTTCTCGTGTTTTTTATGCAGGTTATTATGTTGAGATTTGCAGATGGCGTTGTCGCAGAGCTTACATACATGGGTCACAATGAACAACTGATACGTGTTTTGCTGATATAACTGTATTCTCCAGACTCATGCATCACAATGCACAGCAGAATGAGCAACACTTCAGTGTTGTTCAATGCAGTGGTACGCCGTTCCCCCACCCCACCAGCAGTGAGTCTGTTTTTTCTGCCAGTACCCCAGTACCCTGTCTGTGCTGACCACATGGGAGTGTCCCGGGCAGAACCGCAAGGCAGGACTCATCGGCTCCCATGAAGTGTAGTATTGTGGTGCACCTCACCGTCATGAAATACCACCAACAAGTTGCCAGAGGCACCCAATGGATGTACAGGCTTCTGTGGTAGATGCCAGGGGGAACAGAGAAATGGTTCAAACATTAAAAATAATTTATGACATTCACTTAGACATTACCTGGACAAGTTGCACAGTTAGCACTTTGTTCCATGACAGATCAAGAAGGGAGTAACTGGCGAACTTAGCCGAATGTCCCGGGCTTTCTGTCCTCCCATCTCCTCCAGCGATGACAGGCAACTCCGACAGCTTCACCTCAGCTATAAGCTAGTCCTGATGCCATTCCCACACTGACATAATGGATGAAAATAACAGTTTCCTTTGATGTTTAAAAATGGTGCACTGACTGATGGGTGCACAATTGAAATGTTTGTACATTGTCGGTGTTTTTGTTGGAGACAGTCTGGAAAACAGAATGAAAGCTGACATGCATAAATTACCCACTAGAGCACCACCAAGCATGGGTTGGCTGTGCCACGTGTGTGTATCATCAAGTCGTCACTGGTCTGACTCACAGCAAGCATGCTACCCACTTCATAGTGATAGGTGTGAGTATTTGGAGAATTGCAGAACTTGAAAATTTGAAACAGTTTAAGTAGGCTATCAAGGAAGACAATGTACTTCCGTTGATTAAATGTGCCTTTGAGTGCAGCACAGCTGTTGAAAACAAAAATGGTAATAAAAAAGATGAGCGCAGTGACAATGTCAAATCAGTACTGTGTGTAACATTTAAATACCTGACAGTCGTAATGCCTGTCATTGTCTGTTGTGTCCATGAAGGAAGGTTCATAATTAGGGCCATGACAGGTATCTCTGTAAAGTGAAGTGTCATCCAACGGATTGGTGTTAAAGGACACATCCATGTCCTTTGCTGGTATGGAAAGTGCAACAGCTGTCTGGAAGTCCAGCTCACAGCACTGCACTGATGCATCCGCAAGTAATGGTCTTGGGACCTCCTTGGTACTTGTACCTGAATTCAAAGATGGCGACTGATGTGGGCCAGCCAGAATCACTAGCTCTATGTTGAGTTGCTTCTTTTTACTTCTTTTTTATTCTGCATTTAATTTTATTACTTTATTTTGTTAATTTAGTTAGGGTCCTCTTAGTGAGTCAGTCCAGGTAGAAAGCAGTGTATTTTTCGGGTTTTGGCTTTTTAGCCGGCATTTCTTTTTTATTTCTTCCCCCTTGCCAGAGCATAGCTTGACTGTGGCTGAGGGCGGTTTCGGCAGTTTTAGCAATGGTGCTATTTTGTTGTTGCCCGCATTACCAGTAGTTTTATTCAACTTACTAATGCTGAGCAGGTAGCCTGCCTGTCCAGCATTTTATATTTTAAACACACTCTGTACTTTGCGATTGTCTGCACAAAGTGTGTGGCACCAGTAGCTGCAGGGAGCGGTTGGAGTAGTTCAGTGCCCTTCCACTCCTCCTCCTTCTGCCCCGTTTTACTCAATCTTGGTGGTTATCTGCAGCCGCAAAGCAGTTTCCGAGAGAAGTGGAGAGAGCACTTTGACGAGGAGGAGTGAGAATTGCTCACTGGAAGGCTGCTACAACCCTTGTGGAGTGCAGAAAGAAGCATTTGGCCACCGTGGTCCCTCAGAGGTGAGTGGGGTCTGGTCCGTGGAGGCTGTGTAGTGGTAGCGGAAGTTGCCGGCTGGCTGGCTGGTTGCTCCCATCTCCGGGTGTGTCATGGTGTTTCTGACCATCTAAGGATAGCCGGTGCTATCGGGGCTCCATTCCTTGTCCTCTGTGGCCGGCACTGTTGGTCGTTCTCAGCCTGGGGTTCCTCAGTAGGCTGCTTCATAGAATTGAGGACGACTCTATTTGTGATCTGTTGCTGGCAGTCTGCATTGCCAACCTGGGGGGCAGTGGTGCTGGCCGGGTTGTCTCTCTGGAGGGACACTGGAATCTGGTGGCCAGAGGACAGCAGTTTCATAGTGGTCTGTGGGGGTCCTTAAGGTGGAGACCAGAGGGTCTTTTTCTGGGCTACTAATTTTCCAGTAGGGTCACCCGACTTGTGTTGCTGGCCTTCTGGGTGGGGGGGCTTATTTGCAGGCCTGACGATCTGAGTGATTTTGCCTGAAGAGCCTGAGTGTCTTTGGTTTTTTTCTTCCTTTAAACTGCAGAGAAAAAGTGTGCTTCTTGAACTGAGGTTGCAGCCCTGGTGTATTTGATTTGAATCTTCTTTCTACATCAAGCTTGAGGGGGTGGTGTGAGTGCCCCCATTAACTGTTTTTGTTTCCATTATTCAGTGCCCATTGGAGTGAGAGTGCAGTGGAGTTCTGGATATTACAAGCTTGGTGGCTGGTTGGGGTGAGAGCCCCAGCTATCCCCGACATTTACTGTCTGCATTGGTGTTCATTATCTGTTTCACCATCTGTGAACTGGACTAGAAGGACCTTTTTCTGTATTTTAGTTAACAGAGGGTGGGATTAATACCTGGAAATTTTGTTTATGGGTTTGGCGGAGATTTGGGGTTTTGTTTTAAGTTCAGTTTTTTTGTTTTTGAGTATTTGATTTGTTATTTATTAGTACTGTTTTATTATTGTTTGGGTGATTGTGGTTTTTGGCTGTTGTAGTTATGTGTCAGTAGCTTTCTTTGGTGGGCAGGCACTGCTCTCCCCTCCAGGCTTAGGGGCCTGCGCCCCTTCAACCTCCTCTGCTACCTGCCGAGGTGTATTGGCATTGTTGGGCCTTGGGGAATAGCTTGGAGGGGTCGGGGGGCATGGGCCCCCGGCGTGGGGGGGTGGAGCAGGGTGGGCAGATTGAGGTTGTGGGTTCCAGGAGGTGCCCTGGGGTGAAATGGATTCAGGAAAGGGATCTGCCCTGCTTGGTTCCCATACCGAAGGGCTCCACATTGAGTGGGTGAAGTCGTGCTTTCTGACTTGGGTGGTGGTGTGCAATGCCAGGTTGATTAAGACCAACACAACAGTTATTGCTGATCTTGCTGGAACATCTGACCTGGCTTGCATCACTGAGACCTGGCTGGACAAGAATGCTGGTCCAGTGTTGGAGGTAGCAGTGCCGGCCGGGTACTCGGTGATATACCGCCTGAGATTGGATCATGGGGCGGGGGTGTAGCCATCTGTTTCAAGATGGAACTGAACCTTATAGATGTGCCTGTGGGGATCGCCAGATACTTTGAGTGTATCATGGGTGCAGGTGTGGGTTGCAGAATTCTTCTCGTCTATCGTCCACCCGGGGAGGGGAAAGAATTTCTGCAGGAAGTCGTGGATTTCGTCATCAGCGTGGTGTTGGAGTCTTCCTGGTGGTTGGTCCTGGGAGACTTCAGTGCCTGGGTCAACTATGAACTCTCGCAATTTGGTCAAGACTTCCTCCAACCGATGATTTCGTTGGGCTTCACACAGGTTGTTACCTCTGCTACCCATAATTGTGGTCACTCTCTAAACCTGTTGTTCCTCCAGGGGATGGAGATCTCCGATTTGGTGGTGGAACCAGTCGATTGGTCTGACCATCACGCTATAGGGTTTAGTTTCGTGGTCCCCCCAATAGACCTGCCCCTGTGGAGATGTTTTGGTACCACCCATTAAGGGGTGTATCCCCTGCTGGTCTAATGGCGGTACTGGACATATTGAGTAGGCCGTCGTGATGTATGGAGCCAGGTGACCTGCTTCTGCACTATAATAGTGTGGTATTGGGGGTCTTGGACCCCATTGCTCCTGTCCAACTTCGTCCACTCATTCTTCGTCCTCGGTCCCCTTGGTTCGATGAGACGTTGAAGAAGTTGAAGCGAGTAGGGTGACGGCTGGAGTGTGGCTGGTGAAAATCTGGCCTGGAGGTTGACAGACTTAAACTGATGGCCTGTTATAGGGATTATCAATTGGCCATCTCCCATAAGAAGGCAGAGTTCCTGTCCAGGGAGATTGCTGCTGCAAGGAATTGACCAGCTCAGCTCTTCCAAACTGTTGACAGGTTGTGTACTCCAACCTGTCTTCAGAATCTGAGAGTTCTTTCATAACTTAAGTGTGAGGAGTTCACTCAATTCTTTGCAGATAAGGTTGCCACCATCAGGTCGGAGATCCATTCAGTATGCTCCAGTGAGTGCTGCGGTGGTTGGTGGGAGGTTGCTAGCACCCAGTTTGTCTGGTCTGACTTTAACTGGCCGGTGATCACTGATATCATGAAGATTGTCCAGGGTATGCGACCAGATTGCTGTAGTTTGGATCCTGGTCCTACACGCCTCCTGGTGGAGTGTGTGGAAGACATTGGACTGGTCCTTGCTGAGATAGTGTGGAGCTAGTTGGAGAAGGGGGTGTTTCCTGACCGCTTGAAAGAGGCAGTTGTGGGCTGGCCCATCGGTGCAGCGGTTGGATTTCCGCTCGTGATGCCGGCGACTCACGTTCGGGAGCAGACTCGAGTCGCTGGAGGGCTGGCCGGGGAAGAAGGCTTGAGCGTCCCACAACTGCTCGCCTTATCCGGGGAGAGGGAGGGGGCCAAGGCCCGCAGCTTGCCTGACCCCGAGCGGAGGCTGCTTGCAGGAGGGGCTGGCTGAGATGCGTGGTGGACGCTGGCACACCGCGCCTTGACGTCAAGGGTGCACACCCTGTGAGGGAGAAACACCAGAGGAAAAAGCCTTCCATCTTTGGGAAGACGGGGTACCAGGAGCATGTCCTCAATGTACCACCACCCACATAGGCCGCCTTGCCTCGACGCAAACCAGATGTGTACGTGGTGTATGGGCCCCACTTCATTCCCCACCTGGGGGGATAGCCGCGACCCCATGGGGCGCAAGGTAAGTCACAGGTAGGGTGGCTGGCAGAGGGATGACTCCCAGGTACCTCCGAAGGGTCAGAGATGGTGGGAGGTAGGAGGGAAAAAATAGAAAGTTCAAAAAAAAAAGAAAGAGGCGGTCGTGACCCCCCTTTTGAAGAAATCCTCCCTTGATCCAGATTGTCTCACAAACTACAGATCTGTCTCTAACCTACCCTTTGTGGGTAAGGTTATTGAGAAAGTAGTCGCGTTGCAGCTCGAGGACCATCTTACCACCCACGAGGTCTATGATCCTCTCCATTCTGAATTTAGGAAAAGGCATAGTACCAAGATGGCGTTTGTTCGGGTACTTAATGATCTCCTGATGGTGAGAGATTGGAAGAGCCATTCAATCTTTTTCTCCTTGATCTCATCACAGTATTTGACACCGTGGACCATGGAGTATTGCTGGAGCACCTACTGTTGATCTGTGGACTGTCTGGTATGGTCCTCAGATGGTTCCATTCTTTCCTCATGGGTAGGACACAGAGAGTGGTGTTGGGGATTCTTTCCTTGGCCCCTTTCCCCCTGTCCTGTGGGGTGCGACAGGGCTCTGTGTTATCTCCTGTGTTGTTCGTGGTGTATATGCTGCTGTTGGGAGACATTAAAAGGCAGTATGGGCTGAGTTTTCACTGCTGTGCAGATGATACTCAGCTGTATATGTCCTGTGTGCCTGAACAGGATGATGCTGTCTTGGTCTTTAACAGCTGCCTCGCCGAGATTCAGGACTGGACGAGTGCCAGCTGGCTGAGGTTGAACCTGGATAAGACTGAGGTGTTGGTTGTTGACCCTGGTCATTGGGTAGAGGGGTCCTCGACTGCTCAGCCCTATGAGCTTGTTCTGGGGGGCAAGCAGCTGAGGTCCTCTGAACAGGTGCGGAATCTGGGCATTATTTTTGATGGCGAGCTGACGCTCAAATCACAGGTATCAGCTGTCGTCCAGTCCACTTTTTACCACCTGAGGAATAACGTTCGAATAAAACACCTCGTTCTGCCTGATGACCTTCCTACACTGATCCATGCCTTTGTGACTTCCCGCCTTGACTACTGCAATACTCTTTACGTAGGGCTTCCGGGGAATGGACATCCGCCGCCTGCAGCTGGTGCCAGGCTGTTGACAGGCTTATCTTGATCAGCCACATCACGCCTGTGCTCCGCGAACTGCACTGGCTGTCACTGCGGTGGAGGATCACCTTCAAGGTTAGTTTGCTGACCTATAAGGCCCTACACGGACAGGGACTGCATTATTTGCAAGACCTCCGACGTCCCTACCACCCCCTCCGCCCACTCCATTCCACTGACGAGGGATTGCTAGAGGTTCCCAAGGTCCATTTAAAAACCTCAGGGATGAGATCTTTTGCATTAATGGCCCCGATCCTGTGGAACTCTCTACCTCATCAGATTAGAAAGTGCCTACCTACCAAGACTTTTAAGGCTGCCCTGAAAACATGTTTATTTGATTCAGCCTTCTTAGATGTTTTTTAATTGATTGCTGTTGATTTGATTGCTGCTTTTATCATGATTTTAGTTTGTTTTATTCTGTGTACAAGCGCTTTGATATTCTGAGAAGCACTTTATATAAATAAATATGACTTTGACATGTACATTGACCAGAACTTTGAGTTTATGTACCTGATTGAAAGGAGAGCAATGGAGACATAGTTTTTGAGAACACAATACAGGTCATAAATGATGGCCACTGTGAAACATGTGATACTGGTTACACCAGCGAAAGCATTGATCATGCAAACACATATGTCATGTCACACTATTACCTTTGGATCTGGTGCCATGGTGTTTGTCTGCACCTTGACAGAGGGTTTCGGTACATAGCATTGAATTTTGACAGGATTCCCTTGAGAGACAGATGAAAAGTCCTGTGGAGTAGGGAATAGAAAGTTATCACCTGACTTATAAGAGAAGTTATAGTCACCGAATTCTGTGGTGCCTTGATACATGGTAACGGGTAAAAATAAGGAATTCATAAAATCACCTCATCTGTCAAGTGACAGTCAGATGGGACTTCACAGATGTTATCATCATTGATGCTGGTGGCAGCTAAATGCTCCTCCAAAAGGTGAATGACAATCTGGAACACAAACAAGATGAATGTTACAGAAATGCAAGGTGGTTCTGAGGGAAGAACACAATAACCAATTCAGTAATATCAGTGGTTAGTGCAAACATTCCTCATCAATGTTTTCTGCTGCAGTAAACCGCTTGTACATGGCAAATGCTAAGTCATGTCATACATGATCCATGTTAAAGGTACTGTGGCAACACACAGACAAGACACTCTTGGTGGAGTAGTCATAATGCAAGAGATGGTGTTTACTGGACGGATGCAGAAGTGAACCCTTCCAGTTAAGAAGCTATTCTGGCAACCGATAAGTTAGTTGGGCAGGTAGCATTGAGGGTTGACTCACTGTATGCCACACCTCACGCTACGCTGGAGACCCAGATTCAGAAAGCGAACCTTGGATGCCCGGGGAAAGAAGGAGTGGAGGGATCTGCATGAGCAGCCACCAGGTAGTTCTCCTCCACTGGGAAGGAAGAAACATAGACTTTGATGGCAGATAAGGACCGCTTGGCCCACCTAGTCTGCCCATTTCCCTACCTAGAGGATAAGCTGCAGATCCTATTTAACCAACAGCCTATTTCTTCCTACCCCCCACAAAAATTGCCTTATGTCTGTCCCATGCATTCTTGAATTCTCCCACAGTTTTAGACCCCACAACCTCCTCAGGAAGGCTGTTCCATGCATCCATCACCCTCTCTGTGAAAAAATACTTCCTCACATTGCCCCTGAGCCATCCCCCCCTCTATCTTCAGATTGTGTCCCCTTGTTCTTGCACATCTCTTTTTCTGAAAGATGCTACCCTCTTGGGCTTTGTTGATTCCACTGAGGTACTTAAACGTTTCTGTCATGTCCCCCCTCTCCCTCCTTTCCTCAAGGGTATACACATTAAGCCCTTTAGTCTCTCCTCGTATGGCTTCTCTTGCAGACCCTGCACCATTTTAGTTGCCCTCCTCTGAACTGCCTCCATCCTGTCTGTGTCCTTGCGGAGATGGGGTCTCCAGAACTGGACACAGTACTCCAGATGGGGTCTCACCAACTATCTGTACAGGGGGATAACAACTTCCTGTTTTCTGCTGGTGATACCTCTCCCTATACATCCCAGTATCTCCCCAGCCCTCCCTACCGCCTTCTCACATTGCTTGCCAACCTTAAGGTCATCTGTTATGATTACCCCCAGGTCCCTTTCCATTTTTGTTGTTGTTACTACCTCCTCCCATTGTGTGATCTTCCCCTGGGTTTTTGTTTCCCAGGTGCATTACTTTGCACTTCTTTGCATTGAATCCAAGCTGCCATACTTCTGACCATTCCTCCAACCTTGCCAAGTCCCTTCTCATCCTTTCCACGCCTCCTTGTGTATCAACCCTGTTGCAGATCTTTGTGTCATCTGCAAAGAGGCATACTTTTCCTTCCAGTCCCTCTGCAATGTCACTTATAAAGACATTAAAAAGGACAGGGTCCAGTACTGAACCCTGCGGTACCCCACTAGTAACCCGCCTTTCTTCAGAGTGGACTCCATTTATAATTACCTTCGGTGTCCTGTTGTTCAGCCAATGTTTTACCCAGGCTACCACCCTGGGACTCACTCCCAGGCTGGTTAATTTGACTACTAATCTTTTGTGTGGGACTGTGTCAAATGCCTTGCTAAAGTCTAGGTAGGCCATGTCCACAGCCCCTCCCTAGTCTACTACTTTGGTCACCCAGTCAAAGAAATCAATTAGATTCGTCTGACATGACCTTCCCACTGTGAACCCATGCTGCCTTGGGTCCTGTGCCCCACTGGCCTCTAGGTACTCAACAGTTCTTTCCTTCAGAAGTGATTCCATCACTCTCCCTACCACAAAGGTCAAATTGACAGGTCTGTAGTTTCCTGCCTCTGTCTTAGTCCCACTTTTCTGAAAGGGAATCACATCTGCCTTCTTCCAGTCCTCGGGTACCACACCATCCTCCCATGATTTGTTAAAAAGGGTAGTCAGTGGTGTCACTAGTTCTCTGCTTAATTCTTTTAGAATTTTGGGGTGAATTCCATCTGGCCCCATTGCTTTGTCCACCTTCAGTTTTAGGAGTTCTTTCAGAACCCTTTCTTCTGTGAAAGGACTGGGATCGACCCTCCTCTCCAGAGTGCTTCTGTTAATTGGATTTGGCACCTCCCCCACTTCCTCTTTTGTGAATACGGAACAAAAGTATTCATTCAGTATCCCTTCTTTTTCACTGTCACTCTCTGCCCACCCACCATCCATTCTATTCAGCCTCACTATCCCTCCCTTCGTCTTTCTACGCTCCCTGATATACCTATAAAAGGTTTTATCCCCCTTCTTAACTGAGTTAGCTATCTTTTCCTCAGTTTGTGCCTTTGCTATTCTGACTACCCTCCCTGCTTTCTTCTGCCTTAATTGGTACAGTTCTCTGTCCTGCTCCTTCTGTGTTTTCTTATACTTCCTAAATGCTATATTTTGTCCCTAACCTTCACCGCCACCTCTTTTGAGAACCATAGTGGCTTTTTCTTTCGTTTTGATTTGTTTATTTGCTTCACACAAAGGCTTGTTGCCTCTGTGATGGCAGTTTTGATATTTCCCCCTTGTTGCTGCACCCCTCCTTCTAGCCTGTTTGCTAGTGGTTTTCTAAGGCAGTCTCCCATCTTGCCAAAGTCAGCCCTCCTGAAGTTCAGAACCCTCACTTTTGTATGGCTTGACTCTGTAGCTGAGTTTATCGCTAACCACACTGTTTGGTGGTCACTTGTTCCCAAATAGCTACCCACTTTTAGATCTGAGATCCTCTCACTGTTCCCATTTGAGAGTACGAGGTCTAAGATTGCTCCCTCACGAGTAGGTTCCAAAACTAGCTGTCTGAGGCATGCCACCTGAAGGGCATCAAGAATGGCCCTGCTTTTGGATGTGGCTGCAAAGGTGCTCCAGTTAACATCTGGCATATTAAGGTCCCCACCAACAGTATCTCCCTTCTCTGCCATCCTAAGTATGCCTTCTATCATATCTTTGTCCATTCCTTCCCCCTGACATGGGGGTCTCTATACAACCCCTATGTGGATTGTGGTGCCATTTCCAGTCTCCAAGGTGACCCACAGTGCCTCTTCTCCTCCCTGTTTACTCTTTTGTTCGGTTGCTTTTATCCCTTCCCTTACATAGAGAGCTACTCCCCCCTCTCTTCTGCCCTCCCTGTCTCTCCTGTAGGTTGTGTACCCTGGTATGTTAACATCCCAGACATGGTTCTCTGTGTACCATGTTTCTGTGACTGCTACAATATCCAGGCATCCCTCTTCCATCAAGGCCACCAGCTCAGGGAGCTTGTTGCCCAGACTACGGGCATTGGTACTTATTACTGTCCATTTCTTGATGGCCTTACTTCTTTTTGCCCCATCCCTGTCCTTATTGCATTTGTCACTTTCTCCGTTTACCCCTGCGCTTCTCCCTATCGACATCTCTATGTTGGTGTCTAGCTCACTTAGTACCCTGATATTTTAGGGGGGGGCTAGGATTTCCCTGTTCCTTTCCAGTGCCTCCACCCTTGGCTAGTTTAAATGCTTGTCAATGAAGTATTTAAACCTATCACCTAGGATCCTGGTTCCCCTCCTGGACAGATGCAGACCATCATGCCAGTATAGGCCTGCATCCCTCCAGGTGAACCCCCAGTCCCCAATGAAGCCAAATCCCTGAGCTCTGCACCAGTTTTTCAACCACTGATTGAATCCCATGGTGTAGAGCACCCTAGCCTCACCCATGCCATAGACAGGCAGCACCTCCGAGAATGTTACCGTGTGTGCTTTTTGTCTAAGGCCCCTCCCCATCTCTACAAACGCTTCTTGCACTGCTCTGATCCCTTTCTTAGCCAGGTCATTTGTCCCTAGGTGGACAATGACATCCAGCTCCCTCCCCTGTGCAGCTGCTCCTGCGATCCTGAGGATTCGCTCCCTGTCCCTCAAAGCCATGGCACCAGGCAGGCACCTTACCTCCGGTCCCCTTCCTCCCCCAGTTCTACCTTCCTAACAATGGAGTCCCCCACCAGGAGTTGTTTCCTTCCTGTGGGGTCCCATACCACCTCCTGTGGGTCTCCTTGTGGAGGTTCCCAGCATCCTCCTTGGTCTCCACTGTGGGTGCCTCCATAGAGGAACCACACTTTCCAGAACGGCATAGAAATTGTGGAGAGGTACAACTGAGGGATGCACCTCTGTTCCACTACCCTCAGCCTCCTGAGCCCACTGTGGTCCAACCACCCTCTTTCTTGGCAACCTCTGAGGCAATGGCAGTGACCCTGGTGGTCCCTGGGTGGGAGAGGAGGTCCCACAAATCCTGGCCAACTCAGCCTGGAGATGAGCAACCTCCTCCCTCAGCCCAGAGAGGTGCCTACAGATGTGACAACACTGCATCCTCCAGAACATCTCCCGGAAGACTGCTGCTCCACAGCCACTGCACTGCACCACTCCCAACATGTCTTTTTTCTGGCCCCCTAACTGTTATTTGGAATACTTACTCTTTTCTCTGTTTGTTTAATTCTTTTTTTTTTTCTTCTCTTCTCTCCCTACTTACTTACTGTCTCTGCACCCTTTTAGATCTTCTATTCAGGTCTTGGATGCTTACGAGTGGAGGCTTGGGAGCAGTGCCACGCCAATGCGAGATGTGTCGCATGGTGGGGTGGGAGGAAGGGCCCATCACTGGGTGTCATGGCACTGAAGGGTGCTTCTACGTCGTGCATGCTAGGAGTTGGCCGAGGGTCCCATGATTAGGGCAGGGAAGAAAAGATGGATGAAACAACACAGGACTACAGATGATGACCAAACCCCCGCAGGCTCCTCATCCGGTAGGCAGGCAATGGCGTAGCTCTCTGGATGAGAGCAATGCTTGGCAGTTAGTCCTGGGGGAGCAGGAATGACAGGGCTGTGGGGAGTGGGCAGTCTCAATGGGGAAAAAGGGACAGGTAAGCAGAGCTGTCGGCAATGCTGGTTCATGTCGAGAGCCAACGTCACCAAGAGAGGTCTCCAGAACAGACAAGCCACATGAAGTGAAATGCTCATTTCTGTCGACCACTGAAACACCTCCATTAACAAGTTCCCAAAAATACTGATACCACTTCCCCCTCTTGGAATTTACACAGTACATCACAGCACATGACCAGGCAACACGGTATTTGACATAACAGTGACGTGTATATATGCATTGGAACATATGTACAGTAATTGTCATTATATGTCATTACCAATTCAGGAGGCTGAAGTATAGAATAGGCACAGTCATCGCATAAACTCAATTACAATTACCCAACATGATACCCAGTGCACTGACGTCAGTTGAGAGGGTGGGTGAACATTTTGTGTTCCAGCTATCAGCAGGGGTTATGGAAGAAGCAACAATACAGAAGATGTGCTGTTGCCATGATGGCTTACTATGTCTCCACATAATACCTTCGGGAAGTTGCACCAGTAGGTCACATGTTAGGGGCATAAACATGAAAGTACTCACATCATGCCACCCTCTTTGGCAGACATTCAAAGGCAACATGTGCTGACTGCTGAGCAGACAAGCCCTACAACGTGCAACCTTAGGCACCATGTGGCATAGGTGTGCAAGACTACATGGCACGAGATTTGTACACTTATACACACAAAAGGACTCTGAACTTAGAGAGTCACACCAATGCTGACAGAACTGTCTGAAAAAGGGCAGGTCCAAGGATGAAAGGGGTAAATATGCACCTTATGAAACTGCTGAACTGATAGGGCCACTTATGAAAATTGAAGACTCTTGGCCATAGTGGCCCCCCAATGAACTGCACCAGTGAGTGCCTGTACACTGTTATTTTTTCTTCCTTTGTTTTCTACATCCTTGGCTGTGGTGTTGTAGCAGTGGTTCCCTCTTCCCTTTTCTGACTGACTTTTGAAGCACCCTGCACTGGTCACAGCTCCACAGCTGTACTTCTCCCCATTGTAGCAGGACACATCACAACGGGAAGACCTCACATCGCGTAAGACTGGCACTGGGTCAGAGGAGTAGCTCTGGTGTAATGACACGGTGCCAGTCGTCATCACACCATAATTTTTTTTCCCCTCTGGTATGTGTTCTGCCGTGGTACGGATGTGCAGTGCCATTAATGATGCCATCGTGCACATTCCCATGAGTGACACGTTGGACAGTTGCCCGTGACATGCTTACAGTTTGATGTCCCCTTCTGAGAAACCACCATCCGCGAGAGGTCAAGACCACAGAGACGAAAGCCCCCTCCTCTGAAGAGTAGAGCAGTTCATGGATGCTTGATCCTCCTCTCCCCATCTGGCCCTATGACACTCTAGAATGGTGATGCCCCCTGGCTGTAGGTGTCGCAAGCAGTATAGCTAACTGCTGTGCTGGTGGGCAGGTGTGAGTGCAAGTACTCACTTGATACACAGAACTGCCGTCAGTGAGTAGGACTCAGAGTGGGGTGCAAGAAGACACCCCATAAAACTTCATATGTACAGGGACACATGTGCAGACAGCAGTGGTTGTGATTCACAATGGGAAGTCAGTGTGTGTACCAGTTACTGATGATCAGATGCTGGTATGGTGTCTCTTTGGAAAAACTGAGTATGTGTACAGTGAGAGGAAATATAGTTATGATTTTCAGGCAGCATACGTCAAAATGACTCACATAACTGAAACCAACAGGAGGGACAAGGTAGATTGTCACATTTCATGAGCATTGATACACCCCCTACAAACTTAGATGTACATAAACTCATAAGCAAATTGGGGCCTATTCATGAGGGCAGGGCTACATGCAAATGATGGGTAACTCCACCATGAGCTCTGGACCCTTGGCAGATCCGCGCAGTGGCCGTATTCCCGTATAGTGGCTAATGTGCTTCTCCTGTACATGGCCAGCCCCTCCCCTCGGTGCTGAAGTTCACAACAAGCAGATGACCCGGGCAGGCAGCCAGTCAGCTGCCTGACCTGGGTCTGACACTACATTACTTGTGCCTGTGGGGTGCCATGTTGGCAGCCGGCGCGCAGTGTACCAACAGCAAAGGGGGGAGGGGTAGTCCAGTAGTCTGCCCCAGTCCTCTCATAGTATCCCAGTGGCTGGGGCAGTAGTAGTTGGGGGTCCGATGCCCCCCGCCATCCACACCGCAACATCCGGCGGCATACAGGGTGGGGTGCGTAATAGTTATTAGTGCCCTCAGGTGATGTAGCTGTTGCACCCCTGTGCACTGTACTGTACACCTTCATGAATGATGTGGAGTGCGGCCAGGCACCCTGCACCGGCCCCTGGCCCGCCCCCACATAGAGCTGCGTGTTCAGCCACGTGGTTCTGGTGCATTGGGGGGGAGCAATGTGCATTGTGCATGCAGAAGAGGGGCACAGTGGCCATGAGCAGATGAAGGAAGGGGTACGAGCTTGAGTTACGCTGTTGCCACGCCGTACCTTTGTGAATAGGACCCATTATTAGTACAATATGAGAGAGTATGCTTCCACCACCATTGGCTACAGCAGGGGCTGGGAGATGTTTAGTACTGAATAGAATGGATGCACACTGGACAATTTACAATGTGGTCGGCCTAAAGAATGCCATTAAGTGGCATAGACCTTCATTAACCACTATACAGAAACTAGAAATGCATCACAGATAAGGACCAGTAGGCCAATGTCCTATGCTCATTTTCCCTGCCTACTGTAAAAGATGCAGACCCTACTTGATATCAGACTTTACCTTGTCATTGCTATTGCTAATGTTCCCCTGTGCCTGTCCCATGCATGCTTGAATCCCCCCCACTATGTTGGCACCCACCACCTGTGTTTGGAGTGTATTCCATGCATCCCACCACCCTTTCTGTGAAGAAATACTTCCTCATGCTAACCCTAGTCCTCCCCCTTCCAACCTCATGTCATGCATCCTCATTTATGGACAGCTTGTTTTTCTGAAAGATGGTACTCTCTGTTAGCCTATTTCTGCCTTTTACATGTTTGTAAGTTCCTATGATATGTCCCGTGTCTCTCCTCTCCTCCATGGTATACATACTGAGGTCTCATACCATCTCCTCATATAACTCTTGGTGCAGTCCCTGCACCATCTTTGTTGCCCTTGTATGAACTGCCTCCACCATGTCTACATCCTAATGGAGATGCCTCCTGCAGCACTGAACACCGTATTCCAAGTGACATCTCAGCCGTGAGCTGTACAATGGCATCACTAACCCCTACCTTCTGCTGGTGATACCTCTCCTTATGCACCCCAGCATCCCAGTTGCTCTCTCCACAGCCTTGGCACATTGTTTAGCCACCTTCATATACATCATCAACAATGCATAAAATAAATGTATGGCATGCTCAGACTCTTGGACAAGGGGAGGCAACATCCAAAACGTGATGGTGGATGACAGTGTACATCATTTGGAAACCAACATACTTTTTTTATGTTTTACCCTGTGATGTGACATCCTGGATTGGCTCCTAATGCCCTACCTGAGGCTACCCCATCCAGGAAATTTGATGACGGATTCTCTGCTCCAACACCCCTGAGCCAGGGCCGATCCTCGGCTTCCACACCCCCTGAGGCGGGGCCACCAACTCATACCTAGTCATCTATGTAAAATCCAGATAGCTGCAGCCCGGGAGAGGAGGGAGAATCCAGGAGAACTGGTCGGGCTGGATCTGGTGCTGGGCATGTGGGCCGATCCCTAATGATCTGTCATCCTCCTGAGCGCCAGTGTGTTTCCTTTATCGTGCCCCCAAGGCGCGTATGTGTACTGACATTCAGCGCACACCAAGCGCGCTCCCACAGTCAGATGCAGAATGTCCGCCAAGACCTACTCCAACCCAGGATACCTCGGCTGTTGTGGTCCCAGTCTCCACTAGGATCCACCAATGCCGCAGATCAGTACCCCCACCCTCCCAGGAGAGGAAAACCATCCTCTGGATGCTCAATCCTCTCTTCCCCGTCTGACCCCGGCTCCCCAAGTTCACTCTCAAACTCGGAGTGCTGGTGTGGCACAAGGTAAGGCAGATGCCTCAGTCCTCATTGCCACCATGTAGGCCCCAAGACAGTATAATGAGAGTATCCCAAAACTAGGTAACAGGACAAGTGAACTTTGCATAGTGAAAAGGTACGAGTGTGCCAGTAATACAAACCCATATGTGTTCTCTTCTCAAATGCTCCACGTTTCACTTCCCTTGATCCATGTCTCGACAGCACTGCAGACGCAGTCTTCTTCAGACTGTCAGATGGGAGAGGAAAAATGGTGGTAACAGCATTGACATTTAACTTATTGTAAGACGGTATGTCAAATTCAAACATTAGGAGACAGTGAGTCTCAGAGCAATCACTGGTGAAGTGATCACTGCACAAACAGGAATATTTTGTTGGTCCTGTCCATTTATCCCTAGTACGTCTCACTTGCTCTATCCATTTTTTACACAGTTCAGGGTCTTTGGGGACGTGAAAGAGGCTCACACCATCCTTATAGGTCTTGCTGCAACAGGCAGCCACACATTTGATAGGCATGATTTTTTCAAATAATAGCAGTAATAGGCAGAGATTAAATGAAAATCTGAACTGACAAGTTGGAGAAACACCAATTATGTTATTAGCAGGTGCACAGCACACCACGTAATCAGTAATGTCACTGTCTAAAAAACCCTTCTGAGACCACCAAGTAACCACTAAGAATCATATCACTTTTGATTTATTTATTCCCACTTTCCCGCCAGGAAACAGTACCCACTAACATTTAATGTATCAGGTCATATGCACAGTACAGACTAAACACTTATCACTCGCAGTACAGATGCCTACAGATACAACGAGGAAGTATAACCATAATTCATAATAAACAGCACAACGTCCTTGTCATATATTTGTTTTTTATTTATGGATACGTTGGAAAATGCATCAGTGAAATATATGCACTGAAAATAACATGTCCATTGTTTAACTCAGGACAGTTTTACAGGGCTACTGATAACATGCGGAACACTCGTTTCAAAATGGATGACAGTGACATGGTACACTGACACACTTCATTCTGCACTAGGAAATGGGAAATGCCTGCTGCACCCAAACGTTCATGTGGAGCCTGCTGTACCCAAAGGTTCCTATGGAAATAACATTTTTTTTTTTTAACTTTCTTGTGGTCTCGGCCCAGGGGAACCCTTCCTCTAGTCTTATTGGCTGGGCCCCGACATAACGGGAACCCAGTGTCATGATGTTCACTACTGGAAGATTTTACCTATGGTTTTCTCCCGTTTTTTTTTTCCCACCCCTGAGGGTGCTGACACAAAGGACTTTTATGTCCAGATGAGTGGCATGCTGTCGTCAGGCATCCACAGCACCCTTCCCACCCTGACTCCTTTGAGGAGCTGTTGCACCTCGCCACCCATGCTTCCAGCGGCAGCAATGGTATGGGCGTGATCGCTGCCTGGTAACCCCCCTCCCCAGAGGAAGAGGAGAACATCCGTTGGGACGCTCAATCCTTCTTCTCAATCTACCCCGTGTGACCCAGGTCCATTCCTGAACCCAGGTCGCTGGCGTAGCATGAAGTGTGGCATCCAGTGCCTCAACCCTCAGGAAATAACACGCTTTGTAGCCTAGTCCATATCACGATACATGGAGGATACTCATTCCCAGTATGTGGCTGAACAGAAAACAATTCCAAGTTGCAAGACGACAGTACAGCATTCCCCATTTCAATAAAGGTAAAATAAATAAAATTGGCGTATAGACACCGAAAAGAACAGGCACACAATAGGATGGGATGCACAAGAACAATACAATTTCACAGAGTCAGCTGTTTCATGAAGTGCTGCTTTGCTGACATCTCACTAACAGCAGTGCCACATTGACAAATCGAGCGGGAAACAGGTGGGAGTGACAGAGTGAAAGACCTGTTATGACGTAGAAGCAGCACTCTCAGAGCCGTAGGAAGGCATTTTGGTGCACTGGGCAAGAGACTAATTTTGTGCCCCTTTCCCAGAAAAGAGCTGGGGGCCGCAAGGCCCCTAGAAGCTCTGAGGGATTTAAATGCTCTGTGGTGAGTTTTGGGGCTTTTCTTGAAGAAAAACACAGGCAGAGGAGAATGAGGATCCACAATAATTTAACTGCCGATTAGTTGTGAGGTTGCTTTATGTTTTGTAATATTCATGGTATTCTTTCTGTGGGCCTCCCTAGGGTAAAATACAACTTCATCGATGCACCTGGGGAGGGGGCGGAGCATCCCCACAGAAAGAATAATATCATGGAATATCACAAAACATAAGACCTGAAACCATAAAAAACTAAAAGCATTGTTGTGAATGTACAGTAATGTTCAGGGGCAACTGCGGCATTTGTTCAGGATGTTGGACAAGTTGTAATTACTGCATTGGGTTGTACGAGGAAGGGGAAGCTAAACAAGCAGTCTGTTATTGTAAATGTAATTCTTGTAACTGGGGGGCTCTGCCCCCCACACCCCCTGTCAATAATTATGAAATCAATGTAATTATTGTTGAGTGGGGGACAGAGCCCCACAATTACAAGAATATTATTAATAACAAGCAGCATTATTCCCAACACAGGCATATAGTTCTATCTGACTGACATCTCTCTTTGTGACGGGAGATGTTGCACTTGCATTTCAGCAGGTTACCGTAAGTAACCTAATAAGCGCCAGTGGTCCAACGTCCTCAACAAATGCCTAATTGTAGTACTCCCTCCCTGGTAAGGGGTACCATGGTCAGCCACATATAGTATCTTGGTATGGGGGGATATGTAAACTGCAAATAACTTTCTTCCTTATGACAGGACTAGAAGGTTAAGTTGAACCTAACCTTCTAGTCCTCCTGTCACAAGGAAGGAAGGAAGTTATTCACAGTTTACATATCCCCAAGTTGACCACTGTAATTTGTTGTTGAGGTAATAAAGATGCTATTTCCCTTTAATACATTTAAACAACTTTGACTCAAGTAGTTGAATTTGAAATCATGTAGACTCTCAAAGGGAAGGGCATTTCTATTACATCAACAAGAAAATTACAGTGCAGTGGTGTGTGTGTGTGTGTAGTGTGTCAGTTCTGTGCTTGTGCTTACAGCACTTCTGTGCTTGTGCCGTTTATTTTTTATTTACTCATTGCTCTATGCTGCCCTAGTGCCCTGGCTAGCCCTAATGCCTGCCTTGCCAATTATTGCTATATAACTTAAGCCTAGCTATCATCACCCCCCCCGGAATGCTCATCCATCTATGCCCTTATGATATGAGACAGTTATGAGAGAGACAGGGAGGTTATGCTGCCGGCCACCCACGTGGACTTTAAGAGAACAGTGCAGTTGGTGGGCAGCCCAGGAGCTTAAAAAGGCGCTGCTAAGGCAAACACTGTATGTTCGACTGGTCAGACTCAGCAGTCGGAGTTGTCAAGAAGGTAAGAATCATTTGGGCGCTGTCTCTCCTCACAGACTCACTCAACCTCCGCAGCCTGGCCCTGCTCTCACATATTCCAAAAAGACTAAGAGTGAGAGACAGTCTCACAGTCAGTCACTGCTGCTGCTGCCGGGTGTGTGGTGGATTGTGCAGGGGAAGGGACTTGGGGAGAATAGGGTCTGGGAGGCGGGATGCAGGCCTGGCTGGCTGCCAGTGCCTGGAGCTGGAGCCAAGTTAAATAAAATCTATTTTTTTGCCAATTGCCGGCATCGGACTGGACTCATGGGAGGGACGAGGCAGAACATCGAGAGTGCTAGTTGACACACCGCATCCCCTCAGAGAACTAAGGGAAGGGAGCGGAAGGGAGGGAGGAGTGTGGAGGTCAGAGGAGGAGATCAGACAGGTCAGGATGGAATTGGAATCATCGTCGGAATTGAGGATCATCACAATAAAAAAAAAAATCATTCCAGTACCAGCAGTTGACTCAGTCTCAGTCTACCCCCCCCCCCGAATAAAGAAGATGAGTGCTCGCTTACACAGAGGCTTACTCTGTTTTATCTATCTCTGTGCTCCACCACTCTGTGTCTCTAGTCTTCTACTTACTCTAATAATTTGATTTCTATTCTGTCTATTGCTCCTTGCCTCGCTCCTTTGTTTTTCTGTCTCCTCTCTACTACTATTACTGCTGGTGCCTCTCATACTACAACTACAGAGTCTCCTGTGCCCTTACCTTTTATACTGTCTGTCATCTGGTCTGGACTGGATCCCACCACAGGATTTTTTTATTTGCAGAGACAGTGGACCATGTGACACCCCCCACCCCAACTTGCTGGTCCTTCCGGGGATGCGCCCCTGCAGGCAGGCGTTAGTTATTACATTTAAAAACCAAAAATGTTTTTTTAAAAGTTACAGCACAGATTTGAAAACTGCGCCAGTGTGCCCCTCGGAGGCATGTTCCCGGGCCGGGTGCACCACCTGCCCCACCCTTCCTACGGTACAGCTCTTGGTCTACAGCAGTCTGCAGGTCTCCATCTGCAAAACAAGAAAGACAAGCCTGCAAAACAGAGTAAAGTACAAGCATTTAATTGGCAGTTTCGGGCATTTCACTGATATCATTGTGTTCACATGCAGGACAGCTACTAAAATAACTTTATAAAAGGGAAATGAGAAAACTCGGGGATATGTCCTATTTAAAACCAGATGGCTTACTGTTTCCTATTGTTGGTCCTGTCTGGCATTAACAGGGGACAAGTTAAAAGGGGATTTGTTATTGAATTGTTATTATCTTTATTAGTAGGTTTAAGAATAGATTAGTTAAGGGGTGTTAATGAATCTGAGCATTAAGAATGCAGCACTTGGTAAGGGCAGCAGTTTGAATGGTGGCATGAGCCAATGGATGTTCCATTATTTGCATAAGTTCCATTTCTCTCTGAGGCACTTCAGCACAGGGGGTTGATTGTTACAGTTAATCATACTGAAGAATACCTTGGAAGAAACAAGATTACTACAGTGAGTAATTTTTTCTTCATGGACATTCCTTCCAGGCTACTGGGAAGAAAAAAAAAACATTTTAGCCTTGTATGTATATATATATATATATATATATATATATATATATATATACTGTATGTATTTTTTTTAAAAACACCTGTCACTATTTGCACTTAGCATAATGCATTTACGCCATTCAGGATACATGACAACAATTAACTTAAACAATAGGGCTTTAAGACGTGCTGAAACAGGCGAGAATATGACCCCAGTACAGGGCAATCTGTACGAGGGAAAATCAAGCTTCTTTTTATTATTTTACAAGCAGTTTCCACCACAGTGCTGCATCAAGGGACTTCTGGATCAACACATTGGTGTTTCTACCTTAATACAGGTCTACATCACGAGGTGGTGCTGGACCTCCAAAATAACATTTTAGTATTATTTAGCACAGGTTTTGCCTGATTGACTTCTCATTTGATCAGTTAAAAAAATTAAAGGTCACCTAAAGGCAGAGCAGAGTTGAACTGGTATAAGCTATACAATTATCATTTAAAATATATTTACATGACTTCCGGTGATTCAGCGTAGATGGCAGACTGATCTTACTGCAGCTCTCCCGGGGCTACTCCTACATCTAACCCCATCTGCGATCCAAGCTGGCTTCCAGGGGAAAGCAATGCAAAATAGATGATATGATGACTCATACAAGGCAACGTCTGAGGGATTCTATGGCAGAGGGAGAGCAATCAGGCCAAATGGGCAATGAAGCCGAGGCACCAGGCCGCAGCTCACTGTGGCTCTCAAGTACTGCAGGCTCAGATCCGGCGTCGGAGGACAGTTCGGATGAAGAAGCGACGTTTACTATAACGTCCAAAAAACTGTATAAAGAACTGCATAGATTGAGCAATACCCTTACGCGCATCCAGAAAGACCTTACCGAAGTAAAAACGGAACAGCAACTTCAAAAAAAGCAGATCACCAACCTCGAGCAAAATGCGTCTGACACCTCGAAAGCTGTAGACTTACATAACGGTGCCATAATCCAGTTGCATGATTGAGAGGTTTGGCTTCAGCAAAAATTAGAGGATTTAGAGAACCGTTCCAGGCAGGTAAATATCCGAATCCACAGGTTGCCAGAGGGCATGGAAACTGGCGAGATGGTTTCTTTTATGGAAAGTTTTTTGAGAGAGATTTTGGAGCTGGAGATGGACTTTCCGCTTAACATCATTAGGGTCCACCGCTCCCTATCAGCTCGGCCGACAGATCCAAAAGTTAGGCCTAGATCAGTTATCATAGCATTCTTAGACTACCGCACCAAATCGGAGATACTAAAATGAGCATGAGCGAAGAAAGAGATTCAATTTGGAGATGTGCTGCTATTTTTTGAGCACGACTATGCTCCTGCTACAATGGATCGGAGAAGAAAGCTGTTTCCTATCATCAAGCAATTACAGGCTAAAGGAGTCACAGCTCGCTTAGATTATCCGGCAACCTTGAAAATAATATCTGACTCAGGCGTACATACTTTCCCTAAAATCTCAGTGGCTGTTGACTATTTGAAGCAGTGGGATATTTCAGTGACCTCTTTGCTGGACCTAGAGATGATTAGAGAATAAGAGGGACGGAGATGGTACACAGTGCCTGGACCGAGGGGAGGGAAGCAGACACGATCTACGACAAGTAACCATGCAGACGCACCTCCTTTAGACCAACTCGAGGGATCCAGGGCTCCGGTTTCTCCGCAGGCTTCCTCCAGGCTGCAGAGTTCAGAAAGAAGCTCCAAACGGAATAGAGGACTGAAACAGAAAGCTTCAACGAAAAACACAAGAAGCGATAAAGTGAAATTACAAAGACGGACTGGTTATATATTTGAATTAAAGATCTTGTGAGTAGGGAAGCCTGGGGGGGGGGGTCACTCTGATACCTTGGTCTGAGACAGGCTGATTGAGTCTCTTGGAACATAATGGAGAGTAAAGGGGAGAAGGCATATAGCTGTTTAAAAAGGGGAATAACTGGCTAAATATGGGTGAAAGTGGGTTTGCCTCCCGAAGAATAACTCTTACAATAATGTTTTTACAAACGCTGGAATTTGAGAGAGGCTATTGCTTTAATAGATACTCATAAGAGATGTCGGGGGTTACTTTCCCAACCCTTTCTTTGTTCCCCTTGATACTCTCAATTTGGTGCCAGCTTGCCAGACAGATAATACTGGAGATGAAAGGTTGATACAAGGCAAGATGGCGGGGGTGTACTTTGAGGGAGGGGGCCACTCGGGAGAGCCATATGGGGTTGAGTCAGTTCCTTTAAGTGCTGACAGGATTCATTTCCCTCTCACCCAGTTGGGCTTGAGCTTGGTGTAACTAAAAGAGTTGCACCAACATACCCATTTATCATCAGAAGGGGTGAGGATTATATTCACGTTTGGAAGTGGTAAATTAAAAGTTCCCCTAGTTTTTAAAGGGGGTTTTGTTCTACTGTTTCATGAAGACTCTTGTTAAAATTAGTGTTCTGAAATGCCTGGACGGACTTTGGGTGAGGTCAGTGGGGGGGGGGGGGAGGCTGGGGGAGGATATGGAAAATAGATGGTTCAATTGTTGGCTGGTTTAGATACCATTAAGATTTATATCCTATAATGTTAAGGGCCTCAACAGTCCAATAAAGAGGATGAGGATCCTACAGGAACTAGGTAAACACCAGGTGGATGTGACCTTTATTCAAGAATCGCACCTTAATGAGGTGGAACAAGCTAAACTTCATAGAATGTGGGTGTGGGAAGTCTATGGGGCACCCTGGCCACAACGGCTACATAGAAGGGGAACAGTGATACTGATTAAAAGGAACTCACTGATAAAAGTCTTAAAAGTGGAAACGGACCCCATGGATCGATATGTACAGTTATGGGTAGCAGTATATGGGGTGCGTTGCATTTTTTTAAATTTATATGCTCCAAATGAATCTAAGCAAAACAAACGGTTCCTCAAAAGAGAGCTGCTGAAGACCCTAGAGGACCCAGAGGCCTTGCATCTTATTGGGGGGGATTTTAATAGAGTGATCTCCCCTAGATGGGATAAGAGGGACCCTGCAATGCTGGGAGGAAGGCAAGCTGACTATCTTAGACGTTTGATAGATGTATTAGGTCTGAGAGATGCCTGGAGACACAAACACCAGGGAGACAGAGATTTTGCCTTCTACTCCCCTAGGTACCAGAGCTACTCACGGATAGATATGTTTTTACTGTCGAGAGAAAGCTTGTCCTATGTCCAAGCCTCCAACATTTTGCCTATGATATGGTCGGACCATGCTCCCTTGCGTCTAGTATTGCAAATAGCCCCGTCTACTAGGAATTCAAACTGGCGATTAAATACTGGACTTTTGAACTCCACTGAATTTAAGAAAGAGCTAACAGACCAGGTTAAGATGTTTCTGGAGACAATTGGGGCAGGAACCACCTCTAAGTCGGTGGTTTGGGACGCGTTTAAGGCATATCTTAGAGCGCATATTATTTCTTATAGCTCCAGAGAAAAACATAAAAGAGAACAATCCCTGAGAAAGACAGAACAAGCTCTAAAGGAAGCGGAGTTCAGGTACAAGTTGACACTTGATCCCAGGGATAAGCAGGTCTGGCTCAAGAGGAAAATAGAGCTTACAACTCTTTTAGCCAGACAAGGAGAGGGCATGATTCGTAGAATCAATCAAAAATATTATGTAGAAGGGAACAGGGCAGGGCGGGTCTTGGCGGTGGCCATGAGGAAACAGGTGGTAAATAGAACGGTGGGAGGGATTAGAATACAGAAAGAGGGAAATAGGTTAACAGAAGATCTGGTGAAGATTGCTGGGACTTTCTCTGATTTGTCTGAGTCTGTATGGTTCTGAGTTTGAAGTCTCCCATCTGGCAAAGGTGGACCAATTTCTGGACCCCTTACCCCTGAATTTTTTGGAAGCAGAAGAGAGGGAGGGTTTGGAAGCTCTCATCACTAGACAGGACTCCTGCAAAAAGTCAAAGATTTAAAGAATGGGAAGTCATCTGGGTTAGATGACGTACCTTCGGAGTTTTATAAAACCCTAAAGGAAGACTTAGTGACCCTGCTTCTTGCATGCTTCCATTACATACAAGAGGGAGGTGAAGTCCCAGATTCATGGAGATATGCACAGATATCAGTAATTCATAAGGAAGGTAAGGACCCGGAGCAGTGCAGCTCATATCGACCTATTTCCCTACTGAATGTAGATCTTAAACTGTTTACGGGAATTCTGGCGGACCGTTTACAAAAAGTGGTTACAAAGCTAGTTCATCCGAATCAAACTGGTTTCATATCGGGGAGATACCTATCTGATAATATCAGACGGCTATTAAATATTATTTCGGCCCAGACATCACATAAGGATTTCCAATTGGCGATATCTATGGATGCAGAAAAAGCATTCGATAGAGTGAACTGGAGTTTTCTTCATAAGACAATGGAGAAGATGTAATTTGGCTCTAAATTTCTAGGGATAATTCAAAATTTGTGTAAGAACCCTCAGGCTGAGGTTAGAGTGAATGGAGTAAATTCAGGGAGGTTCCCTATATACAGGAGCTCCCGACAGGGATGTCCACTTTCCCCAGTTTTGTTCGCCATCTTTCTCGAACCTCTGGCAGTGGCAGTCCATCAGAATAAAAATATAGAAGGGGTAAGGACAGGGTTCATAGAACAGAAAATTGCACTGTACGCGGACGACTCCATTTTCTTTCTGGGAAATCCAGAAGGGTCCTTGCCGCACTTGTTCCGGGTCCTCAAATCCTTTGGTGTGGTTTCAGGGTACTGCATCAATTATAACAAATCAGAAGCTCTGATCTTGAGCGGGAACTGTTCCCCAGAGTTTCGACAGAATTTCCCATTTATATGGGTCAAAAATAATCAGATGAGATATCTGGGGATACAGGTTATTACACATTTACCTAGACTGTTCTGTATCAATTATAATAAATTATGGAATAATATGGAGAGGGATATAGCTAGATGGATACTGCTCCCTTTGACCCTGGCTGGTAGGGTGGACTCCGTGAAAATGAACCTGCTACCAAGGATTTTATTCCTTTTTACTACATTACCAATTCCTACCCAAGGGAATTTTGGTATAAAATAGATTCAGGTATAAGGAAATGCATATGGGCCAGCAGTAGGCCTAGGATTAGACTTTCCACACTCCAAAAATCCAAGTCTCGGGGGGGGCCTTGGTCTTCCTAAAATGAGGGATTATTATCTGGCAGCTCAGATGGGGGGTACGCACGTGGGCCAAACAATGTTTAGACTCTGGGTGGTACGACATAGAAAATGGAGGGGAGTGCCCCGCACCCTTGTTTGCCTTATCTTGTCTAACACTCCCAAGACAGTCACTTAACAGAATTAACAACCCCTAAATACTTCATACTATAAACATACTTAAGACAGTTAGAGGCAGAATGGGGGGAGGAGGAGGGGAATTAGGACCATCGTCTTTAATCTGACACAGTCTAGACTTTATTGCTCCACAGACAGGGTATGAAAATTGGGAGAGGAATAAAATTACAAGATTCGCCCAGTTGGTGGAGGGAGGCATCCTTATGTCTTTCCAGTGAGTCCAGACTAACTTTAAGCTCCCCCGAACTGAGTTCTTTAGATACCTGCAAATAAGACATTATCTAAATGTTCCAGGCCAGATAGACTTAGTAGCAAAGCAAAGAAACCCATGGGAGGACTTCATTTACAGCATGGTGAGAATAGACTTCAAAGAGAGGTTTATTTCTGATCTTTATGCCCGATTGATGCCCATAGAGATTATCCCACTGGGAAATATCAAAGAGGCATGGCACAAGGAGGGAGTAGACCAGATAACTGAGGAGGCCTAGAGAGAAAGAGTGGTGGTGGGATGGAGGGTGACCTCTTCGCCTACTTGGCGTGAATTTTATTGGAAAGTTCTGATCAGGTTCTTCCACACCCCAAAAATGGACCAAACATTATCATAAAATGAATACAGATAAATGCTGGAGAAATTGTGGTTCAGTGGGAACTCACCTACATATCTTTTGGGGGTGTTCAGTTATAAAAGGGTTCTAGGAACAGATAAGGAGTACCACTAATACTATACTGAAGGTGAACATTCCTGGTGACATGACTGAACGGATATTGGGCTTACCCACGGTCCTCTGTCTCCCGGTTCCTCAGAGGAAACTTACCCAAATTTTTATGGCAGCAGCACTCAAGTGCCTCACAGCACACTGGCTTAAGGAGGAACCTCCCATGATTTCGGAATGGCGCAACAGAGTAGATTCCATATGTGAGATGGAACGCCTAACTGTGAGGTTGAGCCTTCAAGAAGAGAAATTCTGAGATCTTTGGCACCCCTGGTTTCTCTGGAAGTATGGCCCTAACCAATAATAGGAGAGTTGGCTATCTGCTAGAGGGAGGACAAAGTTCAACACAGATCATCCCCATTAGACAGCTTATTGCCCCCCCCCCACGTGTCCTTCTGTATACCTCTCCATTAACCTATGCATATCTGAAAAGTTCTATTAGGGAAACAAAGACATATTAATTCTTCCTCACCTCATTGATTTCCTCAAAGTGTTCTAGGCAGATTAATTATTTTTATTTAGACTGTTAATAGCTTGGAAATATGTTTGGTTGTTGACTAGATATAAAGCTAGATGGATTGTAATTCTTTTAAAAAAAAATTTTAAGTTGTTAGTAATAGGGTACTAGGACTGTAAGTCTTTACTGGAAAAGTTAATTTGATTCCACTCTCTTAATTGAATGTGGGATGGATGCTTATATTATGTTATAATATAATTGAATTTGAGATTTACTATGTCCATTCATGTACATCTATTATGGTTTGAATACCATAGTTATGGAATTTAATTGAAATGTACTTTAACTTTTTGAATAAAGATGAGTTGAAAAAAAAATATATATATATTTACATGCCGGCCCGGTGGCACTGCGTGTTGAGGCGCTGGACGCCACACCTCACGCCATGCCGGCAACCCAGGTTTGGGAATGAGCCAGGGCTTCTGGGGGTCATCAGGGGTGAGCGAGGACTGCACATCCGTAGGACTGCTCTCCTCTCTCGGGGGAGGGAGGGATTGTACTCCTGCCTGCTGATCACCCTCTAGTAATGGCTGGAGGGGATACGGGTCGGACAGCACGTCGCCAACGTTCACCATCGGGCGGGGAGGGAGGGATGGTCTTAAATTATATTGTAAATACATTTTTTTCCATAGAGCTTTTTCTGGCAGAGCTGGCAGGCAGCTGTGGATGGGGGAGCTCATCTCTCCGGCCCCAACCTCCCGCACCGACCCTCCCCGGGAAACCCCCCATGATTTACCCCCCCATGACAGTGCTGGGGTGAGAAGTGCCGGCTTTCTCCCATCCCCAGTTAGCCAGCATCCAGACCTTCAGGGCACAACGTGGTGGTCGGGTTGTCATGGAGTCTGCCAGCCCATTTCATTTACTCACGAAAATGGAGCTGGCAGACTCCATGATGGCCCCAATTGCACCTGCGCCAACCCCCAGGGTCTGGATGTTGGCTAACCGGGGGATGGGAGAAAGCCAGCGCTCCTTGCCCCCGGCACTTTCATGGGGGGGGGTAACCCGTGAGATGGTTCCTGGGGAGGGTCAGTGCAGGAAGTCAGGGCCGGAGAGATGACCTCTCCCGTGGGGGAAGCCATAGCCGCCTGCCAGCTCTGCCAGAAAAAGCACTATGGGAAAAAAATGTATTTACAGTATCATTTAAGACCATGTTTATGATACTTTCACAAATAATTCTTAAAGATGTCTTTCACTTATGTTTATGGAAAAAGCTTTTGAATAGTTTATTACAGTTGATTAATCTTTGTATAGTTAGGTAACTCATTTTTCATAATAAAATTGTTCAGTGTTTAACTGTCAGTCTGACATTCACTATGTTATTCTGTCTGTAGAAACATAAACTTTAACATTTTTCTCTTAGTATAATATACATAAAGAATACACATCACTACTGTACATTTCTATTGATAGCAGCAGTTGGAACTCCTAATCTCACTTACAAAGTTCTTGCGGTAAAGTTCAATACATATTGCTCTGTACATCTGACTTGCTACATTGTCATGTCCAGGTAGTGATTCTCAATAACCAGTCAACTAAATGAATAAACGTAAAAATAGAAAATTAAGACAAACTATACAAAAATGTTGAGGCATTCAATATTTGATGTTAGCATTTTCTGGTGTGCCTAAATAAACAAATTGAATAATATATATGTATGTGTGTATATATATACAGTATATATATATATAGATTCTGTTGGCACCCTTTACAAACTGTGTGAGAGGCCTTTCGGCACCATGCATTTCTGCTTAAAGCTGAACCAGCATTATATTCTGTGGTGATCTGCATATGCAGCCCATGATGCTTTGCATTATGGGGGCACGTGTGATTTTGTGTGTATATATATATATATATATATATACTATAAAAGTGTCTTTCGATCACACTCCAGCCCAATAATGTGGAGCTGGTCAAGAGACGTGCACAGACAGGGACAAAAAAAGACAGGGCAATTAGGCAGGAGGGAGAGAAGTTAAATAGTAACAAAAACAAGCATTTGGCAATGCTGAATGTTTGCTTGCTGGCATTGGCATTGGTAGTGTAGGAGTTACAGAGCTGCATAATAGGAATGGCAATGAAGTATTGAACTGAAGCCAACTCCACCACCACCCTGCAGAGACTGACAGGCATTGGAGTGTGCCTTTGGGTCGTCAGGCATAACGGCCACGTCATTTCACCACACCCTACTCTGCAGACACTGACAAGTGTCATGGTGTGCCTTGGGGTCTTTGGCCCTTATGCTCACCCCATTCCATCAGGAAATACAGTGAGATGGGTCATGTATAGGAGAATGGGGTGAACTTTGGGGCCAAAGAGTCCAAGGCGCACCTCGATGCCTCTCACTGACTAAAGGGTGTGGAATGGTATGAGCATTACAGGCAAGAATCTCAAGTCACACCCCTGATGCCTGTCAGTCTCTACAGGCTGGGGCATTATGGTCGGAAACCCTAATGCCTCAGGCGTTCGTTGGCATTTTCACTCTAAATTTTCAACATGGGTTTTTTGTAACACCACCTTATGAAGAGTGGCAATATCAGTTTGTTAGCCGAAAGCTGATTTCGCACAGCAACTACGCCATTTGGTATCACAGGTGCGCAAATACATTTTGAACAGGATGTGAAAAATGACAGCTGTACTGTTCATGGGGAGGTACAAAAAATGGCAATGTTGAAATTCTGCAGTAAAAATATTAAAAAAACTGGTGAAGTCACGAGCGTGCGCAGAAAATGCGCAACGCACACCCCTAATGCAGTTAGTTAGGGAATTTTTTACAGCTGACTGTCAACACAGGGATTTTGGAACCTCCGCTTATGAACAGTGTCACTGTGATTTTCTTAATCTATCCTGAACAGTGATTTCCCACAGCGAGCACGCATTTCTGCGCATGAAGTGTGAAAACACATTTCGGCCATGGTGTGAAAAATGACAGCTGTACTGTTCATAAGGAAGTGTGGAAAAATGCCAGTGGTGAAAATCTGAACTGAAAATATTAGAAATCCATGAAGTTACGAGGCTGTGTGGAAACTGCGCAATGGTCGCTCGTAACACAGTCATTTTATGGAATTTTTTCATCAAATTTTTAACATAGCTATTTTAACACCTCTGCTCATGAACAGTGTCGCTATGATTTTCTTAATCTGTCCCGAACATTGATTTCGCACACCGACTGTGCCATTGTGCGCTACATGGGCGGAAACACATTTTGGGTGAGATGTGAAAAATGACAGCTGTACTTCTCATAAGGAGGAGTGGTAAAATGGCAATGTTGAAAATCTGGAGTGAAAATATTGAAAATTCGCCAACTTACAATCGTGCATAGGAACAGTGCAACGCATGCTCGTAAAACAGTCATTTTTGGGAATTTTCTCACCAAATTTTTAACATAGCCATTTTATCACCTCTGTTCATGAACAGTGTCACTGTGATTTTCTTAATTTGTCCCAAACATTGATTTCGCACACCGACTGCGCCATTGTGCGCTACATGTGTGGAAACACATTTTGGGCGAGATATGAGAAATGACAGCTGTACTGCTGATAAGGAGGTGTGGTCAAATGGCAATGTTGAAAATCTGGAGTGAACATATTGAAAATTTGCGAACTTATGAGCGTGCGTATGAACAGCGCAATGCATGCTCGTAAAACAGTCATGTTTAGGAATTTTTCACCAAATTTTCAACATAGGGTTTTTGGGGACCTAGCTCATGAACTGTGACGCTGTTATTTCATTAATCGGTCCCGAAAGGTGATTTCACGCAGTGAATGCGAAATCACCCTTCGGGTCCGAGTAACGCCATGACAGTGAGAGAATTCATGAGAAGGGGTCCCAAAAACCCCATGTTGAAAATTTCGTGCTAAAATTCCAAAAAATGCCTGAGATATGCATTAAAGTTGAAAAAACCCTATTTATTGCATTATACAGCTTACCGGCATTTCCCCAGTTCGCGGTCGGCTTTGAAGAGTGCAGATGTGTTCCTGGTCCACCGAAGATCGTCATGCCGCGCTCCGGAGGTAAGTATGGGGTAGGTGGTTGTGTGGGGAGGTAGGTGCGCAGAGGGCGGGGGAGATTGGGTCAGGACACTCCAGCGAGGGAAGGGTTTTTTCAGGTTTTTAAACTTAGATAGCCAGGCGTTTGCCATGCTGAGGTGGGCTCCCAGTGTGGCACAAGGAAGAGCTGTTTGGGGGTGCCGATGGGCCGGCGGGGATTGGGCACCCCTGTCGGCCATACTGCCATGATCTGTTGCCACGCTGGGTGGACTCCAGCGTGGCACCCTGATCTCTCTTGGGGGGTGCAGCACAGCGGCGGGGATTGGGCACTCCTCGGCTCTCTGATGTGTGCATGTGGGGGCAGCAGAAGCGTACAGTGTGCATGCGTGTTTATGGGGAGCGCATGAGCAGGTATATCTTATCGCTGCTCACTGATGCGTAGCTCTCCCTTTCAACTGTACGGCACTGCATTTTCGGATCAGTCCTCTCCGTACTAGATTATGACATAATAATATACGGCACGGCTGACAACACAGCCCTAAATAGCATCAAACTGGCTCTCAATAAAGTCTGTAGACTGATTACAGGCAGCGATAGACTAACCCATACATGTGAGCTCTATAAACGAGCAGACTGGCTGACCTTTGAAGGCAGACTAATGTACCACACTTGCCTCCTAGCAAAAAAGATTCAAATGAATCTTGCTTCTAAGGGCCTCCACCCCCTCATCCAATCTACCCCCCACAGGAGCACCCCTAGGCACCAGGCCAATACCCTGCTCCTAGTCCCTCACTGCAGGACTGCCATAGGACAAAGATCCTTCTGGTATCGTGCTCCACTCTGGCTAAATAAACTTCCCTCTACCATTTCCCAGGCCCCTAGCCTTGGCCTATTCAAAAATGAAATCAAGAGATATCTCATTGACTCGGAGATCTGTGGCTGTAACAACCAGTCCTCACAAACACGGTAGGGGATGGTAAGCTAGCAATCCCTAAACTCCATACCAAGGCCAACAACAAATCTAATGACACCAAATTACCCATAATCCTGTACTGGACATGGCCTCCAACTTGGGACACAGTCCCTCTCCACTGCAATGACCCAGGGTCCATATACAACCCTAGAGAACTAACAAAGCAATATAAAATAAATTAATTGTATAGAGTAACCTGGAATATTTTGACATTATGCAATATTTGCATAGTAAGCAATGTACAATCTGTCTTTAATTATGTCCTAGTGTAATGTCTGCCTCATACGGAATGTACTAATTGTCTTTAAGCTATGTATGTATGTACTGACATGGAGCCTTTGCAAAGAAGTCCTCGACTCAAAGGATTGTAATTCCGAAATTTTGAATAAATAAAAATAAATAAATAAATAAAATGTTCAGGACTGTAAAAGTGTTTCCCAGCTGTGCTCCTGCCAGGAAATGAGGAGCCAGTTGGGAGAGCACAAATGGAGAACAGACATGGCAGTCGGGCAGGAGGGGGAGAAGACTTGGAGGGGGGGAGTGAAAGTGTCTCAGTTCCCACTGCTGAGAGAGGTGCAGGTCAGGAGATTTGAACTGGGCAGGAAGTGGGAGGGCAAGAACAAGTTAACTAATAAAAAAAAATTAGATTTTAAAAGTGTTTCCCAGCTGCACTCCTGCTAAAGAATGTGGAGCCAGCTGGGAGATGAGCACAGACATGGGCAAGAAAAGACAGGGTAATCAGGCAGGAGGGTGAGAAGTTAAATAATTATAAAAAAAGTAAAACTCTAAAAAGTGTCTCCTAACCATGCTCCTGCCAGGGAATATGGAACCGGTTGAAATAGCACAACTGGGGAAAAGACGGCAGTCAGGCAGAAGGGGGAAAATGGTTAAAAAAAAAAGTAATAGTGTCTCTCGACTGCAGTCCTACTGCTGAGTGGCGTGGGTCAGGAGATTTGAACTGGAAAATTGGTGAGAGTGTGAGAAGTAAAATAATAAAATAAAGTTAAAACTCTAAACCTGTCTCCCAACTGTGCTCCTGCCAGGGGATGTGGAGCCAGTTGGGAGATGAGTGCAGACAAGGGCAAGAACAAACTGGGCACTCGAGTAGGAGGAGGAGAAGTTAAATAATCCAAAATAAAAAAAAAATAGCAACTGTAGAAGTGTCTCCCAACCACACTCCTACCAGGGAATGTGGATCCTGTCAGGAGAGCTTAAGCCAGCCGCTAATGCGAAGTTGTGTGGGGCAGAAGAGGGACTGCATTTTAAATACATAATTTAATGTTCCAAAGTGTGTTGGTGCTTCTGCCAAGTAAAATGGAGCCAGTTAGGAGCTGAGCAAAGACAGAGAACAGATGGGGCAATTAGGTGGGAGCGGGAGAAGGTAAATAGTAACAAAAAATATACAAACTGTAAAAGCGTCTCCCAGCTGTGCTCCTGCCAGGTAGTGTGGAGCCAGTCAGGACAGCACATGGGGGAATAGATATATGTCCCAAATTAGTGGAGCCTCATTAGTGATAAACAGCAAGAGGCTATAATGGGAAATGTTCTGCAGGATAAATTTTATGCTGATTTATCTAGCAGAAGGTTTAGACTTTAATCATTTGGTTTTTCATTTCTGAGCTGACCAAGCCCCAAATATAACGGGTGCTGCAGCATGTCTTGAAACTGTGTATTTATCAGTCTGCATATTGTTTGACTCTGTGTGTGTGTGTGTGTGTGTGTGTGTGTGTGTGTGTGTGTACGGGGGGGCCTGTCACATTTTTATGCCTTTCTATTAAGACTTTATATGGTCCGTATTCTGAACCCTCCCTTGTTGTTTTTAATTAGCCCCATAAGCTATTTTTTGTTTCATAATGATAGTGTAAAGGAGATTATTTCACAAGAAGATAATAAATCACACAAACATTCTTAAGCCAGTGTATGAAACCCAGCATTAGCACTGAGTGATATGGAGGTAGCCTGATCATTCGATTTCTGCATTTGTGTAAACTTTATTGGCCATTTGCTTCAGAGCGTACCAAACACCATTCTTCTATGTTATTTTAGATGTACCTCCTCGCCATTACAGCATATAGCTTTACAGAAGCGATAGTGCAAGCTATTATGTACTTGCATTATGAGAGAGAGAGGGGGAGAGAGAGGCTTGTCATTGCTGTGTCAGGCAGCATGAGACAGAAAGAGAACTTTTTTGGTTTTTTTTTCTTTAGACTTAGCAACAAAAGAGTCAAAACAAGAACAGAATTTATCTATACTTTTTCTTTCGATTTTTTCTTTAGAAGTAGCAACAAAAGAGTGACAACAAGTGGAATAAGTGGAGAGATTTGTGTGTTCGGGTGAAACAGGGTGGTTGAGCAAGAAAAAAACAAGTGGAGTGAATGGAGAGGTTTGTGTGTTTGGGTGGGACAGGGTGGTTGTGCAAGAACAGAATTTACCTATACTTTAATCTTTAGAAACAGCAACAAAAGAGTCAAAACCAGCTTAAATAGTGTGCCAACCGATGGGGGGGAGGGGAGGAGGACAGTTTTAGAGTTGCGGAATGATCATTCTGCAACTCCTAACTGGAAGTGTTGTTGGGTGTCAATCTGGTGACTCATTTTTAGAGCTACTGCAAAACGGCTGCAGGCTCCACCCACGGCAGCCATAAAAATTAAGCAATAATGCATGACATGGCATGTGTTGTTGTGGGATTTACACACGCCTTATGTGGTGTGTCACAAGGCACAGCCGAGTGACTTTAACCACACAAGAAGTGTATTAATGCCACTACTACACATGCCCTGAAGTGCATTATTGCAATGATAAAATGAATCTGTTATTAAAAATTAAAATAAAAATGAATTAGGTTCAAAGAAAGTAAACATTTGATCAGCAGAATCTTTACCAGTTGTCTGTTGCAGGATTTACACATGGTCATGTGACATGTTTTGACTAATGAGGTTACAGTGTTTTCAAGACCCATTTTATAATGAGCTGTATTAAATGTAGGATGAATAGCAATAGAAGAACACAGATACTTTCCAACTTGTTATTTGTAAATCTCTCCAAGACATAAGCATACATTTAAGCAATAAACCATGACAGGGGTGTGGGTTATGCTGGGATTTACCCACACCAGAAGTTGGTAAACCCCAGCATAACCCACACCCTGGAGTGGTTTATTGTGACTATACAATATCCCCCTTTACTTTTTGTAAGAAAAAAATTAAGGCGAGTCTATTTTCTCCCTTTTAAATGAGTTTTTTTAAATGTATTCTTATGCGAAGAAAAACAGTCCGCTACTCTCAGACATTTTGAAGAAGCTACAGAGTACTCTAAGAAAGGCAGAGGACTTCTTGCGGGGCTTCGGGAATGGCTCCTAACACCAGTCAGTTCTGTCACCTGTCTGTTTACTGTCTTGGACATTTTAAAGATGCTACAGAGTACTTTAAGAAAGGTTGAGGACTTCTTGTGGGGTTTCAGAACAGCTCCTAACACCAACCAGGTCTATCACTTGTCTATTTCTGCCCTCACTGCATTGGAGTTAACTACCAACTGGTGGTGAGACTGAGACACTAATGCAGCTTTGTTTAAGTGTGAGGGCTGAGGATTGCACAGGGAGTTTCCCCATCCTCCAAAGAAAATCATGTGGCTGCACCAGAATGTAGTGCAGTTTATGAAGGGGCCGAGTACACGAAGTAAGCAGTGCTCTCTGAATGCACGAATTCGGCAGTAACATCTTCACAGTTGCGGCATCCTTGTTTAAAGTCTGTTCTTGTGCTACCCACACGCTGGAACTTGACTTATTATTTTTTACGATTTTCAGTTTTGCTACAGGACTGGGACAGAATGGCACGCCTATAATTGGACCGGGGAAGTAGCGTCACTGCAAAGGAGGCAGGAGGGAGTCTGTATTACAGGAGCTAGCACTGATTCTAATGGAAGGTGGAGGAAGGGAGCGTCAGATGAGTTGGTAGTCAAGGATCTCGTGGGGAACGCGGGAGGGAGTTTAGACAAAATTGTAGTGTCAGTTTGGCCTGCATTTAGTTTCGGAGGTAAATTACATTTTTGCACATGTGCAACTGTACAACATGTATTTTATATAAAAAAAATAGGGTTGTTGGTATTTAAAGTGGTTTTTGAGAATGGTGTGGACTGTTACTTCTAAAGTGACTGCACATTTCAAAGTCGGGCTATTGTATCCTGGGTGGATTTTTTGGTTTTCTGGGGCTCGGATTAATTTTTAATTTCATGATTGAACATGTCACTGACTGGGTCTTTATCTGTGAGTTATGCTGGGATTTACTTACAGGTAAAAGACCTAGTCAGTTAATCAGCTATTTAGTTTTAAAACTGCCATTGTATAATCTAAAGTATAAAACTGTGCATAGCATCATGGGTATGCAAGTCCTTGTGTATGTGTGTGTGTGCGTGGGGGGTAAGCTGCACAGGAAATGTCAACTTGTACTACATTCTCTGTGCCATGCCACTATTCAGAGCTCACCACAGCTGACTTGGGCAAACCAAACATAACAATTATCTTTAAAATCTGCACAAAAGAGTATGAATAACTCCAAGAGATATTACAAGCTACAGTATGCTTGCTGCCTAAAAGCTGACATGATGGTGGAGGAGGAGAACTAGAAGCCCAACATGTTTGCTCAAAGAGCTGTTGTGTGAATGGTACAATATGCCTTTTGGATATTTTATAATATGCCCAGTATGCCTTTTGCAGATGACACAAAGATATGTAACAGGGGTTGACACCCGGGCGGGGGTTGGGGGGAGGAATGAAGAGAGATCTAAGTAAACCTGAGGAGTGGTTAAGAGTGTGGTAACTAAGATTTAGTGTGAAGAAGTGCAAAATCATGCACTTGCGGAATAGAAATACAGGGGCGTAGTACTGCCAACCACCAAAGAGCAAAGGGACCTGGGGGTAATCATATCTGATGACCTAAAGGTGGTCAAGCTGTGTGACAAGGCAGTTGGGAGAGCCAGTGGTGTGTTGGGGTGCATAGGGAGGGGTATCACCAGCAGAAAGAAGGAAGTGGTTATACCACTGTACAGATCATTGGTGAGACCTCATCTAGAGTATTGTGTCCAGTTCTGGAGGCCGCATCTCCAGAGGGAATAGGGAAAGGGGAATTTGTTTAACCAGGAAAGGCACACTAAGCCGGAGCTTGATTCCAGGTGCGACCTGGGAGCACAAGGAAATTAAGTGACTTATTCAGGGTCACACAGTATGCAAGTGGGGGCTGACAGGATTCAAACCCAGGTCTCCAGATTTGCAGCTCAGTGACCTTAACCACTATGCTATACTGCTTCCTGATAGAATAGACAGACTGGAAGCAGTCCAGAGGAGAGCAACTAAAATGGTGCAGGGTCTGCACCAAAAGCCCTATGAGGAGAGGCTGAAGGACCATAATATATACACCCTGGAGGAAAGGAGGAAGGGGGGGGTATGATAGAGACTTTCAAATACTTCAAGGGTATACGTAAAGTACAGGAGGGAAGCATTTTTCAGAGAAAAAGATCAAGAACAAGGGGTCATGATATGAAACTGGAGGGAGGTAGACTCAGGGAAAACGTGAGAAGTACTTCTTCACTGAAAGGGTGGTGGATGCAGGGAATAGCCTCCCAGCAGAGGTGGTGGGGGCAAAAACAGTAACAGAATTCAAAAATGGATGGGATTGGCATAAGGGAACCTTTTGTGAATAGGAAGGGGGGATAAAGCTAGAGATTAAGTAGGGTCTGCAGTTTGACTAGGTTGGCCAAGCAGTCCTTATCTGCCATCAATTTTTATGTTTCCGTATAGTTAAGTATTTTTGGTGGCTGAAACTTCATTATTTGATGCTACTGTATTTGAAGAAGTACAAGAATTGGACTCAATTATCACAGTAATTTTGCAGCAGGTTATAGGGTAGCTGCAGCAAAAGCAAAGCAAGGATGCTCATGGCCAGGGCCTGTTGGAGCCTTGGGTTACTTTGTATGGACTGCATGCCAAGAAGACAAAGCTCCTGCCATACTAGACTTCCTTCACAGGGCAGTCGTGGCAGTCTTAATTGGTCCAGCAAATTGATAAGAAGATGGACAGTTTTAAAAATCGCATTGTGTAGGTAGAGCAGAAAATGAATGGTCTTGTTACTGTAGTAGATTCCTCACTAACACCAAATAAAACACAAGTGGTATCTTCCATCTCAGTATAGGAGCAGAATCTTTCAACAGTGAGGATAGAATAATTGGAAAATGCTGTTTGGGCCCCAGATGTTCAGGCGCTGGGGTCCCAGAGGACACTGAAGGGGTTGACCCAGTAATGCTTCTGAGGGATGGCTACCAGAGATGCTCAGGATAGACTATGCTACCCCTTTGGTAAAAGACTACCAAATAAAACTGTGGAGGGCTTGCATTCCAGGAGGTGGCCTCAGGACATTATTAACTCTCTGCAGCCTAGCCATTTTCACATTAAAATTGCCTATTGGCCTAAGCAATTTTGAGAATGGTACTTAACACATCTGTGCATTTCACATGCCAGCATCCACCATGCCATATAACCAAAGGCACCAACACATACATCATACATCATTTTAATTGGTAGACAGTGGGCTTTACAGTTGTACTACCTATAACTGAAAATTATGCAAAGTAGACATGTGTAGAGAACAGGATAACGAGATACAAGTTGCGCAAAAACAAAAAAACAGCAACTGATAACTACATTGTTAGGTCGCTATGCACTCTACTGAGACAATGTTTTTATCAGTTGTTAGGCTCCAAAGGATTAATGGTAACCACCACATCTGGAATATAGGATTGCATACAGAGAGCTGCCCAGGGTCAAGGCACAGTGAATATTGATGACAGTAGGATCCTGTCATTTTCCAGTTATTCCTCTGCTGTGAAGGTGAAAGCAGTGATGCAGTGATAAATTTAGAAGTGCGGGGTGTCCAGAAACCACAATCTCCACAACCCCCCCACAGGCTGTGGGTCTGGGTGCCACCTAGACCCCTAGAAACAATTAGATTTTAGATGCATGCTGGTACATTTTGAGGGCCATTTTGACACTATTTGACTGCTTTAAAAGCCTTCTTTCACTTGATAAAATAACCAATATCACTATCAAAATAACTACCTTTTATTTTCTTTAAAAAAAATTGTCAAAACTAAAGCAAAAAATCCCACTCCAGCTACCCTTCAAACACTAAATACCACTTCTCTTGAGTACACTCAGGTATCACTCCAGCAGTCATTACACTTGTTACCCTTGCAACCTGAATAGAAGATTTTGCCCCCACAACAGTGCACCACACAGACCTACAAGACAGTGAGAAGGGCACACAAAACACTAGCCTGGAGGTGCATGTGTCTGTCACACAGCAGGCACTTACACAGACCATCCATACCAGAGATCCATGCCTGGTGGAAGGAGTGGAGACAAGAATGGTACAAAGTGTAAATGAGTAACAGGACACTTCTAAAGTAAGTAAGGAGCAAAGTTGAATGACATGGGTGTCACAACCCCACTCAGCAGGTCAGGCTCTCTGCTCCCACAGTGCCAATCTCCGAGCACAGTATTGTGAACAGGGTAACAGAACAGGGTAATCCTCCTGTCTGTTTTGTGGGTCTGAATCACCTTTGGTCTCAAGTTCTGGAGGGATTCAAACTGTGAACCTTATGCTAGCATACCCAAATGTACAGGCTCAGATAATTCTGCTCTTCGGGGAATGCCAGATATCTTTCGCCAAAGGCACCTAACCAGGTATACAAAATTAACCCTTAAAAACTCCATGAAAGACCTTAGGAAAATTCTTACCTTTTCCCAGTTTGGAATACCATTAAGCTTATGAACAGTGTTGTTAAAATCTTAACTATCCATATATCACAGGCAAAAAGGAAGGACTTGGAAGACACAGGCAGTCTCTTTGAAATAAGAGGTTTACTTAAAATGAATAAAATATGTAAAATGTAACCACAGAACAATACATCACAAAGCATACAATCACTCAAAAGAACAAGGTTTGAAGTGCAATTTCCTACCAACATACAGTTAGACTTTCTATCTAATGTATACCTCTTACAGTGCTTAAGTTAGGAGTTGTTTCTTCAGAGTTCAACAGGAATGTCTCTAAAGATCAGCCATAGCATAGTTAAAAACTATCTTTGAACCTGCCTCTTCCATGATGTCACCTAGCTCCTCCCTGTTTATTAAACATTATATAACCAGGATGTCTTATCACTCAGAGGGCATTTTAAATAAGTGACATCATCAAAAAACTCATTTCTCAATATGACTTCTTAATTAAGTCTTTCCTTTGATCTAGTGTGGTTTCCTGCTTCCCAAGACATCACAGGAATTTTACAGTTCTGCAGTTTTCTCACTTAGCTGTCATATAGCTTTCTAACACCAGCTGAAATTAACTGTTCTTCCTCTAAACATCATAAAAGTGTATGATCTCTATCCTGGCAGCTGGTCAGCTACAATTAAGTCAGATAAACAGGAGACCCTTAATTATGTCTCTCTCTCTAGTCTTTAATTATCTCCTGGTTTCAGTTTAACATATATCCTGTTATTTTAATGAAACCTGGTGGGGGTGGGGCTCCCAGAAGCACAGGATGTCTCATGAGAGACACTCAATAACACATTTTTATATTACAATATCCTGGAACAATCAGAACCAGCTGTCCAAGTGGATTGCATACAGAGAGCTGCTCGGGGTCAAGGCACAGTGAATATTGATGACAGTAGGATCCTGTCCTTTTCCAGTTATTCCTTTGCTGTGAGGGTGAAAGCAGTGGTGCAGTGATAGATTTAGAAGTGCAGGGTCTCCGTAAACTACAATCTCCACAACCCCCCCATGGGCCAGGGGTCTGGGTGCCACCTAGACCCCTAGAAACAATCAGGTTTTAGATGCATTCTGGTGCATTTTGAGGGTCATTTTGACACTATTTGACTGCTTTAAAAGCCTTTTTTCATTTGATAAAATAACCAATATCACTATCAAAATAACTACTTTTTATTTTCTTAAAACAAAAATTGTCAAAACTAAAGCAAAAAATCCCACTCCAGCCACCCTTTGAAACACCTAAATACCACTTCTCTTGAGTACACTCAGGTATCACTCCAGCAGTCATTACACTTATTACCCTTGCAACCTGAACAGAAGCTTTTGCCCCCACAACAGTGCACCACACAGTCAGACCCACAAGGCAGTGAGAAGGGCACACAAAACACCAGCCTGGAGGTGCATGTGTCTGTCACACAGCAGGCACTTACACAGACCATCCATACCAGAGATCCATGCCTGGTGGAAGGGGTGGGGACAAGAATGGTACAAAGTTTAAGTGGGTAACAGGACACTTCTAAAGTAAGTAAGGAGCAAAGTTGTATGACAAGGGTAGCAAGTGATCCAACAGTGGTAAAGAAAGTGCAAGTGACTATCATTGCCAAAATTAGGGTAAGTAAGGCGAAAATGTTACCTCTGTAATATGTCCGGGATAACGACAGGGGAAGGAAGGTGGAGAAGGGTGTAGGTGGAGGGATAGTTGGGGGGAGAGTAGGGGGGAAGGAAAGATGTAGGAATGTGGATTGGAAGAGGGGTGGGGGAAGCAAAAACAGGAGAAAGGGAGGGTTTGGGATAGGGCAAGTGTGAGGGAGGATGGAGAGGGAGATTGGCGGAGAGAGTTGGGGAGAGTGTTCCAGATGTGGGCGAGGCAGTAAGAGAAAGCAACCTGTCTACTGTTAGAATGAGGCCTGGGGAGGGAGAAGGGTTGAGGGTCTCTGGAATGAAGTTGGTAAGAGGAGGGGGAAGAGAGGGAGAGGAGGGAGGAGGGAGGAGAGGTAATGGGGGAGATTGACAAACCAGAATTTAGAAAAGAGGGTGATAGAGTGGAGTTGGTGACGTTGTGAAAAGGAGGGGAGTGAGAGGGAGGAGTAAAGGGTACAGTGGTGCATGCAAGGGGGAGTATTTTTAGCAGAGCAGCAAAAGGCATTGAAGAGGGTGGCCAGTCTAGTGAAGGAAGTGGTGGGAGTGGACCCGAGGACAACGTCAGCGTAATCAAAGACAGAGAGGATGGTTTTGGTAAGCAATTCATGTCTGATTGTGGGGAGAGGGCATCTTTGTTTCTGTACAAGGCATCTGTCTTTGGGTGGAATTTGGAGTGAATGTAATCTATGTGTGCTGAAAAGTCAAGACGATTGTCGAGCCATATGCCTAGATACTTGTAAGCTGGAACAGTATCCAGAGGAGTGCTGTTGAGTGTGGAAAAGGAAGGGAGGGGAAAGTTTAGAGAGTTTTTGTGTGGTGCCAAAGGTCATAGTTACAGTTTTGTTGGTACTGACCTTCAGTCAGTTTGCTTGGAACCATTGTACGACCTGTGTGAAATCAGTCTGGAGCTGCGTCTCTACAGAGGTGGAGGAGCCCGAAGCATAGAGGATGGTGTCATTGGTGTAAAGGTGCATCTGGGAGGATGCACAGATTGTGAGAAAGTTAAGAAAGATAGAGAAGAGGCTGGGACCAAGGATAGAACCTTGAGGGGCACCAGCTTGGATGGGGGAGGACATCGCCAACAAGTACGCTCTGAGTATGCCCAGACAGGCAGGACCTGAACCCCGTCAATCGCAAGGGGGAGGGGCCATCAGAACACAGCTTAGAGAGAAGGAGGGGGTGGGAGATAGAGCCAGAAGTCTTAGTGAGGTTGGTGATTATGGCCGAGGTGAAGAGTCCCTTGTCCGTGCCAGTCAGGATGGCATCAGTGACTTGAATCAAGGAGGTCACAGTGGAGTGTTTTTTACAGAAGCCAGATTGAAAGGGGAATAGGATGTTCAATGAGTATAGCAAGTTGGAAAGCCTTGAGAGGATGAGGAGAAGATATGTAGGAGACAATATGACAAGTCAGAGCAGTGCCTGTGCTAGCACAAGTGCATAATTAGGCACAACCGTAGGGCAGGTATCAGTTAAGTGTAATCCTAGTTTAATGTCATAGTTACTCTATATTGCTGTTTACATGTTTGATCATAGTGCTAAACAGAGGAGATTCTGGCTAAAAGAAAAAAACTGAACTGAAGCTTCACCCCCTCCCTGCTCAACTCCTCACTCACCAGCACTATTGGAGCTTACAGTACCTTGCAAGTTCCAGAGAGAAGAAAGCCATTAGACACAGGCACCAAGAATGCTGTCAGTTTAATATCAATCAAGTAAATAAAACTTCTTACAAATGTAAATAAAGTGTAACCACCCAGATTTTTCCACAGGTATGTCAGTACAAAAACTAGACAGAGGGTTACATGATTTTTATTTACCTTAGTAGGGAAAGTAACTTTAACTTAGTAAACAGACAGATATACTAAAAAATGAGACTGTTTTACTCAGTTGGAGGATCATCACAATATCTGTCTGCCTCTCCCAGCTCAGTGGCCCCACTGCCACAAGCTGAAACCCTGATTTCAGATCACCTTGTGCTCCAATAAAGTCTGTGAAGGAATTCAGCAGAAAAGCTATAAAAAAATTTCCCTTACAGCTGTGCTTCAAAGACTGTTCAGTGCCCATGATTTTTCAATGCTATTTGTGTAAGCCCCCCCCTCATTTCGAGGGGCCTTATTGTTCACCACTAGGGCCCCCCTTCCCTTGGGGCTATGAGGTTTTTATTGCTCTGGGGGAGTGCAATATCTGATGGCTGCCACTTGGGGGCAGCAGATTAGAGTATATATAAAGGGAGAGCTGAGTGAGAATAGGAGAGAGATCGACAAGCACTGCAGCAGGGCAGTTCAAAGACGGGTCTCTCCCCCTTCTCTTAGGCAGGTTGGCAGTTTCAGTGGTGATGTGCCGGGTCCCTGGGTGGGGCATCAAAGGGAGGTGAGCAGCAAGGCAGTCTGCGGTCATCTGGGTCCCTTGGGACTGAGTGTTGAAGAGCATCCAGGGCACGATTGGGGGCAGGTAGTGAAGGACCTCTGGGGGTGCTGGGCCCAGTTTCTGGAGTGGTTTTCTCGAGCCATCAGAGCTGTGGAGGTTGTGGCAGGGCCTCTGCAGGGGGTCGAGGGGCGGTGGCAACATTCCCGGATCCCATTCCCTACATGTCAGGGCAGTTTGTGGGCTAGCAGTTTGGGAGCAGGTGGCAGCCTTTACTCATATGGGGCCTGCGTGGAGGGACAGGTCCCGAAGCCTTGGGTTAGAGCCCCAGAGCGGATCCTCAGGCTTTGGTTTAGAGTCCCATGTTTACCACTGAGGCATTTTAGGCCATGGCTGAGCTCAGGTTAGAGAAACAGTAAAATAATGGAGCCACTGTGACTGCTGTTTGGGAGACTCAGCTCGGGGAAAGCTTCAGAAGCCACGTTTAGAGAGAGAAAAAATTAGGGACCAGGCCAGTTCAGGACAAGGGCTAAGGTTTTGGGAAAGTGAGCCAATTTTGAGAAGAGGCAGTTGTGGAATTAGCAGGCTGTTCAGTTTTTCGCCCCGAGAATGAAATAGCTCAGTAACATCAGAGGAGCACATTGCTTCCATGGTAGAGGTTTTTGGGCTGAAGCAGTGAGAGGTCTGGAGAAGAGTTTGGTTTTGGAGAGAAGCTCCATTAAAAGTGAGACAGCAAGCAAGTTCTTAGGTACTTACCAGTGCCAATGAGTTTTGGGAGTGTCACGCTTCTGGTCATTTAAAAGAAATTCTCAGTAAAATGTTCCGAGTAAAATGCTGCTGCTGCAGTCTGTACCAATAGAAAATCTCTCCATGCCTAAGTACTGCCCTAAAAGTGCCTCTCTCATGTGTTCCATGTAAAACGTTATGAGCCCCATGGAGCTGTGCGTTTTATGTTCTCAAGCAACTGGGACCCCTGAGCTCTGTTAATCATTTAAGGGCTCAGGAGACTAAATGCTGATGAGTTTGGGAGACATCAGAGTTCAGTGTGATTAATTTTTTGAAGGATTTTAAATTAAATAACCAGTCCTTTAGTTTTAGGGGTCTTCCATAGTCTCCAGTGGGGTCTTCAAGCAATCCAGTTGTTTCCTGTGCCCTCTTGACCCGGGGCCAGGGTGTGAATGTCCATGAAGGCTGAAGATGAATTGTCTGGGTCTGCTTTCCTGGAAAGAATCTGCTGGGGCAAATAGATTCCATTGTTTTTGGGGCTCTTGAGACAGGTACCAGAAGATGTCTCAAGGTAAGAGATATTTTATTCCATGCTTTCTGGTCAGAGAAATGCTGGTGAGGATTCTATTGTCTGGGACCCCCTTCCCTGGTACACCTAGCCCCTAGACATTTGGGAAGGGGGGGCTACACTTGTTTGTAATTTTTATTAAGATGACATACCATAGGTGGGAAGAAAATTGTTTGCCCATGAAAACCTTGGCATGTGCAAAACCCGGGATGGAGCTTTTGTTCCTCTCTCAGATTTAAGGGGGGCTTGGACTGCTGAGGGGGTGCATGGCATCTGGATACCTAGGTTGATGCCTCACAACTTCATGGTTGTATATTCTCCACCTTCCCCTGATATGTATGCCATTTTGAATTTCACAGTCTGTGTTGAGGGCAGGACTACAGTAGCAGATTTGTTTATGTGACATTTCTAATTCCCTCTCTGTGTATTCAAAAGATTTTGGTCTGTTTGGAGGTCGAAGAGCAACCAAAATTGGTGCTTATTCACAAATGCCTACGCACTGCGTAACAGTAGCGCGTAGGCATTGCCATGACCCCATGCTGTGCAGGGGTGAACTGCACACCCCCTGTGACATTAATCACAAGCATGCTAGTGCCCTGCATGCAGGATCCCCTGGTTGGCCATGGAGCACTGCACCAGGGGTGGGATGGGGGCATGCCAGGGGGCACCCATGTCGTGTGTATGCACAAAGATACTTGTGCACTGCACTAGAATTGGTGTTTTGTGCGAGGGGGACTCTGCTGTAAATAGTTATGCACCCCCACAGAAATACCGAGGGGGCATGCTGGCAGTGGGATCCCCACACACACAGCTGCCACAGCCCACTGGGCTGCCTGGGAGGGTTAGGGGCAGCCGTTCAGGTAAACACCTAATGTTTAATCATGAGAGGGTACGCTCCTTCCCAGGCACCCCTGCCCATTCATAGAAGGTATCCACTATGCTTCAATGCTATGCTTCAATGCTAAGAAGTGCAAGGTAATGCACCTGGGAAACGAAAACCCAGGGGAAGAGTACACAATGGGGGGGTGAGATACTAACAACAACAAAAATGGAAAGGGACCTGGGGGTAGTCATATCAGATGACCTAAAGGTGGGCAAGCAATGTGAGAGGGCAGCAAGGAGGGCTGGGGGGATACTGGGATGCATAGGGAGAGGCATCACCAGTAGAAAACAAGAAGTTATTATCCCTCTGTACAGACAGCTGGTGAGACCACATCTGGAGTACTGCGTGCAGTTCTGGAGACCCAATCTCCGCAAAGACATAAACAGGATGGAAGCTGTCCAGAGGAGGGCAACTAAAATGGTGCAGGGTCTGCACCGGAAGACATATGAAGGGAGACTTAAGGAGCTTAATATATATAGCCTCGAGGAAAGGAGGGAGAGGGGGGACATGATAGAAACTTTTAAGTACCTCAAGGGAATCAACAAAGTCCAAGAGGGTAGCATCTTTCAAAAAAAGAGGTGTGCAAGAACAAGGGGGCACAATTTGAAGATAGAAGGGGGCAGCTCAGAGGTAATTTAAGGAAGTATTTTTTCACAGAGAGGGTTGTGGATGTATGGAATGGCCTTCCAGAGGAGGTTGTGGAGTCAAAAACTGGTGGAATTCAAGCATGCATGGGACAGTCATAAGGCAATTCTAGGGGGTGGGAGTAGGAAGAAGTAGGCTGCTGGTTAACTAGGATCTGCAGCTTATCCATCAGGTAGGGAAATGGGCAGACTGGGTGGGCCAAGCGGTCCTTATCTGCCGTCAAATTCTATGTTTCTATGGGACCCATGCTGGGCATTCATTGGATGCCCACCTGCCACCCGCACTCTGCTCCTGTGCATCCCTATACCTCCACCACACAGTTTCATGCTGGGAAGGGAGGGGGCAGACCACAGTCTAGCAGCCAGCGATCATGGATGCCAGCATGTGCACACAGGCGTGGTGGTGTGGAGCGTCGTGGGTGATGTACACGCGTTCTGCGCATGGTCAGTGAATCAACCCCATTGTGTGTAACAGTTCTGCATATGAAACAGAACTAAGGCGGCTGTTTTTTTTTTTGTGATGTAGCATATGTCAAAAATTTTCTAAAATGTATGTAAGCGTTGACTGCAGTTAGCTTCTATTTCCGTTAGATGTGTTTATTATGTATGATTGTGTTTCCCCCTCCCCTTGAGGTACCAGTAAGAAGAGTGACATGCTGTTTTTTGTATTAATTTATTGTGCAGTATATGACTTTGTATCCCTCTTCCTAGATTACATTATTTTATATATTTGAAAAATGCAATAAACAAAGTTAAAAAACTGACATGATCTACATTGCTATAGTAGCAAGATGGCTCAAGTGTCAGTGTAGCCACTAACCAAGTGGGAGGCCAAGGTTTGCATTCTATGTCTTAGACTACTGCCATGGGCCAGCTAGAAGATAGTGAAGCACTGATTTTTATTTTTTATTTAGTTTTTGTTGACAGGGTAAGTGCACTAGAAAAATCCTGCCTATTTTCAGGCACGACCTGGGGAAGGGGGATACAGATGAATGCCAACTGACCTTGAACCAGATTAAGCTGTTGGGCACACTCCTCCTCCGGGGTTGGTGGTGGGGAAAGAATGGGCACACAGTTGCCTCTTGGTAGCTTAGGAGACAATTTAAGATCAGGATCTTGCCTTCAGGCAGGGGTGTTGCCTTAGCCTGCTAGTTGTAATTACATGCTTATAAAAGTGATAATCTTGCCAGGACTTCCTGAGGGCAGGGCTTGCAAGGAAGAAAATTAATTAAAAAAAAATCTCATACCTTCTGATGGATGGTGACTTGCTCCAGAGTCAGTTCCAGGAAACGTGAAGGTCCCGGGGTATAAAGACTTCAAGGGGTTCCAAGGAAAAAATATCCCAAAGGCTGCCTTAATTTGAGCAAAATAACCCCCCTTTTTTCCCTTTTCTAAACCTAATTTGTATACTTAGTTACTATTTAGCTTATTTGCGACTGCACCCCTAAACTAAGAACAGCATCTATGGAAAGGCAGCTTAGTCTAGTGGGTAAAGGAAAGGAAAGTGAAAGGAAATATTGTTAAACCAGGAAAGGCACACTAAGCTGAGGTTTGTTTCCAGGTGTGCCCTGGGAGCATAAAAAAGTTAAGTGACTTGCTCAGGATCACACAGTAAGCAAGTGGGGGCTCTGGGATTCAAACCCAGGTCTCCAGGTTTGCATCGCAGTGCCCTCAACCACAATGGTATACTGCTTCCTGTAGAGCATTGAACAGTGAAGAGGAGGTCCCTGGTGGGAATCCCACTGCAACCACTGGCTTACTGTATGACCTTGAGCCAGTCACTTAATCTTCCTATGTTTTGGTCCTCTAAGCTATAGACTTGGATGGAAGCAGCACCCTACTACAAAAGAGATGTTGGTAACAGCTGAGCAAGCCTTGGTTTATACAAACTATATAAAAGAGGGCATTATCTAAACTTTTCAAGCAGCAGCTCATGACGATACTAACAATCAAATGGGGGCAGAGCCAGTGGCCTACTGGGTAAGATGCTCTGAAGTGAGGTCCATTCTAACAACACTAAAACTGTCAATATCACTCTTTTTATTTTATTTATTCATTTAGCTTTTGTTTACCAGGTAGGCACACTAGGCAATCAAATGCCTATTTTTAGGTGTGACCCGGGAGAGTACAGCTACAAGAATACAGAGAGTACAGCTATAAAAATACAGAGAGTACAGCTACAAAAATACGTACATTTGAAGAATACAATGTAGCCCCCCCACGCTATGTCTAGGGGTATGAGTGATGGTAAAAGTCCGTGGGGAGGGGGGGCGCCCACAGCAGAAACCTCACCGAAATGTCTATGTTGGTTACAGTCCACAGTCCAGGGGGGTGCAGACATCTCTTCTGAGCTGGCTGGGGGGCAAAACTGGTTAAAACACACTGGCATTCACACAAAATGACCACAGTCCACAACAAGCTGAATGAACAAAGAATGTATTTGATGTTAAAACAGGAACATGCTCCAATGCGCAAAAGTTGATCAAGCGGATTTAGCAGTACATCTCAGACCAATATGATCGTTACGATTTAATGCTTCAGCTGGACCGCTGTGGCCTCACAGTCTTGTAGCAGCTTACTTGGTGACTAAAAGAAGTCTCACAGTCTGGCAGGGCTTTTCGTGGACTGAATAAGGTCTCACAGTCTGTTGCAATACAATTGTCCTTTCTGCACTCTAGCAGCTCTCATATCCTCCCACTGCCCCGAAACTGGTGCTTCCCACAGCTCAATCCCAAGGGTCCTACTGGATCTGCAGGCCACTCAGATTGGGGCTGCATACTTTCTTTGACCTGCATCACAAGGCTCTGTCCCTCGGGCCCCCTCGGTGACTTTCCCCAAACTATGGGTAAAACATCCCAGGGGGTCACGGCTTATACATTGTTGCATTCTCTTAACTGCACACTTGGCTGCTTTGACAAGGCCCTGCTTGCCACATGAACCATCTGGCAGCCTCCCTTCTCGAGCTCACTTCCCTTTGATGTCTCTCTCTCTCTCCCCAGAGGCAGACACGGAGTTGAACATTTGCTGCATCACCCTGGGGCTTTGTCAGCTCTCACTTCTCCCAGTGCCATAACCCAATGGACTCCATAGATATGGCCTGGGGCCAGGGAAGGCAAATGCCCCCACCCAGTGTGGTCTGTCTTTCCCCTTCCTTCTTATCTCTCTGTCTTCTCTCCAGGGACCTACTCACTCCCGCCAAAACTTTCAATATATCCCCCATGCACCTGTGCTGCCCTCCCAACCCGCAATAGGCTCCGCCACTTGATGGGGTAGTTAACCCTTTGAAACACTGGGAGAAATTTACTCTTGAGCCCTATGGTGCACAAATACTGTACACTCCCAAAAAGAGGTGTTACATAGCAGATTATATCCTCTCACCACTAGAGGGCTATATCTCTGTCTCTTTATCTAGTACATAAGCCATGTGGTCTCTCTCTGCCTTTCTCTCGCCTCTCCTCCTCCTCCTTGCCCTGGCCCCCCTCTTCTTTCACCCTGGTTCTAGCCACCCCCGCCACCCTCTACTCTGGTTTCCACTGCAACTCCAAGGTAACTCTCCACTTCCACTCGAGACTTGTGCTTGGTGCACCGTTTGGATATTCCTGGTTACTTAACACGACCACTACTCTCAACAAGTGTGGCCACCTCTTTACACTGTACCACCTTGCAGTCCATATGGGACACCGCCTGGAACCTTGCAACTTCTACTCCAGAAAACAACAATCAAAACTATCTCTCAAAGAGCTGCGACTCTGCCCCTTAAATCTCCTGCTCCTCCTCCTTCTTATCTCAGGCAGCGTCCATCCCAATCCTGGCCCTAGAAGTTCAGGCCACACACAAACTCCAGGTGCCCTTATCCTTGCAACCATTAATATCTGCAGCCTACTACCAAAGCTGGATGCACTCCAAGCCTTCATATGCCAACACAACCCTGACATCCTTGCAGTGGTGGAAACTTGGCTGACACCTAAAGTTCCTGACTCAGCAGTAACAATACAGGGCTACAATGTTCACAGGCTGGACCGGATATCCAAAAAAGGCAGTGGTTGCGCAATGTCTTGGCACCCTGTAGCAACTCCATCACTTTCTGCCTCAGCCCAGATTCTGCCAATAAAAATCATCCTAGGTCCCAACCATAAAGCTCTGACTATTGTCTCCATATACATCCCGCCCAGGGACCCTAAACATGGATTCAACGATGTTCTAAACTTTATCAACTCACATCCTCCCGAAACTGAACTTATTCTACTAGGGGATTTCAACATAAACTGGTTAGCATCGAGTGCCAGTGCCTATAAAGACTCCATCTCAGCTGCTAACCTCACGCAAATGGTAAACTCCCCTACTAGGATTAACTACAAGACTGGCACCAGTACCCTCTTGGATTGGGTCCTCACCACTCACCCCACAAGGATTTCTCGTATGACCATTCTCCCAGACTCACTCAGTGACCACTCCCAGTCATGTGTGCATGGTCTAACAAATTCCTTAAGCCCCTCCAAAATTATCACTAGCAGAGTCCTTCCTCGTGGAAAACTTCCACATCTCAAACAACACCTGCTTTACAAGACTGGCTACCCATCTATGAAGCAACAGATGTTAACTTGGTTCTTGATCACTTCATCTCAATTTTCAACAAAGCTCATCACTTTTGCCCTGCTAAAGGAGCAAAACAAAATCTTTCTCTAACCCATGGGTCACCGCAGCTCTTCTCTCACAGTTGAAACTAAGGGATCACCTTTGGGCAGTTGCCAGGGCCACTGGCAAACAACTGGACATCCAAAATTACAAACAAGCACGAAATGCCTGCACAAAAGCCATATGGCTAATGAAATCCACCTATTACAAAGATGCTCTCACCAATACATGGGGAAATGGTCGTGCTTTCTGGGACAATATCAAGGATGTCACAGGAAAGCAGCCAAAAACCTCTCCGATGTCACAGGGAAGCAGCCAAAAACCTCTCCGGCCATGTTAATGGTTGATGGATCCTCAACCCTTGACCCCAAGGTGATCGCAAACATCTTTAACACGGCTTTTTCAGACCTTAGTGCTGTTCTACCGCATGACTTTTTCGAAAACAGGGCCTACTCCCCAAATACCTCAGCCCCTCAGTCTAACCATCCCCTCTTCTACTTCAGGAAGGTAAGGCTGAATGAAGCTCGCCGCTATATTACTGCAGCTATCTCTAAATCTAGATCTAGTAGCGACACCCTGGACCTTAAGCTTCTTTTGCTCACCCTCGATGAGGTAATTCATCCATTAACAAAAAATCCTAAACCTCTCTCTCAGCTGTGGAAAATTCCCGGACCTATGGAAAACAGCCACCGTGACACCCATCCATAAAAGTGGGGACAAGACGATTCACTCCAATTATCGCCCTCTCTCCATACTGCCCCCCACTCTCTAAGGCACTTGAGCACATTGTGGCTGATCAACTTACCGACCACTTGGATAAATACAATATACCTTGTCCACAACAACACGGCTTCTGGAAAGGTCACAGCACCACCACAGCCCTTCTTGAGTTCACTGGAGCTTTGCACAAATCCCTTGACAATGGCCTTCTCACAGGGGCTGTTTTCGTCTACCTCTCCAAGGCCTTCGATACAGTACACCATGGATTATTAATACACCAACTACTGAATGCCGGGCTATCACCTGACTCTTCTCTCTGGTTTAAAAGCTACCTAGAAAACCGGTCACAGAGAGTAAAAATTTCGGACTCTCTTTCTAACACCCTGCCTGTTCGCTCGGGTGTCCCACAGGGATCCATACTGGGACCCCTCCTTTTTAGCCTTTTCTTAAACTCCCTCCCTTACCACTGCTCTGAGCAGATCATACTATATGCCGATGATGCTGTTGTATTCTCCACTCACAAAGATCCTGTAACTCTTTCAACACAACCTTCAACTTGGTTTCAGTTGTGTAGAGACATGGTTTCTTAATCATAAACTGGTCCTCAATGACAAGAAAACCAAATCTATGCTCTTCTGCAGCTCTCATAACCCACACAAGCTACACCACTTGGCTATCTCCACCACCCAGGGGAACACTCTAGATCAGGTGGGGTCCTTCAAATACTTAGGGATACAGCTTGACCCTAATCTCGCCTATGGACTTCATGTAGATAATGTAGCTAGAGCTGCTAATACACGGCTTGGTCTTCTCTACAAACACAGACCACACCTCACGCCAGAAGCTTTGAAGGTTGCAGTCCTGAGCTCTGTGATCTCTGTAATAGACTATGGTCTCATCATTTATGGCTCGGCCACAACCACAACCCTTAGATGCCTCTCTACTTTAAATAAAGCATGTCGGCTCATCACTGGTGCTCACCGTCTCACCCACACATGTGACTTGTACACTCAGACCGGCTGGCTCCAACTATCAAACCGCATAAAGTTTCTCACCTGCTCCATGGTGAAAAAAATCTACCTTGGCCTTGTACCTTCTGGGGTCTCAACTCTGTTACAACACCGAATTAACAAATGGCACCTTAGGAGATCCACGCTACAGCTACTGAAAGTCCCCCACTGTCACACTTCACAGGGACAATGCTCTTTTGCTTATCGAGTGCCACTCTGGTTCAATGGCCTCAGCCCAACCATCTCTCTTGCCCAACTATTGGTATGTTTAAAACTAGGCTCCGGGACTATCTCACTACCAACAGCTCCTGTGACTGCCCAACTTAACCTTGTTCTCCACTTCCCTTTCTGCTCTAGTTGTCCCCCCTCCCACTGGATTCTACCCTCACATCTTGGTATACCCAATGCTGCACTTTTCATCCTCTTGCCACCCTTCCTACATTCCTTCTCCCCGCCACCCTCTTCCCTCTTCCTATGACTCTGGCACTTCTTATTCTGTTGTCTGTCTTCTCTGACAAATGCCGCTGGCTGCCTTGTTACAATGCTACCCTTGAACTGTATTAATCTGTACTCTGTTTGCAATGTCCACATTGTTGTAATGCCTGTCTTGATGTTCCCCGTAATTTGTATTTCTCTGACATGGAACCTTTGTAAAAGAGCCATGGCTCAAAGGTATTTGTAATCCCAGACTTGATAAATAAATAAATAAAAACATAATATGATTAGAACATACATAGTAAGAGAGTATAATAGAAGAAGGCATACTTCAGCAAGAAGGTACAAAGCATGAGGATACTAAGCATGAGGATACAGCAATGTAAAATACATACAATGGCAAGATTGTACATGACATGCAGTGCATCAAAATTCAATTTCAGCAAATATTGACATATATTTTGCACATATAGATTGGGTGACAGGGAGAAAGGAGGAAGGTCAGATATGAGTCAAAAGGGTCCTTAATGCAAACCATAATTATGGTACAACTATCATAGAGAGATAGTAAGGTCCTAAGGGGAATTAAGCAATAAGGCATGACCAGGGATTATGTTAATGTTCTAGTTAATCACCCCTCCTGGGGTGATTAACAAGAACATTAACATAGCCCCTGGTCTTGCCTTGTTGTTATTATAAAAATAAAACATAAAAAAGCTGTGTTAAAAGGGTATCTCTTATTATTTTTTAATTTTTTTGAAATTTCTGTTTTCACCTCCCATCCTGCACCCGGTCTTTACTCCTTCAGGCGACACATATTGACAGTCTCCCCGCTCCATGACCTGCCTGATTCTCCCCCGGCAAATCCCCATCGAGCCATGGCTATACCCCTCAGGCGGGTACGGGGCAGGGCAGCTACACCCCGAGAATTTTGCAGGTGTCAGACTTACCAGGACATTGGGCAGGCACGGGCAATCAGGGTCTCTGCTATTTTGAGGTCTCCATCATCCAGAAGATCAGGCACAGTGGTTTCCCATGTTCCTGGGGGAGTGGCATGCACCCAGGCATCATGTCATCACCACCAGTGTTGCCACTCCCCATTCCCTTGAGTTTATCTGCAATGCTTGCTGTGCCCCTGGCTTCCACCAGAGGCCAGGCAAGCACCGAGCAAGGACCTCCCTCCCAGGAGAGGAGAGCAGTCCATCGGACGCTCAATCCTCTCCCAGCCCTACCAACCCCCGATGGCCCGGGCTTGTTCCAGAACCTGGGTCACCAGCGTGGCACGAGGTGTGGCACACAGCGGCTCAACCCCTTAGCGCAACTGGGCCAGCTGTTATTATTTTTTTAAATCAAAAGTAAGACATTTAGTAAAATAGTCCATCTGCCATCTTTAGAATGCCCTTTAGAACTTTTAGATGTGCTCTACTGCTTGTGAGGGATCATGTTCGTAAATACTGCTCAGTCTGCTTAAATATGGGTTAGTTTGTATGGTGCTACACTTTTTGAAATCATATTATGCCTCCGTTTTGTTTTGCAAAATGGACTATCCTGCCCCAAGCTGCTGACAGATTTTCCAACAGTCATACTGACTTCCTCTCGAAAGTATCAACACCTCTCTGTCTTGACATCTTTAGTACTCTATTTACTGTGTGTGACAGACATCCAAGGCTTTGAGGCAGGGAAGAAGTGTTATGTAACAGGGTTGAAGAGTAACAGAATACTAATAAATTAAACAATATTGTTAAAATTAACTCTGTGGATCTGTGGCAGAAGCACCAAATGCCTATGATGCCTGGGTGTGTTGATCGTTGCCGTGGCAATGCTCTGTGAGCGGGCTGCTCATTCTTTTAAACATGAAAACTGAGCAATGAGCGGCAGCTGATTTTAAACCCAACATTCCCAGGATGCTCCTTTTTGTCACCAGGTTACTAATTTGTTTTTCAGCACTGCATATCAGAAGTGGGAGCGATCGCGATGGAAGCCCGGTAATCTTCTATGTGCCTGTTACTGAGGTGTACCCATCATTTTCTTAGTTACCTTTGGTAACCTAGCATTTTTTTTTAAATAAGGGAAAACTGAGGTTACTGCAGACAGCAGAGGAACACAAAACTGCTGTCAATAAAGTTTTTTCCCCCAGATGTAATTTATATGTGTGATGATCTTGTTAGCAAATGGGGAGAGACATCACAGCAGAGTTATGGGGAATGTTAGTGTGTTAACAATAAGACACCACTCTATCAGATTTACAGTAAAGTAGCATGTATTCCAACATGGAAACTTCAGGGTTTTTTTACTGGTTGGCCTTTTTTTTCTTTGGTTTCATGTGCGATGTTAAGTTTTCTTTTTATTTTTTTTTTTGTATTTGCCAGGTCTAGCTGTAACTGCCATGGAGGTTCTCAGTTCTGTAGAATCAATTGCAAATGTAGGACCTTACTAAAAAAATCAGTGTTCTGGTAAGCAGGCCCTACTTTGCATTAGGGCTGTCAGAATGCCATCAGTGAATCAGAATGTTATATTTCTCAGACCCTTTTTATAATGAGGGAAAGAGGTGCCTTCATAATAATTTAGATCCAAGGTGAGTAGACTGGGACTGCCGAGTCAACAGTGGATTCACTTAGAACATACTTGTAGGGAGGCCATTCAAGTGCTGAGGCAGGAGCAGAGCACCTGGCTATAGAGATGACCTTAATATTGGCACAAAATGAATGAGAGGAGGGACACTGTCTGGAGGAATGGAGTTCCATAGCTTGGGGGCAGAGCTGACAAAGGATGCTTTGCCTGTTTTAGATCTGATTCTTGGGACCGCAAGCAGGTCATTGTCGGTTGATCTAAGGGGTAGCCATTTTCAACAGGTCTAAGAGCAGATGCAAGGGATCGGGGCAGCCCATTTTTCAGTATATTGAAGATAAAACTGCCATAACTGTAGTCACGCAGAGATGATGGGGGAAGCCAACCTAGTTTGTCAAAGACAGCACAGTGGTGGGTGAGGCAAGGTGACTGTTATGAAAAGCTGCAGATGTTGTTGTAGGTGATGTCCCTTTTTTTTAAAATAATACTTTATTAATTATATCATATAAACATGTAAACAATACATATTTCATCAGGTGGGCAGAGGTGGATCAAACAAGTACAAGAAAAGCATATATTGTATAATTTAAAGGCTAGGGTAATATAATAAACTGTACCATCTATTCATTTCATAGCAACAATAACTATTTATTTCCAATACCATCTGGGAAGAGGCTTTCAAACCACAACATCTTCTGATGACCATTGTTCTATATCTTTATTATATGATTTCCATACTGGATTAAAGTTCAAGAAAAACCCATAATTAAAAAGTGCTGATAGAAATAGCTGTCTCCATTCATATTTCGGGAAAGGAAAGTGTTCATCATCCAATTTCCAATTTTTTAATATTAATCTTTTGACTGCCATAATATTGGCATGAAGCAAAAGCTTCTCCCTTCCTGCTAGACCCCTGACATTATACATCTCCAGAATAACAAATGTAGGGTCGTTCCAGTGGAAAAAATTAAATCATACATGATTTAGCATTTTAAAGGCTTCCCCCCACCAGGCTTTGATAAGGTCACACCAATTCCAAAATACATGTAACATGTCTGCTTTTTGGTTTTTACAATGCCAACAAGCACTTTCCTTTAATGATTTCATTTTATATAATCTATATGGGGAAAATAAGATTTATTCAAAACTTTATATTGGATAGCTCTATCCCTGGTTAATTTGTAATGAGAAACGGCATTACAAGCTAGTCCCCATTGTAGATCAGTACAATTGTAATTGTGTTCATTATCCCATTTTTGAAAGGTTGTACTATAAATCTGGGAATAGGATTTCTGGAGGTTCCTTATTAACCAAGCAAAATGCTTGTCAAAATTATTTCCTTTCATTCTTATTAAAGCTAATTCAAAGTCTTCATTTTTGGGGGCTCATTCCCATCTGGAATAGTCTTTACTTAGAGACTTGTTAGTTGGTTAAAATACATATATTGATTTAAACCTAAGCGATATGTCTGTCTAAATCTATCCCATGTTAGAAACCATCCTTTTTCGAGAAAACAATTCCATGTATTTACCCCCTTCTCTTCCCAAATTTTATTATGCAGAGTATTTCCTCTCAAATTCTAATTATGGTTATTCCAAATTCTATTTTCTGGAGATAAATGCAAAGTCCATTTAGTCTTTGGTGTATATTTAATTACTCCTTCAGCCAAATGCCTAATATAAGGCATTTAGATTTCTTCATATGTCTTGCCATAAAAACTATTTGGGCAATATCAACTTGTTCCAAATAAAGCATCCAAATTACATTGTTTATAAAGGGCAAGTTTGAATTTTCATTCTTCTCCTCATAGGCCAATTTTAAGACCAATTTCATTAGATACGAAAGATGACTTTTTTCTGTATCCAGGCATGTTAGTCCCCCTTGATCTAAGGGCAAACATAATTTAGCCCAAGAGATTCTGGACTGTTTGTTGTTCCAAATGAAATTCATAAATTGTTTGTTTATTTGTTTAAACCAAATCTCTGGAATTGGTGTCATTATTGATTGTAGTCTATATGCTAAGAAAGGTACTGCCATCATTTTAATTATTTAAATTTTCCCCCAGAGTGATAAGGGAGTTTTACTCCAGCACTGAAGTTTGACCTTCAAGGAGTCAAGCAGATCTTTAAAATTGAGTTTAAAAGGAGTGTTCATATTATTATGTATAAAAACTCCTAAATATCTCATCCCTTGCCCTTTTATTGTTGCATTTATATACCGTTGTATTAGATTAGGGTGTTGAACATAGAGGATGACCATTTCAATTTTTCCTTCATTTGCTTTATACCCAGCAACATTTGAAAATCTTTTTATAACAGAGGCCAATTCCTGTGTACTCTTTTCTGGATCTTGTAAAGTTAGCAAAACATGGTCTGCAAAAGCATTTTGTTTCATTTCTTCCCTACCAATTTTAATACCTTGTATTAACATATTAGATCTAATTTCATTCAGCAATGATTTTATTCCTAAAACAAAAAGGGTGGGGGATAAAGGGCAGCCTTGCCCAACTCCTCTATATAATTCTATAGGTTCTGAAAGAATACCATTAACTCTAATTTGGGCCAAGGGTTTGGAATATAACGTCTCAACAACAGATATAAAGTTCAGGGGGAAAGCAAAGGCCTTAAAAGTATTAAACAAATAAAGCCACTCCAACATGTCAAAGGCCTTAGTTGCATCTAATGCCATAAATATGGCTGGAGTACCTGAGTTCTGTAAATATTCAATCAAAAATTGAATTTTTTATAGGCCTGATTGCAGTGTTCTGGTAGGACTAAAACCAGTTTGATTAGGGTGAATTAGTTTATCCAAAAAATAAAGTATTCTATTATTTATAATCTTGGCCACAATTTTATAATCAGTATTTAAGATAGCTACTGGTCTATATTTTTCAACTTTATTGCTTGGTTTACCCTGTTTTCGAAGTAGGGAAATATAAGCTTGTGAAAAAGGTGGTGTCCTTTTTAACTGAATAATCTGATTAACCCTTGCAGGGCCGTGGACTGATATATCAGTCCTAAATTCCTATTCGTTCTAATTCTGTCGGCAGCCTAAGGGTTAAATAGCAATCCTAAATACGGAATAATAACATTATCTACTGCAAGATAAAATTCCAGAGTGAAGCCATCGACTCCTGGTACTTTGGACTTAGCCATTTGAGAAACAGTGTTTCTAATCTCTGTTTCCGAGATGTCTTGACTAAGGGTTTCCCCTTCCTTGTTCTCTAATTTATTCCCTATGTAATTTTCAAAATATACCAATTCCTCATTAGTAGGTGCACAATCCGAAGTGTATAATTTGGTATAAAATTTAACAAAATTGTCTAAACCTTGTGATTGCTGTCACAGAGTGTCGCACTTCAGTTAATATTGATGTAATTTCCCTATTTTGTTTTTCCATAGCATGCAATCTACTTGCTAGTGTCTTACCTATTAATTCACTATTTTTTTTCCAATTTTTATTTCACCAGGCCCAATCACCCTTGCCATTGAAATATTCAGTAGATTCAGTTAGTCTCCTAAGATCTTTCAGTTCTTCTATTTTTGTATTATCATCTTCTTTAACTGCTTGTTCTAGGGATTGTAATTTAGGCCCAACCTCTTTTTGTCTTTCCAATCTTTGTCTGTTTTTCCATGAGACTTCTGATATAATTACTCCTTGGATGATTGCTTTTAAAGCATCCTAGCAGTCTACTGTTTTCCCCTCCAAGACATTATTATCAGCCGTAAAATGTTGTATAGACTGTCGTACTTTTACCCAAAAGGTTTAATCTCGTAAAAGATTATTGTTCAGACACCACATTCCATTACCCCTCTTGTCCTTAATATACAGAATCAAATAATAGCTGACTGGGCTATGATCAGAGACCAATCTAGTTTCTATTTTAGAAGTAATATTTAAACTCTCTATTAATAAATCCCTGGAGGCAAATACATAATCCAGCGTGGAATGCATTTCAAACCTTGAAGAAAAGTGAGTGTAATCTTTAACCTCCCCATTAGTGTCCTCCCAAACATCTGCCAGGATATTAAGATCCAAAAAAGTTTTCAATGATTTCGATTTATTCTTTTCCCAGCTGGAAGTTTTTGATGTTTTATCCAACTCCTCATTCAAGATACAATTTATATCACAGCCCAATATGTAATGACCCTCATTCCAAGTATACATAAGTTTGTTTAACTCAGCCAGAAAGCCATTACAGCCTTTAAATGGTGCATATAATTACCCAAAAATAATAATTCTATGATTTATTCTGGTTTGAACCAAAACAGTTCTTCCCTGTTTGTCCTTAACTGAATCCAGAATTTCTCCTTTAAAGTTTTATCAAAAAGGATAGCTGCACCTACACTTTTACTTGCTGTACTGGCAGAGAAAAATAACTGCCCTAAACATTTTTTTCTGAGTTTTTCCCACTCCTTTTCATTAAGAAATATTTTTTGTAACATGATTACACCAGATCTCATCTTTTTGATTCTTGCCAAAATTCTGGATCTTTTTATCAGAGAATTAATACCATTAACATTTCAGATACAGCCTTTAATCAACCCCACCATACCTTACAAGAAACCACAAACTTAGTATATCTGTCTATAATATCCAAACCTCTACCCACCAGTTATCTATAAATTCCTTATCCCCCCATGTATGCCTACGACAATTGTCTGGCATATCCCTCCTTAACACTTGGTAACAAAAACTGGGTTGACAGTCAGTCCCCCCACCCTGTTATACAATGTATGATAAATCCTTACTGAAAGAAACTTTGCTACCTCATAAACCGCCTTTCAGCATAAAGTCCTTATGAACCTGAGGTCCTAACCATTTTCATAACCTGCAAACAGTGTTGGAAGATGCAATTTCAGATCAGCCAGGGCCTCAGGCTGAGAGCTGTAAAGCAAAATCTGATTATTTAACAAAACTTTTAGCTTTGCTGAAAAATTACATAGGCCTTAACACTTTCCTTCCACAATCTCTGCTATAATCCCCCAAATGTCTTCCTTTGTTCCCAAAGGATCTTAGAGAAATCATTTTTAAGATAGGTTGTTTTTTATAGACCACAGAAGGAATGCATAATGAGATCCTTTTCTTCAGAAGTCAATAGTTTAACTATAACCGGTCTTGTTTTCCCAGTACCTCTGGGGGTTCCCAACCGATGAATCCTATCTATAATCAGGATCTCTTGCTCAGATAGTAGTAGACTAGAAAAAATGTCAGCTGCAATATTTTTGAGTGACTGATCTTTTTCCCACTCAGGAAGATTTCCTAATAAATAAATATTTTTTCTTCTGCTCTGTTCTCCTGTTCATCTAATTTTTCTTCTAAAGCAGTCTGTTGTTTCTTTAAGGTTTTAACTTCCTAACTCAGTGGTGTCACAATGTCCTCTAAATCTGAATGTCTTTTTTTCCAGCTCTGAAATATGTTGAATTCCTATTTCCAAACTGTTATCTTACTTCAAAATATTGTCCGAGAGGGTTTTTATAGACTCTAGCAAATGCTGTAACTTTTCTATTGAAATTTGTATGGCTGACATGTTCTTTATCATCTGTAAGGTCCAATTAGGAGGGGTATCAGAAGCAGATTCTGAAGATGAAGGCCCATATTTGTCTGGTGAAAAGAGGTATTTGAAGACTGTGGATGGGCAGTTTCTTCATTAACATCTTCAATGTCTGCATTTAAAATCAATTCTTAAGAAATGCCTGGTATTTCATCACTGTCCCCTTTAGTAATTGTGCTGTCTATATCACCTGGAGATTTCTCATTTTTAACATTTGAATGATGCATTTTCCCTCTCTTTTCTTTCTTTTTTTCAGAATGCATTTTGGGAGCCATGTTAACTAATTTAGATCCCACTGGGTCACAACAGTTTTTGAAAGGCAGCTTTAGTTCACGGACCTATGCAGCCAGTATAGTGTTATGCTTGTGCAACTGTGTTAGTTTGGTTTTGGCTGTTCACACTCTCTATTCCAGAGGAGTTACCACCCTGTAGGGGTACGAAGGCAAGGAACCCTCGGAGAGGGTTCTACCCCTAGAGGTGCAATGGGACAGTTCCCATGCCTAAAGGTACCTTAGGAATCCCCTATGGAAAGAGTGCTACTGCTGGAGAAGGAGGGGAGGATGGTGGGGCAAAGAAAAAATGCTTCACAGTGAGGCTTAGAGGAACTGAACTGCTTATATAGCTCAGTAAGTGGGAGTGGCTGGCTGCTTGGCCACCGAACTACAGGCAAGCCTTTCAATTCACTGACCTATGCAGCCAGTATAGTGTTATGCTTGTGCAAATGTATTAGTTTGGTTTTGGCCATTCGCACTCTCTATTCCAGAGGAATTACCACCCTGTAGAGATACGAAGGCAAGGAACCCTCGGAGAGGGTTCTACTCCTAGAGGTGCAACGGGACGGTTCCCATGGCTAAAGGTACCTTAGGAATCCCCAAAAGAAATGTAGTATCATCCCCAAAAGGAGGCAACATGAAGCATATGAGCAAGCAGTAACTGTGACATAGGAGCAGTAACTGTAACGTAGTAGTAGAGAAGCATAGGCAGTTTGATAATAGAAACATAGAAACATAGAAGTTGACGGCAGATAATCGCAAGGCCCATCCAGTCTGCCCATTTCTTTTTCTACCTTATAAATGTGTGCCATCGGCCTTTGCTCTGTCAGTGGCCTATCTATTCATACTCATTTGTATTGCTCCCTTATGCCTATCCCATGCCTGCTTGAAGCCCTGCACTGTATTCATAGCCACCACTTCTTGAGGTATGCCATTCCATGCATCCACCACCTTTCTATGAAAAGAATTCTCACATTCCCCTTAATCGGCCCCTCTAATCTCATGCTGTGTCCTCTTGTCCTGCTATTTTCTTATATTTAAACATGTTAGACTCTTTCAGCTTGTTAATGCCCTTAAGGTGTTTGAATGTCTCGATCATATCACCTCTCTCCCTCCTTTGCTCAAGGGTATACATATTGAGCTCTGTTAATCTGTCCTCATATGTCTTCTGATGCAGTCCCTGCACCATTTTGGTTGCCCTTCTCTGGACTGCCTCAATTTGGTTAATGTCCTTCTGAAGGTGTGGCCTCCAGTACTGCACGCAGTACTCCAGATGGGGCCTAACCAGTGTCTTGTAAAGAGGGATTATTACCTCCCTCTTACGACTTGTGATACCCCTACTAATACACCCTAACACCCCCTAGCCTTACCTACTGCTTTAGAGGTCTGCTTGGATGATTTCAGGTCATCAGTGATGATGATGCCCAAGTCTCTTTCATCCTTTGTGACTGCTAGCAACTCCCTCCCAGCCTATAGGTGGCTTCAGGGTTTCTCTTCCCTATGTGCATGATCTTGCACTTCTTTGCATTAAATCCCAGTTGCCACTCTTCTGACCATTTTGCTAGTTTATCCAGATCTCTTTCATTCCTGCCCACCCCATCTGGATCATCTACTCTGTTGCAGATCTTGGTGTCATCTGCAAACAGACAAGCCTTACCCTCTAGTCCATCTGCAAGGTCACTAATGAAGATGTTGAAGAGGACTGGCCCCAGGACTGATCCCTGAGGTACCCCACTTGTGACTTGCATCTCTTCTGACTGTATACCATTTACCACCACTCTCTGTTTTCTGCCCGCCAACCAGTTTGCACCCAGTTGACCAACTTCTGACCCACCCCGAGCTTACCCAGCTTATTTATCAATCTTCTATGTGGAACAGTGTCAAAAGCTTTGCTGAAGTCAAGGTAGGTGACATCAACTGCTCCCCCTTGGCCCACCACTCTGGTTACCCAGTCAAAGAAATCTATGAGATTAGTTTGACAGGACCTTCCTTTTGTAAACCCATGCTGTCTTGGATCCTGTGCCCCTATGGATTCCAGGTGTTGCACTATCCTTTCCTTAAGGAGTGGCTCCATAATCTTGCCCACTACTGAGGTAAGACTGACTGGTCTGTAGTTCCCCGCCTCTTCCCTGCTACCACTCTTGTGGAGCGGGATCACATGAGCCCTTCTCCAGTCTTCTGGGACCTCTCCTGTGCTCAGAGACTCACTAAACAGTTCTGCTAATGGCTCTGCTAGTTCCACCTTTAGCTCCTTAAGTACTCTGGGATGTATGCCATCAGGTCCCATTGCCTTATCCACTCTGAGCTTAGCAAGCCTTGTAGGACTTCTTTGTGAAGGGAGTAGTGCTCACCTCCCTCCCGCTGTGTCCATGATGCTGAGCTGTGGCCCTGCCTACCTTCTCTTCAGTAAATACTGAGCAAAAGTATCTATTTAGATAGATGCCTTTACAGGGTCCTCCTCCTCACATGCTCCTTTTCTCCATTAAGCTTAGCAATCCCCTCTGGACTTTCTCCTTTCACTAATGTATCTATAGAAAGTCTTGTCACCTTCTTTACTGTTCGTGCTGGTGTTTCCTCAGTTTGGGACTTTGCCTGCTTTACTGCCTTGCCTGCTTCCCTTAGGGCAGTTTGGTATGCCTCCTATCTTCATCCCGCTGTGTTCCCTTATATTTCCTGAAGGCCAGCCTTTGGCTTGACCTTTTCTGCTACTGTATTTGAGAACCAAAGTGGTTTCCTTCTTCTTTGCACTTCCTTTTCTGTCTAACACAATGGGATGTTGCTTCAAGTATTGCATCCTTAATGCTTGCCCACTTTGCCTGTACCCCTCACCTGTGTTTCTTTCTGCCAGGGCTAGCTTAACTCTGTTGGCCATCTTATCAAAGTCAGCTCCTCTGAGTCCATATTTTCGCCTTGGAATGGGATGATTTTAGATGTAGTAGCCAAATTGAACCATACCATGTGATTGATGGTCACTCGTCCCAGGTGACCTTCTACCTGAGATCTGTGATCCCTTCCCTGTTAGTCAGTACTAGATCTAGGATAGCCCTGTCTCTTGTGGGTTGCTGTACCAGTTGTTTGAGGCCCTCCCCCTGCAGGGAATCCACTATGTGTCTAGTTCTGGCAGATGTTCCTGCTGGTATTACCAATCTGTATCCGGCATGTTGAAGTCTCCCATTATCAGAACCTCCCCTTTAGCTGTCATGTTTTGTATATCTTCTAACAGTAATGTGTCTATGTCCTCCCCCTGGTCTGGGGGCCTGTAGACAACCCCAGTTCTTATGGCTGTCCCATTTCCTGTTTCCAGGGTGACCCACAGTTCTTCTGGCTCCTTATGTGTATTCTGAATTTCTGTAGATTTGATATTTTCATTGACATACAGGGCCACTCCTCACCCCTTTTTGCACCTCGGTCTCTTCTGAACAATACAGCCAGGTACTGAAGTCTCCCAAGTGTGGTTACTGGTAAACCACGTCTACTAATTGCTACTATGTCCAGTTTAGCCTCTGACATTATTACCTGCAGGTCTGGGATCTTATTTCCCAGGCTGTGAGCATTTGTGTACATGATTTTCTATTGGCCAGATTTCGGTGTGTTAGTTGTTGGGTGAGGTTTGGCATTACCCCTATGTTCGTATGGGGAGACAAACCTTTTTTCTTACCTGGTGATGCAAATGAACTGCAAACATGCTGAATCCCTGTTTGACCACTAGCTGAGGGGGAGGGGTGTTCTTCCCATTCGACGTATGGGGTGCTGCACCCCTCTCCCCATTTGCTAGTTTAAATATTCTGCAAAGACGTCAAACTTCTGCCCCAATGCACTGACTCCCTCCTTGGTCAGATGCAGTCCATCAAATTTAAAGAACTTTGCTCCCAGGACTGTTGCAAGTTCCCACAAATCTGTGTCCTTTTCCTGGCACCAGCCCTTGAGCCACGTGTTTAGCTCCCTATCTCCCTTTCTGACCTTCCGTCCATCTGCTCCCCTCTCCCAGACTGGCAGGATCTCGAGAAGGAGATGCCAGACGAAATGGATGATAGTTTGTCACCAGCCTGGTCAGGTGTTCTTGGTCTCCAACTGACCGGTTGGCAAGATCATTAGTCCCTATGTGTACTAGGACATCAATGTTTTCTCCTGCTTTGTGAACAATTTAGCAATGCGGTCAGTGTCTCCATGCTGATGTACCTGGGAGACATCTGACCATTACCCCTGGCTGGAGATGGGTATCAACTCCCCGAATCATGGAGTCCCCTATGATCAGAAGTTTTTTGGATTTCCTTTTTGCTTTTTTTGTTTTGGTTCCTGATTTGGGTGAGTTTTGTTGTGCTAGCTCCTGTGCTGCAGTGTCCTGCTCTGCAGTGTCTTCTGCCTCTTTGTTTGATTTCAGAGATAGAGGCAGATACCTGTTTGTAGTGTTTATATGGTTTTTGGTGGTAACATGTTGGAGAGCAGAGAGTGATGGGGCACCCGATTTGCCACTCCTAACCACCTGCCAACATCCTGGACCAACTACCCTCTGCGGTCGAGGTTTTTCTGTTGGATGCTGGGGAAATGGCAATGAGATGTTCAGTTGGATAACATAATGACTGCCCAGGTTTGTGTAGCATGATACTGACGTTTTGCTTTGAGATTAGGGGATCCCCTAAGGAGAGAGGGAACATCAGGACCTCCTCCACCTCCATCCCACAGCAGAACCTACCTAAGAAAGTAGGGGAAACAACTATGCTAACCAAGTGTTATGACCTGAGGCAATGGAGGAGAGAAAGAAAAAACCCTATGAGGAGGAGATTGCTGGGGATACAAGGCCTAGGTCGCCTTCCCTCCAGGTTTGGGATAGTTTAATTAGTGACAGCTCTGCAGCTGCAATTTGGAAAACCCAATTAAAGAGAGGTGGAAAATATTTCAATTTGGAGGAAGGCCGTCACTCAAACCCTCTAGTGGGAACACCTTGGAAGGTTGCGAGAAAACTCTACAACAGTACGTGCATCCAAGGCGCAGGAGGAGAGCAACAACTGCTGAGGCATTCACCTGGCCTACCCACCCTAAATCAAAACAAGGTGAACCAGTGGCAGTTTTAGGGAAAATGCAGTGAAGGTGCCTTGCTAGGGAAGCCACTAAAGTCAATGGCTAACCATTATAGTGGAACACTAGAGCCAAAGGAGATCATTGTAACCACCCTTCACCACTAGTCTTAAATTCTACACCAGGAGCTGCTGTTGTGTAACAGGCAGCTAAAGCCAAGCCCAGGGCAAGGATATTCCCAGTTATGGGCCAGGTGAGAAGGATCCCTCCCCAAGTTGGACACGCTTGAGATGCAGACTAAATGCAGAGCGAGACCATCGGCTGCAGGAACCCTGCGCCAGAATAGAATGGCTGGCATGCCCCAGAAATTGATTGAGAGCTGAAGCTGGTGAGCTGAATGAGCATGGCGTGCTGAGACCGTTATGAGCATTGAGTGCTGAGACCTGCAAGGTCGAATGCAGATTGAGTGCAGCAGAATCCTAGAGGCTGAAGCCAAGGGGATGGCAGTAGGCATGAAGCAATGGGTTGCGTAAGCAAGGAGCAATGGTTGCATAAGCAAGTGTGGTACTGCAGGGAGGTCAGTAAGCAGTAGTAGTGATAGGTGGACCTGCATAAATACTGTGTAGCAATTAAATAGCACTGAATAGGGCAAGCCAGCCAGACATGAATAGCCAAATCAAGGTGACACACTCTGAGGATTTTAGACAATGAAGACAGGATTTAGACCAGAATTAATTAGCCACATAGGCTACAACCACCCAAGCACCTCCCAGTCCCCGCCGTAGGACAAACAAGGAAGCGATAAAAAGGCAGAGAACCACATGCAGATATAAAGCTAATTTAATAGCTTCAACAGGAGCTTCGGCTAAACTCAGAGCAAAACAAGGTACAATAGCAATGTGAGTAAACAAAGCAGCAGCAGGAAGCAAGTAGGCCTGTACAGCAGTAGTAAAAACAAATGAGTACACTGAGTTGTAAATGCAAAATAAAAAGAAGTATAATGCTCTTAAGCACTGTCAACAGGCAGTGCAATGATACTGCAGCAATGAGGTAATTAGAACACGCATGAGTAAGCTGTATAGCTAGGTTCAAGTACATCTGAGTCAGGTGAAAGTAATAGAATATGCCACATAGACCAGCTATAGTTGAGACACACACAGATCAGGTTTGCAGTTGCAGTGCAAGTAATTTAAGAGTTGTGAGTAACTGAAAGCAAGCAGTATGAGCTCTGAAATAGCAGTATGCTAGGAGCTTAGAAAAGCCACCACCCAAAAAAAAAAGGAAGGAAGCACACACAGCTGAAGGCAAAATACAAACAAGAAGCAGTAAAATAAACACGAAAGCCCAGCAGAGACAAGCAGGAGCAAAGGGGGGGGGCAGGCCCCAGCCAGCCAGGGCGGCCCAACCAGCTCAGAGGACAAACCGACAGAGCCTTCGGCTGCAAAGAAAACATGCTTCACAGTGAGGCTTAGAGGAACTGCTTATATAGCTCAGAAAGTGGCAGTGGCTGGCTGCTTGGCCACCAAACTACAGGCAAGCCTTTCAATTGTCTTAATAGTCTGTTTTCAACTTCAGCCCCTGTTTTAGATTCAAAGAATTGAATCTCCCTTTCTTTCAAAGATTTGTGATTTTCCCCTGAATACATGAAAAAGTTTAGACAGTCTTTTCCTATTTATCTCATCCTTTTACTGAGCATCTCCCATATACAAAGTCTGACTTCTAGTATTATTAGGTGAAATAGGGGTTGGAGTGAAGGATAAGGAAGCAGGAAGGATATGTGCAGTGTGAGAAATGGTTTCACTAAAGGCTAGGAGCCTGGGGAATAAGTTGGCAGAGTTGCAGTCATTGATGGCAGAGGGAGAGGGAGAGGTGGACATAGCTGCCATTACTGAGACATGGGCAACCAACCACCATGACTGGAATCTAATCATCCCAAAGGTACAAACTTTTCTGGAGGGATAGAGATAAAGGGAAGGCTGAGAGGGTTTCCATTTACATAAGGGAAGGGATCAGATGCAATAGGGAGGAAGGGGAGGAGGGCAGGATGGAAGTAATCTGGCTGCAACTACACAGCCAGAAAGGGACCAAGATCAGTCTCAGGGTTGTTAATAGACCTCCAGCCCAGAAGGATGACATTGACAGGGAACTGGAGGAGCAAATGAGGAGACATAGTGTCAAAGGGAGCACAGTGGTGGTGGGGGACTTTACTCTACCAGGAATGGACTGGAGCATCCCAGCAACCAATTGCACCAGGGAACAGATCCTCCTGGAAGCATTCCAGGATGGCTTCCTTACCCAGAGGGTAATGGAGCCAATGAGGGAGGGGAATATACTAGACCTGGTACTGGAAGATGGGGAACAGGTCAGGGATGTAAGGGTGGAGGAACCTCTGGCAAGCAGTGACCACCGCACAGTGTGGTTTTCAATCAACCTGGGTAGGGAAGTAACCACTACAAAAACTAGGGTTCTAGACTTCAAAAGGGCGGACTTTGGCAGGATGGGAGACATACTGGAAAGTCATATGGCAAGCATCCACCCAGAAATGGACATGGAACAAAAATGAGCAATCATCAAGACAGGACTGGCTGAAGCCACTAAAACTTGTGTTAAGAGCCAGAGCAAGAAACCTTGTTGGATGAGTAGAGAGGTAGTGGAGAAGGTGAGGAAAGAAGAATGCATTTTGGACCTACAAGCAATGCAACAGGGCAGTAGACAAAGAAGAATATGTGAAGAAATCCAGAGAAGTGAGCAGAGTGGTAAGGACAGCAAAGATGGCTAGGGAACGATGGTTAACACAGGGGATCAAAGAAGGAGAAAAGGATCTCTTCAGATACATCAGAGAGATGAGGAAGAGCAAGGATCAAATTGTTAGGATCAGGAGGGGAAGTGGGTGGGTAGAAAAGGGGTCTGAGCAGACAGAAGTACTTAATAAATACTTCTGTTCAGTCTTCACCAAGGAGAGGGATGGGCCAATACCTGAGAGGAAGGGCGAGGTGGGAGTGGGTGGGGGAGAAGCAACCACAGATGGGGAAATCATGGTGGCAAGGGTGAGGGAGGGCCTTAAGTTCCTGAAGGTGGACAAGGCACCTGGCCCAGACAGAGTCCACAGCAGGATGCTGAGAGAGTTGGCAGAGGTATTGGCAGGGCCATTGACGGATCTGTTCAATATCCCTCTGAACTCGGGGTGCATGCCCGGGACTGGAGGGAAGCACATGTGGTACCTCTCCATAACAGTGGGCCCAAGGACAAACCGGTAAACTACAGACCGGTGAGCCTTACTGCAATTGTGGGAAAACTGATGGAGACAATCCTCAAGGAAAGGCTGGTGCAATTTCTTGAGAATAACAACCTCCAGGACAGTAGGCAGCATGGGTTTGTCTCAGGCAAATCCTGCCAGATGAACTTCGTTGATTTTTATGACTGGGTTATGAGGGCACTGGACAGGGGACATGCAGTGGATGTCCTGTACCTGGATTTCAGCAAGGCCTTTGACTCGGTGCCACATGGTAGGTTGACCTGCAAGTTGAAGAGTCTGGGGCAGGGAAGAAACTGGTCAGATGGGTCAAGAACTGGCTTCAGGGTAGACAGCAGAAGGTAGTAGTGGGGGGGAGGCATCTGAACCCAGGGCAATAACAAGTGGTGTACCACAGGGCTCGGTGCTAGGACCAGTTTAACATTTTCATAGCCGACTCTGCAGTAGGAATTAAGAGCAAGATCAGTCTCTTCGCAGATAACACAAAGATTTGTGCCGAGGTAAATGGGGGGGGGGGGGAGTACTTCAGGAGGATTTGGCAAAACTGGAGGAATGGTCTCACACTTGGCAGCTTGGTTTCAATGCTAAGAAGTGCAAGGTGATGCATTTAGGAGGCAAGAACCTAGGACACAATTACTGGCTGCAGGGTGTCCCAGTAACAAAATCCAAGGAGGAGAAGGATCTGGGAGTGCTGGTAACCAGGGAGATGAACCACTCTGCTCAGTGCAGGAAGGCAGCAGTTAAGGCAAACAGGATGCTAGGGTGCATAGCAAGGGGGATTACTTCTAGGAATGGGCAGGTCATCTTTCCCCTGTACAGGTCCCTGGTGAGACCGCAGCTAGAGTACTGCATGCAATTCTGGCACCCCTACTTGAAAAGGGACATCAAACTACTGAAGGGGGTACAGCGCAGGGCAACAAAAATTATCTTGGGGTTGGGGGACAGACCATATGAGGAGAGACTGAGAGAGCTCAGTATGTATACCCTGGAGGAAAGAAGGGAGAGAGGGGATATGAGTGAGACCTTCAAGTACCTGAAGGGTTTGAACAGAGTAGACACCAGGTGTATATTCAATCTGAAGGGCAGAAGGGAAACCAGGGAACACTCTATGAAGTTGGAAGGGGCAGGTTCAAGAGGGAACAGAGGAGGCATTATTTCACAGAAAGGAGGTGGCGGGTGGAACGCTCTGTCAGAGGAAGTCGTGATCATTGCAGAGTGTTGGGGGCATCAGGAGGGTGGGACAGATCCAAGGAGGGTACAAACCAGGTGGGGCGTGAGGATGGGGGAGGGCATATGGGGGGTAGCTGCAGTCTTATGGACTGAAGCAGACTAGATAGACCAAGTGACCTGTATCTGCTGGCAATTTCGTATGTTCATATGTTTGTAAAACATGTATAGTGTAGAATAATAGATTTTTGGCGAAGTTCAACAGATAAAGACCTTGCCGCGGTGAGCAGACTACTCTCCCCACTAGCGGTGAGCCGTTTACGGCTAGTGTTACAGCTCCTCCGGTGAACACTCGTCCTGCCGGTGCTTTGCGCCGGCTCCCCACCCAGCCCCCTCCTCACCCACCCTGGTCGACCCTTTAGCTATATAGGCTTATGTTGGTCATATGACTAAGTGTCCACTTCCCCATTGGCTCCTTATACTCTCTAACCACTGGGGGCGTTAGACCCATTCACTGCCAGACAGCGTTGCTTGCAGTTCTCTTGTAGCTGCCCTGTGTGGTCTCGGTCCCTTTCCACTAAATCACTTAACCCCACCCCACTCTCTCCATCTTCCTCAGTCTCCTCTCCTTCGTTGAGTCTTTTCCCTCTCAGACCGATCACACCTCAACGTAAACCTACCTTAAACCTCTCCTCTTATCCTTGCTTCACCCTCTGACCTACCTTAAAAACCACTCCTTAATCCTTGCTTCACTTTCAAACCTAACTCCCTCTCCAATAAGCGCTATCATGTTCCTCCTACATAAGGGTGCGCCGCCACCATGTGGTAGACTAAAGGTACTAACCCCCCTTATCTGCACTCTTTTCCTGCTCTGCCTAAATAAAATCTTGCTGTCTCTACTTCAGGACATACACCACGACATACCCTCACTTAGTGATTTTAGTTTTTCAAATCTACTCCTTACCAAATATTACTCTAAACCAGCCTTGCAGTACTTTCTTCTTAAGAAAGGATGCACATATCTCGTACTCACTACCTACTCTCAGCAAAGGAAGAAACTGAGATCTACCGTTACTCTATACAGACTACAGCTTGAATTCCTAGCCTGTCTTTTGCTACTGCTGGCAGGCGACGTGGAACTTAATCCTGGCCCTCCCTACAACAGCACCCCGAGCAACTCTCAAGGCAAGTCTAAAAAGGGTCTTCTACTAGCACACATGAATATTAGAAGTCTACTGAGCCATCTGGCTGAGCTTGAGGCTTGGATCAAAGTAGTTGGACCTGACATTCTATGTCTCACGGAAACATGGCTCAAACCTCATATCCAGGATGCCCAGTGTAACATACCTGGATACTCTATTATCTGACAGGACAGGCCAGGGCCAAACCGGGGTGGGGGCATTGCCATTTACCATGAAACCCACCTCACCATTAAACTGGCTCCTGTCAATAGCCCTCTACAGACCTGTGAGTCTTTACATACAATTCTGTCCCTAGGTACGAAAAAGCTGCACATGATATGTCTCTACAATCCGCCCACCAGAGGGGCGGAGAGTTTTCATGAACTACTCAAGCTAACATCACAAAATATTAACATGAACAAAGCTATCATACTAGGTGATGTAAATCTAAACTGGCTGGGCCCTTCTCATAGCACTCTTGCATCTCTAGTCCAAAGTTGTAACTTCCATCAGCTTATAACTGAGAACACCAGGATGATAAACTCCCAGTCAGGTACGTTGATAGATTGGATTCTCACAAACAGACCTGATCACATGACAAAGGCAGGTATCCTGGCTGATGCTGTAACTGACCACTCACCCACTATCTGTCAATGGCGCTCTGGTCCATCACTCTCTCCTCAGCCCCGCCTGGTCACATTTACCAACTTTGCACATATGGATTTAAACGCCTTTCTCCTAGACGTATCCAACATTGACTGGTCCGAAATCTACCAAGCAACAAAAGTTGAAGACGTCCTTAACGTGTTCCTGACCAGGTTCAGAGATGCACAGAATAGGCATGCACTGAAAGTGCAGAGAAGGGTCAGGGGACGACAAACGAGATGGCTCCATAAAGATCTTCTCTGGCAACTTAGAATCAGGGATAAGCTATGGAAGCACTTCAAAAGCACTGGTCTACCCAAGGACCACTCTATCTACAAGCAACACAGAAACTCCTGCAAAAAGCAGATAAGGCTTGCAAAAAGCAAGTACTGTCAGGACTTGCTATCCAGCTCAGCACATGATCCCCAGCAAATTCTGGGGTCACATTAAGACCTTCCTTGGTACCCCACAATCTGTGACCCCCTCGGAAATGATATTAGATGGTATCCACTGCAATGACTCCCTCACCATAGCTAATGCTTTCAATAAGTTGTTCTCAGATCTGTCTCCTTATATATCCACACTACCACCTGCACCTGTTGCATCTCAGCCTTCTGTTACTAGTGAACTAGCCGGCCCCCCAACCATTAATCCTGTGCTTCAAACAACCAAGTCTTTCTACTTCAAGGCTGTGTCCGACGCCCAAGTCTTTAACGTACTAAACACCATATCCGACAACACCAGCCCTGGATCTGACTCTCTGGAACCTCGCCTTTTAAAGGCAGCTGCTCATCTCATCTCTTATCCACTAGCCAAGGTGTTCACACTGTCCCTCTCCAATGGTGCCTTTCCAGATATCTGGAAATCTGCAAGAATTACCCCTATCTTCAAAAAGGGAAACAAGAATGAAATCTCAAACTACAGACCAATAGCGATTCTCTCGGTCCTCAGCAAAATCTTAGAAAAACTTGTAGCCACCCAGACCATTGAGTTCCTTGAAACCTCAAAAGTGCTATGTGAAGCACAACATGGCTTCAGGAAAAATCATAGCACTACAACAGCGCTAGCCAAACTCACCTCAGACACTCTTACTAGCATGGACGAAGGTCTGCTCACAGGTGCTGTCTTCATTGACCTTACTAAGGCTTTCGAGCTCGTGGATCACCCCTTACTCCTGTCCACCCTCCAAGAACTTGGCTTCTCATCTCCCATCACAAGCTGGTTCAGGAGCTACTTAACAGATAGGACCCAAGCTGTCAAACTTAACTCTGCAATCTCTGGCAGCACCACTATCAACATTGGAGTGCCACAAGGCTCAATACTGGGCCCTCTCCTGTTTTCATTGTTTATTAACAACCTTCCTAGCAGCATCGTATCCTGTGCCTCTCTTTTCTACGCTGATGATCTGGTCATCTATGCCAGTTCGGATAATATTGACCACCTAAACGTGTCGCTGACCTCTGCTTTACACACTGTTCAACACTGGTTAAACTCCCATCGCCTTATCCTGAACTCTAGTAAAACCAAAGCAATGCTACTGGGTACTGCCCATAAGCTAAGATCCTGCTCTTCTCCTTTAAAAATCCTGGACCTGGATGGGACCCCTCTTGAGGTAGTCAACACATTCCGCTATCTTGGTATCCTACTTGACCAATCCCTGGACCTGAACCTCCACATTCAAGAAACCTGCAAAACTGTGAACTGCAAACTAGGGGCTGCCTACAGAACCAACTATATACTTTCACCTACTGCGCTGGCCATTGCCAGAGGAATCCTCTTACCCGCTCTCACCTACTGCGCTCCCATCCTGACTATGGCGCACAAAACTGCCTTGCAAAAATGGGATGTTACCTACAACAATGTATGCTGGTATGCTTCAAAGGCCCCTCGGCTATAACATCACTGCCAACTGTATAGTGACCTTGGCTGGCTCTCTCCCTCCGCCACCAGGCTCTGCTATCTTGGCTGCCTCTGTGACTCCATCATCAGAATGGACAGACCAGCATCACTAGCTGAGCTACTACAGCCCGCTACCTCATCTCGTGAACTGAGATCATCAGATAAATCCCTCCTGAAAGTCCCCCGTTGCCGCACCTCAAAAGGGTCTGGTGCATTCGGGCATACTGCCTCCCAAATGTGGAACATGTTGCCACTTGATCTAAGAAATGCATCATCGCACTACCTCTTCAAGCGTGCGCTACGTAACCACCTAGCTACATCGGACCAATGTGCCTGCTGTGACCCTACCTGAGCCTGTCCTACCACACCTCCATTCTCCTGCCTCATCTTCCCCTCCCTATACTAGATCCCCTCTCTCCAAACACTCACCCTCCCTGGTATTTCTTATTTACCCTATCTATCTACTTATAGCCTATATTTCCCTTATCTAACTTCTCGGTTATGTAGCCTTTTGTACTAAACAATGATGTGTTATATGAATTTAGCCTTTACCGTTATGCCTCTTCTATGTACTGTGTAAAATGTCTGCACCTTGCCTTTTGCCCTTCAAACTGTTTGCCTGTAAACTGCTGTTTCAACTTGTACTTATATAGCTGGATGGATTTCTGTGTACTGGGTACTGGTACAACTAAAGTCTCAGCCTCTCCCCTCCCTACCCTAGTTAGTACCTCCCCTGGTCCTTCCTTGATTGCTAGCCTGGCTCAGCTTCCCGATTTTTAGTCACCCTTCCATCCTATAATTTCCCCCTTAAACCTGGCTATGCGCCGCTCCTACGCCCCACCACGAATCCATGACAGTGGTGACTTGTCCAGCTTCCTTAGCCGCTAGACTACCATAACCTCCCCCTTACTCCGACAGAGCAGAGCTCCCACGCCCGGTAACAGAACCGTGAGCCCGGGCACTTTCCGCACTCTTGGCCGCTGAAGCCGTTCAGTTGCCATAATTCACCCCCGAGCCCCGCCGTTTGTCACTCTAAAGCCGATGAACAGTTCCATGAGCCCGGTCACAGATCCTAGCCGTCTGCCGCAAAAGCTGTTAAGTACCTCTGTACGCCGACTTAATACAGCTCCTACACCCGGTAACAGAACCAGGGGCCCGGGCACTTTCTTTACCTTCGGCCGCCAATGCCACATGGTTTGCCATATATCACCTCAGACCCCCTGCCTTCTTGACACTCTCTTGTCGGTGAGAGGACCCATGAGTCTGGTTACAAGTCCCTGCTATCTGCCGCTGAAGCCGTCAGGGCTTAGTCCTAACCTACTCTCACGAATCCTCAGCCCCCTCCTCCACCATGTCTCCCCCCCCTTTTTTTCTGTCCTCGATTGCTAGCCTGGCTCAGTTTCCCGATTTTTAGTCACCCTTCTGTCCTATAATTTTCCCCCTTAAACCTGTCTATGTGCCGCTCCTACACCCCGCCTCGGACCCGTGACAGTGGCGACTTGTCCAGCTACCATAGCCACTGGACTACCGTAACCCCCCCATACCCCGACAGAGCACAGCTCCCACGCCTGGTAACAGAACCGTGAGCCCGGGCACTTCCTGCACTCTCGGCCGCTGAAAACGTCCAACTGCCGTAATTCACCCCCGACCCCCGCCGTTTGTCACTCTAAAGCCGGTGAGTGGTTCCATGAGCCCAGTTACAGATCCTAGCCTTCTGCCGCAAAAGCCGTAAAGTCCCTCTGTACCCCGACTGAGTCCAGCTCTACCCGGTTACAGAACCAGGGGCCCGGGCACTTTCCTTACCTTCGGCCGCCGTTGCCGCATGGTTGCCGTATATCACCTCGGACCCCCCGCCTTCTTGACACTCTCTAGCCGGTGAGTGGACCCATGAGTCTGGTTACAAGTCCCTGCTCTCTGCTGCTGAAGCTGTCAGGGCTTAGTCCTAACCTGCTCTCATGAATCCTTAGCCCCCTCCTCCACCATGTCCCCCCCCATTTTCTTCCTCACTCCATGTCTGCATAGTTTAATCTCTATCCCGTCACCAGTACCCGTTTTCTCCAGCTATCTGTAGAACAATGTGATATTCGTTGTACCTTGGACCTGTAACCGTGCCCCACTGTCTTTGCAACTGTACAGTTTTGTTATCATCCTCACAATGTTTTGTTCCTGTACCTCCCGGGTCGTGCCTGAAAATAGTCACCTGTTGGCTAGTGCACTTACCCGGTAAACAAAAACTAGATAAATAAAATAAATAAAAAGAAAACACAAGTAGCCTCTTAATCTTCCTGCTTCCCACTATTAGAGTGGCAGCCCTTGGATGTTATGAAGGAGTGTTTCAAAACCAGGTCAGATATGCAAAAAACAATTTACAATGTAGACAATACTATGGCAATCAGCAAGAAGCTTAATTATCCACTCTTTTTACAACTGAATTGCTTGATTGTAGAGATGACAAGGATTTTACTTATCGTTTGGCTTGTATCAGGACATGCCACAAAGTCGTAATGACTTGATTCACTCAGGCTCTACAGAGGAATTTCAGATGAAACCTTTGGCCTGGTAACCATTTACTCAGTATTGTAGAGGGAGTCTCTCCTAAGGATTTGGCTTGTAGCCACGGCACATGTAGCAAAAAGAATAAATTTAATAACTGTCCATGTGGACCGATTCTGGCGGCGTCCCGACCTGAGCTGCTATTGCCACATTCCTCCTTCTGACCTAGCTGACCGCATTTCACTTTCCAAACTTATTTATAAATTGCAGCAGCCAATGCCTTTATAACAGGGAATTCAAGTAAACTTATGGCCACGACGCATGTAGCAAGTGATTTCAAGAAGTTAATGTCCGTCTGTATGGACCAATTCTGGCATTTCCCTGACCCGGACCGCTACTGCCGCGCAATGAAAGAAGCCTTTAAAGTGTACGAAAGTGCCAACGATGCTGAAATACCGAGCCCCACTAAAAAAAAGAACTCTCAGCGTTCCTCTTTCAAAACAAGCTGACCACGATCTACTTTTAAAAAACTTTTAGATCACTCCCTCTATCTTCGTTTGCCAGAGCCCATTTATTGGGGTGTGAGGGGAGAGAGCTGCAGCACCTCCATGCTGCCTAACTGCCGAGCCAGCACATTGCATCACCACGCACCCGGTTGTTGTAGGTGATGTCCCATTTTTGAAAGGTAGTTTTAGCAGCTGAGGAGTACACTGGTGCTCCGTAAAAAGCAATTTGGGGAGCAGCATTCTTCTAGCAATGGCTAGGTGAGCTTGAGGGGTCAGGTCTTGGACAACTTTATATGGTGCATGAAGCATAGAGCTCACAGACTTACTGGCACTAGTCACATGTGCTGCATAATCAAGAGAGTGGTCTAGGATGAGTCCAAGGTATGCCAAGAGAGAGGTTGTTGAAACCAAGGAACTTTTTTAAAGTAAAATTCAAAAGTTACAATTAAGATTAACAAACAGCTCTTGGTAAGAGCTTCATTCATGGTGAGACCAAATAATCAACCTGAAAACAGATACCAGAAAGGAGAAGCAATCCACGCCTGCAGGATCCTCCTTGGAACACGGACAAAGCATCAAGAGTATTGCAGGTGTCAGAGCCAACCCTCAAGGCAGTAAATGATGCAGTACTTGGCGAGGCAAGGGAACTATCAAATAAAGTGGACGCTTTTAACTGCAGGGTAACAACACTAGAAACAAAACTAGAAAAAGTGATGGCAGAGCTGTTACTGAGTCTGCAAATAAGAGATTTACGGTGGTTAACGGTTTGATGAAGGAGAATTAACTGTTGTGATATAGTCAGGAATGCATTATAAATTCTTTACATTCAGCAAACATCTGACTTTATGGCATTACAGAGGGAATGAATGCCAAGAACCCAACACAGTTTATTACTAACCCCTTCCAAACTTGATTTGGGTACATGCAGGCTATTTTAGTGCTTATAGAGTTAATCCACAGAAAAAAACAAGCATAGAACTACCCAGAGCTTTCCTAGTGTTCACCGGGAGCTCACAACAGCAAGATAAACTTTCTTTTGAAAGCAAAAGACATACCGCTCCACACACAGATGGGATAAATATTGCACAGTGCTATCAGTACCTAAGTTTCTGAAACAGAGAAAGGAGGAGAGACTTTGATGGGATCCATGCTGGGCTAAGAAAACTCGGTACTACCACTTCCTTTAGTTACCAGTCTGCCTTAAAATATCATATGTGGGGAAACATTACCTTTTCAGCAACCCAGCTGAGGCAAAGGAGAAGCTGGAGAAAATGAAACAAGATTTTTTATTGGTCGAAAATGTACAGCAACAAATGGACTGAGGGATGAGGGGAAAGCAGGGTTATATGCTTAAATGCATAGTGGTAACAGTATATACTGATTGCAATTCTATATGATTATGAAGTCAGTTTATCCAACTTATATATGTTAAATGTTTAAAGGTAGACTGAAATGGGTTTTATTCCAACAGTCAAAATATTGCATAAAAATATTGCAAAATAGGCATGGGGGAAAGTAAGGATCATGAGTAGGGAAGATGGGAGGAGTGGGGAGGGAGGGTATGGACATTAGCCTAAGCTGTGGACCCTGCAATACGAGCAGACTTGATAGACCAAATGGCCTTCTTCTGCTGGCTTCTTCGTATGTTCGTATTGGTCTTGGACATAATAATTACTGGTACACCGACAGACCAAGGCCCCAGAATCTTCTTTTTACAGCACAAAATGGTGATGACCTTGTGGTCCCCTTTGTGCCTTCCTAAATTGGAGAGTGGGGAAGGGCTCACTTGAACCGTTAGGGAGCTTCTGTTGCAGAGCCAACTTGCAGTTCCCCAGTTTCAATGTCAAAATTACCAACTTCATTTCATTTCATTTTTATTAAATGGGTTAGGCCATTGAGTAAAACTCATTTAAAATGGTGACCCTTGGTTAGGCAAAAATTAAAATAGTACAACAATTACAACGAATAATACAAAAAAGAATACAGTACATAACACAACAAAATACCATACAATTACATACAACAATTACATTACTTTAACTAATTAGCCACAACAAGCCTTAGTTTGAGCTAAAGATGATTCCAAGAACCAAGTTTTAACAACTTTTCGTGGTGGGCTTTTGCTATTATACAAACGAAATTTCAAGGGCATCATATTCCAGAAAGTCAACTGGAGGTAAGCTGCCTCTGTAGCATCTTTCTTTGTTTGTTTGTAAGAGTGTAATACTGATAACTTATTCTCATAACTAGATAGCTTGTTTGAATCTAGTTGCAGTTCTGTGCTATAAAATGTTGGTGCTGTTGTCGTGCACAGTCTTTGGAGTGTCATGAAAAGATGAAGATAATTCAATGCCTTACGTGTAATTTATTGACCTACAGGCTAACAGAAATGTAGCTGCAGTATAAAAGGGGACAGTATGTGGCTTTTCTTTTTAATTTGGTCCAGTGTCATGCAGCAGTGGTCCATTTAACAGAATTGATTATGGACAATATTGTTGGGGCAACAGGAGAAAAATCTCCAGACTATGCAGTAACTATATACTGTTTGAAATGGACTCATATATGCTCATGTCAATAAATTGCTTTTCATGCGCTATCCGATAGCTATGTACCTTGTTTTATTTTGTGTGTGTGTACAACAAAATGAATAAAATAAAGTGAAAAAAAAATCAAATAACCAATTCAGCAGTTAGAACAAACATAAACTTAAGGATATCAGTGTTCCTGCCATATGATTTTATTCCTTTGGCAAGATAAGTGTTTCAGAAAGGGAGACCGTACTACATTGTCACTAATCATGATTGTGTATGTATGTATGTATGTATGTATGTATGTCAAAAGTTTTATTAGGAAAGTCATACTGACCTGGTAACAGCTTGTTTCCAGATATGTCCGAGGGGGGGGGGGGTAAACAATACAGGATGTGCAAGTGAGAATAACATACTGTAAGGTGCAGTAGTAATAAAACTAAAATACAATACAATAACAAATACAAATAAATAAAAATAAAATACATTACCATTGTGCAGTCATGATATGCAGGCAGATAGTCAGGGCAAAAGTAACAGAAAATGAAGATGTACAGTGCAAATTAAGGTACACGTGCAATACAGTACTGGGAGCAATGCCAGATAAGGAGCAGATTATTACCTTCCAGACTGCGAAGGTGTGAGCATTATCATTGCCAGGCCAGTAAGGTAGGTACAGGAGCAAAACATTACAAGATGTGAACAACTTGGCCTGGTGGCACTGAGGGTTGAGGCACTGGACGCCTTATCTTGCATCATGCTGGCAACCTGGATTTGGGAATGGACCAGGGTCATTGGGAGCTGGCCGGGGGGAGAGAGGGACCAGGATCGAGCGGCCTAAAGGCAGCTCTCCTCTCCCTGGGAGAAACTGTGTCACCCTATGTAGTTCCACTGCCCCCGGGTGGAGGTCTGAGGGCAGTACAGGTGGGCGGGCGGCAAGCAGAGGAAGGGAACCTTGGAACCACGGTGTGCACATGCTTCCACATGCACACACGTGATTGAGACACGGGGCTTGGGGAAGATGGGGGTAAAATCAGGGATAACATTTAAATAAAGAAAAGATGTGAATAACTGACTGGGAACAATTTAGCCTAGGATGGGTAGGAAATTGCTCACAGTTGGGGGTGGGGTGTGTAGGAAAGCAGCAACAACACAGGGAGGGGGAACACAAGGGTCAAGAGTCAGGAACAGTTGCAGGAGGGGGTAGTAATTTCAAAAAGAAGGGACTTAACTTAGGAGAAGAATGGGACTGAGCAGATAGACAAAGGAAGAGAAGACCAGTGCTTAGGACAATGACACAAGAAGGCAGTTTGGCCACAGACATTTTCCTGGAGGGGAGGAAGAAGGAATGGAAAGCAATGTTCTGGAGGGGGTAGGAGGAAGGAAGGGGGAAGAGAGTAGAGCAGAAAGGTAGGGAAGGAGAGAGTCAAACCAGAATTTGGAGGTGAAGGTGGAACAGTGGGCGAGGTGTCTGGCATCGAGGGAAGGGAAGGTGAGGAAGTAGAGAGAGCAGAGGTGTATACAAGGAGTTCAGTGCAAGGCAAAATAGCAGAGAGCGAAAAAGGGGGTCTAGTTTGGCAAGGGCGGACTTTGGAGATGTGAAGTAGAGAATGTCACCATAGTTGAAGGTTGTGAGGATCATCTTTGTAACTAGCTCTTGGCAGCCAGAGAGTGGGAGACTGGCTTTACTTCTATTGAGTGCACACTCTTTAGGGTGGAGATTGAAGTGGATTGCATTAATGTGTGCCAAGATGTCGAGGTGATGGTTCAGTCAGACCCCAAGGTACTTAAAGGAGGAGACATCCTCAATCACAGTACCATCAAGGGTGTGGAAGGAGGGAAGGGGAGATAGCCTGGTGAGTCTCTGCCAGGAACAAAAGATCATGGAGGCTGTTTTCTGGGCATTGAGGCACAGAAGGTTGGAGTGGAACCACAGCTGAACACTGTTAAAATCCTGCAGGAGATGGACAGCAAGAAAACAGCAGAGGAGCCAGAAGCAAACAGCACAGTGTCGTCTGCGTATATGTGGATGGATGCAGAAGAACAGGCTGAAGGGAGGTCATTTAGGAATATGGAGAAGAGTATGGGCCCCAGGAAGGAACCTTGGGGAAGGCAGGGAATGTAGAGAAAGAGTGTCTCTGATACAGATAGCTTGTGACCTGCCTTCAAAGTAGGAGGGATATCAGCTGAGTGAGGAGGCAGAGAGCTCCACTACCTTAAGCTTATTCAAGGAGAAGAGGGTCTGACACAGTGTCAAAGGGAGGGTGCGAGGGGAAGGGGGAGGAGAGAAAAGGGTACAGGTGGTGAAAAAGGAGCTGAAGGAAGAAGCAGCGGGGTTAGTGATGTAGGAGTTGCCAGTCTTGCGCAACTTGAGAGGTGGTGGGGAGGACTGAGTTGGGGGAGAGGAAGAAGAAGGAGTAGATAACTTTCCAGAACATGGAGGAGTGATTAAGTTTGTTCTGGAGTGTGGATGTTAAGTTCTCAGATTGCGCAAGCCTTGTGTCATTAGTGCAAAAATTACAAAGGGTCCAGTAATTTAACAGAGCAGCAGGGGAACCAGTGATCCTATAGGATCGCCAGGTTATTTCATGAGCTCGAAGGCAGGCCAGCAGCTTGGCAGAGATCCAGGGAAGGTGGCATCCCAGACTTTGGTTTTCATGAGGGGGTCATGGCGGTCCCAGATAGCAATAAAATTGGTATGCAAGATTTTAAGGGCTGAGTTGATGTTGGTGGCTGTTGAGATATGGGACCAGTCAGTGGCTGATAGGTCAGCATGGAGGGAGAACAAATCCAGCAAACTGAAGGACCAAAGGAGGATGATTTTAGGGGGAGCTTTTGGGTTGTGGATCTTTCACACACAGTAGACCATATGATGATCACTGAGGGCTTCTGGGAGGATACATGCATCCACAATTTGGTGGGGGTGAGAGTAGGGTACCTAGTCCCGAAGTCTGTGGTCTGAGGGTTTATGATTAAGATGGGTGGGATACGAAATCAGATGGAATAATTGTAGGGATTTAAAATTTTTGGCAAAGTTTGTGCACTGAGGGGTAGAGCCAATTAATGTTAAAATCACCAAGTATCAGCAACTCACCAGAGGAGGAGTGGGAGCAGATGGAGGAGAGGAGTTCAGTGACCAGTGCAGGGGGCAGGCCAGGACAGCAGTATACACCTGCAATAAAAAGAGGGACTGAGAAGAGGAAGATGGGTTTGAGGGGGAGCAGCTCATAGGCAGGAGGGGAACAGACTGATAACAGAGGCACAAATTGAATACTGGAGGAGAGGTAGATTGCAACACTACCATCCCCCTTGGGGCATTCCTGCCTAGCTGTGGAGTAACTAGGGATGGCCACTGCAGATTCTTTGACCTTGTGGGAGAGGTAAGACTCCAAGATGATGAGGATATCTGGCTGGAGGTTCACCATGAGGTGCTGCAACTAATCCAGCTTCGGGAGGAGGCTGGAGATGTTTAGGTGGGCAACATGACATCATTCTTTACTAATCAGGAATGTGTATTGTGTGTTTATACCATATGTAAGTTCCAGCATCTCTTATGGTTACGAGAGTGCCTTATTGAGTTCTTTGGGTAAGAAAACTGCAACGTAAACCTGAGTAGTTGTGGCACACAAAAGATTTGAGAAGGCACGTGTATGTTTATATGTACAGTTCCAGCATCTGTTGTGGTTATAAGAGTTTCTTCTCATGTCCTTTGTGTGCCAGAATTGCTCGGCCTGACTTCGCAGTTCTCTTAGCCAAAGAACTCGAGAATGCACTCTAATAACCACAAGAGATGCATGGCCTGATTCAAGAAGAATGATGCAGGGCTTGCGTCAAGCCGTGTCAACCTAGTCTTTGGCGTAACCGTGCCAAATGCATCTTCTGCAGCTGCGCCCAATTTAGCAACGTTTGGTGTGGTTGCAACAATTTATTCACTTTATGGCAGCTTGCACCAAAGCTTTGGTGCAAGCCCCGTAAACAGGCTCCCCCACTGGCACACAGACCAGGGGGGAGCTGGTCTAATGTGGTATGACTGACGCAAGGGACTTATGTCAGAGGTTGTGGCTGGCATCCTTTGTGAACTGCAGTTGCTGCACTGATCGCCGCAAGTCGTTCCCTTGTGACCGACCTTCCGATGCAAGTCCCTTGCATTGCTCTAAGCCGCATCCTGAATCGGGCCCATAGTATCTGGTAAACGACATATAAACATAACATGGACTTAGGCCAGCTGTCACATTTACATTGTGAATACAGCTTTCACAGCTGAAGTGAGACTTCTGAGAAGGAGCACTTTAAAAGCAGCTGGGGCTACCATCTTTAATGCAGATCCACACTGATTACAAAAATAAGTAAAACCAGTTCTAAAAATGGTTGAATGTAATATCAGCATTGCAGTTGTGCATTTAAGGAAGTCAGAAATACATAGCTTCTAACAATTAGTATGGTCAAGAATCATCACAGCTAACAATAACTACTACTTTTAAAAAGAAAACTTTTACTTTTCTGCTTGCTGTCTCAAAGGTTTCCCCTGACACTTTAATTAGGTTAAAGGTGAGGATGGCATTTTCTTTGACCTTATAATTAGCTCATCTGTCAGTGATTAACCCTTTGGGTGTTAGGTCATGCGTGGAGATGATCTTGTAAAAGGACTGGTTTGAATTCATTCTTTAAATGGTAGCTGTTTATGTATTGCTGTGACCTTCCTTTCTGGATGACTAAGGGCATGTAGAAAATGTCTAAAAATAGATCACATTACAGAAAAAAAGGACAATCCAACCATAGTCATCATTCAAGGGTAGCACTAGACCCATAGTTAAGCAGATATAATCTCATTGAGCCTAAAGGTGTTACCATACCTGTTTCTCTTAAATATCCAGTATAATTACAGGACAGCAGTTTCTCAGCAGAAGCTTCTTCAATTAAGTAAGCATTAACGCATGACAGGGTGTGCTGATAATCTGGATTAACGCATGCCTTGCGAGTGCCTTCACAGCACCCAGGGCAAGTGTTAATCCACGTCATCAGCACACCCTGGAGTGCGTTAATGCACTTATTACAAGGGGTGAAAGATTTATTTTAAAAAATGCCAGGAAAGAGCATTTAATTTAGTAGAAATACTGCTTTTTTTAAGGATCTTCTGCCGCCGTGAAAAATAATGCCATATTAACACACTGCTCCCCAGACACACACATACTGAAATATGCCTCAATCAGGTCCGGAGAGACTTTGTACTCCCCTGCTCTCTGTGCGTGCTACCGGACAGCTGCAGTACTTGCAACACTGTCATCTATATCCAGTACACCAGGAGACATGCAACGGACAAGATATTGTGCCAAAGACAGGTCAAGTGGAGCCACAAGTATGTGTCCTGTCTCTGCACTTTACTGCTACCTTGTGGTTTACTGCTACCTCCGTGACTTTTGCCTACAACTGGGGAACTGCGGCCGGTATGACTGTGTGGCTGGTACACTCCATTGCGCTTGCTGTATGCTTCACTGTGCCAGCCCAGGTATGACATTCTGCCATTGCGGCACCTTCCTTCACATTGTAGCTCTCTAGTGTGACTGCAGATTCCGGGTGTCAGTAATGTGAGAGTAGTGGTTGCTGCAAACTGTGCATTAATTACCACAATCTGTGCCACTGCAAGTGATGCTGGTGTGTGGTGCTACTGACTCTGTGGTGCTTGGTGCATTCCCTCTGAAGACTGCTGTGTGTTACGTCCCGTGTGGTACTCTTTCAGCTGACGCAGACAACCCTCTTGCCCACCTGTGCCACTGGAACCAGAGGAGTACAATGCAGCATGGTCACTGCACCCTGCATCTCCCTTCAGTCCCATGCCCCCTTCCTCCTGTACAGACTCAATCCATGCCACGGCAGTGACATGAAAAAAAAACTGTCACAGCCTGCTGCCCCAAGATGAACACTACCCTAGAGCACATGGACATTGCACTTGCAACTGGAGCAGTAGAAAGTTGCACGGTCACTGCGTCCTGCATTTCCCTTCCGATCCCTGTCATGGCACTGACATAACAGAAGCACTCTCACAGCTTGCTGCCTCAGGATGAGCACTGACCATTTGGGGCTCCGAGGTCCAGTGGGAAGGTGGGTGGCAAAAGACACAGCTGCACAGTGATCTATGAAAGTCAGCCAACTGCACAGGACTCCATGTGCCATGTGGTGTCCCAAGTCCACGGGGTGGGTGAGTGGGTAGAGACGAACATCACCCAGGAACAAGATGTCATGGTGATGGGAGGAGGGGCCCTTTCTGGAAGTTTTCAGTCACACCACTGTCACAGCCTGCTGCCCCATAATGAACATTACCCTTCAGCACATGCACACTTCACTTGCAACTGGAACAGTACAATGCCACACAGTCACGGTAACTGCGTCCTACATTTCCTTTCCGATCGGTGTCATAGCACAGACATGACAGAACACTGTCACAGCCTGCCACATCAGGATGAGCACTGACAATTTGGTGCTGCGAGGTCTGGTGGGAAGGTGGATGGCATAAGACACAGCCACACAGTGATCTGTGAAAGTCAGTGACAGTAGGTCTCTGATACTTTACTGCTGCGGCCGAGCTGTCTCTATCCCACTCCACCACTGCTACAGTGTTATCCTTTGTGCCACACTGTCATGGCTCCAGGATGTCCACTGCAGTTTTGGGTTGACTCACTGAATGACCCACTTCTTACAGGAGGTCCCTATAGCTGGCAAGGTGAGTCATTACTGTGAGTGCTGCATGATCCATCAGGCAGCAGGCTGGGATAAACCACAGTTGCCACCCCATCCTGCTAAGTGCCGGAATAGCACGGACTTTACTGGCACCTTGGGATTTTGTGTTTCAAGGGGTGGCCAGGGTCTGCAGGGTGGGTATAGTTCACCCTCTTATGGAAATGTGATGCCCCGCTGGTGAATGTGTTTTGCACTTGCATGTATTATTGGGATGGGTCGCCATTCTGAGAAGTGATCAGGAAGACACACCGCAGCTCTCTGACTATATAGATGTGATTGCCGGACACACAGCAACTTGTCAACCCTGCCACAGTGAACAGTGTGGGGACATTCACTAGCAGTACAGCAATATGGCACAGCTGTCCTGCACATCGCTTTGGCCACCATTTACCGAGGTATAAAAATGGCTGCTGAGCTGTTTTTGGGAACGTGGCATGAGAAAGAAGGACCATTGTGCCCCTTGATCTTCCCCCTGGTGGACCTCATCACCCTGACAGTGCAGATAATGTGGATTATCGCACTGTCAGGTGATGCTCATGGTCCAATAACATTAACTGCCTCAGCAACTCCATTTAATAAAGTAACTTATACTACATGTGGACCCTCTTCTTCCGTCAGAAACCAGGTTTACATACACTTTATTCCTTAGCAAGCTCACACTAGTCATATTGTTCTAGCTAAAATGAATGCTCTGTGGTCAGAACAGTAATTTATTTTGTCAATAAAATGTTAGTAGTGACATCATCCTCTTTCTTGCATTCTGATTGGTCTGTACTAAGCAGCTAAAACATGAAGCGTAATAGTTATAATGTGCTAGTTGGGTCACTATTCTCAGCAAATAACGTTACTGTTTCATGAAGCTAAAGTACTTGGCCCTCAACCTTGTGTTTTATTCACTCGACAATCATGTTATTGCCTTGTATAGTGACCCAGCTAGCACATTATCACTAAACATGCACCTTAGGCCCTGCCCGGGAGCCCACTGGCAGTGCATCATGCTGTTACCCAGGAGGCTGGGGTTTGTGTATAACACCCGGATTCCCACCTTGAAGTCGATGGGCAGCTAGACACATTGTGGAGGGGAGATGGTTGGCTCTTGGTAAGAGGTGCAGGTCACTCAACATTCTCACCCCAGGAATCCCTCAGCATGCTTGACTAGTGCAGCATGCCAGCTGGGTTCAGCTGCTCGGAAGGTGGAGACTATGCTGATGATGCCAGAAGAATTAGCCAATCAGAAGACAGTGAGAGGGAGTTGTGTGCTGCTGCTGCTGAAAACCAGTCAGATTCATTTCTCTGCTGACTGGACAAGTCTGCCACGGACTCGCTCTCTTCAAACCTCTTTTGAAGTAAAGTTTTTCTATCTTTCTACCTACTTTTTTCTCTTTTGTGCTGCTTTTTACAGTTTTTATTATTTTTTAACACTTTTCTGCAGTTTCTTTAGTCCCGCAGAACCATGTTTTTTTACCGTGGCTTTCCATGGTTCCTGCCTTTTATTTTGAATAAAACAATACCACATCTGAGGTAAAAAAAAAACATGATTTTTATTTTTTAAGTAATATCTTTTCTGCAGACTTTATTTTTAACAAGAATCCGTGATTTTTACCACTTTTTCTGTTTCCCTCAGTCATGGACCCCTTTTTACAGCGGTTCCACAGAACAGAGGGCTTTGTTTTTACTTTCATTTTCCTTTGACAGCAGTTACTTTTGGTCTTCTGGCACTTTTTTTCTGCCAGTCAGACCTTTTCAGACTGTTTTTTTTCCTTTTTGATTAATTATTTACATTCCTGGTTGAGCTCTTGGCAGACTGCCACAACCTTGTTTTTGTTTACCGTCACTTTGCTTCTCTGTGAGCATAATTTTTTTTTGGCTCAACAGTTAACAAATGAGCTTTCTGGCTTCAATTATGACTTCCCAGTCTGCCTCTCCTTCTATAAAAAATTCAGAAGAGGGGTCCGCTTCTCAGCAAAAATCTAAAGAAAGGTCCTCCAAGGACCCCTTGAAAAATAAGTGTGATAAAAATAATAATAAAAAGAATAATAATGACCAAGCCAAAAATAAATTATATTCTCAGCAAGTTTCTGATTCAGGACCTGCTAAAAAACATTTAGAGAAAAACATATCACTGCCCTTCCCACTGAAAAGTAAAGGGAGACGCCAGTGTTACATCAAGATATATCCTCTGTGGAAGAAATGCCAAAGGCTGGGCAATTATATCAGACTTTTCAAGCTGTGGGCATTCTTCTGGGTGCTTCTCCTACTCCTTTTACTCCAAATCCCTCCGACCCTGACCTAGGCCAGGGCATTTTCTTTGAGGGAATTAATGATGAACAGGAGGTTGAATTCCTTAATCCTGATCTTCAGGAGTTTGGCTCATTCTGTAACAACAAGGAACATTTTTCCTCTCATTTTATCTTTGTCCAGCACATGGTGAACCTTCTTGGTCTTTCTGTTCAAGAGTCCACTGAGTAGGAGGAGGAGGAGGCAGACTTCTTAGATGTGATTGGTCTCCCTCTTGCCAAAAAGCTCCTCCTTCCAGTTCACACGTCCCTAAAAAGGGCTACTTTCAAACTACTTCAAAATTCTACCTCTAATCCAGGGACAGCCAATGGGGGAATGGATCCATTCACATATCTGGACTGTGTAGTACGGTACGGGCTGCCGCCCATTGGCTCATGCTGTGGACCAATGGGCGTGCAGCCCTACCATATGGTGTCAGTCGGCAGGCAGCGGGGCGGCTTGCGGGTGGGGAGTTGCCGTCCGCCACTGACCGGGGGGGGGGTTAGTGGGGTGGCGGGGCTCAGCGGGTGGGTGAGGAGGGGGGTATCGCTCGACCTCCAGGGTTATGGGGATTTGATTTATTTTACACATGCCCGCAATCAGGCAGGATTCAGTCCACTGGACCACCAGGTTTATGGGGATTTGATTTATTTTACACATGCCCACGATCGGGCACGATTTGGTCCACTGGACCACCAGGGTTATGTGGATTTGATTTATTTTACATATGCCGCGATCGGGCAGGATTCGGTCCACTGGACCACCAGGGATATAGGACGTGTATTTTAATTTACACTTGCCCGCGATCGGGCTGCGAGTGGTCCCCTGGACCACCAGGGATATTGGATGTTTCATTTTACACTTAAGACCGCGATTGGGCTGCGAGCGGTCCACTGGACCACCAGGGATATTTATTATTTTAACAGATGCCCGCGATCGGGCAGTGGGTGCATTGCCGTGCTGTGCAGGGGGTGTCAGTCCCTGACGGCTGTAGTCTGACAGGGCACCAGGCGCAAGTCACTGGGGATCGGCGCACCTGCATGCGAATGGGGCCATAATGACATGCAAATGGCCCCATTTGCATCTTGCATGCATTATGGCACCATTTGCATGTGCGCTTTTGAATATCGCGTTTTTGTGCCTAGCGGAATGAAACTTGTGCTAGCGCATCCCCCTGATCCACTCTGGCCACTTGCGCTGGCGCAGTGCCACTGCACCATGCGCATTGCGGGTGGCCAGAGTGTGATATTCAATGATGCTGTGCCATGATGCAGCTCTGTTGAATATCGCCCTGTCAACGCCCCAGCACAGCCAAGTTGCACTGCACCCAGGCTTGCGCCACAGCCTGTCACAGTCTGACTATCTGGGCCATGAGGTTCACTGGTCTGCACATGTGCAGAGCCTAGCCATTTAGGCTGCCGCTTTTTTGGGCATTCCGGTGGCCACCCAGATGCCTTCCCAGTGATACCGACCCCTATGTTTACCTAACTGGGGGTTAGACAGCAGGGGAGGCAAGTGAAAAGCTAACTTTTGGTCTGGAAACAACGTTAAAAAGCACTGCTAAATCGTGGGAAATATGAATATTAAACAGGGACTCATGAATATTAATTAACTAAATTGCAGCTCTTGGGGGCTCAGGCAAGTGGAGCTAATGACAGGCTCTTGGGGGAAGTAATTAATTGTTTGTGCAGTCGCTTAATAAGGGACAAGAGTCCCCATCCCTAACAGGGAAAATTACTTGATAAAGGTGAACATTTTGGCTCCCATAATCATTTGAAGTTGGGACTGCTATGTACAGCATGGTACTGCATGGGAACAGCCCTTCTGATAATACTCTGACCCCTCTTTTCAGCCAATCAAACAACTAGGTGCCCAAAGACTGTGAGAGGGGAATACTGGGAGAGGGAGTTCACAGTTTCAGGCACCAAGAGACTCCAGCAATGGCCCCTGAAGTTGCTGAACTGGTGCAGGAACAGAATGGACTCTACCAGCTTTGAAGGCACTCTACGGAGCCAGGGAGGGAATCTGTTAACCCCTTCTGAGTGGGGCCCATGGTCTCAGGAGGTCACCGGCACTTGCTGGGGTGCTAGGGCACTTGCGACCCTTGTGGGGAGCTGGGCTGTGGAGCCACTCCAAGGTCTGGGCTTTCTGGGGCTGGAGTGGTCCTGCATTTGAGCTCTGCAATGGGCCAGAAGAGGCTGAAGGTGACAAGCAGCTGATCTTTAATCAAAGGGACAAGCTGCAAGACCTTCAATCAAGATCTCGCCTTCTGAGAGAGACCACCCTCATCTTGTGGCCCATTGCTGTGTCATGGATGGAGCTCCCCACTCTCAGACTAGTGATGGATCCTGCCTCAAGGTCCCACTGTACAGCTGTAAACCATGAGTACCCAGGGCTTGCTCCCGGGATCAAATAAGGAAGTGTTTAGTTTAATTTTAACTTTCATTCTACAACATCCTAGGGCCCCAACAGCCAGCCAACCTGCGGCAACATCCAAGCCTGCAACTAGTGGGTACCCAAGGGGACACTCAGTATATAACACTGGTACCAGTGAGGGTGGGCAACCAGGGGTGGACTGGCCCGAGGGCCCATGTTGTTCTGGTTTGCTACTTCACTAACAACCTTTTCCTCCTACAGCTATCTGTCATCCAGGTACCCTATCCTAACTTTTCCCCCCAATAAAGCTGTCACAGAAGTCCCTTCTGTGATGCTTGACCAGCTGGTTATGATTATTGTGTGATATTTGTAATATAAAAATATAGTATGTGATTGTCTCACATAAGAGAGCCTGTGCTCCATGGGTGCCCCTCCCCCCGGGTTTCAGTGAAGCTACAGGATATGTGAACTGACCAGAGGATGTGACCAGAAAGGGAAACCTAGAGTTTCCTGTCTGTTCTTAATTAAGGCTCTAGCCATCTGCCAGAGGATAAGCCTAATAAACTTTTATGATTTCCTAGAAGAGCGTATTGATAACAGCAATGTGTTAAAATATCATAAACCCCTTTGATCTCCTTGGGAAAACAGGAACCAGCCACCAGTTCAAAGGAAAGGCTTGATTAAAGATTGTCATAATTTAGGAAATGTCTTTCTTTCTTCTGAAGTCACATTATTTAAAATACCTCCTGATAGGAAATCATTTTTTGTAATTTTATATTCTAAAAGGAGGAGCTAGATGACTCACAGAAGGGGTGTGGAAACACAGAGTTTAAACTGATACTTGTATCTGAAATGTTGTCATATATCATCTTGGGACTCTAGAGAGACACAACTCGCTGATCTAACTTTAAAGGCACTTACAGAGGTAATACATTAGACAGAAAAGATCTAAATGTATTGTGGTAGGAGTTTGTTCTGTAGCTTTCCTTTTTTTCTTTTATGTGATTGTGATGCTCTTTGATATATTGTTCTGTGTTTACATTTTTCATATTTTTATCATCTCTTAATAAAGTACATTTTCTTAAGATACTGCCTGGGTGTGTCTTCCAAGTTCTTTTTGCATGTGATGTATATGTGGTTAAGTCTGACAGCTGTTTGAAGGGCTTGATGGTGTTACTAAACTGGGAAACGGTAAGAATATACATAAGGTCTCTTATAGAGTTAAAAGGGTTCATTTTGGAACCCTGGCTTGGTGCCCCTGGCGAATGATTGTACCGCAGTCCCCAAAGAAGGTACGTATCTGAGCCTGTACATTTGGGTATGCTAGCATAAGGTTCACAGTTTGAATCCCCCCAGAACTTGAGAATAAAGGTGATTCAGACCCAAAACCAGACAGAAGGGTTACCCTGTCTGTTACCTGTTAAAACTATTGCACTCTGAGGTTGGCACTGTGGGAGCAGAGGGCCTGACCTGCGGAGTGCGTTTGTGACACCTTCTACTTTTAGGGGTACCCCCTGATGTGGGGGAGGACACCATAGAGAAGCACCTGTCCACAGTAAAGGGACTAGGCAAGATGAAGGTCCAGGATAAATTGCTTGATTCTGAAGAAAGGATGCTGGTTGTATTAATGGAAAGTACTAATGCCCTAGAAGCTGCATGGGTACCTGAGGCTTTGGTGGCTGAGAGGTTAGCCAAGGCCTGGCCAATTGTCACATCGTTTAATGTAAGTCCCTGGGGAAAGGAGACAGGGACTGGGCACTCACTCATGTTCCCCAGAAATGAGAAACCCCAACCTGGTCATGTACCGGTGGCTTTTGACTCCTACTGTAAGTTCAGGATGTTCTCAGGAGTTAAGCAAACCCCAAACAGTGAGGATGACTTGGAGGCATGGATTGATTGCACCACCCCGTTAGTGCAGGATTGGCAGTGCTCAGAGATTGAGGAAAGGAAGCACTTGGCGGAGAGCCTTCGTGGACCTGCTGTAGAAGTCATTTGCTCCTTAGGGCCATGGACCCTGATGCCTCAGCTCAGGTATACCTAACAGCCTTATAAAGTATTTTTTGGTAGCCCAGAGTCTGGCGAGGACCTTTTGTGGAAGTTCAAGACCACCCGTCAGTGAGAGAGAATTTCTTTCTGCTTTTCTAACCTGGGTGGAGAGAGCACTGCAAAAGGCATTTAGGAATCGAGGAGTGGCGCCTCAAGATTTGAACCGTGTGAGGTTAGAGCATGTGATAAAAGATGCTTGTCACTTCACTCTGTTAGTGCTTCAGCTGCATCTAGCAGATAGGAAAAGCAACCACCCTGCCTATTGGGTACTAGTGTGGGAGGTCAGGGAAGCCAAGAAGGAGTAAGGGCAATGGGGAATACAGAGGGCCTCAGCGGCCGTTACCCAGGTAGGAAGAGAGGTACCCTCTGGTGAGATACAGAAGTTGAAAACTCTGCTGAGGGAGTGTAAGGATGCGGTTATGCGGCCAGTTTGTCAGTGAATTGGGTTAGCTGAGCCCAAGGGAATGAGTAGGATGATCTCCAGCACAGGCCCCAAAACGTTTAGCAGTGGGTCCCCAGTGCAAGCACCCCACGAGGTTGGGTTTAAAGCTCAGATGGACAAGCTAGCTAGAAGAGTAGCTGAGTTAGAGAGGGCGGGATACGGTTATGGCCCATAGCAGTGAGAGGACCATGGAGTGGGGCCTGTAGTCCTTAGTGCTCCGGTGGCAGTGTCAGGAACACACCTCACTGCACCAACCAGGTAGCAACATCGGGAGGTGATCATATGCCATTGTTGCGGGAATGAGGGCCATGTAAGAAAGGGGTGTCAGATGCCATTGAACTGTGCCCCAGCTAGAGACAGGCCACCTGAGAGTTCAGGCCAGAATTAGGGAAACTACTGAGGGGCTCAGTAAAGGAGCACACCGGGGCCCTTGGCAGGTCAGCTCCATGGCTCACATAAGACCTCTACACCAAAGACCACCACATCCGCCTCAGGCGACGTGCAAGTTGGTGGGGCCGTCAACTGAAACTACTGTCACCATTAGTGGGATTCCTACAGCAGCTGTTCTGGATAGCGGTTCCCAAGTTACCATCAATTTTCTGTCCTGGTACGACCAGCATTAGTCTCACATCAAGCTGCAACTGTTAGAAGGACTACATGTGTCAGGACTCAATGAAAAATCATATCCCTACCTTGGTTACATCACGGTGTGGACGGCTTTTCCAACCAAGGTGACTGGTGTGCGAGAAGCCATGGAAACCCCGGCTCTGATCTGTCCTGAGTCTGGAATCTATGACAGAGTGCCTGTGCTGGTGGGCATGAATGCCCACATGTTCGGGCACTTAGCCTAATTATGTCAAGCCCAAGAAGCTGAGAGGGAAGGTAATGACTATCCCATTCACCCACTGATCAGAAAGGCCTACAAGAGGAAAAGAATGTCCCTTGCAGAGGAGCCTGATAATCCTGTTGGAATAGTGTGGAGAAGAGACGGGGAAGTGATTGTACTGCTGCCTAATGTGGAGTGTAACATTAGTGGAGTAATGAGGCTGAAAAAGGATGTAAAGAACCAGCTCCTGATGGTGGACACCCCTGAGGAACATGGGCTACCCATGGGACTGTTAGTGAAGACCAGCGTCCTCCCTGCCAGAGCACATGCATATGTTAGGAGGATTACTGTTCAGGTGAGGAATGTTATGGACTCTGAAGTGGTGGTGAGAAGAGGTCAGATCCTGGTGAGGGTCTAATGTGCAGATACAGCAATGCAAACCACTGCAGTGAAGGGAGGTGCTCCAACTGGAGTTGATCCTGGACTATTTGATCTGAGTGACTCCCGCCATCCCGGAGGAGTGGAAGGATAGAGTTCAAGAGAAGCTGGCGGCATGAACAAAGGCATTTTTCCTGCATGAGTGGGATGTGGGATGTGTGACCGGAGAACAGCACCATGTATGGCTCACTGATGAACGCCCCTTCAGGGAACGAGCCAGGCGGCTTACCCCAGCTGAGATAGATGACGTTAGGCAGCACCTCCAGGAGATACTTGCTGCCGGATTATCCAAGAGTCATGGAGCCCTTATGCATCACCTATTGTCGTGGTGGGGAAAAAAAGTGGAGCCGTACGTATGTGTGTGGACTACTACACTTTGAACAAGCGTATTTTGCCGGATCAATACACCATGTCCAGGATACAGGATGCATTAGACTGTTTGAATGGCAGCCAGTGGTTCTCGATCCTGGACTTAAGGAGTGGCTACTATGAGATCCCTATGGCCCCACAGTATCGGGAGAAGACAGCCTTCATATGCCCCCTTGGATTCTATGAATTTGTCTAGATGCCACAGGGGATTTCAGGCACCCAGGCCGCGTTTCGGTGCATGATGGAGAAAGCTGTGGGGGATATGAACCTACTGGCGTGCCTAGTATATTTGGATGATATTATTGTATTTGGAAAGACGCTGGAGGAACATGAAGCTTGGTTAGTTTATTTATTTTTTTTTTATTTATGATTTTGATAACCGGGTAGGTACACTGGTCCCAGGGACCATTTTCAGGCACAACCCGGGCCAATACAATGGCACAGGAGCAACGTAAAGCAAAATATAAAGAATTGGGAAGCCAGTTAACACAATGATGCCAATGAGACAAAGAAACAACAATAGTCCAGAACAATATAAGGTACAGAAACTTAATACAAGGTAATAAACTCATAACAATGAACAGCAAGACAAGGTGTCTGGTTACCATGGCAGACAAAACAAGCAATTTTACATGAAGATTAATTGGACTGACAAGAACAAGTGTAGAGGGAGAAACCCCTAAGCAAGGGAAAGGGGGAACCAAAAAAAGATGCAGGGGAGTAGAGGGGAGGGAGGGGGTAAGTGCTAAAAAAGGGAGGGGGCATTGGCGACATAGAAACATGGGAAGGTCAACTTGGATAGACTCAAAGAAGTAAGTACTCAAGGTCCTGGACTGCCTGGTGGAGTTTGGCCTGAAGTTCCCATCGATAAGTGCCAATTCTTCCAGGCTTCAGTAAAATATGTTGGGCATATAGTCTCTTCGAAGGGCATCCAGACTGATCCCAGTAAAATTGAAGCCTTTAGCATCTGGCCCACACCCCAGACCTTGAACGAACTTCAGTGCCTGCTTGGCTTCTACGGGTATTATCGAAGATTCGTGAAGGACTACCGAAGTGTAGTCCAACCCCTTTAGAACTCATTACAGGGGTACCCTCCAACCAATAAGAGCAAGACCTCCTCGCCTGGAGCCAAATCAGACCAACCTAAGTACTTCCGACCATCAGAACCTTTCAGCTCCAGGTGGACAGAGTTGTGTGACCGGGCCATTGAAGACATCATCTACTGCTTGACTCATGCCCTGGTATTTGTTTATGCAGAGCTGCAGAAGCCCTATGTCCTCCACACGGATGGAAGCTTTAGCGGCCTGGGGGCAGTGTTGTATCAAGAGTACCCTGAGGTCTTGCACCCAGTAGCATACGTGAGCTGGAGTCTGAACTCATCAGAGAAGAGATGCCTTGTCCACAGATTGGAGTTCTGCGCATTAAAATGAGCTATTGTGGACCAGTTCCATGACTACCTGTATAGGGCTAAGATCACGGTGAAGACTGATAACAACCTGCTTACTTATGTGCAGACCACCGCTAAACTGGATACAGTTGGTCATAAGTGATTGTCAGCACTATCCACCTAAGATTACTATGTAGAGTATCGCCCTGGCTTGAACCTTGTGGTTGCCGACGCCCTGTTCAGGCAGTCCCCAGCCTACACAGGTGAGCACCCCGGTTGGGAAAGAATAATTATTTATTTATTTATATTCACATCAGAATTACAACCCTTTGAGTCATGGACTCATTTCCAAAGGCTCCACATCAGTTAACAGGACATATACTGAATATACAGGATATAAAAAATAACAGACATTTACATGACAGACTTAATTACAGGCAATAGCAATGTACAGAATAAAAAATTCAACAAGAAAACATTATCATACACAGCTGACACTGTAGTCCTATACATGGTGGTAGCTAGGCAGTTTATCATAGTGTAGGTACAGTACACAGACAAGTTGCATAAGATGCTGCCTATGAGAGACATTGTCACAGGAGAACTTAACTTCGGGCCCACAGTGGAGTAGGAGGCTCAGGTGGGTCTGTGACCTCACCGATTGAGCACACATGCATCTGTGGGTGGTAAAAATATGGTTCCTGAGTCCAACCTTAAAAGGACCTATTTTAGGGAGGGTGGCAATTGAGGTGGGGAGAACGTTGAACCAGGAGGGGCCCTATAGCAGAAAGATCTTTGTGCAAGTGATGTCCTAACCCTAGGGACCTGAAGAGCAGTCTTGGAGGTACTACAGTGGAGACTGATGGGGTAGCAGGGTGGAGGAAGTGGACACCCGGGGAGAAAGACCAAGGAGTTTTTTTTTGCCAGAAGGCAGGACTGATATTGTAGTCTCTCCTCAAGATTGAGCACATTGGCCAAGGAGTATAGTGTGCACGTATGGGTCCACCTGTCCACACTGGTCAGGTGCCAGCAGGCCTTGTTTATGGACATTTGGGTTTTTTTGAGAGTGGTGGCATTGACAGCTGCATAGACTGGGAGGCTGTAATCAACTAGGGACAGGAGTGAAGATGTGACAGCCAGACAGAGGGCTTCTGGTGGCAGGCACTCCTTATGACGGTAAAGAAGGCCGATTCGAGCATTAATGGCTGATGAGATCGTGTTGATGTGTGAGTGAAAGGTGAGAGCAGGTCAAATGTGATGCCCAGGTATTGATATGAGTGGACCTGCTCCAGCGGGTGAAGTGAGTTGGAAAGTATCTGGAGGGGCGAGTCTCTGGCCTTGCTTTGATGATGGGCAAATAACATAGCTTTGTTTTTTTGAATATTAATGACCAGTTTGCGGTCCACAAACCAGCTGTCAATCTGGTTGAAAGAGTGCTGGAGGGAAATCTGAAGTAAGGAGGGGTTCGTGTGGGAGGTGAAGAGGACAGAATCATCTCCATAGAGAAGAACCTTGTCAGAGCAAGAGCTGGGTAGAGCATTCAAATAAAGACTAAAGAGAAGCGAGCCCAGAATGGAGCCCTGGGGGACTCCTGAGTGGACAAGATGGGTGCTGGAGAGGGTGCTGTGTACTTTAACACATTGAGATCTAGAAGCGAGGTAGCTGGAAAACCAGGAAAGAGGCCCTTGAAAAAAATGAGTTGTAAGAGCGAGTCAAGTAGGAGGGAGCGACAGACCATGTCAAAGGCCTTGGAGAGGTCGATAAAGACAGCATAAGCTAGGTGACTATTGTTAAGGGTTGCATGTAGGAAGTTGAAGAACTCCATGAGAGCTGTGGTTGTACTGTGACCCAATCAGGAGCCATGCTGCTGTCTGCATAGCAGGTCATGGTTGGCCAGGTATTCGGTAAGTTGGTCTGCCACTATTTTTTCCAGGGCTTTGGAGAGTGGGGGAGAATAGAAATCATCCAATAGTTGCCGGGAGAGGAGTTATCCCCACCTTTAAGTATGGGTGTGACGACCGCCGTTTTCCAGGCAAGAGGAAACTGATCAAGACACAAGGAGCAGTTTAGAAGATCTGCGAGCAGAGCAAGGACTACATCGAGGACCAGTCGAAGAAGCCTCATGTGTAGGGGGTCATTACAGGGGCTGGTGCCACTGAAGGCTTTAGTCAGGTAAGGCCTGGCTTCTTGCGGTGTAATGACGCACAGGTAGAAGGGGACGCAGAGGAGAGCTGGTGGCTGAGAGGGGGGAATCAGGTCAAAGAAGTTGCTAGGGAGGACTGTAGTGAGTGTCAGAAAAGGCAGTGTTGAGGCAGTCTGCAGTGCTTAGTGGGTCAGTGGAGATGATGCCATTCAAGTTAAGTTGGGACGGGGAAGGGGAGTATGACTTACCATTTAGTTATTTTACATTGTCCCAGAACTTACAGGTGGTCCCCCATGAGGAGGCCAGAGTAGATCTATAGTATTCAGCCTTGGCCTTACGAATGGTCCAGGTACATCTGTTGCGCTCAGCGCTATAGGCTTGTCTATCCGCCAGCTTACCAGAAGCAGTGGCTCTATGCCAGAGGTTATCTCTGAGTCATAGTTGTTGGAGGAGTGATGGTGTGACCCATGACGCGTTATGTTTCTTGATATGGGTTTTGAAAATGGTACAAAGATGTCGCAGGCATTGTTAAAGGAGCTGGTAAAGTAGTCGAGTGCCACATCAATATTTGGGGCCAGGTTTATAGGGGATCAATCCCAGTGGGTTAGGTACTACTTGAGTTTACTGAGATTACCAGGGCATAGGCGGTGATGGAAAACCGCGCTGAGCACCGGTTTGGGTAGCAGACGGGACCAAGTGAAGAGTACCGGCGAGTGGTTGCTCAGGGAATTAGGATGGACAGAGATGTCCACAATTAGATGGGGGCGGTTGGTGAGGGTTGTAAGTGCCATTGGAGGGGTTTAACCTGGTAGACTGAGTTAGCAGTTGGGTTAAGACAAAGGCTGCGAATGAGTCCTTGACTTGGGCTGCCAAGCTGGCAAGCCAGTTAATGTTGAGATCACCCTCCAGTATCTGCTCAACCTTGTGCAGTAGGTTGGAGAGATATTCAGAGAGCGAGAGGATCACTGAGCATGCAGTGAAGGCCTTATGTAAGAAGCTAGATGGCGAAGAAGTTCTTCCAGCAGAGGACGCTTCCTGCCTGGTGAACTATTTGGGAGCATCAGGAAGTTGTGTCCCTGTTGCCTACTGCTGTCTAGCTGCCCTGGACATGAGATCCCTGCCTCAGCTGACTTGAAAAGGGAACAGAGAGCCAGCCCTGTCACAGGGGAGATATTTGCGTATTCCAATATCACGGTGATCAGAACCAAGTGGACGCTGTTTATCCCCCAGCCAGACTTCTGTTGCGAGAGTGGCCAAAACTATGGCTAAAAAGGGGACTGCACTATAGGGAGACTCAAGATCAGCAGGGGGCACCCCATGAGCAGTTGGTGTTACCCGAACAGCACATAAAGACGGTGCTGAAGGCCTTGCATGACGATATGGGTCGCTTGGGCACCGCGCACACCCTGGACTTGGTCAAGAGAAGGTTGTACTGGCCGGAGATGGGAATCAATTTTGAAACTCACTGCAAGAGTTGCCGGAGATGCATACAAGGGAAGGCACTTCCCCAGAAGACTGCTCCATTAGTCAACATATGTAGAAATGGCCCAGTGGAGGTAGTGTGCATTGATTTCCTCACCTCGGAACCAGATTCCCGCAACATCTCCAACATACTGGTAGCCACTGACCACTTTACTAGATATGCCCAAGCTTACCCCGCCAAGGACCAGAAAGCTTCTACCGTGGCAAAAATACAGGTGAAGCTTTTTGTGCACTGTGGAGCCCCTCAGAGAGTCCACTGGGACAAGGGGCCTGACTTTGAGAGCCGACTCATCAAGGCAGTCCTGTGATTGTGGGGCATTAGGAAGTCTCAGACTACACTGTACCATCCCCAAGGTGACCCTCAACCTGAGAGATTCAACTGAACCCTGCTGGATATGTTAGGCACCTTGGATCCCTGAGATAAGCGCACCTGGAGTCAGCGAGTGAGCACCCTGGTCCATGCCTATAACTGCACTTGGATTGGTGCTACGGGGTTCTTTCCATACCAGCTCATGTTCAGGAGAGAAGCTCGCTTGCCCATGGCTCTGTGCTTCGGGGTCTCAAGCGATGATGTTGGAGTGGGTGACTACTTGCAGTACATGAGAAAGTTAAAGCAACAACTAGACAATGCCTACTATCTTGCTTCAGAAATGGCCACAAAAAGAAACCAGGCTAACAAAGACCAGTAACATAGAAACATAGAATTTGACGGCAGATAAGGACCGCTTGACCCACCCAGTCTGCCCATTTCCCTACCTACTGGATAAGCTGCAGATCCTAGTTAACCAGCAGCCTACTTCTTTCTACCCCCACCCCCCAGAATTGCCTTATGACTATCCCATGCATGCTTGAATTCCACCACTGATTTTGACTCCACAACCTCCTCCGGAAGGCCATTCCATGCATCCACAACCCTCTCTGTGAAAAAATACTTCCTTAAATTACCTCTGAGCCGCCCCCTCTATCTTCAAATTGTGCCCTCTTGTTCTTGCACACCTCTTTTTTTGAAAGATGCTACCCTCTTGGACTTTGTTGATTCCCTTGAGGTACTTGAAAGTTTCTATCATGTCCCCCCTCTCCCTCCTTTTCTTGAGGCTATACATATTAAGCTCCTTAAGTCTCTCTTCATATGTCCTCTGGTACAGACCCTGCACCATTTTAGTTGCCCTCCTCTGGACAGCTTCCATCCTGTCTATGTCTTTACGGAGATTGGGTCTCCAGAACTGCAACAGTACTCCAGATGGGGTCTCACCAGCTGTCTGAACAGAGGATAATAACTTCCTGTTTTCTACTGGTGATGCCTCTCTATGCATCCCAGTATCCCCAACCCTCCTTGCTGCCTTCTCACATTGCTTGCCCACCTTTAGGTCATCTGATATGACTACCCCAGGTCCCTTTCCATTTTGTTGTTGTTAGTATCTCACCCCCATTGTGTACTCTTCCCTGGTTTTTGTTTCCCAGGTGCATTACCTTGCACTTCTTAGCATTGAATCTAAGCTGCCATACATTTGACCATTCCTCTAACCTTGCCAAGTCCTTCTCATCCTTTCCACCCACCCTGTGCATCAACTCTGTTGCAGATCTTAGTGTCATCTGCAAAGAGACATACTTTCTTTCCAGTCCTTCTGCAATGAAGCTATAAAGACATTGAAGAGGACAGTCCTAATCTGAACCCTCGGTGCCCGCTAGTAACCCTCCTTTCTTCTGAGTGGACTCCATTTACTATTACTCTCTGTGTCCTATTCTCCAGCCAATTCTTTACCCAGGCTGTCATCTTGGGACCCACTCCCAGGCTGGCTAACTATATATTAATCTTTTGTGTGGGACTGTGTCAAATGCCTTGCTAAAGTCTAGGTAGGCCATGTCCACAGCCCCTCCTGATCTACTACTTTGGTCACCCAGTCAAAAATCTATCAGATTCGTCTGGCATGACCTTTCCACTGTGAATCCATGCTGCCTAGGGTCTTGTGCCCCTCTGGCCTCTAGATACTCGACAGTTCTTTCCTTTAGAAGTGATTCCATCATTTTCCCTATCACTGAGGTTAAACTAACAGTTCTATAGTTTCCTGCTTCTGCCTTGCTCCCACTTTTGTGAAGGGGAATCACATCTGCCCTCCTCCAGTCCTCGGGTACCACCCCATCCTCCCATGATTTGTTAAAGAGGGTAGTCAGTGGTGTCGCTAGTTCTACCCTTAGTTCTTTTAGAATTCTGGGATGAATCCATCAGGCCCCATTGCTTTGTCCACCTTCAGTTTTAAGAGTTCTTTCAGAACCCTTTCTTCTGTAAATGGGCTGGTATCAACTTCTGTATCCAGAGTGTTACTACTGTTTGTTTTATGTACCTCCCCTCTTCCTTTGTAAATACTGAGCAAAAATATTTGTTTAGTATCTCTGCCTTTTCACATTCTCCTCTGCCCACCCTCCCTCCCTTTATTAAGCCTCACTATCCCTCCTTGGTCTTCCTTCACTCCTGATGTACCTATAAAGGTTTTATTCCCCTTCTTAACTGAGTTGGCTATCTTTTCCTCAGTTTGGGCCTTTGCTGTTCTGACTGCCTTCCCAGCCTCCTTTTGCTTTAACTGATACAGTTCTCTGTCCTGCTCCTGCTGCGATTCCTTGTACTTCTTGAATGCTTTCTTTTTCTCTTGAACCTTCACTGCCACTTCCTTTGAGAACCATAGTGGTTTCTTACATCGTCTTGTTTTGTTTATTTGCTTCACACAAAGGCTCGTTACCTCTGTGATGGCAGTTTTTATTATTCCCCATTGTTCTTCCACCCCTCCTTCCCACCCATTTGCTAGTGCATTCCTTAGACACTCACCCATTTTGGAAATCCCAGCCTCCTAACGTCCAGTACTTTTTCTCTTTGTATGGCTTGACTCTATTGCTGTGTTTATTGTGAACCATACTGTTCGATGGTCGCTAGTTCCCAGATGGCTACCCACTTCTACATCTGTGATCCTCTCCATCTCCATTTGAGGAGTATCAAGTCTAATATTGCTCCCTCTCGAGTGGGCTCCAGTACTCTAGTTGTCTAAGGCATGCCCCTGTGGGGCATCTAGAATAACTGCACTCTTGAGTGGCAGCTGCAGCTCGCTCCAGTTAACATCTGGCATATTCAGATCACCCATCAGCAATATCTCCCCTCTTCTGCCATTCTAAGTATACTTTCTATCATTCCTTGTCCATTTCCTCCCCTGAGAGAGAGGTCTTCTCTAACCCTGTGCGGATTGTGGTGCCATTGCCTGTCTCCAAATTTACCCACAGTGCTTCTTCTCCTCCTGTTTACCCTTTTGTTCTGTTGCTTTTATTCCTTCCCTTATGTAAAGAACTACTCCTCCCCTCTTTTACCTCCCTGTCCCTCCTGTAGATAGTGTATCCTGGTATGTTTCAGTCCCAGTCATGGTTTTTGTGTACCATGTTTCTGTGACTGCCACGATATCCAGATGTTCCTCCTCCATCAAGGCCACTAATTCAGGAAGCTTGTTACCTAGACTATGGGCATTGGTACTCATTGCTCTCCATTTTTGATGGCCTTACCTTCTGTTGCAGCATCCCCCACTGACCATTCTACCTTGGTCTTTTTCTCATTTAGTACCCTGTTTTGTAGGGAGAGGCTGGGATTTTTCTGCTGCTTGTCAGTGCCTCCCCCATTGACTAGTTTAAAAGCTTGCCAATGAAGCATTTAAACCGATTGCTCAAAGACTTGTTCCCTTCCTGGACAGATGCAGACCATCCTGCCAGTATAGGCTGGTGTCCCTCCAGGTGGAACCCCAGTCCCCAATGAAGCCAAACCCCTGTGCTCCGCACCATTTTTCAACCATTCATTAAACTGCATGGTGCCAATTACCCTCGCCTCCCCCATGCCTTTGACAGGCAGCACCTCTGAGAAGGCTACTGTGTTTGCTACTTGTCTTAGGCCCTACCCAACTCTGCAATGTCCTCCTGCACTGCTCTAACCTCATGATGAGCCAAGTCATTTGTCCCTAGGTGGACAATTCGTCCAGCTCAGAATCCTTGCAGCTATTGTTGTGATCCTGAGGATCGCTTCCTGTCCCTCAAGCCATGGCACCAGGCAGGCTCCACTTCAGATTTCCCAGCTCCTCCCAGTTCTATCCCCTAATAGTTAGGTCCCCACCAGGAGCTGCTTCCTTTCCTTGTGGTGTCCTCTGCCTCCTTCCTGTGGGCCTCCCTTGTGACAGTTGTCCTCAACCTCCTTAGTCTCCTCTGCAGGTGTATCTATAGAGGAGCTATGCTCCCCAGAATAGTATGGATTGTGGTGTGTAACATGTGACTGGTTGTGCCTCTGTTTCACCATCCTCATCCTCCCTGAGCCCACTGTGGTCCAACTGCTGTGCTTTCTTTGCAACCTCTGAGGTAGTGGTGGTGGTTCTGGTGCTCCTGGATGGGGAGGTTCCTTCCTACTGTCCATTGTGGCCTGGGGGAAGGTCCCCGTACTACTGTCCAGTGTGGCCTGAAGACGGGCAACTTCCTCCATCAGGGCAGACAGTTGTCTGCAAATAGGGCAGCATCTCAGCCTCCAGAAAGACTCCCGGAAGACTGCTGCCCCACAGCCATTACATTGCACTACTCCCCACATTTTTTTTTTTTTTGTGTGATTGGTTTGTAATGTAGAAATATATTTTCATTTTATGCAATGTTTATGCTTATATTGTCAGTGCAGTGTGCTAGAGAGGATATGACAGTGACATGCACCTTGCACTCTTGAGGAAATGATGTCAGAACCCCAGGTATAAAGGAACTATTTCCAGGGGTGGGTGGGGTGAGGGGTGGGAAGGGTTGGGCCTAAACTGTGCCCTCGCAAAACCAGTATGATAGAAAGGTGCGGCCTCAAGATCTGAAGCTGGGCAGCAGAGTGTTACTTCAGCGCCTAGGCCTACCTGGGAAACACAAGATCGCTGCCTGGTGGGGGAGCACTCCGTATGTATTGATGTAAAGATTGGAAGAACTGTCGGTGTACAAAATATGACCAGAAGGAGAGACTCGAGGGCACAAGGTAATAAATCGAAACCATTTGCTTCCCATCAGAGACCAAGTAATGGACACAGAGACTGACTTAGAAGATGCTACTACACCCACAACCACTCAAGCTGCTGCATACAGAAGACAAGGGCATAGGAACAGTGATGCCATGGAGGGCTGGGCCTGCCCAGGTAGAGGGGGCAACTGATCCCTACAGAAGGTAGTTATGTGCCCTGTTGATGCTAAAAGAGTAAGAGTCTTTCGGCTCAAAGGTATTAATCTGAACCTGAAATAATAAAAATAAATAAATAAACCCCTTTGCTCTGGAGGGAAGCAGGCCAGAAGAAGGAAAGGGAGGTGAGAGAGTACACAGGGGAGAACCAACTCAGGAAAAGTGTACTATGTGGGCCCAAGGGCTCTGTAGAGTAATACACTAAACACATGGGTACCGCCATTTCAGGTGGTCATTGACCTGGTCAAGGGTAAAAATCACTGCACTGTATATAATGTTTCCCTGTTTTACATGGTTATTGTATTATAGATAGGATTCAGTTGTATAGTTAGAAATGTTATTGTGTGTTAATGTTTAACTGTTTTAGTACTTTACTCTTAGGCTTGGCATGGAAGCCAACCATTCAAGGGAGGGGGGAATGTAACCCCCCTCCGGGGCTTACTGTTTCCGGTGGCTCCCACTGGTGATTCCAGCCTAGTATGGGCTGCGGGGGTTAAAACCGTGGAACCGGTGTCCTCTGGGTTGTTTACATGAGGTTCGCTGGTCTGCAGATGCACACAGCCTAACTGTTTAGGCTGCTGCTCTTTTGGGCATTCTGGTGGGTGCCCAGATGCCTCCCCAGTGATACCTCTCTGTTCACCTAATCAGGGGTCGGACACCAGGGGGTGACTATCTTGTGTTTCTGTCTCCGCAGTACTGTAGTTAGGACTTTATCTTTTCATAATACCTTAATATTCTATAACAGCAGTTACACCATTCTGGTGAATATCAAGGAAAGATATGACTGCTATCATGGAATATCTTGGAAATATCTTGGGAGATGTTCCCTTGATCCCCTCTGTTCAAGTTAGGAACCGGTCATTGTTCTTGATGACAGTTTGACACTTGATGCTCGGTTATCGGCCGTTGTCTAAAGTGGTTTCTATCATCTTAAGAACATTGCCCTGATCTGAGACCCTATATCAGCTGTTGACCGTGCCAGCCTAATACACGCCTTTGTCATGTCTAGGTTGGATTATTGCAATGCTCTGTACCTGGGGCTATCTGGGGGCAACCTCCACCATCTGCAGCTGGTGCAGAATGCGGTGGCCAGGCTGTTGACGGGTGCATCGAGATTCGATCATATCATGCCTGTTCTCCACAGACTGCACTGGTTGCTGGTGAGGTGGAGGATTGCTTTCAAGGTCGGATTACTGACCTATAAAGCCTTGCACAGCCAGGGACCAGACTACCTGCAAGACCTTCTGGTTCCTCCTCTCCTGGCTTACTCTCTCTCTCTCTCTCTCTCTCTCTTCCTCTGAGGGTTGCCTCCTGGTGGTTCCCAGGGCTGGGCTGCCGAAGTTGGGTGACCAGGCTTTCTCTGTTGCCATGTTGGCTATGTGGAATTCACTGCCAGGTTATTTGAGGGAGGCACCCTTGGTAGAAGCCTTCAGGAGAGGACTGAAGACAGTTTTATTTTGTCAAGCGTATGATGGCATATAAGTGAATATGATTAATTTTGCTGACTGTCTTATTTTAAGGTTATTTTAAGTTAGATACAGTTTGTTTTTATTTACTCTGCAATGTCATCTTATTGATTTATGGTTGTGTTTTTAAGAATTGTACAGAGCTCCGAGCCTCTGGGATAGGGCGCTATATAAAGTATCTGTCTGTCTGTCTTTCTGTCTATCTAATATAAAAAGAAATAGCCATAGTTGCTGAGGAGAGGAGACCAAAATGCAGACTTGAGGGGGCTACAGAGCTATTCCATTTCACAAATTTACAGTTCTGCCTGTGATTTTATATTTCTGAATATTCTTTCTAAATCATCCTTTCTTGCCCATTTATGTTGTCTAGGTCTTTCATTCTTTTTTATACAGTATATTTAGTAACTTTGTCTGATCAAATGGAGTTCTTCCTTTTACTAACTAGAGGAGTTATATCTTCTTTTAATCATCTTTTTTGTACTATCTACAGTTTGCAGGAGCTGGTTGTGCAGAAAAATGCAAGGGGTTTGGCAGAGTCTTCCTTGACAGAGTGTCAGCCATTCAGGACGAGATCTCCACAGACAGAGTTTGGCTGGCAGTGCTCCAAATGTTGACTTCATAACTATCCCATATTTATGGGCAGAGTTCTAGCCGGTAACTTGTAAACAGGTGCTCCTCGTGATAACTGAACTATGACCCACCTACTGTGCTTTGGATCTTGCACCTGACTAGCTTGTGACCAGGTGCCACAAGGCTCTGATTCCAGTAACTGTGGTGATTGTCAGGTACTCTCTTGATAAGGGTTGTTTTCCAGTGATTCAGAAGAGAGCCATGGTGAGACCGCTCCTCAAAAAAACATCTCTGGACCCTGATATTCTGGCAAATGACAAACCTATCTTGAATCTTCTTATTTTGGCAAAGGTAATCAAGAAAGTGGTGGTGCTTTAGCTTGAGACACACTTGAAAAAATTATAGCATCTATGGACCATTCCAGGCTTGCTTGAGACCTTGGCACAGCATGAGATCTGCCTTTGTCAAGATGCTGAATGTCCTCTCTCTAAGCAAGTGACATCAGGAAGCAGTCTATCATTGTTATTTTTAATCACTCCCCAGCATTTGACACGGTGGACTATTAGATGTTGTGGGAGTGCCTGGAGCTACTAGAGGTTGTGACAAGATGTCACATGGAGGTATGAGTGAATGGTGTTTTGGTGGGAGCTGTATCATTTCAGTCATTTTTTGCTAGTGTGTAATCATGCTGCTCAACCTGCAACAGTTCAGTTCCATGCATGCCCCGACCAACTTCATCCAGTACTGAGCACCCCAACCCAGGTGGAAACACTGATCACAAGGCAGGAAGTTCAGCCCAACATTGGAACTGACTCTGCAGTGAGCCAAAGGCAGCCATAGGTAAACACTAGATAGCAATATTTCCAGAGGAGCGGTGGCAACCAGTGCAGCTGGGAGTGAAGCAAGCGGGTATGTGTAAATGGGCCAATAGATTCAATAGCTCCCTTTACTTCTTCTGTTTAAATAGGGGACGACAACAGTTGGTTAATGTGGTCAGGGACCTGTGGTAGGATATACACATAGAAGACCATACACTGTTGACAGGATGGGGATACTTTTGAGGCATACAGGTCTGAATAGTACAGTATGTCTGAAATTCTAGATTAATTAATTGGGAAGAAGAGACCGTATGGCATTGTGCAGTGTGGGTAACCAGGATGTATTTTCTGCCTCTCTTGCTCTAAGGTGGTGGGCTAGCAATTTACCTTGTGCAGACCCACCTCCCAATAGATATAGCTAAGGTGAAAGAGGGCATATTCAGTTTTGTGTTGCAAAGTCCTCAATCAAGCTCTGGTGGCAGTTATGAAGGGTGAACTCATCTCATTGATCTTTTCAAGCCATGTGGAAAATAATCTTGCTGGAGCAGGGTGATGTTGATGCACCATTTGTTCCTGGGTCCAGTGAATCTTCCCCATGCCACAGAAAAATGAACAGTACTCAAGAATTAGAATATTCCCCAGTGTCACCCCCCCAGGTATGGACTACCAGTTAATGTGCTACAAAGATTACATCAATCTGGCTATATGCATCATGGAATAAAAAGTGTAGTCCTGTTTGTTGGGGTGCAGAGTTTTCCATATGTCCCAGAGCCCCATCTGACTATAGTTTTTCAAGGCTTTGGGGCTAAAGTCCCCACTGTTTAAATGCCTGGTCTAGTATGATCTAAGTCTGCATTTAGTACCAGGTTGATGTCCCCTCCCAGTATAATTCCAGTGAGCCCCCCAGGAGTTCCGTGAGTATTGATGCATACTGTAGGTACATAGAATTAGTCAAGAGGTAAGGACCATTTGTTCCACCTAGTCTACCCATTTAAACCTACCTATAGCATCCCCACAGACCCTACTTGATCTCCAGTTCTTTCAACAGTCCCTCATTCCTTTCCCCTAAGATTCTCTTCTGCCTATCCCAAGCTTTCTTGAACCCTACCACAGTTTTTCCCTAACTACCTCAGCTGGTAACCTGTTCCAGGACTCCACCACTGTTTCTGTGAGAACTTTCTTATACCTCTCTTGAATTTACCCCACTCCAGCTTTATATTATGTCCCCTTATTCTTGAGCACATTTTCTTCTGAAAAATACTCCCAACATGTACCTTATTTATCCCCTTAAATGTCTCTGTCATATCCTGCCTCTCTCTTCTTTCTTCCAGGGTGTACACATTGAGTTCCCTCAGTCTCTCCTCATAGGTCTTCTGTTGAAGACCTTGCATCATTTTGGTAGCCCTCATCTGGACCACCTCCACTCTGTCTACGTCTTTTTATAGATGTGGTCTCCAGAACTGTACACAGTTTTCCAGATGAGGTCTCACAAGTGACCTATACAGAGGTAACACTATCCCCTACTTTTGCTGGTTATCCTTCTCCCTTTGCAACCCAACATCCCACTAGCTTTCCCAGCTACCTTGTCACACTGCCTGGCTACCTTTAGGTCATTTGACAATATTACACCTAGGTCTCTCTCCTACTTGGCTGTTGTCAATATCACTCCTCCCATTTTATATTCAGCCAGTAGATTCCTGGACCTCAAGTGCATTATTTTGCACTTTTTCTCATTGAACCCAAGTTGCCATACCCTAGACCACTCCTCACTCCTTGTGTTTTCTCAGGTCTCTCTTCATCCTTTCCACACACACCCCCACCCCGGAATATCCACCTTGTTACAGATTTTGGTATCATCTACAAAGAGGCAGACCCTCCCCTCCAGGTTCTTTACAATATCACTTATAAATACATTAAAGAGGACTGGTCCCAAAACTGATCCCTGTGGCACCACACTGGTCACCCTCTTCTCCTCTGAGTTAACTCTGTTTACCAATGCCCTCTGTCTCCTATCCCTGACCAATGTCTTACTCAGTTTAACACCTTTGGACCCACTTCTAAGCTCCCAAGCTTAATAGTCTCCTATGTTGGATGGTATCAAATGTCTTACTGAAATCTAGGTATGCCACATCCACTGCACCACCCTGATCTACTTCTTTCATCACCCAAAGAAATCTATCAGATTCATTTGACATGCCCTCCTTCCTGTGAACCCATGCTGTCTCTGATCTTGTTACCCATTTGATTCAAGATAATCCACTAGCGTCTTCATCAACAATGATTCTATTAGATTCCCTACCACTGAAGTCAGACTGAGTGGCCTATAATTTCCAGCATCCTCCTTTGTACCACTTTTATGAAGGGGGTCTACATCTGCCCTCCTCCAGTTCTCTGGTAATACACCTGTTTCTGCTGAGCTGTTGAAAACGACTGTCAGAGGCACAGCCAGTACCCCTCTGAGTTAATTCAATACTATAGGATGTACCCTATCTCTTCCCATTGCTTTGTATATTTTCAGACTGGCAAGTCCCTCTAGTACCCTCTCCTCTGAAAAAGGACTGGTATCCATTTCCCTCCTGATGTAGCGCATATTGCTTTTCTGTGGCCCCTCCCCTTCTTCCTCCACCCTGAACACCAAACAACACTATTTGTTTACTATGTCTGCTTTTTCCTGGTCTCCTCTGTGCAGTCCCCCATCCCTTTTTACCTTACAATTCCTCCACTGGTCCTCCTCTTTTCCTTATATACCTAAAATGTCTTGTCCCTTTCATTTCTTCTTGGCTCTCCTCACTTCAGTTTTGCCTTTGCACTCCATTTTTTTCCTGCTTCACTCTGTTTCTGCAGATACACTTCCCTATCCTCACCTGTCCATGTCTCCTTATATCTTCTGAATACCACATGTTTAGCCTTAACCTTTCTAACCACCTCTCTCGAGAACCACAGTTGTCTGTTTTTCCCCTTACCTTTACTCATTTACCTAACACAGAGGTTTATAGCCTTCAATGTGGCACTCTTTAATTTCGCCCACGGTTCCTCCACTCTGTCTAGGTCGTCTTCCCCTGCCAGTTCACCCCTTAAGCATTTACCCATCTTTACAAAATCTGCCCTCCTAAAGTCCATGACTATCACCCTAGTTTGGTTGGAATCTGGGTTTGTCCTTATATTGATCCACACTGTATGGTGACCACTGGTCCCCAAGTGTCTTCCCACTCTGTTGTCTTCCATATTCTCTCCATTTGTAAGTACCAGATTCACTATAGCCCCATTATGAGTGAGTTCACTGACTAGTTGTCTGAGGAATGCCCCCCATAAAAAGTCCAGGATGCCCCTGCTTCTAGTTCATGCTGCAGCTGGGAGACTTCAATTCACATCCGGCATATTGAAATCCACCACAACCAGCATTTCCCTTTTCCGGCCATTTTGCAATGACTTCCACTAGTTCCCTGTCTAACTCCTCACCCTGTTATGGAGGGTTGTATATCACATCAGTGCGAATGGTGGCACCATTTCCCTTATTCAGGGTGACCCATAGTACCTCTGCCCCACCTGCTGTATTCACTTTAACTCTGTCGCCTTAATGCTTTCCCTTATGTACAGCAACTCACCCTATCATTTTTTACCCTTTCAGTTCTTTCTAAACTGATTATAACCTGGTATTGCTGTGTCCCAGTTGTGGTTTTTATTACACCATGACTCGTTAATGGCTGTTATATCAAGGTTGGCCTGCGCTATAATAGCCTCCAGGTTTGGAATCTTATGTCCTAGATTTCTATCATTTGCACACATGGCTTTGCAGATTTAATTACTATGCTGATAATTTAATTTTTGTTTCTCTTTTTGCCATCCTTTTTACCCACTCTGGCTCTGATGCTTGTATTCTTAGCCTTTGGGGAAATGACTGTTTTTACCTTCCCAATGTCTTCCTCCACCTCCTCCCCAGCTAATTTAAATGTTCACTGAAGTAACATTTAAATCTTCCACTGAGGACTGTGGTCCTTCTGTTGGACCTCTTGAGTCAAAGAAGGTGGGTTCTGGATTATTGTGAGCATATAAGCTTTCCAATACTATGAGCTTGCCCTGACAAGAGTCTTTGAGAAGTATCTCTCGCTTCTCTTTGTCATGAAACTCACAGTATATTCCCAGTTGGAGCCCTTTTTTGCACAGATTGCTTTACCTCTTTGCTTCTTGGGAAAGCATTGTGATAAGAAGAGCCTACCCACATGCAGCAGAGGCATTTCACCTCCCCCCCTCTGTAAAGTGTGTTTCCTGGAGAAACACAGCATCACATTGGATGTCCTTTAATTTCTTGAGCACCTTTTGGCACTTAATTGGACAATTTAGTTCTCTGGTGTTCTAGGACACTATTTTTAGATGGTCAATGGTTGCCATTTTACCTTGCAATGGTAATTCAATGCTTGTGATGTTATTACCCCCTGCCCCCAACCCACCTCCCCATGTAAAAAAAAACAGTAATATAAACACTATAATAACATCAAACCCCAAAACTGCAATATTAACAAGAAGTAAAAAGTCACTGTCAAAATGTGAAAACTGGAGAGCAGTTGGCACCTTCTCAGTAAAGGCCTAAGAGCCCTTAACTATGTTCACACTGAAAAATGAAATTGAAAATTAAAAGGGCTTAAAGAAAATTAACACACTAAGTGAGTGATTCCATCTGGCTGAAGCATGCTAAATATTGTCACTAACTGGCAATAAAGAACTCTAATTAGCCATCACTTGCACAGAACCTGGGATAGAAACTCCAAGAGAGTGCTCAAGCCAACTTTGGTTTAGATATACGAAGATATCTTAGGTGAGTGTAACCCCCTTGTTCCCCGGGGTTACTAGAATCCCACTTAGAATCAGTGGCAGGCAGGGAGAGGCAGCTTGTGAGATGCCAGTTAAATGGGTTTCACACTGTCACACTCTGTTTTCAATTTCAGCTGAGCTGGTGTGATGATGTCACCTTAGAATTCGCAGCATAATGCCACAATGGAATGCTAGCTGCAGGGGTTAGCAGTAGAATGTTGGGAGGAGTCAGTAGTCTGAGATTAGTAGTCTGTGTGAAGAGTCAAGAGAGAGGAGTGCATGAAGGCAGCTCCTCAGATTCAGCTCTGAAAGAGGCTACTTCAGAAGAAGTGGTGTGTGTTGTCACCCTAGAGAAAGCAGAGACCAGTTGTGAAGTGGTAGAGACCGTTCCTAGAAGGTTTTCCAGTGCCCCATCCCTGGGGGTAAGGGAGAAATTCAGGATTCAGGGACAATTCCCTGGTCCAGCCTGGAGAGGGTAAAGCTGCCTGAGATTCATTTGTTTTGTGAGTACCTGACACATTTGTGGAAATCCCTGGGGCACCTGCATTCCGGTGGTGAGTTTTTCTCTGACAAAGGATTCTGTTCACCAAGGCTGTGTTTCTTGTAAAAAGTGTCTTGTCTACTGTGGGGTCTAGGGAGACTTGCCAAGTACAGAACTTTTAGACTGTGTATGATTTAAAAGCATCCGCAGCAGGTGGGGTCTAGAGTAAGACATAGCCACATACAGAACTTTTAAAATCAGAACACCTCCGAGTGTGACAAGTATAATGTTAAATGTGCAAAACAGTTCATGACAGCATCTATAAGAGTGTTTCAGAAAAAGGTGTTGTAACCAGATGAATGGCCGAGTATAGATTTGGGAGCAAAAGGTGGGAGACCCCCCCCCCCTTCTGGAGTAACCAGGTTTACCTCTCCGGGTTCAGTTTGGGCACCTTTGTTTTCTCTTGGCGCACTTGACCAATGCCTGAGGAAAGCATCCAGACGTGGGATTTTGGATTTTCCTGTGAGCCGGAATGTGCTTGTGGGTGGTTTAGGGAGCCACCAGTAACCTCCATGCAGTATGGAAAAGTGTCCTAGTACTGGCTGGGGTGCCAAGTTAAGGGAAGGAAGAGAAGTGTACCAGTTTGGGCCGTGTGTGCCCAGCTTCGTTCAGAACCTGAGGGTTCGCTGGGTGTGTGTGCCCTGTACCTCAGTAATCTGCATTACCAGTGGAAGTAGCCCTGTGGGGGTCCATTTTTGCTTTGTTTATTCTCTGTGATGTGAATTAAAGCCACACTCTAGAATCCCAGCCTGGTTTGGACATTATAGTTATTGTTTCCAGTGTCTGGATTTACTTGGGTGCCCCTGACCAGAAGTACAAATCTAGCATAAAGCTGAGCAAATGTTTTCTCCCAGGGACCCAGGTTGATGGGCATGCTAAATGATCCCCCAGGTGTGAGCCAGGTAGTTGCCACACTTGGTTTGCCTGTTTAAGGATGGCAGGCTCCAGTAGAGTATGGGTCAATAGAAATGTATTATTAGTGACAACCCCCACCCCTCTCGGTGGCGCCTTGGTTTGAGAGGAGCAGCCCTGCTAGTTGGACAAGGGGGTCCGGTGGGGGGAGGTTACATGATGATGTAGTATGTGCAGTGATGAAAGTGAACAGGAATGCACAGGAAATTGGTTCCTGTACTTTTTTTGCAGCAGGAACAGAGTTCCTGTACTTCTTCCCACTGACACTGAAACTGAAATTCTTAATCCAGTAACATAATGACAGTTTCTGGGCCTGTGACTTGAAATCAGGGTTTCCATAACAACATTTGACTTGTACAACAATGCTATTTTCCTAGAAATACTTCAATATCTGTAATTATACAATGGCAAGAAAGAATCCTGGCTTCTGATTGGTCAGTTGGCTGTCACAGCAGGGATGTTATCCTGGCATAACCCCATGCTGATTGTTTGTAGGATATGGAGCACGCTCCTGACCTTTTTTTTTTTTCTCTTGAGAAACAAAAATATTTTTACACTAACAAAAACATTCTTTGAAATTATTTTTTTAACTATAAAACAATAAGCCATTGTATAATAGGAATAATGCCCTCCAGGTGGGTGTTATACTGGGATAACATCCCTTCTCGGGTGTTGGACGCCCTCGGCCGGTGGCCTCGGGCCCAGCCTCCCGAAGTGGGATGTTACCCCAGCATAACACCCACCCTGTCAGGCATTATTCCTTTACTGAATCTACTAGTGTCCAAACAGAAAGACATGTCTTGACACAGCTATCCTTCAGATTGAGGCTGTTCATTCTGCATTTCACAGTTGCCAATGCCTGAGTTCCTGTACTTCTTGTCTACTACTTGCACCACTGAGTATGTGGGGATATGAAGAGCAAGCCAACTGAGAGCAGTTCATTCCCTCAGTCCTGAGGATGTTACTGTGGTGCAACTCACATCAGTGTTTGCTGCAACTCTCCACAACAGAGTGGGCTTGTGAAAAGTAAAGGCCCAGAGAGGGGGACATTTGGCAAATTCCTTCCCTATTAATATAAGCTATAGGATGGGCAACACCAGGAAAAAAGAACAGTAATTAAATGATCTCAGTGATCAGTTACCCATAAATATCCTGAATACTGTATTTGGAAAAGTACAGGTTGAGCTGAATTGTCTGCCAGGGGACAAATATAGAACATCTTTCTGCTCCTTTTCTGTGTCCAGTGTTGAAATGCAGGCTATGCAGGTGATGGAGGAGTAAGGGGAGACATCTTGGTTGTGCCATAAGTGGGGAGGGGGGTTGAGGATGGTAAATACATGGTAGGCCTTGTATTGGGAGGTTGTGAGACTGTGAGCCTTGCACTAAGTACAAATATTAATATGGATAACCGCTCCAAAGCACATACAAACTGCTCTATAAAAGACATTGTTGAATTTGAGAGATTATAGAGAACTGTGCTAAACAGAATGAATTACTCCTGTTGAGATGGGGGAGTTCGTGGATAAGGCCTCAGTGTGGTAAGATCCAGGCCATGTTCTGACTTGCCAAAGATGAAGCTGTCTAGAAAGTGGTAAATCTCCCCACAGTTACATAATAATTCCAAGTGTCTGTGCAGGCGCAATTTGCTGTTAATGGTACTGTACTCACCGTCTAAACTGAAATGTTCTGGCCCACCTGTTGCTCCTTCTCACTCACCCGCTGTTCCCTTTGGGGTGGCTGTGTCCATAGGAACTTCCTGCCTAACTGATGTATCAGCTTCAAATCTGAGGGATCATGCCGGGCTCAAGTGTTCCTGGAAAAAGTGTTGGGTTCTACAGAGGTCTGAAAGTATTCTACCTTGTCTTTGTATGTGACTGCAAGGATGACTGGGTACAGCAGAGAGTACAGCAAGTTTCTAGCTACTTTCACTTCTTTCAGTCCTAGCACCCTCCTTAGTATCAGTTCTTTATCAGTTTATGCCTGAGTAGTTAAATATCAGAGAGTGCGATTTAGTGTTTGCAATGTCCCTTTTGGCCCAGAGCACCCTAAGGACCTATCCATTTTAAAACCGTTCTCCGATGGTTTTTGGCCAAGTCATATTGGCAAGTTGGAGCACAGGAATTGGATCACATCTTTGCCCTCAGTGCAGTCTTGTAGGCCAATGATGCAGAGATTTTTCTGGAGGCCTTGACTCTCCAGATCCTCCATTATCTTTTTTTCACTTTTCTTTTTGCTCTTTTTTTTCCTCCTCTTGTCCAGTTGGCCCCAATCTCCAGAACACCCAGTCCCATCACCCTGAAGTCCACCAGGACTTATTCGATCAGCTGTGTGCCCCCAGGGCTTACCCCTTGGTTGGGTTGGTGGGATTCTCAATCCTCACTGTTGATCAGGATCGGGTTCTGCTGGTGGGGCCCAGCTGGTCAGATGCAGAGCCTGCAGGTGTCTGGTATTCCTGCCACTGGCTGGTGTTTTCTGGTTTTCTCCCAAAGGGGAGCAGTGTGGCAGATGTTATTTTATTTTATTTCATTTTAATGGTATCGAATTGCAAGCCTTTGAGTCAGAGACTCATTTACAAAGCTCCACATCAAGGAATACTAAAGAATGCGGACAAGACAAAATAACATAATATACAGTGAATATAAAATACAGGAAGAAATCCTATACAAGGTGGTAGCTAAGGTTAAGACGCATGCTGCTTGCTCCTGTGTTGCATGCATCAATGTCTGCCATGCCCCCCTGCTCTCCCCCATGCCCAGCAGCTTCTGACATTTTACCCTCCCGGGGCTTTGTTAAAGCCCCAGAAGGGGTGAAACATCAGGGGTTGTGCCTGCACTGCTGGTCTTTGTGCTACAGGTGTGTGTCGCTGAAAATAAAACAAGAAGTTTATGCTGTGATATGATGTAGACCGACCGCAATACCCTTTTAAAAGAACAACAGTGGCAAGTGCTGTGACTTCTTCTGTTTATAGGAATTAACACATCTTTGCATCTGTGATCCAGTAGTGTTACCATGCCAAACTGTATATTCAATCTAATGCTGTCAAACCTGTCTACATGATTGATCAGAAACATCTGTGCCACTTTTTTAATGAGTATTGCATCCTGCTTGATGACTTAGATGAAATAGTTGTGTCATCACCTCCTATAGTGATGGGTACCAGTCATACTGTACCATCTGCTATGCTGTATGCAGGAAAAAGGTGGTGTCACCCCACAGCACAGTGAAGCATGACAAGTAAACATGATTGGTGATGGAGGGAGGAGGAGGATGATGAAGAGGATGTGTTGTTTTATAACCAGCTGACTTTTATAGTTTTTATTTAATGTAATTACTATTTTTAGTTATTCATATATATTTGCTTTATTTATATGCTAAGAAAGCATGATTTGTGATATTGGGATGAAGGTGAGGAGGATGTGTTTTCAGAATCAGTGGACTGCTATGGTTTTTATTTTAATATACTTATTATTTTTAGTTATTCATACATTTTACGTTATATGCTAAGAAACATGATTTCTAATGAAGGGAGGAGGATAGTGAGAGGACATGTTATTTTTAGAAGCAAGACTCTAGATGAGATGTCTCTAGAATGGTTAGCATTTGAAGTAGCAGGAGGAAAGCTGGGCAGTTTAGTGTGAGCATGTAATTACTCATGCAGCATACATTTTTTTCCAATAAATTCAGCACTAGCTGTGGTGCCTATGCCAGCCCTGGATCTGGCTTGTTGTTGTTGTAGGAGACAGAGTGCCGGGGTCTCGGGTGGACTATTATAGCAAAAACATTGATGTTGTCAGCATCAATGTTTTTGCTGTAATAGTGACGCTGTGCAGAGGGAATACTGTGATGCTGTGCCTGTCTGGTACCAAATATACATCAGTTGGCTCAGGCTGCTGCCACTCTTGGTGGCTAGATTACTTGAATGAACCTTCTTATCCCATCACTTCCCATACCTAACCAAACCTGCCTCTGCTGCAGCTGGTCCAGTTAACCTGAACAGGGATTGGGAGTGGATGTATGCAGCACAATGCTCATGTTTTACACATTAGCCAGAACACTGGTTCCCAAAGTTTGAGTAGACTTCATTGACCCCAAACAATCTTTTTGCCACATATTTATCATGACATGGATTCAGTTGATTCATGGCGTCATCTGTAAAATACTCCCACACGACTCAGAAACATAGAAGTTGATGGCAGACAAGGACCGCAAGGCCCATCCAGTCTGCCCATTTCGTTTTCTACCTTATGAGTGTGCCATCGGCCTTTGCTTTGTCAATGGCCTGTCTATTCATACTTATCTGTATTGCTCCCTTATGCCTATCCCATGCCTGTTTGAAGCCCTGCACTGTATTCATATCCACCACTTCCTGAGGTAGGCTGTTCCATGCATCTACCACCCTTTCTGTGAAAAATAACTTCCTCACATTACCCCTTAATCAGATTAACTCTAATCTCATGCTGTGTCCTCTTGTCCTGATATTTTTTCTTATATTGAAACATGTTAGACTCTTTCACCTTGTTAATGTCCTTAAGGTGTTTGAATATTTCGATCATATCACCTCTCTCCCTCCTTTGCTCTAGGGTATACATATTGAGCTCCATTAATCTGTCCTCATATGTTTTCTGATGCAGTCCCTGCACCATTTTGGTTGCCCTTCTCTGGACTGCCTCAATTTGGTTACTGTCCTTGTGAAGGTGTGGCCTCCAGTACTGCATGCAATACTCCAGATGGGACCTAACCAGTGTCTTGTAAAGAGGGATTATTACCTCCCTCTTACGACTTGTGATAACCCTACTAATACACCCCAACATCCCCCTAGCCTTACCTACTGCTTTAGTGGTCTGTTTAGATGATTTCAGGTCATCGGTGATGATGATGCCAAAGTCTCTTCCCTCTCTTGTGACTGCCAGCAACTCCCCTCCCAGCCTATAGGTGGCTTCAAGGTTTCTCCTCCCTATGTGCATGATCTCGCACTTCTTTGTGTTAAACCCCAGTTGCCACTCTTCTGACCATTTTGCTAGTTTATCAGATCTCTTCTCATTCGCACCCCATCTGGAGCATCTACTCTGTTGCAGATCTTGGTGTCATATGCAAACAGACAAACCTTACCATCTAGTCCATCTGCAATGTCACTGATGAAGATATTGACGAGGACTGGCCCCAGGACTGATCCCTGAGGTACCTCACTTGTGACTTGCATCTCTTCTGACTGTATACCATTTACCACCACTCTCTGTTTTCTGCCCGTCAACCAGTTTGCCGCCCAGTTGACAACTTCTGACCCACCCCAAGCCTACCCAGCTTATTAATCAATCTTCTATGTGGAACAGTATCGAAAGCTTTGCTGAAGTCAGGGTAGGCGACATCAACTGCTCCTCCTTGGTCCACCACTCTGGTTACCCAGTCAAAGAAATCTATGAGATTAGTTTGACAGGACCTTCCTTTTGTAAACCCATGCTGTCTTGGATCCTGTACGCCTATGGATTCCAGGTGTTTCACTATCCTTTCCTTAAGGTGCCTCCATAATCTTGCCCACTACTGAGGTAAGACTGACTGGTCTGTAGTTTCTAGCCTCCTCCCTGCTATCACTCTTGTGGAGTGGGATCACATGAACCCTTTTCCAGTCTTCTGAGACCTTTCCTGTGCTCAGAGACTCACTAAACAGTTCGATAATGGGTCTGCTAGTTCCACCTTAGCTCCTTTAGTACCGTGGGATGTATGCCATCAGGTCCCATTGCCTTGTCCACCCTGAGCTTATCGGCGCTTGTAGGACCCTTTCTTTTGTGAAGGGACTAGTGCACACCTCTCTGCCCCTGTGTCCATGGTGCTGAGCTTTGGGCCCCTCCCTACCTTCTCTTCAGTAAATACTGAGCAGAGTATCTATTTAGGATAGATGCTTTTACATGGCCTCCTCTCACATGCCCCTTATCCCTGTGATCTTAGCAATACCCCTCTGGACTTTCTCCTTTCACTAATGTATATATAGAAAGTCTTGTCACCTTCTTTTACTGTTTGTGCTAGTGTTTCCTCAGTTTGGGCCTTACTGCTTTCCCTGCTTCCCTTAGGGAAGTTTGGTATCTCCTATCTTCATCCTGCTGCATTTCCTTATATTTCCTGAGGGTCAACCTTTTGGCTGTGACCTTTTCTGCTACTGTTTGTGAGAACCAAAGTGGTTTCCTTCTTCTTCTTTTGCAATAAACATTTTTTTTGTTGTACAATGCAATGTGCTTACTGAACAATTTACAGACATTTAATAATTGTCTGTTTGTATTTTCATGATTCATCATGTTGCCTTTCATTTTAGGTGACTCACCAGAGGTGTCCAACAGGAACCAAACACTGACCAGGTAGCCCCAATTTTGTGTGTCAGGGGAAGGGGTAAATTAAAGAGCAGCCTTCTACAGTGGAGCAACTGCAGATTGCGATTTACAAAAGGGTTGATGAACACAGTTGTGAGCTGCTGCTGATAAAGTATATATAAAACCTTGACACTCATTTTATGAGTCATGATCTGCAGTTGCTTCACTGCCAACTGCTCAGTACTGCTGTTGAAATTTCAGTTTGAAAATCTCATCAGCTATTTCATGAATCACAAACCATGTGAGCAGCTTCAGATCTTGACTCACAAAATGGCTGCTAAAATTTTACAGCTAAATTTCGACTGCACTGCAGCCTTAAACAGCTGGTAGTAAGGACCTGCCCCCGGTCAGGTGCTAGGGTGAGATGATATAGCAATGGTGTGCTGTTGGTCAGGACGGTGGTAAATTTGTGTGCATGGCTTGGGCAAAAGACCCCATGAGGTTGCTTTAGGCCCATAATCAACATGAGATTCTCTCTCTGAAATGAGAAAATGTTGAAATGTCATGGCCAGTGAGCATAGCATGGTTTTTCAGGTGGTGAGGGGCATGGGTAGGGGGTGTTGGTGGTGGCAGAAACAATTCACTGTCTTCTCACAGAATAGTGCCTAGTCAGCCACTGGTACTGTATTGTACATTTCTCATTGATCTGTACATAAGGTCAAGTCAGCACACATTTTCAGTTGCTGTACAGCACTCAGTGGTCATCAGTCACACAAGCCTAACAACATGGAGTTTAAGGCTACATTAATAATACATTTATCTTCCCACAACATGTGCATGAACAACACTTACAGTACTGTACTGCATGCTAGGCAACTGATAGAAATAAAAATACAATTATGATTTAGGGTGCATTTGGCCTCCTTGAACAGGCTGGTGTGGGTTCAAATGTCACAGTCAAACAAGGGGAAAAATGAAGAGATCCTGATCCCTGCATCCCAGCATAAGGGACATATATGGGTTCCCCTGCCATCCACCCTGCAGCTGCATGGGTGTAACTACAGGAACCCAGAAAGGCTGATCTGGAATATTATGCCAGTGCCAATAAGTATTGTTCACACCTGCAGTACAGTACACATGCTGTACTGTACGATAATGTATAATTTCAGAGATAATCACATGGATGTATTTTGTATTAACCAGTGGCCCATCTATTCTACATAGTTACAGGGTTACCAAGGTGATCCACATGACATTGTACTGTGGCAGCAGGAGCCCACCGTGCTGGCACGTGGATTTCACTACACTTTCAGAGTGGTACCAGTTCTTGAGATCATGAAATGAGAAGATAACTGCTACAGGGATGATCAGGGGTGCCACTGGTGCATTTTGTAAGCCTCCTGTCTGAGTGCACACAGTATTTTGTATTTCCTTATTTAAACTTCTGTGATGTGAAATACAGTATATAATTGAAAACTCATGATTCTGCATTCTTTTAATTGTATATACAGGCCATCAGGGAGCAGCACTACACTGCCCTTCTCCCCCTTCCAGGAGAGGAGGTACCAGGAGTCATTGACAAGTACTTTGTAGTCATACTGTACAGTGCACCAAATGGCGTAGTAATTTTGGTTTCTCATATTTACACACCACTGTACAGTATTGTACAATGTGTATTTATGCACAATTCCTGACAGTTTCATCAGCCACAAGGCGACATGTGGGAGCTAAGGTTGAGGCTCCAGAAGGAAGAGGGAAAAATGACAGGAATGTTAACATATTGCTATCAATGTCTTCAGTGCCCTTGGGGAGGAAGGAAGATTGAGAGTACTCCAGGGGACAGGCCAGCAGCATCCTGGTGGGGGGATTTGTTACTGCATGCGAACATACAAAATAGCTAGCAGAAGACAGCTTATGGTCTATATTATAGAGTCTGCTTGATTCCAGAGCCCCTGATCCAGAGATTATAGTGGGCTCTGTCTCTTCCCATCCAAGCCTTACTCTTCCCTTTGCCATATCCCACCTCTCTTGAACCCTCCACCATTTTTGAGTGACCTCAGTTGGGAATTCATTGCATCCCGACACCACGCTCTCAGTAAAAACATGCCTTCTAACCTCTTTTCTGAATCTTCCCCCTTCCAGCTCATAATGGTGCCCCTTGTGGTCTTCTTTTCACTAATACAAAAAAAGGTCCCCAGTATCTACCTTGTTTATACCTTTCAGTACTTGCAGGTTTCAGTGATAGCTCCTGTCTCCCTCCTCTCCTCCAGTGAGTACATGTTAAGTTCTCTCAGCCTGTCCTCATATACTGTCTGTACCCTGCTCTGCAGTCCCTGAAACATCTTTGCTGCCCTGCTTAGCTGTTGTCTTTCTACATTGTGTAGCTTGCTTAAGATTGTTGGTGATGGCTATCCCCAAGTCCTTTTCCTCCTCTGATTTTGTGACCTTGACTTCCCTAAACTGTACTCATTCCTTGGATTCTTTCTTCCTGTGTGCACTGTGACACTTGGACAACTGGTTCTGATTACTGTTTCATTTTATGTAATATAAAAATGGGTTATGGATTGTCTCTCTTGAGAAATGCTGAAACAGCATGTGAGATGACACACACACACACAGACATGTTTTAGATACAAGGTGTTACATGGAAGGCCAGAAGCTTATTACAGACTTTAACTAAGTTAATTATAGCTGTAGTTGCTAAGAGGGAAAATCATAAACTTTGATAATGCTTAGAGGAGGAAGAGCAGGTTGTGATGTTTTAGTGCGAAATCATAAAAGATGCTTTCATGTCCTGGAAGGGGGAAGCTTATCATAAGATCAAAGAGAGTCATTTGAAGAACATGAGTTATGCTGAGGTTGCAGAATTTAATACTTGGTAAAGACATCCTGTTTTTATATAGATATATTTTTTTATATATTCTGACAGGGAGGAGCTAGGTGACCTCATGCAAATAGGTGGGGGAAAACCAGCTTTTAAACATTATTCTGTTTTTCTTCAGAGACACTTCTATCTAGACTCTGACAAAGAAACATCTGTGAGCACTTTAATCACTTATTTAGAGAGAGAGACAAATCTAAGTACTGTAGTAGGAATTGCACTGTTAAAACCTTGTTCTTTTAAAAGATTGTATGGTTCTTGTGATAAATAGTTCTGTATTTTATGTTTTACATAATTTTTATCTATTTTAGTAAAACTCTATTTTTAGAGCCTACTTGGTCTGTCTTTAATTTCTTTCCTTTACAAGTGAAGTATATGTGTTTACAGCAGACACTGTGCATCAGCTTGAATGGTAATACCAAACTGGAAAAAGGTGAAAGAAATCTGAGGTCTTTTATTAAAATTTTTAAGGGTTCATTTGTGTACACCTGGTTAGGTGCTCGTAGGCAAAGATATCTGGCCCCCTGAAGACAGAATTATCTGAGCCTGTGCATTGGGTATGCTAGCAAGAGGTGTACAGTTTGAATCCCTCCAGAACTTGAGACCAAAAGTTGATTTGAACCCACAAAACAGACCAGGAGAGTTACCCTGTTTCTGTTAACTATTCACAAGACTGTGCTTGGAGGTTGGCACTTTGGGAGTAGAGGGCTGACCTGCTGAGTGGGTTTGTGACAGATTGGTGGTAGCAGTGGGATAATTTTGGTATTACGAGCTTTTATTGTTCATCGTGTCAGCTTGAGACTTTAAGCTCACTTGCAAAGAAAGAAAAAGGCAGTGATTCATTTTTGAAAAGGAAACAGAACTATATCACTTAGCATACAGTCAAGTTCCTACCCGTTTTATTTTTTTTCTAAAATGCAAGTCAGAGTAGTAGTAGTGAGGGAAGAAGATGGCTTCCGACTACAGCAGGCACACTGTAGACTCCTTAAAGCAGTTATGCGGGGACAGTCGAGTCCCGTTTGCGGAGAAAGTCAGCAAGCAGAACCTCATAGATGCCCTGATGGTAGCAGATACCCAGAGCAGTGAGTCACGGACCATGACTGAAAAGGACCAAACCTCAAATGTGTCCAGATCTGGTGAAGATGACAGCAGGGCCACTGTCAGTGAGGGGCCACAGCAGCAGGGAAAGGTCACCAGTATCCTGGATCTGGAAGTACTCAGGCTGCAAATTGAGTTACGCAGGATGGAGCTAGAGTTCCAGGAGAAGAGGGAGCGAGAGAATCAAGAGGCGGATTGTGAGAATGCTGAGAGGCTGAGCGTGAGGAGCGTGAGCACCAGCGAGCCGCAGAGGAGAGAAAAGAGCGAGAATGCCAAGAGTAGAGAGACGCTGACCTTGTGGAGCAGGAGTGCCAGAGACAACACGAACTGGAGAAGATACGACGCTGACCAACGGCACCAGAGCAGGTAAGTGGCTTGGGTTTAACTGGGACTGCAATACTGGGTTACAAATTGATCTCCAAATTAATAGCCAGATTTAAAGAGGGGGAAGATATGGATGCCTTTTTAAATTCTTTTGAAAAAGTTTGTATTCAGGCTAAAATTACTTGACAGTCCTGGAGCTTCCAGCTATCCCCGCTACTTACCGGGAAAGCTCAGGATGCATTGGGTCAAATGGATAATGAGGACAGTGATGATTACAGCAAACTTAAAGCTGCACTGTTAAAAAAGTTTGAATTAACTGCTGAATCATACAGAGCTAAATTCTGTAAGCTCAGAAGAAGCCCTGACATGAGCTATGAGGAGCTAGCCATGAAACAAGGTCAGTTTTTAAAACATTGGTGGGAAGGAATTGAGGCAAACTGTGTTGTAAAATTGAAAATGTGATTCTGTTAGAACAGTTTTTCTGGGTGTGCCCAGCTGAGCTGAAAACCTGGCTAGAGGACCGAGATCCCAAAACTGTGCAAGAGGCTGCTGAACTCTCGGACCGCTATGCCAAAAGCAGACCTGCTCTGAGAGGAAATGGGGCTGGCGTGGCAGCACAGAAATGGAAAAGCGCGCCTTCAGGGCAGCTAAAACCTTCACTGCCCTACCGAAACCAGTAAGTCTGAGTTTCAGAGAAAAGATTTCTCTGAGAGAAGAAATGAATGTTGGTTGTGTAAAGAAACTGGGCATATTGCCAGACAGTGTCCCAAAAAGGCGAGCAATAATACACAACCAGGTGCTAGGAAAGAAATGGGTTGTTTGTGTGTCCGAGGAAGCATGCCAGTCAACATGATAGAACACATGCACCCAGTCATGGTGAATGGTGTACAGACGCAGGGGTTAAGGACACAGAGGCATCCCTGACATTGGTAAAAGGGGATCTGATACAGCCTGGTCAGCTTATACTCAATAAATACGTCACTGTACAAGGGTTCACTGGTGAAGAGAAAACATTGCCACTGGCCAGTGTTCTCCTGGACTTGGGTGAAACAGGGGAACTGTGCAACAGGTAGCTGTAGCCCAACCCTTAGCAGTGGATGTGATCCTGGGCAACAATCTCCAACAGGGGATGGTATGTGCAGTTACCCTTAACCAAGCGGCAAGGGAAAATTATAGTTCCCTGAACCCCACAGAAGCCATTGTGGAAACCACTGGGAGGCTGGTTCCCTAGCCTGTGTCTCCTGATATGGAGACTGATTAAAAGGGGGTAGAAATTTCCCCAGTAGCAAGTAACCACACAGCTACAGAGGGTTACTCCGAAGAGGGAGGAGTGACCCATTGTCAGAGGGTGGGGATTGACAGTGATCCTGAGTGCCCTGACACTAGTGCTAGGGACCCTAGTTTAGCGACTGAAGGGGGCCTGTCCCATGCCTTGGGAATGTGTGAGGGGTTTGCAGCTGCTCAGAGAAGTGACCCTAGTTTAGAGAAGCTGAGGGCTTGGGCAGACTCAGATGGCACACAGGGAGGTGACGGCAGACATAAGGTTTATTGGGAAAATGGACTTATGTATACTCAGGCTGTGCAGACAAAGGGAGGGGTGCTAGGCAGGCAGCTTGTTGTTCCCCAGGGGTATCGTGAGCAGTTGCTCAAAATTGCACATGATATTCCCTTGTCTGGTCATCTGGGAATCACCCATTCTATGCAGCGGTTAGCCCAGAATTTCTACTGGCCCAACTTCACCCAGCAGGTGAAGGAGTACCGCAGGTCTTGTCACCAGAGCCAAGAAATAGGGAAGGCGGGCAAGAAGACCCAAGCTGCCTTGATTCCATTGCCAATAGTGGAGGAGCCATTCCAGTGGGTGGGAATGGATATTGTGGGGCCTTTAAATACCCTCAGCTCCTCAGGGAAGAGATTCATCCTGACTGTGGTGGATTACGTGACCCGGCACCCAGAGGCAGTTGCCCTATCCTCACTGAGGATGGACAAAGTGGCAGATGCCTTACTTGGGATTTTCTCCCGCATTGGGTTTCTGCAGGAGGTTATCACTGATCAAGGGGGTTCCTTCATGTCGGACCTGATGAAATGTTTATGGGAGAAGTGTGGGGTGATGCAGAGAAGCATGACACCGTATCACCCACAAGTCATTGGGTTTGTGGAAAGATTTAATGGTACCCTAAAGTCAATGCTCCAGGCATTTGCTGAACAGCATGGGAGGGACTGGGAGAAATACCTTCCCCACCTGTTGTTTGCATACAGGGAGGTGCCCCAAGAGTCGGCAGGATTTTCCCCCTTTGAACTCTTATATGGACGCCGGGTACCTGGGCCCCTAGACTTAATCCGGGAGGACTGGGAAGGCAAGCACACCACCCAGGGAACTCCCATTGTGGATTACATCCCTAGGTTTAAGGAAAGGCTGAAGGAGCTTATGGGGACAGCCCAGAGCAACCTGGCAGCTGCCCAACAGAAACAAAAAGTGTGGTACGACCACAGAGCCAGAGCTCGCTCATACATGGTGGGTCAGGAATTCATGGTCCTTATTCCGGTCTGGAAAGACAAGCTGCAGGCTGAGTGGGCAGGAGTGTACAAAGTGGTTAGGAAGGTAAATGATGTGAACTATATTGTGGAGTTACCTGACAGAAGACAGACAGAAAGGATGTACCATGTCAACATGATGAAGCCATGTGCAAATAGGGCTGACATGTTGTTTGCAGTGTGTAGTCCTGGGAAGGGGATGGATGAAGGAGACCCCCTTCTGGACTTGCTGGAGGAAAGTAAGTGGGAGTCCTCTGTAAAGGCAGTAAAATTGTCTTCCCAGCTGACCCTGGACCAGATCCAGAAAGTAAGGAGGTTTAGCAGACTTTGATTCGTTGTTTAGCACCAAGCCTGGACTAATTCCTTAGCAACACATGATATGGAGACAGGGACACAGACACCCATACAGTGGACAGCATATCGTGTGTCAGAGGCTTTCCAAAAGGACATTAGGAGGGAAGTGGAAGAGATGTTGTATTTAGGGGTAATCCAGAGATACCACAGCCCCTGGGCCTCACCCGTAATCCTTGTGCCTACTCATTTCTGTGTGGACTATCATGGACTGAATGCAGTCACGAAGTCAGATGCCCACCCAATGCCCTGGACAGACAAACTCTTGGACAAGTTGGGGGGGACAACCTACCTTATGACGATTGACCTGACCAAGGGGTATTGGCAGGTAGAGTTGACAGACAGAGCTACGGAGAGGTCGGCCTTCATCACTCTGATAAGCTTATTTGAGTTTAAAGTAATGCCTTTCGGAATGAAGAACACCCCGGCCACTTTCCAAAGGTTGGTGAACCAGGTGTTAAATGATGCTGAGGAGTATGCCGTGGTATACCTGGATGAGATTGCCATCTTTAGTACCAGCTGGGAGGAACACCTATCCCACCTTAAGGAAGTGCTGGGCAGGATACAGAGGACCGGGCTCACTGTCAAAGCCGAGAAGTGCCAGGTGGCCATGGGAGAAGTGGTATATCTCGGGCATGTGGTAGGCTGGGGACAGCTCTGTCCTAACCAAATAAAGATAGAGGTAATCCAGGTGTGGCCCAGACTAGAAACACAGAAGCAGGTCAGGAGTTTTCTAGGGACAACAGAGTACTACAGAAAATTTGTACCCAATTACAGTGCCCTGTCTGCTCCCCTATCTGACCTGACAAAGAAAAGGATGCCCAATAAAATTACCTGGGGCCCAGCCTGTGAGGAAGCCTTTTCCAAACTAAAGGAGGCACTGTGCAGTGCTCCTGTTTTGACAAGTCCTGACTATAGAAAACCCTTATAGTTCAGACTGACGCCTCAGATGTGGGTATTGGGGCAGTACTGAGTCAGACATCCAGCCAAGGGACAGATCACCCAGTAGTTTACCTGAGTAGGAAGTTACTTCCCAGGGAGCAAGCATACTCCACGGTGGAAAAGGCGTGTCTTGCCATAGTGTGGGCCCTAAAGAAATTAGAGCCATTCTTATATGGGCAGCATTTTTGTGGTGCAGACTGACCACAACCCCTTGGTTTGGCTGACTCGGATGGGAAAGAACAATGGTAGATTGCTAAGGTGGAGTCTTGCTTTGCAAGGGTATGATATGACAGCATTACATAGGGCTAGAGCCAAAAATCAGAACTCAAATGGGCTGTCTAGGGTCTATGAGGAGTGAACTGATTTGGGAAGTTCATCCCATGCAGGGGATAGAGCCCCCAAATTCAGTCTAGGTGGGGAGGAATTGTGATACTTGGACAGCTGGTTCTGATCACTTTATAATTTTTTGTAATATGAAAATGGGTTATGGACTGTCTCTCGAGAAATGCTGAAACAGCATATGAGATGACACACACACACAGGTTTTAGATACAAGGTGTTAAATGGAAGGCCAGAAATGAATTAAAGACTTTAACTAAGTTAATTATAGCTGTAGTTGCTAAGAGGGAAAATCATAAACTTTGATAATGCTTAGAGGAGGAGGAAGAGCAGGTTGTGACGTTTTAGTGTGAAGTCCTAAAGATGCTTTCATGTCCTGGAAGGGGAAGCTTATCGTAAGATCAAAGAGTCATTTGAAGAACATGAGTTATGCTGAGGTTGCAGAATTTTATACTTGAAAAAGACATCCTGTTTTTATATAGATATATTTTTTATATATTCTGACAGGGAGGAGCTAGGTTACCTCATGCAAATAGGTGGTGGAAAACCAGCTTTTAAATATTATTCTGTTTTTCATCAGAGACACTTCTATCTAGACTCTGACAAAGAAACATCTGTGAGCACTTTAAGCAGGTATTTGGAGAGAGAGACTGTAGTAGGAATTGTACTGTTAAAACCGTGTTCTTTTAAAAGATTGTATTGTTCTAGTAATGAATAGTTCTGTATTTTATGTTTTACATAATTTTTATCTATTTTAGTAAAACTCTATTTTTAGTGCCTACTTGGTCTGTCTTTAATTCCTTCCTTTACAACTGAAGTATATATGGTTACAGCAGACACTGTGAATAAGCTTGAATAGTGATACCAAACTGGAAAAAGGTGAGAGAAATCTGAGGTCTTTTATTAAAGTTTTTAAGGGTTCATTTGTATACACCTGGTTAGGTGCGCGTAGGCAAAGATATCTGGCCCCCAAAGACAGAATTATCTGAGCCTGTGCATTGGGTACGCTAGCAAGAGGTGTACAGTTTGAATCCCTCCAGAACTTGAGACCAAAAGTTGATTTGAACCCACAAAACAGACCAGGAGGGTTATCCTGTTTCTGTTAACTGTTCACAAGACGGTGCTCAGAGGTTGGCACTTTGGGAGTAGAGGGCTGACCTGGTGAGTGCATGTGTGACATGCATGACCTTGCATATCTTCACAGTGAAGCAGTTGCCATATTCCAGACTACCTTTCCAGCTTCACTAGTCTTCCTTTAGGTCCTGCACTCCATCTGTGTCCACCTTCCCACAGAGCTTGGTATTTCTACAAAAAAGATTTAGTCTTTAATGCCTTCTCCAAAGTCATTAATGAATACATTATAAAATGGGCAAGAAAAATCCAGTGATCTGATTGGTGAATATCTGTCCAGACTATGCAGTAATTGGCCAATAACTGCACGGGTCTGGAAAGTGCCTTTCAAGGCTTGAAACTTGTTTTCTAGGCTGACCTAACTGTACAGAACTATCACTACACTGCTTTGGATTTCTCAGTAACTATGGCAGTTGGGAAAAGCAAAAACAGTTTCAACTAACAACATGAGTGACTTACCTGCTGGTCAGTTTGATCTCTTTGATGAGGCAAACCTAACTGTTTGGTGTAAGAACTGATGTACCAGTGATGAAGGTTTATTTATTCTTCATTGAAATATTTATTTAGTCATTTTTTATTATTTTGGTGCCCTTTTATAAATACAATGACACCTTCAGGGTTTGTTGTTATTGGGTAATTACTTCCTCCACCCTTCCAATCCTGTGATTGAGGGACAGTTGGTAACGCTCATGTCTCCAACTCATAGAGTGTGTGTGTGGGAGGTGGTGGTAATACCAATAACTGTACACCCTGTCGTGTATTATTGCTTTTTATAAACCACACCAGACCTAGCACTGACCCCTTTGGGACCACACTAGTGACTTCCCTCATACCTGAGAGCTCCCCACCACCACTCTTTGTGTCCTGTTACTTAGCCAATTCACCACCTACCTTGTTAAGTTACTTCCTGCCCCTAGGTCCTCTAACTCCCTGAACAACCTCTTGTGGGGTAATAAGTCCAAGGCCTTGCTGAAATCCAAGTATAGATTTTCTGCTGCCTGGCCTTTGTCTGTTGCTTTTGTTACACAGCCAAAGAAGCTGATCAGATAGATTGGTTTGCCAGGATTTCCCTGACATGAACCCATATTGTCTCTTGTCCTGAAGCCTGTTTGCTTCAAGGAACCTGTCTAGCCTTTCCTTTAGAATGGCCTCCATCAACTTACAGGCAATGGAGGCGAGACTTACCAGCATATAGTTCCCAGGGTCATCTCTAGGCCTACTGTTGTGTAGTGGTACCACATGTGTGGTTCTCCATTCCTGTGGTACCATTCATTCATGTATCTAATGAGCTGTTCAACAAGTACACCAGTGGACCTACCAGTTCCACCACCAGCTCCCACAACACCTTTGTGTGCATGCCATCTGTTTCCAGTGACTTGTTTACCTTCAGAGACAGCAGTGCTTTCCTAACCCTGTTTTCTGTTATTCTGTGACCTTCTATGTGACACCCTCTCCTCCCTTGTGGTACTGGTCCATCCTTTTCCTTACTAAAGACAGAGCAGAGTACTCATTCAGCACCTGTGCTTCTCGCTTACTGCCTTCCACCCACCGCTCCTCCCTTTAACTTTACTGTAATGTCCCTTGTTTCACTGATGTACTGGAAGAAGGCTTTCTTTCCCTCTTTGATCCCTGTGCAGTTTGTAAGTCCTTCCTAGCCTTGGCTTGCTTGCCCACCCTAGCCTCCCTAGTTTTCTCCAGGTAGTCCCCCTCAACCTCATCCCTTCGGGACTTACTAAACTTCCTGAATGTGGTCCTCTTTTCCCTCACAGCCAGGTCCACCTCCTTATCGTACCAGCTTAGTCTCCTGGGTTTGTTTTTTTTCCCTTATGCCTAAAGCAGGTATTAGTGGCAGCCGCTATCCCTTCCCTGATCACTGTCCACTTTTGCTCCACCCCAGTGCCATTCTTAAGACCAGCTATGTGTCCCTTCAGTATCTCTCCCATTTTCTGTAATCAGCCTTCCTGAAATCCAGCACTTTCATCTTAGTACTCGTTCCCTTCTTCAAATCAACCCAGAACGACACTGTGCAGTAGTAACTGCTCCTCAAGAGCTCCTCTACATTGATATCCCTCACATGGACATACAAGATGACTCTCTGTCATGTAGGTTTGGTCATTCCCTGTACCAGTAACCCATCCTGAACTGCAGCCAGATCAATTGACTCCTGGCACAGGAGGTAGACAGGACACTGCAGTCCACCTTAATCAAATTGAAGTCCCCCATCATCACCATCTTACTCTTGTCTGCTGCCATCCTAATCATGGTACCTAACTCCCTGTCCTTATCCTCGTCTTGATTTGGTGGCCTATAGACTACCTCCAGCTTCTTCTTTCCTGTTGCTGTTTAGATATGTGCCCACAGCACATCTACATGCATGCTGCTGCCAGTCAAAATAAGGGAAAGGATATTTGCAAAATTTTTTTGGGGGGGGGTTGTTTTAGCTCTTCATTGTATTTTCTGGTGGGCGAAGGAAGGGGCATTTGAGAAACCTAGGGGGAAAGGTTGGGCCTTATCTGGCTCTTTATATTTTTGTTATCATTTTGTATACTTGTAGTTTTTTTTGGGGGGAGTGGGAAGGGACAGTTGAGAAAATTGGGGTTAGCTGGGCTGGGTTGGACAATTATTGTGATCTTTTTCTAGTAAAATCTTTAAAAAACACACTGTTAGTGTCATATTAATATATAGTTAGCAAAATGCAAGACAGACAACCAGGTCACATAGACTTGCATTGGTTTTATGGAAAACAGAGAAAATTCCATAATAAATCTAGAGAAAATACAGGGACAATGCAGGGAAATTGCTTGAAGTTACAGGGCAAATGTTAGAATGGTCTTGGAGCATGCAATAAGAAATCATTATCCCATCTGCCTATCAATCTCAAAGCGGTACACCACATACAGTATTGGACATGCTGCATCACATGAGTCACAGGGGTTATAGGACAAGTGCCACCACATGTAGTAAATCTCTGCATGACCACTACTAAAAGATCACTCTGCTAAGCACTTGTAATCAGCCATGTATGCACACTGGTAATTAGCAACAAAGCGAATGGTGGGAGACAACTACTGACAAAGGCTGAAATAGCAAGCAGAAGCAGGTCACATTACTGATGTAGCGGCCATATACAGTAAGTATGTAGCCCCCCCTGGTGTCTAGCAGTATGGTGATGAAAGTCTATGGGGAGGGGGGCAACCACAGCAGCAGAAACACTCACAAAGAATGGCCCTGCTTTTGGCCAGACCATGGTCAGAACCAGTGTACCTGCTGACCACTAAGGTGCTGGGCTGGAAGGGAAAACACTTGGTTAGCAGCATAAACAGTTCCTTGAAATAAGCAAAACACTCTGGAAGTTGAAGAAACACAGGATCCCTTTTAATAACTTAATCCAACACACAGTTAATCCATGGAGCAGTTGATAAACTAAACAATGGGGGGACAGTACACTATTCAGGACTGCAGTGGTCAGAACACAGCACAGTCTCTGAACTACAGCGGTCACATTGAGTCCAGTTACTTAGAGTCCATTATGGGGCATGATCTGGATGGCATTCAGTGATGATAGTGACCAAAAATGAGCGACTACAAAAAGAGTGACTCATTTTCAGTGCTATTATTCTGTGCTACACTGCAAAGGTAGTGACCCTAAGTGAAAGTGAGCATAGGGAAGGGTGACTGGAAGGGGGGAATAGCGAGGAGAAGGAGAGGGACAGGGAAGGGGTTTTAAGGGACTGGTGTGCCTGCTGAGCTAGTCGTGTTTTGGTGTGGGTGGCTAGCTCTGGCTCAGCGGGTACTGGGTTCAGGGCTGAGGACCAGGAGCATGGAAATTTTGCTGCTGTCTGTGGCTGCGGGACTTAATTTGTTTTGCAGATCTGGACTGTGCCCCCTCCCCGACATGCACCCCCCCTGGAGTTGAGAATCAAAATTCAGGGGAGTGCGGGGGTGCAACCCCCCACAAAACCCTTTGTTATTCAGAGTGTTGGGTCCCAGCAAGTGTATATCGCTGATTTGCTTTTCAGTGATATACACTCACTCTATACAGTGATTGCTATTTTGCAATCGCTATTATGTATGGAACGATCTGGACGACCCCAAACAGCATTGCAGGCAACTCAATTCATCCTGTGACAAAAGCAGCATATACTCCATCGTCTCAAAAACAGTTGGGGCCCCTTATTTTCTCTTACAGTGACCACTCAATTTCAGGCCATTGGTACTCTGTCAAAGGGTGTGCTTTCTATTCTGCAGGGCGGTCCAGCTCGCCTGACAGTTTAGGGTTAATGTGACAGGGTTGAATAAGGCCCTGTTCCATTTGTTATGCAGAAAGGGTTAAATGCAAGGATCTGTTATATCCTCTTCTTTTCTGTCTCTTGTCTGTCTGGTTGCGCAACCAAATGTTTTTGTGAGACCTAGGAACTGATCACTCTGATGGTCTCGCGATTCTCTGTCTCTCGCTATCTCTATACCTTCACTTGCTGTTTCTGTCTTTTCTTCCCCCTGCATGTCTGTGGTTATAAAAATATATGTGAATCTTTATGGGAAACTGGGATCCCTTGGTTTGAAAATATATATAGTTATACTGTTGAAATAATTATAAAAAGCTACTTGGAATTTAGGGGGTTAACCTGAGATGCAGTTTGGGCTCCTGTCAGGATTGTTTGCAAACTCTTTTACAGAGCTGAGAGCAGGAGGCCAGCTTGGGACACTGTTCTGTTTGCAAGCCTGCTCTGCAAAGAAACTGACAAGAACTCTGATACATTTTCTGAGAAACAGGATGTTCTCTTAATGAGTTCCCCGGCAAAGACTTAAAAAAGAGCAGCATTACTTTTGCGAGAGAGAGAGAGAAAGATGGAACCTTGGAATCAGAGATACCCTCAGATGAAGGACTTTGTTTTTGTCTTTGTACTGCCTTTGTAAATAGTTCTACTGAACAATTGTTATTTTTTATTTTACTTTTATTGATAATAATGAAATGCTACTTGCGAATTTTACAACTGCTCCTGGCCTTCCTATGCTACTGGATCTGTGCCTTGATGACAGTTAACTGTTCCCTCTCAGCTCACACTCTCCCAGGCTCAACTACGACTGCACACCTTGAAACCTTAGCTTTGCTGTCTAAATGTCCCTTCTTCTCCACAGGGTAACCCAGCACTCCACAGCCACCTGCACTCATAACCTCTGGCTCACCGATCCTCCCAGGTGACAGCTCATAAGACACACTGCGAACCATCCTCCTCCTCCTCCTCCAAGCTCGGCAGTCTCCTGGCTGGGGATTGAGGGTACCCTCATCATCTGAATCCATGGCAGGTGATAAGATCTTCACTGAATAAAGGGATTCTGCACCTCCTTTGGTGCCCAAGTCATTCTGTCCCTCAGTGCTGGCTTGAATTTGTTTTCCTTGCTCTCACCAGCCTTCTGAGTCTTTGGCTGGGCACCTTTCTGTTTCTCCACCGGTGGGCTCTGTGGAGTGTTAGATTGGGGGAGCGCTCTGAAGGACACAGCCTCCCCATGTCCACCTTTGGGCACAGTCCATGGGGTAGAAACAGTCTCTGCTGGTTCAGCACAGGTGGTTTCACTTTGGGGCCTGGCCAGACCAAAATCTGCTGGTATCATTAAACATGCTGTAGTGGTAGATGGTGGGGTTGCCTGACCTCTTCCATAACCACGGCCCCGTGGTTCACTCTCCAGGGCAGCATTTCCAGGCAGCGTGGCCAGAGCAGCAAACAGTACAGATGGGCAGCAGCACTACTGCCCAGCCCTTATAATGACACTGAGTATACTCAGCTGCCACAGTCATCTTACCCACTTGCTCTTACATCCAGAATACATCTTAGGGGGCACAGTAATGCCTGATGGCGCAGGTGCTTGGGCCATCTTGTAGCAGTTTAGCTCTTATAGTCCACAGGCAACAGCAAACAACAGGCAGAATAGCCAGATCTTTTGCCAAGCCTAACTTGCACTCCAGTCCTTGTTTGCAGGCAGAGACAACAGGAAATGCGGTTCCACCCCACTAAAATCAGGCAGTTCAAACCATGATTCTCACTCTGGTCCATTTGCATGGTACTGACTTGAACCAGACACTGGATCCCCACCAATAAACTCTCTGGTGCCTCACAGACTACCCAAAAGACACGAACTGTCCCAGTCTAAAATGCCATGATAGTTGCACAATAACTTCCAACATTTTTAGCCAGTACCCAATTTAGAGTCCAGCAGGGCCACAGGCACCCCAAAACGAGATCCTGGATGTGCCCCCACATTGTAGCCCCCTCTGCTCCAGTGTCTAGGAGTATGATGGTGAAAGTCTGTGGGGAGGGGGGGTGACCACAGCAGCAAAAACACACTAAAAAAACAGCCCTGCTTTTTCCCAGGCCATGGCCTGAACTGGGTACCATTGACTCCCTGAGCTACTGGGCTGGAAGGGCAACACCTGCAGCATAAACAGTTCCTTGAAATGGGCAAAACACTCTGGAAGGTGAAGAAATATGGGATCCCTTTTAATAACTTAATTCAACACACAGATACACCATGGAGCAGTTGATAAACTAAACAATGGGGAGACAGTACATTATTCAGAGCCACGATGGTCACAACACAGCACAGTCTTTGGACTGTGGAGATCACATTAAATCCTATTACTTAGAGTTCATTACGGGGCATGATCTGGATGACCCCCAAACAGCACTGCAGGCAGCTCAATTCATCCTGTGACAAATTGCAGCACATACTTCACAGTCTCAAACAGTTTGGGCCCCTTATTTTCCCTTCCAGTAACCACTCAATTTCAGGTCATTGGTTCTCTGTCAAAGGGGGTGTTTTCCATTCTGCAGGGTGGTCCACCTTGCCTCACAATTCAGGGTTAATGTGTCTGTCTGGTTGCGCAACCAAATGTTCTTGTGAGATCTAGGAACTGATCACTCTGATGGTCTCGCGATTCTCTGCCTCTCACTGCCTCTTTACCTTCACTTGCTGTTTCTGTCTTTTCTTTCCCTTAAATGTCTGTGGTTATAAAATATATATGTGAATCTTTATGTGAAGCTGGGATCCCTTGGTTTGAAAATATGTATAGTTATACTGTTCAAATAATTATAAAAAGCTACTTGGAATTTAGGGGGTTAACCTGAGATGCAATCTGAGCTCCTTTCAGGGTTGTTTGCAAACACTTTTACAGAGCTGTCAGCAGGAAGTCAGCTTGGGACACTGTTCTATTGCAAGCCTGCTCTGCAAAGAGGCTGACAAAAACTCTGATACATTTTTTGAGAAACAGGATATTCTGTTAACGAGTTGTCAGGCAAAGACTTATAAAAAGAGCAGCATTACTTTTGCTAGGGAGAGAGAGAGAGAGAGAGAGAAACTTGGAATCAGAGATACCATCAGATGAAGGACTTTGTCTTCTGTTTGTACTGCCTTTGTAAATAGTTCTACTGAACAATTGTTATTTTTTATTTTACTGTTATTGATAATAATAAAACGTTACTTGCGAATTTTACAACTGCTCCTGGTCTTCCTATGCTTCCTGGCCTGTGCCTCGGCGACAGTTAACTGCTCCCTCTCAGCTCGCACTCTCCCAGGCTCGACTATGACTGCACACCTTAGAACCTTTAGCTTTGCTGTCTAAGTGTCCCTTCTCCTCCAGGGGGTAACCCAATACTCTACAGCCACCTGCACCAGTAACCTCTGGCTCACTGATCCTCCCAGGTGACGGCTCACGAGATACATCACGAACCATCATCCTCCCAGCACGGTGGTCTCCTGGCTGGGGATTGAGGGTACCCTCATCATAGGCAGTCCATGGGGTAGAAATAGTCTCTACTAGTTCAGCATAGGTGGTTTCACTTTGGGGCCTGGCCAGGCTAAAATCTGCTGGTATCATTAAACAATCTGCAGAGGTAAATGGCGGGGTTACTCGACCTCTCCCATAACCATGGACCTGTGGTTCACTTTCCAGGGGGGCATTCCCAGGCAGCATGTCCAGGGCAGCAGCCATATCTTCCCATCCTCCCAAGCTGTCTTCCAATCTCAGGGAGGCACTGGATTGACTAGATCCCAGATCAGCTAGACTGGAGCCACTGCAAACAGTACACAGAGACAGCAACGCTATTCTCCAGCCCCTATAGTGACACTTGAGCACACTCGGCTGGCACAGTCATCATTCCCACTTGCTCCCACATTCAGGAAAACATCTTAGGAGGTACAGTAATGCCCAGTGGTGCAGGTGCTCGGGCCATCTTGCAGCAGTTTAGATCTTACAGTCCACAGGCAACAGCAAACAATGGGCACAATAGCCACATGTTTTACCAAGCCTAACTAGCACTCCTGTCCTTGTTTGCAGGCAGAGACAACAGGGAATGTGGCTCCACCCCACTAAAACCAGGAAGTCCAATCCATGATTCTCACTCTGGTGCATTTGCATGGTACTGACATGAACCAGACATGGGATCCCCATCAACAGACTCTTTGGCGCCTCACAGCCCACCCAAAAGACACGAACTGTCCCAGTCCAAAATGCCATGATAGTTGCATAGTAACTTCCAAAATCTTCAGCCAGTACCCAATTTAGAGTCCAGCAGGGCCACAGGCACCCTAAAATGAGATCCTGGATGTGGCACCACATTGTAGCCCCCTCTCCCCCAATGTCTAGGAGTATGGTGGTGAAAGTCTGTGGGGAGGGGGCTAACCATAGCAGCAGAAAAACTCACCAGAAAACAGTCCTGCTTTTTCCCAGGTCATGGCTGGAACTGGGGTACCCATTGACCCCCTAAGCTGCTGGGCTGGAAGGAAAAACACTTGGTTAGCAGCATAAACAGTTCCTTGAAGTAAACAAAATGCACTGGAAGCTGAAGAAATATGGGATCCCTTTTAATAACGTAATCCAACACACAGTTACTCCATGGAGCAGTTAATAAACTAAACAATGGGGGGACAGTACATTATTCAGGACTACAGTGCTCACAACACAGTACAGTCACTGGACTGTGGAGGTCACATTGAGTCCAATTACTTGAGAGTCCATTACAGGGCATGATCCAGACAAAATCCAAACAGCACTGCAGGCAGCTCAGTTAATCTTGTAACAAAAAAAACAGGCATACTCCACAGCCTCAAAAACAGTTTGGGCCCCTTATTTTCCCTTGCAGTAACAGCTCAGCTTGAGGCCATTGGTACTTTGTCAAAGGGGGCACTTTCCATTCTGCATTTCAGTCCAGCTTGCCTCCTAATTCAGGGCTAACTGATAGATAGACTGCGCCAGGCTGGGGTGCAACTAATCCAGCTTAGAGGAGGCTGGAGATGTTTAGGTGGGCAACATGACATTCTTTACTAATCAGAAATGTGTATTGTGTGTTTATACCATATGTAAGTTCCAGCATCTCTTATGGTTACGAGAGTGCCTTATTGAGTTCTTTGGGTAAGAAAACTGCAACGTAAACCTGAGTAGTTCTGGCACACAAATGATTTGAAAAGGCACTTGTATGTTTATATGTACAGTTCCAGCATCTGTTGTGGTTATAAGAGTTTCTTCTCATGTCCTTTGTGTACCAGAATTCCTCGGCTTGACTTCGCAGTTCTCTTAGCCAAAGAACTCGAGAATGCACTCTAATAACCACAAGAGACGTAGGGCCTGATTCAGGAAGAATGATGCAGGGCTTGCGTCAAGCCGTGTCAACCCAGTCTTTGGCGTAACCGTGCCAAATGCATCTTCTGCAGCTGCGCCCAATTTAGCAACGTTTGGTGTGGTTGCAGCAATTTATTCACTTTACGGCAGCTTGCAGCAAAGCTTTGTTGCAAGCCCCGTAAACAGGCTCCCCCACTGGCACACAGTTAGACAAGGGGGGAGCTGGTCTAATGTGGTATGACTGACGCAAGGGACTTGTGTCAGAGGTTGTGGCTGGCATCCTTTGTGAACTGCAGTTGCTGCACTGATCGCCGCAAGTCGTTCCCTTGTGACCGACCCTCCGATGGAAGTCCCTTGCATTGCTCTAAGCCGCATCCTGAATCGGGCCCATAGTATCTGGTAAACGACATATAAACGTAACATGGGCTTAGGCCAGCTGTCACATTTACATTGTGAATACAGCTTTCACAGCTGAAGTGAGACTTCTGAGAAGTAGCACTTTAAAAGCAGCTGGGGCTACCATCTTTAATGCAGATCCACACTGATTACAAAAATAAGTAAAACCAGTTCTAAAAATGGTTGAATGTAATATCAGCATTGCAGTTGTGCATTTAAGGAAGTCAGAAATACATAGCTTTTAACAATTAGTATGGTCAAGAATCATCACAGCTAACAATAACTACTACTTTTAAAAAGAAAACTTTTACTTTTCTGCTTGCTGTCTCAAAGGTTTGCCCTGACACTTTAATTAGGTTAAAGGTGAGGATGGCATTTTCTTTGACCTTATAATTAGCTCATCTGTCAGTGATTAACCCTTTGGGTGTTAGGTCATGCGCGGAGATGATCTTGTAAAAGGACTGGTTTGAATTCATTCTTTAAATGGTAGCTGTTTATGTGTTGCTGTGACCTCCCTTTCTGGATGACCAAGGGCATGTAGAAAATGTCTAAAAATAGATCAAATTACAGAAAAAAGGACAATCCAACCATTGTCATCATTCAAGGGTAGCACTAGACCCATAGTTAAGCAGATATAATCTCATTGAGCCTAAAGGTGTTACCATACCTGTTTCTCTTAAATATCCAGTATAATTACAGGACAGCAGTTTCTCAGCAGAAGCTTCTTCAGTTAAGTAAGCATTAACGAATGACAGGGTGTGCTGATAATCTGGATTAACGCATGCCTTGCGAGTGCCTTCACAGCACCCAGGGCAAGTGTTAATCCACGTCATCAGCACACCCTGGAGTGCGTTAATGCACTTATAACAAGGGGTGAAAGATTTATTTTAAAAAATGCCAGGAAAGAGCATTTAATTTAGTAGAAATACTGCTTTTTTTAAGGATCTTCTCCCGCCGTGAAAAATAATGCCATATTAACACACTGCTCCCCAGAAACACACATAGTGAAATATGCCTCAATCAGGTCCGGAGAGACTTTGTACTCCCCTGCTCTCTGTGCGTGCTACCGGACAGCTGCAGTACTTGCAACACTGTCATCTATACCCAGTACACCAGGAGACATGCAACGGACAGGATATTGTGCCGAAGACAGGTCAAGTGGAGCCACAAGTATGTGTCCTGTCTCTGCACTTTACTGCTACCTTGTGGTTTACTGCTACCTCCGTGACCTTTGCCTACAACTGGGGAACTGCGGCCGGTATGACTGTGTGGCTGGTACACTCCATTGCACTTGCTGTATGCTTCACTGTGCCAGCCCAGGTATGACATTCTGCCACTGCGGCACCTTCCTTCTCATTGTAGCTCTCTAGTGTGACTGCAGATTCCGGGTGTCAGTAATGTGAGAGTAGTGGTCGCCGCAAACTGTGCATTAATTACCACAATCTGTGCCACTGCAAGTGATGCTGGTGTGTGGTGCTACTGACTCTGTGGTGCTTGGTGCATTCCCTCTGAATACTGCTGTGTGTTACGTCCCGTGTGGTACTCTTTCAGCTGACTCAGACAACCCTCTTGCCCACCTGTGCCGCTGGAACCAGAGGAGTACAATGCAGCATGGTCACTGCACCCTGCATCTCCCTTCAGTCCCATGCCCCCTTCCTCCTGTACAGACTCAATCCATGCCACGGCAGTGACATGAAAAAAAAACTGTCACAGCCTGCTGCCCCACGATGAACACTACCCTAGAGCACATGGACATTGCACTTGCAACTGGAGCAGTAGAGAGTTGCACGGTCACTGCGTCCTGCATTTCCCTTCTGATCCCTGTCATGGCACTGACATAACAGAACCACTCTCACAGCTTGCTGCCTCAGGATGAGCACTGACCATTTGGGGCTCCGAGGTCCAGTGGGAAGTTGGGTGGCAAAAGACACAGCCGCAAAGTGATCTATGAAAGTCAGCCAACTGCACAGGACTCCATGTGCCATGTGGTGTCCCAAGTCCACGGGGTGGGTGAGTGGGTTGAGACGAACATCACCCAGGAACAAGATGTCATGGTGATGGGAGGAGGGGTCCTTTCTGGAAGTTTTCAGTCACACCACTGTCACAGCCTGCTGCCCCATAATGAACATTACCCGTCAGCACATGCACACTACACTTGCAACTGGAACAGTACAATGCCACACAGTCACGGTAACTGCGTCCTACATTTCCTTTCCGATCAGTGTCATAGCACAGACATGACAGAACACTGTCACAGCCTGCCACATCAGGATGAGCACTGACAATTTGGTGCTGCGAGGTCTGGTGGGAAGGTGGATAGCATAAGACACAGCCACACAGTGATCTGTGAAAGTCAGTGACAGTAGGTCTCTGATACTTTGCTGCTGCGGCCGAGCTGTCTCTATTCCACTCCACCACTGCTACAGTGTTATCCTTTGTGCCACACTGTCATGGCTCCAGGATGTCCACTGCAGTTTTGGGTTGACTCACTGAATGACCCACTTCTTACAGGAGGTCCCTATAGCTGGCAAGGTGAGTCATTACTGTGAGTGCTGCATGATCCATCAGGCAGCAGGCTGGGACAAACCGCAGTTGCCACCCCATCCTGCTAAGTGCCGGAATAGCATGGACTTTACTGGCACCTTGGGATTTTGTGTTTCCAGGGGTGGCCAGGGTCTGCAGGGTGGGTATAGTTCACCCTCTTATGGAAATGTGATGCCCCGCTGGTGAATGTGTTTTGCACTTGCATGTATTATTGGGATGGGTCGCCATTCTGAGAAGTGATCAGGAAGACACACCGCAGCTCTCTGACTATATAGATGTGATTGCGGACACACAGCAACATCAATCCTGCCACAGTGAACAGTGTGGGGACATTCACTAGCTGTACAGCAATATGGCACAGCTGTCCTGCATATCGCTTTGGCCACCATTTACGAGGTATAAAAATGGCTGCTGAGCTGTTTTTGGGAGCGTGGCATGAGAAAGAAGGACCATTGGCCTCGCCAGTCTTCCCCTGGTGGACCTCATCACCCTGACAGTGCAGATAATGTGGATTATCGCACTGTCAGGTGATGCTCATGGTCCAATCACATTAACTGCCTCAGCAACTCCATTTAATAAAGTAACTTATACTGCATGTGGACCCTCTTCTTCCGTCAGAAACCAGGTTTACATACACTTTATTCCTTAGCAAGCTCACACTAGTCATATTGTTCTAGCTAAAATGAATGCTCTGTGGTCAGAACAGTAATTTATTTTGTCAATAAAATGTTAGTAGTGACATCATCCTCTTTCTTGCATTCTGATTGGTCTGTACTCAAAGCAGATAAAACATGAAGCGTAATAGTTATAATGTGCTAGTTGGGTCACTATTCTCAGCAAATAACGTTACTGTTTCATGAAGCTAAAGTACTTGGCCCTCAACCTTGTGTTTTATTCACTCGACAATCATGTTATTGCCTTGTATAGTGACCCAGCTAGCACATTATCACTTAAACATGCACCCTTAGGCCCTGCCCGGGACCCACTGGCAGTGCATCATGCTGTTACCCAGGAGGCTGGGGTTTGTGTATAACACCCGGATTCCCACCTTGAAGTCGATGGGCAGCTAGACACATTGTGGAGGGGAGATGGTTGGCTCTTGGTAAGAGGTGCAGGTCACTCAACATTCTCACCCCAGGAATCCCTCAGCATGCTTGACTAGTGCAGCATGCCAGCTGGGTTCAGCTGCTCGGAAGGTGGAGACTATGCTGATGATGCCAGAAGAATTAGCCAATCAGAAGACAGTGAGAGGGAGTTGTGTGCTGCTGCTGCTGAAAACCAGTCAGATTCATTTCTCTGCTGACTGGACAAGTCTCCACGGACTAGCTCTCTTCAAACCTCTTCTGAAGTAAAGTTTTCTATCTTTCTACCTACTTTTTTCTCTTCTGTGCTGCTTTTTACAGTTTTTAGTATTTTTTAACACTTTTCTGCAGTTTCTTTAGTCTCGCAGAACCATGTTTTTTTACCGTGGCTTTCCATGGTTCCTGCCTTTTATTTTGAATAAAACAATACCGCATCTGAGGTAAAAAAAAAACATGATTTTAATTTTTTAAGTAATATCTTTTCCGCAGACTTTATTTTTAACAAGAATCGTGATTTTTACAGCTTTTTCTGTTTCCCTCAGTCATGGACCCCTTTTTACAGCGGTTCCACAGAACAGAGGGCTTTGTTTTTACTTTCATTTTCCCTTTGACAGCAGTTACTTTTGGTCTTCTGGCACTTTTTCTCCAGTCAGACCTTTTCAGACTGTTTTTCCTTTTTGATTAATTATTTACATTCCTGGTTGAGCTCTTGGCAGACTGCCACAACCTTGTTTTGTTTACCGTCACTTTGCTTCTCTGTGAGCATAATTTTTTAGCTCAACAGTTAACAAATGAGCCTTCTGGCTTCAATTATGACTTCCCAGTCTGCCTCTCCTTCTATAAAAAATTCAGAAGAGGGTCCGCTTCTCAGCAAAATCTAAAGAAAGGTCCTCAAGGACCCTTGAAAAATAAGTGTGATAAAAATAATAATAAAAGAATAATAATGACCAAGCCAAAATAAATTATATTCTCAGCAAGTTTCTGATTCAGGACCTGCTAAAAACATTTAGAGAAAAACATATCACTGCCCTTCCCACTGAAAAGTAAAGGGAGACGCCAGTGTTACATCAAGATATATCCTCTGTGGAAGAAATGCCAAAGGCTGGGCAATTATATCAGACTTTTCAAGCTGTGGGCATTCTCCTGGGTGCTTCTCCTACTCCTTTTACTCCAAATCCCTCCGACCCTGACCTAGGCCAGGGCATTTTATTTGAGGGAATTAATGATGAACAGGAGGCTGAATTCCTTAATCCTGATCTTCAGGAGTTTGGCTCATTCTGTAACAACAAGGAACATTTTTCCTCTCATTTTATCTTTGTCCAGCACATGGTGGACCTTCTTGGTCTTTCTGTTCAAGAGTCCACTGAGTAGGAGGAGGAGGAGGCAGACTTCTTAGATGTGATTGGTCTCCCTCTTGCCAAAAAGCTCCTCCTTCCAGTTCACACGTCCCTAAAAAGGGCTACTTTCAAACTACTTCAAAATTCTACCTCTAATCCAGGGACAGCCAATGGGGGAATGGATCCATTCACATATCTGGACTGTGTAGTACGGTACGGGCTGCACGCCCATTGGCTCATGCTGTGGACCAATGGGCGTGCAGCCCTACCATACGGTGTCAGTCGGCAGGCAGCGGGGCGGCTTGGGGTGGGGAGTTGCCGTCCGCCACTGACCGGGGGTTAGTGGGGTGGCGGGGCTCAGCGGGTGGGTGAGGAGGGGTATCGCTCGACCTCCAGGGTTATGGGGATTTGATTTATTTTACACATGCCGCAATCAGGCAGGATTCAGTCCACTGGACCACCAGGTTTATGGGGATTTGATTTATTTTACACATGCCCACGATCGGGCACGATTTGGTCCACTGGACCACCAGGGTTATGTGGATTTGATTTATTTTACATATGCCCACGATCGGACAGGATTCGGTCCACTGGACCACCTGGGATATAGGACGTGTATTTTAATTTACACTTGCCCGCGATCGGGCTGCGAGTGGTCCCCTGGACCACCAGGGATATTGGACGTGTTTCATTTTACACTTAAGACCGCGACTGGGCTGCGAGCGGTCCACTGGACCACCAGGGATATTTATTATTTTAACAGATGCCCGCGATTGGGCAGTGGGCGCTTTGCCGTGCTGTGCAGGGGGTGTTAGTCCCTGATGGCTGTAGTCTGACAGGGCGCCAGGTGCAAGTCACTGGGGATCGGCGCACCTGCATGCGAATGGGGCCATAATGACATGCAAATGGCCCCATTTGCACCTTGCATGCATTATGGCACCATTTGCATGTGCGCTTTTGAATATCGCGTTTTTGTGCCTAAGCGGAATGAAACTTGTGCTAGCGCATCCCCTGATCCCTCTGGCCACCTGCGCTGGCGCGGTGCCAGTGCACCATCGCGTGCGGGTGGCCAGAGTGCGATATTCAATGATGCTGTGCCATGGTGCAGCTCCGTTGAATATCACCCTGTCAACCCAGCACAGCCAAGTTGCACTGCACCAGGCTTGCGCCACAGCCTGGCGCCAGTCTGACTATCTGGGCCATGAGGTTCACTGGTCTGCACATGTGCAGAGCCTAGCCATTAGAGCTGCCGCTTTTTGGGCATTCGGTGGCCACCCAGATGCCTTCCAGTGATACCGACCCCTATGTTTACCTAACTGGGGTTAGACACCAGGGAGGCAAGTGAAAGCTAACTTTTGGTCTGGAAACAACGTTAAAAAGCACTGCTAAATCGTGGGAAATATGAATATTAAACAGGGACTCGTGAATATTAATTAACTAAATTGCAGCTCTTGGGGGCTCAGGCAAGTGGAGCTAATGACAGGCTCTTGGGGGAAGTAATTAATTGTTTGTGCAGTCGCTTAATAAGGGACAAGAGTCCCCATCCCTAACAGGGAAAATTACTTGATAAAGGTGAACATTTTGGCTCCCATAATCATTTGAAGTTGGGACTGCTTTGTACAGCATGGGACTGCATGGGAACAGCCCTTCTGATAGTACTCTGACCCCTCTTTTCAGCCAATCAAACAACTAGGTGCCCAAAGACTGTGAGAGGGGAATACTGGGAGAGGGAGTTCACAGTTTCAGGCACCAAGAGACTCCAGCAATGGCCCCTGAAGTTGCCAAACTGGTGCAGGAACAGAATGGACTCTACCAGCTTTGAAGGCACTCTACGGAGCCAGGGACGGAATCTGTTAACCCCTTCTGAGTGGGGCCCATGGTCTCAGGAGGTCACCGGCACTTGCTGGGGTGCTAGGGCACTTGCGACCCTTGTGGGAGCTGGGCCGTGAGCCACTCAAGGTCTGGGCTTTCTGGGCCTGGAGTGGTCCTGCATTTGAGCTCTGCAATGGGCCAGAAGAGGCTGAAGGTGACAAGCAGCTGATCTTTAATCAAAGGGACAAGCTGCAAGACCTTCAATCAAGATCCCGCCTTCTGAGAGAGACCACCCTCATCTTGTGGCCCATTGCTGTGTCATGGATGGAGCTCCCCACTCTCAGACTAGTGATGGATCCTGCCTCAAGGTCCCACTGTACAGCTGTAAACCATGAGTACCCAGGGCTTGCTCCCGGGATCAAATAAGGAAGTGTTTAGTTTAATTTTAACTTTCATTCTACAACATCCTAGGGCCCCAACAGCCAGCCAACCTGCGGCAACATCCAAGCCTGCAACTAGTGGGTACCCCAGGGGACACTCAGTATATAACACTGGTACCAGTGAGGGTGGGCAACCAGGGGTGGACTGGCCCGAGGGCCCATGTTGTTCTGGTTTGCTACTTCACTAACAACCTTTTCCTCCTACAGCTATCTGTCATCCAGGTACCCCATCCTAACTTTTTCCCCCAATAAAGCTGTCACAGAAGTCCCTTCTGTGATGCTTGACCAGCTGGTTATGATTATTGTGTGATATTTGTAATATAAAAATATAGTATGTGATTGTCTCACATAAGAGAGCCTGTGCTCCATGGGTGCCCCTCCCCCCGGGTTTCAGTGAAGCTACAGGATATGTGAACTGACCAGGGGATGTGTGAAACTGACCAGAAAAGGAAACCTAGAGTTTCCTGTCTGTTCTTAATTAAGGCTCTAGCCATCTGCCAGAGGATAAGCCTAATAAACTTTTATGATTTCCTAGAAGAGTGTATTGATAACAGCAATGTGTTAAAATATCATAAACCCCTTTGATCTCCTTGGGAAAACAGGAACCAGCCACCAGTTCAAAGGAAAGGCTTGATTAAAGATTGTCATAATTTAGGAAATGTCTTTCTTCCTTCTAAAGTCACATTATTTAAAATACCTCCTGATAGGAAATCATTTTTTGTAATTTTATATTCTAAAAGGAGGAGCTAGATGACTCACAGAAGGGTGTGGAAACACAGAGTTTAAACTGATACTTGTATCTGAAATGTTGTCATATATCATCTTGGGACTCTAGAGAGACACAACTCGCTGATCTAACTTTAAAGGCACTTACAGAGGTAATACATTAGACAGAAAAGATCTAAATGTATTGTGGTAGGAGTTTGTTCTGGCTTTCCTTTTTTCTTTATGTGATTGTGATGCTCTTTGATATATTGTTCTGTGTTTACATTTTCATATTTTATCATCTCTTAAGTAAAGTACATTTTCTTAAGATACTGCCTGGGTGTGTCTTCCAAGTTCTTTTTGCATGTGATGTATATGTGGTTAAGTCTGACAGCTGTTTGAAGGGCTTGATGGTGTTACTAAACTGGGAAATGGTAAGAATATACCTAAGGTCTCTCATAGAGTTAAAAGGGTTCATTTTGGAACCCTGGCTTGGTGCCCCTGCCGAATGATTGTACCGCAGTCCCCATAGAGGGTACGTATCTGAGCCTGTACATTTGGGTATGCTAGCATAAGGTTCACAGTTTGAATCCCCCCAGAACTTGAGAATAAAGGTGATTCAGACCCAAAACCAGACAGGAGGGTTACCCTGTCTGTTACCTGTTAACACTATTGCACTCTGAGGTTGGCACTGTGGAGCAGAGGGCCTGACCTGCGAGTGCGTTTGTGACACCTTCTACTTTTAGGGGTACCCCCTGATGTGGGGGAGGACACCATAGAGAAGCACCTGTCCACAGTAAAGGGACTAGGCAAGATGAAGTCCAGGATAAATTGCTTGATTCTGAAGAAAGGATGCTGGTTGTATTAATGGAAAGTACTAATGCCCTAGAAGCTGCATGGGTACCTGAGGCTTTGGTGGCTGAGAGGTTAGCCAAGGCCTGGCCCATTGTCACATCGTTTAGTGTAATTGCCCTGGGGAAAGGAGACAGGGGACTGGGCACTCACTCATGTTCCCCCAAAATGAGAAACCCCAACCTGGTCATGTACCGGTGGCTTTTGACTCCTACTGTAAGTTCAGGATGTTCTCAGGAGTTAAGCAAACCCCAAACAGTGAGGATGACTTGGAGGCATGGATTGATTGCACCACCCCGTTAGTGCAGGATTGGCAGTGCTCAGAGATTGAGGAAAGGAAGCACTTGGCGGAGAGCCTTCGTGGACCTGCTGTAGAAGTCATTTGCTCCTTAGGGGCCATGGACCCTGATGCCTCAGCTCAGGTATACCTAACAGCCTTATAAAGTATTTTTGGTAGCCCAGAGTCTGGCGAGGACCTTTTGTGGAAGTTCAAGACCACCCGTCAGTGAGAAGAGGAATTTCTTTCTGCTTTTCTAACCTGGGTGGAGAGAGGACTGAAAAAGGCATTTAGGAATCGAGGAGTGGCGCCTCAAGATTTGAACCGTGTGAGGTTAGAGCATGTGATAAAAGATGCTTGTCACTTCACTCTGTTAGTGCTTCAGCTGCATCTAGCAGATAGGAAAAGCAACCACCCTCCCTATTGGGTACTAGTGTGGGAGGTCAGGGAAGCCAAGAAGGAGTAAGGGCAATGGGGAATACAGAGGGCCTCAGCGGCCGTTACCCAGGTAGGAAGAGAGGTACCCTCTGGTGAGATACAGAAGTTGAAAACTCTGCTGAGGGAGTGTAAGGATGCGGTTACACTGGCCAGTTTGTCAGTGAATTGGGTTAGCTGAGCCCAAGGGAATGAGTAGGATGATCTCCAGCACAGGCCCCAAAACGTTTAGCAGTGGGTCCCCAGTGCAAGCACCCCACCGAGGTTGGGTTTAAAGCTCAGATGGACAAGCTAGCTAGAAGAGTAGCTGAGTTAGAGAGGGCGGGGATACCGGTTATGGCCCATAGCAGTGAGAGGACCATGGAGTGGGGCCCTGTAGTCCTTAGTGCTCCGGTGGCAGTGTCAGGAACACACCTCACTGCACCAACCAGGTAGCAACATCGGGAGGTGATCATATGCCTTTGTTGTGGGAATGAGGGCCATGTAAGAAAGGGGTGTCAGATGCCATTGAACTGTGCCCCTGCTAGAGACAGGCCACCTGAGAGTTCAGGCCAGAATTAGGGAAACTACTGAGGGGCTCAGTAAAGGAGCACACGGGGCCCTTGGCAGGTCAGCTCCATGGCTCACACAAGACCTCTACACCAAAGACCACCACATCCGCCTCAGGCGACGTGCAAGTTGGTGGGGCCGTCAACTGAAACTACTGTCACCATTAGTGGGATTCCTACAGGAGCTGTCTTGGATAGCGGTTCCCAAGTTACCATCAATTTTCTGTCCTGGTACGACCAGCATTAGTCTCACATCAAGCTGCAACTGTTAGAAGGACTACATGTGTCAGGACTCAATGAAAAATCATATCCCTACCTTGGTTACATCACGGTGTGGATCGGCTTTTCCAACCAAGGTGACTGGTGTGCGAGAAGCCATGGAAACCCCGGCTCTGATCTGTCCTGAGTCTGGAATCTATGACAGAGTGCCTGTGCTGGTGGGCATGAATGCCCACATGTTCGGGCACTTAGCCTAATTATGTCAAGCCCAAGAAGCTGAGAGGGAAGGTAATGACTGTCCCATTCACCCACTGATCAGAATGGCCTACAAGAGGTAAAGAATGTCCCTTGCAGAGGAGCCTGATAATCCTGTTGGAATAGTGTGGAGAAGAGCCGGGGAAGTGATTGTACTGCTGCCTTATGTGGAGTGTAACATTAGTGGAGTAATGAGGCTGAAAAAGGATGTAAAGAACCAGCTCCTGATGGTGGACACCCATGAGGAACATGGGCTACCTATGGGACTGTTAGTGAAGACCAGCGTCCTCCCTGCCAGAGCACATGCATATGTTAGGAGGATTACTGTTCAGGTGAGGAATGTTACGGACTGTGAAGTGGTGGTGAGAAGAGGTCAGATCCTGGTGAGGGTCTAATGTGCAGATACAGCAATGCAAACCACTGCAGTGAAGGGAGGTGCTCCAACTGGAGTTGATCCTGGACTATTTGATCTGAGTGACTCCCGCCATCCCGGAGGAGTGGAAGGATAGAGTTCAAGAGAAGCTGGCGGCATGAACAAAGGCATTTTTCCTGCATGAGTGGGATGTGGGATGTGTGACCGGAGAACAGCACCATGTATGGCTCACTGATGAACGCCCCTTCAGGGAACGAGCCAGGCGGCTTACTCCAGCTGAGATAGATGACGTTAGGCAGCACCTCCAGGAGATACTTGCTGCCGGATTATCCAAGAGTCATGGAGCCCTTATGCATCACCTATTGTCGTGGTGGGGAAAAAAAGTGGAGCCGTACGTATGTGTGTGGACTACTACACTTTGAACAAGCGTATTTTGCGGATCAATACACCATGTCCAGGATACAGGATGCATTAGACTGTTTGAATGGCAGCCAGTGGTTCTCGATCCTGGACTTAAGGAGTGGCTACTATGAGATCCCTATGGCCCCACAGTATCGGGAGAAGACAGCCTTCATATGCCCCCTTAGATTCTTTGAATTTGTCTAGATGCCACAGGGGATTTCAGGCACCCAGGCCACGTTTCGGTGCATGATGGAGAAAGCTGTGGGGGATATGAACCTACTGGAGTGCCTAGTATATTTGGATGATATTGTTGTATTTGGAAAGACGCTGGAGGAACATGAAGCTTGGTTAGTTTATTTAGTTTTTTTTATTTATGACTTTGATAACCGGGTAGGTACACTGATCCCAGGGACCATTTTCAGGCACAACCCGGGCCAATACAATGGCACAGGAGCAACGTAAAGCAAAATATAAAGAATTGGGAAGCCAGTTAACACAATGATGCCAATGAGACAAAGAAAACAACAATAGTCCAGAACAATATAAGGTACAGAAACTTAATACAAGGTAATAAACTCATAACAATGAACAGCAAGACAAGGTGTCTGGTTACCATGGCAGACAAAACAAGCAATTTTACATGAAGATTAATTGGACTGACAAGAACAAGTGTAGAGGGAGAAACCCCTAAGCAAGGGAAAGGGAGAACCAAAAAAAGATGCAGGGGAGTAGAGGGGAGGGAGGGGGCATTGGCGACATAGAAACATGGGAAGGTCAACTTGGATAGACTCAAAGAAGTAAGTACTCAAGGTCCTGGACTGCCTGGTGGAGTTTGGCCTGAAGTTCCCATCGATAAGTGCCAATTCTTCCAGGCTTCAGTAAAATATGTTGGGCATATAGTCTCTTCGAAGGGCATCCAGACTGATCCCAGTAAAATTGAAGCCTTTAGCATCTGGCCCACACCCCAGACCTTGAACGAACTTCAGTGCCTGCTTGGCTTCTACGGGTATTATCGAAGATTCGTGAAGGACTACCGAAGTGTAGTCCAACCCCTTTAGAACTCATTACAGGGTACCCTCCAACCAACAAGAGCAAGACCTCCTCGCCTGGAGCCAAATCAGACCAACCTAAGTACTTCCAACCATCAGAACCTTTCAGCTCCAGGTGGACAGAGTTGTGTGACCGGGCCATTGAAGACATCATCTACTGCTTGACTCATGCCTGGTATTTGTTTATGCAGAGCTGCAGAAGCCCTATGTCCTCCACACGGATGGAAGCTTTAGCGGCCTGGGGGCAGTGTTGTATCAAGAGTACTCTGAGGTCTTGCACCCAGTAGCTTACGTGAGCTGGAGTCTGAACTCATCAAAGAAGAGATGCCTTGTCCACAGATTGGAGTTCTGCGCATTAAAATGGGCTATTGTGGACCAGTTCCATGACTACCTGTATAGGGCTAAGATCAAGGTGAAGACTGATAACAACCTGCTTACTTATGTGCAGACCACCGCTAAACTGGATACAGTTGGTCATAAGTGATTGTCAGCACTATCCACCTAAGATTACTATGTAGAGTATCGCCTGGCTTGAACCTTGTGGTTGCCGACGCCTGTTCAGGCAGTCCCCAGCCTACACAGGTGAGCACCCGGTTGGGAAAGAATAATTATTTATTTATTTATATTCACATCAGAATTACAACCCTTTGAGTCATGGACTCATTTCCAAAGGCTCCACATCAGTTAACAGGACATATACTGAATATACAGGATATAAAAAATAACAGACATTTACATGACAGACTTAATTACAGGCAATAGGAATGTACAGAATAAAAAATTCAACAAGAAAACATTATCATACACAGCTGACACTGTAGTCCTATACATGGTGGTAGCTAGGCAGTTTATCATAGTGTAGGTACAGTACACAGACAAGTTGCATAAGATGCTGCCTATGAGAGACATTGTCACAGGAGAACTTAACTTCGGGCCCACAGTGGAGTAGGAGGCTCAGGTGGGTCTGTGACCTCACCGATTGAGCACACATGCATCTGTGGGTGGTAAAAATATGGTTCCTGAGTGCAACCTTAAAAGGACCTATTTTAGGGAGGGTGGCAATTGAGGTGGGGAGGACGTTGAACCAGGAGGGGGCCCTATAGCAGAAAGATCTTTGTGCAAGTGATGTCCTAACCCTAGGGACCTGAAGAGCAGTCTTGGAGGTACTACGAGTGGAGACTGATGGGGTAGCAGGGTGGAGGGAAGTGGACACCCCGGGGGGGGGGGGAGAGAGAGAGACCAAGGAGTTTTTCTTTGCCAGAAGGCAGGACTGATATTGTAGTCTCTCCTCAAGATTGAGCACATAGCCAAGGAGTATAGTGTGCACGTATGGGTCCACCTGTCCACACTGGTCAGGTGCCAGCAGGCCTTGTTTATGGACATTTGGATTTTATTGAGAGTGGTGGCATTGACAGCTGCATAGACAGGGAGGCTGTAATCAACTAGGGACAGGAGTGAAGATGTGACAGCCAGACAGAGGGCTTCTGGTGGCAGGCACTCCTTATGACGGTAAAGAAGGCCAATTCGAGCATTAATGGCTGATGAGATCGTGGTGATGTGTGAGTGAAAGGTGAGAGCAGGTCAAATGTGATGCCCAGGTATTGATATGAGTGGACCTGCTCCAGCGGGTGAAGTGAGCTGGAAAGTATCTGGAGGGGCGAGTCTCTGGCCTTGCTTTGATGATGGGCAAATAACATAGCTTTGTTTTTTTGAATATTAATGACCAGTTTGCGGTCCACAAACCAGCTCTCAATCTGGTTGAAAGAGTGCTGGAGGGAGATCTGAAGTGAGGAGGGGTTCGGGTGGGAGGTGAAGAGGACAGCATCATCTGCATAGAGAAGAACCTTGCCAGAGCAAGAGCTGGGTAGAGCATTCAAATAAAGACTAAAGAGAAGCGAGCCCAGAATGGAGCCCTGGGGGACTCCTGAGTGGACAAGATGGGTGCTGGAGAGGGTGCTGTGTACTTTAACACATTGAGATCTAGAAGCGAGATAGCTGGAAAACCAGGAAAGAGGCCATTGGAAAATGAGTTGTAAGAGCGAGGCAAGTAGGAGGGAGCGACAGACCATGTCAAAGGCCTTGGAGAGGTCGATAAAGACAGCATAAGCTAGGTGACTGTTCTTAAGGGTTGCATGTAGGAAGTTGAAGAACTCCATGAGAGCTGTGGTTGTACTATGACCCAATCAGAAGCCATGCTGCTGTCTCCATAGCAGGTCATGGTTGGCCAGGTATTCGGTAAGTTGGTCTGCCACTATTTTTTCCAGGGCTTTGGAGAGTGGGGGAGAATAGAAATCATCCAGTAGTTGCCGGGAGAGGAGTTATCCCCACCTTTAAGTATGGGTGTGACGACTGCCGTTTTCCAGGCAAGAGGAAACTGACCAAGACACAAGGAGCAGTTTAGAAGATCTGCAAGCAGAGCAAGGACTACATCGAGGACCAGTCGAAGAAGCCTCATGTGTAGAGGGTCGTTACAGGGGCTGGTGCCACTGAAGGCTTTAGTCAGGTAAGGCCTGGCTTCTTGCGGTGTAATGGCGCACAGGTAGAAGGGTACGCAGAGGAGAGTTGGTGGCTGAGAGGGGGGAATCAGGTCAAAGAAGTTGCTAGGGAGGACTGTAGTGAGTGTCAGAAAAGGCAGTGTTGAGGCAGTCTGCAGTGCTTAGTGGGTCAGTGGAGATGATGCCATTCAAGTTCCGTTGGGCCGGGGAAGGGGAGTATGACTTACCATTTAGTTATTTTACATTGTCCCAGAACTTATAGGTGGTCCCCAGTGAGGAGGCCAGAGTAGATCTATAGTATTCAGCCTTGGCCTTACGAATGGTCCAGGTACATGTGTTGCGCTCAGCGCTATAGGCTTGTCTATCCGCCAGCTTACCAGAAGCAGTGGGTCTATGCCAGAGGTTATCTCTGAGTCATGGTTGTTGGAGGAGTGATGGTGTGACCCATGGCGCGTTATGTTTCTTGATATGGGTTTTGAAAATGGTACAAAGATGTCGCAGGCGTTGTTAAAGGAGCTGGTAAAGTAGTCGAGCGCCGCATCAATATTTGGGGCCAGGTTTATAGGGGATCAATCCCAGTGGATTAGGTACTACTTGAGTTTACTGAGATTATCAGGGCATAGGCGGCGATGGAAAACCACGCTGAGCACCGGTTTGGGTAGCAGACAGGACCAAGTGAAGAGTACCGGCGAGTGGTTGCTCAGGGAATTAGGATGGACAGAGATGTCCACAATTCTATGGGGGCGGTTGGTGAGGGGTGTAAGTGCCATTGGAGGAGTTTAACCTGGTAGACTGAGTTAGCAGTTGGGTTAAGACAAAGGCTGCGAATGAGTCCTTGACTTGGGCTGCCAAGCTGGCAAGCCAGTTAATGTTGAGATCACCCTCCAGTATCTGCTCAACCTTGTGCAGTAGGTTGGAGAGATATTCAGAGAGCGAGAGGATCACTGAGCATGCAGTGAAGGCCTTATGTAAGAAGCTAGATGGCGAAGAGTTCTTCCAGCAGAGGACGCTTCCTGCCTGGTGAACTATTTGGGAGCATCAGGAAGTTGTGTCCCTGTTGCCTACTGCTGTCTAGCTGCCCTGGACATGAGATCCCTGCCTCAGCTGACTTGAAAAGGGAACAGAGAGCCAGCCCTGTCACAGGGGAGATATTTGCGTATTCCAACATCACGGTGATCAGAACCAAGTGGATGCTGTTTACCCCCCAGCCAGACTTCTGTTGCGAGAGTGGCCAAAACTATGGCTAAAAAGGGGACTGCACTATAGGGAGACTCAAGATCAGCAGGGGGCACCCCATGAGCAGTTGGTGTTACCCGAACAGCACATAAAGACGGTGCTGAAGGCCTTGCATGACGATATGGGTTGCTTGGGCACCGCGCACACCCTGGACTTGGTCAAGAGAAGGTTCTACTGGCCGGAGATGGGAATCAATTTTGAAACTCACTGCAAGAGTTGCCGGAGATGCATACAAGGGAAGGCACTTCCCCAGAAGACTGCTCCATTAGTCAACATATGTAGAAATGGCCCAGTGGAGGTAGTGGGCATTGATTTCCTCACCTTGGAACCAGATTCCAGCAACATCTCCAACATACTGGTAGTCACTGACCACTTTACTAGATACGCCCAAGCTTACCCCGCCAAGGACCAGAAAGCTTCTACCGTGGCAAAAATACCGGTGAAGCTTTTTGTGCACTGTGGAGCCCCTCAGAGAGTCCACTGGGACAAGGGGCCTGACTTTGAGAACCGACTCATCAAGGCAGTCCTGTCATTGTGGGGCATTAGGAAGTCTCAGACTACACCGTACCATCCCCAAGGTGACCCTCAACCTGAGAGATTCAACTGAACCCTGCTGGATATGTTAGGCACCTTGGATCCCTGAGATAAGCGCACCTGGAGTCAGCGAGTGAGCACCCTGGTCCATGCCTATAACTGCACTTGGAATGGTGCTACGGGGTTCTTTCCATACCAGCTCATGTTCAGGAGAGATGCTCGCTTGCCCATGGCTCTGTGCTTCGGGGTCTCAAGCGATGATGTTGGAGTGGGTGACTACTTGCAGTACATGAGGAAGTTAAAGCAACAATTAGACAATGCCTACTATCTTGCTTCAGAAATGGCCACAAAAAGAAACCAGGCTAACAAAGACCAGTATGATAGAAAGGTGCGGCCTCAAGATCTGAAGCTGGGCAGCAGAGTGTTACTTCAGCGCCTAGGCCTACCTGGGAAACACAAGATCGCTGCCTGGTGGAGGAGCACTCTGTATGTATTGATGTAAAGATTGGAAGAACTGTCGGTGTACAAAATATGACCAGAAGGAGAGACTCGAGGGCACAAGGTAATCGAAACCATTTGCTTCCCATCAGAGACCGAGTAATGGACACAGAGACTGACTTAGAAGATGCTACTACACCCACAACCACTCAAGCTGCTGCATACAGAAGACAAGGGCATAGGAACAGTGATGCCATGGAGGCTGGGCCTGCCCAGGTAGAGGGGGCAACTGATCCCTACAGAAGGTAGTTATGTGCCCTGTTGATGCTAAAAGAGTAAGAGTCTTTCGGCTCAAAGGTATTAATCTGAACCTGAAATAAAAATAAATAAATAAACCCCTTTGGTCTTGAGGGAAGCAGGCCAGAAGAAGGAAAGGGAGGTGAGAGAGTACACAGGGAGAACCAACTCAGGAAAAGTGTACTATGTGGGCCCAAGGGCTCTGTAGAGTAATACACTAAACACATGGGTACCGCCATTTCAGGTGGTCATTGACCTGGTCAAGGGTAAAAATCACTGCACTGTATATAATGTTTCCCTGTTTTACATGGTTATTGTATTATAGATAGGATTCAGTTGTATAGTTAGAAATGTTATTGTGTGTTAATGTTTAACTGTTTTAGTACTTTACTCTTAGGCTTGGCATGGAAGCCAAGCATTCAAGGAAGGGGGGAGTGTAACCCCCCTCCGGGGCTTACCTTGTTTCCGGTGGCTCCCACTGGTGATTCCAGCCTAGTATGGGCTGCGGGGGTTAAAAACGTGGAACCGGTGTCCTCTGGGTTGTTTACATGAGGTTCGCTGGTCTGCAGATGCACACAGCCAAACTGTTTAGGCTGCTGCTCTTTTGGGCATTCTGGTGGCTGCCCAGATGCCTCCCCAGTGATACCGACCTCTCTGTTCACCTAATCAGGGGTCGGACACCAGGGGGTGACTATCTTGTGTTTCTGTCTCCGCAGTACTGTAGTTAGGACTTTATCTTTTCATAATACCTTAATATTCTATAACAGCAGTTACACCATTCTGGTGAATATCAAGGAAAGATATGACTGCTATCATGGAATATCTTGGAAATATCTTGGGAGATGTTCCCTTGATCCCCTCTGTTCAAGTTAGGAACTGGTCATTGTCCTTGATGACAGTTTGACACTTGATGCTCGGTTATCGGCCGTTGTCTAAAGTGGTTTCTATCATCTTAAGAACATTGCCCTGATCTGAGACCCTATATCAGCTGTTGACCGTGCCAGCCTAATACACGCCTTTGTCATGTCTAGGTTGGATTATTGCAATGCTCTGTACCTGGAGCTATCTGGGGGCAACCTCCACCATCTGCAGCTGGTGCAGAATGCGGTGGCCAGGCTGTTGACGGGTGCATCGAGATTCGATCATATCGTGCCTGTTCTCCGCGGACTGCACTGGTTGCTGGTGAGGTGGAGGATTGCTTTCAAGGTCGGATTACTGACCTATAAAGCCTTGCACTGCCAGGGACCAGACTACCTGCAAGACCTTCTGGTTCCTCCTCTCCTGGCTTACTCTCTCTCTCTCTTCCTCTGAGGGTTGCCTCCTGGTGGTTCCCAGGGCTGGGCTGCCGAAGTTGGGTGACCAGGCTTTCTCTGTTGCCATGTTGGCTATGTGGAATTCACTGCCAGGTTATTTGAGGGAGGCACCCTTGGTAGAAGCCTTCAGGAGAGGACTGAAGACAGTTTTATTTTGTCAAGCGTATGATGGCATATAAGTGAATATGATTAATTTTGCTGACTGTCTTATTTTAAGGTTATTTTAAGTTAGATACAGTTTGTTTTTATTTACTCTGCAATGTCATCTTATTGATTTATGGTTGTGTTTTTAAGAATTGTACAGAGCTCCGAGCCTCTGGGATAGGGCGCTATATAAAGTATCTGTCTGTCTGTCTGTCTATCTATCTAATATAAAAAGAAATAGCCATAGTTGCTGAGGAGAGGAGGCCAAAATGCAGACTTGAGGGGGCTACAGAGCTATTCCATTTCACAAATTTACAGTTCTGCCTTTGATTTTATATTTCTGAATATTCCTTCTAAATCATCCTTTCTTGCCCATTTATGTTGTCTAGGTCTTTCATTCTTTTTTATACAGTATATTTAGTAACTTTATCTGATCAAATGGAGTTCTTCCTTTTACTAACTAGAGAAGAGTTATATCTTCTTTTAATCATCTTTTTTTGCACTATCTACAGTTTGCAGGAGCTGGTTGTGCAGAAAAATGCAAGGGGTTTGGCAGAGTCTTCCTTGACAGAGTGTCAGCCATTCAGGACGAGATCTCCACAGACAGAGTTTGGCTGGCAGTGCTCCAAATGTTGACTTCATAACTATCCCATATTTATGGGCAGAGTTCTAGCCGGTAACTTGTAAACAGGTGCTCCTGGTGATAACTGAACTATGACCCACCTACTGTGCTTTGGATCTTGCACCTGACTAGCTTGTGACCAGGTGCCATGAGGCTCTGATTCCAGTAACTGTGGTGATTGTCAGGTACTCCCTTGATAAGGGTTGTTTTCCAGTGATTCAGAAGAGAGCCATGGTGAGACCGCTCCTCAAAAAAACATCTCTGGCCCCTGATATTCTGGCAAATGACAAACCTATCTTGAATCTTCTTATTTTGGCAAAGGTAATCAAGAAAGTGGTGGTGCTTTAGCTTGAGACACACTTGAAAAAATTATAGCATCTATGGACCATTCCAGGCTTGCTTGAGACCTTGGCACAGCATGAGATCTGCCTTTGTCAAGATGCTGAATGTCCTCTCTCTCTAAGCAAGTGACATCAGGAAGCAGTCTATCATTGTTATTTTAATCACTCCCCAGCATTTGACACGGTGGACTATTAGATGTTGTGGGAGTGCCTGGAGCACTAGAGAGGTTGTGACAAGATGTCACATGGAGGTATGAGAGTTGAATGGTGTTTTGGTGGGAGCTGTATCATTTCAGTCATTTTTTGCTAGTGTGTAATCATGCTGCTCAACCTGCAACAGTGCAGTTCCATGCATGCCCCGACCAACTTCATCCAGTACTGAGCACCCCAACCCAGGTGGAAACACTGATCACAAGGCAGGAAGTTCAGCCCAACATTGGAACTGACTCTGCAGTGAGCCAAAGGCAGCCATAGGTAAACACTAGATAGCAATATTTCCAGAGGACGGTGGCAACCAGTGCAGCTGGGAGTGAAGCAAGCGGGTATGTGTAAATGGGCCAATAGATTCAATAGCTCCCTTTACTTCTTCTGTTTAAATAGGGGACGACAACAGTTGGTTAATGTGGTCAGGGACCTGTGGTAGGGATATACACATAGAAGACCATACACTGTTGACAGGATGGGGATACTTTTGAGGCATACAGGTCTGAATAGTACAGTATGTCTGAAATTCTGAATTAATTAATTGGGAAGAAGAGACCGTATGGCATTGTGCAGTGTGGGTAACCAGGATGTATTTTTCTGCCTCTCTTGCTCTAAGGTGGTGGGCTAGCAATTTACCTTATTGCAGACCCACCTCCCAATAGATATGGCTAAGGTGAAAGAGGGCATATTCAGTTTTGTGTTGCAAAGTCCTCAATCACGGCTCTGGTGGCAGTTATGAAGGGGGTAGAACTCATCTCATTGATCTTTTCAAGCCATGTGGGAAAATAATCTTGCTGGAGCAGGGTGATGTTGATGCACCATTTGTTCCTGGGTCCAGTGAATCTTCCCCATGCCACAGAAAAATGAACAGTACTCAAGAATTAGAATATTCCCCAGTGTCACCCCCCCCAGGTATGGACTACCAGTTAGTGTGATACAAAGATTACATCAATCTGGCTATATGCATCATGGAATAAAAAGTGAAGTCCTGCTTGTTGGGGTGCAGAGTTTTCCATATGTCCCAGAGCCCCATCTGACTATAGTTTTTCAAGGCTTGGGGGGCTACTGTCCCCACTGTTTAAATGCCTGGTCTAGTATGATCTAAGTCTGCATTTAGTACCAGGTTGATGTCCCCTCCCAGTATAATTCCAGTGAGCCCCCCAGGAGTTCCGTGAGTATTGATGCATACTGTAGGTACATAGAATTAGTCAAGAGGTAAGGACCATTTGTTCCACCTAGTCTACCCATTTAAACCTACCTATAGCATCCCCACAGACCCTACTTGATCTCCAGTTCTTTCAACAGTCCCTCATTCCTTTCCCCTAAGATTCTCTTCTGCCTATCCCAAGCTTTCTTGAACCCTTCCACAGTTTTTCCCTAACTACCTCAGCTGGTAACCTGTTCCAGGACTCCACCACTGTTTCTGTGAGAACTTTCTTATACCTCTCTTGAATTTACCCCCTCCAGCTTTATATTATGTCCCCTTATTCTTGAGCACATTTTCTTCTGAAAAATACTCCCAACATGTACCTTATTTATCCCCTTAAATGTCTCTGTCATATCCTGCCTCTCTCTTCTTTCTTCCAGGGTGTACATATTGAGTTCCCTCAGTCTCTCCTCATAGGTCTTCTGTTGAAGACCTTGCATCATTTTGGTAGCCCTCGTCTGGACCACCTCCACTCTGTCTACGTCTTTTTATAGATGTGGTCTCCAGAACCGTACACAGTTTTCCAGATGAGGTCTCACAAGTGACCTATACAGAGGTAACACTACCCCCTACTTTTGCTGGTTATCCTTTTCCCTTTGCAACCCAACATCCCACTAGCTTTCCCAACTACCTTGTCACACTGCCTGGCTACCTTTGGGTCATTTGAGAATATTACACCTAGGTCTCTCTCCTACTTGGCTGTTGTCAATATCACTCCTCCCATTTTGTATTTAGCCAGTAGATTCCTGGACCTCAAATGCATTATTTTGCACTTTTTCTCATTGAACCCAAGTTTCCATACCCTAGACCACTCCTCACTCCTTGAGTTTTCTCAGGTCTCTCTTCATCCTTTCCACACACACCCCCACCCCGGAATATCCACCTTGTTACAGATTTTGGTATCATCTACAAAGAGGCAGACCCTCCCCTCCAGGTTCTTTACAATATCACTTATAAATACATTAAAGAGGACTGGTCCCAAAACTGATCCCTGTGGAACCACACTGGTCACCCTCTTCTCCTCTGAGTTAACTCTGTTTACCAACGCCCTCTGTCTCCTATGCCCTGACCAATGTCTTACTCAGTTTAACACCTTTGGACCCACTTCTAAGCTCCCCAGCTTAATAGTCTCCTATGTTGGATGGTATCAAATGTCTTACTGAAATCTAGGTATGCCACATCCACTGCACCACCCTGATCTACTTCTTTCATCACCCAAAGAAATCTATCAGATTCATTTGACATGCCCTCCTTCCTGTGAACCCATGCTGTCTCTGATCTTGTTACCCATTTGATTCAAGATAATCCACTAGCGTCTTCATCAACAATGATTCTATTAGATTCCTACCACTGAAGTCAGACTGAGTGGCCTATAATTTCCAGCATCCTCCTTTGTACCACTTTTATGAAGGGGTCTACATCTGCCCTCCTCCAGTTCTCTGGTAATACACCTGTTTCTGCTGAGCTGTTGAAAACGACTGTCAGAGGCACAGCCAGTACCCCTCTGAGTTAATTCAATACTATAGGATGTACCCTATCTCATCCCATTGCTTTGTATATTTTCAGACTGACAAGTCCCTCTAGTACCCTCTCCTCTGAAAAAGGACTGGTATCCATTTCCCTCCTTATGTAGCGCATATTGCTTTTCTGTGGCCCTTCCCCTTCTTCCTCCACCCTGAACACCAAACAACACTATTTGTTTACTATGTCTGCTTTTTCCTGGTCTCCCTCTGTGCAGTCCCCCCCCATCCCTTTTTTACCTTACAATTCCTCCACTGGTCCTCCTCTTTTCACTTATATACCTAAAAATGTCTTGTCCCCTTTCATTTCTTCTTGGGCTCTCCTCACTTCAGTTTTTGCCTTTGCACTCCATTTTTTTCCTGCTTCACTCTGTTTCTGCAGATACACTTCCCTATCCTCACCTGTCCATGTCTCCTTATATCTTCTGAATACCACATGTTTAGCCTTAACCTTTCTAACCACCTCTCTCGAGAACCACAGTTGTCTGTTTTTCCTCTTACCTTTACTCACTTACCTAACACAGAGGTTTATAGCCTTCAATGTGGCACTCTTTAATTTCGCCCACGGTTCCTCCACTCTGTCTAGGTCGTCTTCCCCTGCCAGTTCACCCCTTAAGCATTTACTCATCTTTACAAAATCTGCCCTCCTAAAGTCCAGGACTATCACCCTAGTTTGGTTGGAATCTGGGTTTGTCCTTATATTGAACCACACTGTATGGTGACCACTGGTCCCCAAGTGTCTTCCACTCTGTTGTCTTCCACATTCTCTCCATTTGTAAGTACCAGATCCACTATAGCCCCATCATGAGTGAGTTCACTGACTAGTTGTCTGAGGAATGCCCCCCATAAAAAGTCCAGGATGCCCCTGCTTCTAGTTCATGCTGCAGCTGGGAGACTTCAATTCACATCCGGCATATTGAAATCCACCACAAGCAGCATTTCCCTTTTTCGGCCATTTTGCAATGACTTCCACTAGTTCCCTGTCTAACTCCTCACCCTGTTATGGAGGGTTGTATATCACATCAGTGCGAATGATGGCACCATTTCCCTTATTCAGGGTGACCCATAGTACCTCTGCCCCACCTCCTGTATTCCCTGTAACTCTGTCGCCTTAATGCTTTCCCTTATGTACAGCAACTCACCCTATCATTTTTTACCCTTTCAGTTCTTTCTAAACTGATTATAACCTGGTATTGCTGTGTCCCAGTTGTGGTTTTTATTACACCATAACTTGTTAATGGCTGTTACATCAAGGTTGGCCTGCGCTATAATAGCCTCCAGGTTTGGAATCTTATGTCCTAGATTTCTATCATTTGCACACATGGCTTTGCAGATTTAATTGCTATGCTGATAATTTAATTTTTGTTTCTCTTTTTGCCATCCTTTTTACCCACTCTGTCTCTGATGCTTGTATTCTTAGCCTTTGGGGAAATGACTGTTTTTACCTTCCCAATGTCTTCCTCCACCTCCTCCCCAGCTAATTTAAATGTTCACTGAAGTAACATTTAAATCTTCCACTGAGGACTGTGGTCCTTCTCTTGGACCTCTTGAGTCAAAGAAGGTGGGTTCTGGATTATTGTGAGCATATAAGCTTTCCAATACTATGAGCTTGCCCTGACAAGAGTCTTTGAGAAGTATCTCGCTTCTCTTTGTCATGAAACTCACAGTATATTCCCAGTTGAGCCCTTTTTTGCACAGATTGCTTTACCTCTTTGCTTCTTGGGAAAGCATTGTGATAAGAAGAGCCTACCCACATGCAGCAGAGGCATTTCACCTCCCCCTCTGTAAAGTGTGTTTCCTGGAGAAACACAGCATCACATTGGATGTCCTTTAATTTCTTGAGCACCTTTTGGCACTTAATTGGACAATTTAGTTCTCTGGTGTTCTAGGACACTATTTTTAGATGGTCAATGGTTGCCATTTTACCTTGCAATGGTAATTCAATGCTTGTGATGTTATTACCCCCTGCCCCCAACCCACCTCCCCATGTAAAAAAAAACAGTAATATAAACACTACAATAACATCAAACCCCAAAACTGCAATATTAACAAGAAGTAAAAAGTCACTGTCAAAATGTGAAAACTGGAGAGCAGTTGGCACCTTCTCAGTAAAGGCCTAAGAGCCCTTAACTATGTTTACACTGAAAATGAAATAGAAAAGTAAAAGGGCTTAAAGAAAATTTACACACTAAGTGAGTGATTCCATCTGGCTGAAGCATGCTAAATATTGTCACTAACTGGCAATAAAGAACTCTAATTAGCCATCACTTGCACAGAACCTGGGATAGAAACTCCAAGAGAGTGCTCAAGCCAACTTTGGTTTAGATATACGAAGATATCTTAGGTGAGTGTAACCCCCTTGTTCCCCGGGGCTACTAGAATCCCACTTAGAATCAGTGGCAGGCAGGGAGAGGCAGCTCAGAGATGCCAGTTAAATGGGTTTCACACTGTCACCTCTGTTTTCAATTTCAGCTGAGCTGGTGTGATGATGTCACCTTAGAATTCTCAGCAGCATAAGCCACAATGGAATGCTAACTGCAGGGGTTAGCAGTAGAATGTTGGGAGGGAGTCAGTAGTCTGAGATTAGTAGTCTGTGTGAAGAGTCAAGAGAGAGGAGTGCATGAAGGCAGCTCCTCAGATTCAGCTCTGAAAGAGCTACTTCAGAAGAAGTGGTTGTGTGTTCTCACCCTAGAGAGGCACAGACCAGTTGTGAAGTGGTAGAGACCGTTCCTAGAAGGTTTTCCAGTGCCCCATCCTTGGGGGTATGGGGAGAAATTCCAGGATTCAGGGACAATTCCCTGGTCCAGCCTGGAGAGGGTAAAGCTGCCTGAGATTCATTTGTTTTGTGAGTACCTGACACATTTTGTGGAAATCCCTGGGGCACCTGCATTCCGGTGGTGAGTTTTTCTCTGACAAAGGGATTCTGTTCACCAAGGCTGTGTTTCTTGTAAAAGTGTCTTGTCTACTGTGGGGTCTAGGGAGACTTGCCAAGTACAGAACTTTTAGACTGTGTATGATTTAAAAGCATCCGCAGCAGGTGGGGTCTAGAGTAAAGACATAGCCACGTACAGAACTTTTAAAATCAGAACACCTCCGTAGTGTGACAAGTATAATGTTAAATGTGCAAAAACAGTTCAAGACAGCATCTACAAGAGTGTTTCAGAGAAAGGTGTTGTAACCAGATGAATGGCCGAGTATAGATTTGGGAGCAAAAGGTGGGAGACCCCCCCCCTTCTGGAGTAACCAGGTTTACCTCTCCGGGTTCAGTTTGGGCACCTTTGTTTTCTCTTGGCGCACTTGACCAATACCTGAGGAAAGCATCCAGACATGGGATTTTGGATTTCCCTGTGAGCGGGAATGTGCTTGTGGGTGGTTTAGGGAGCCACCAGTAACCTCCATGCAATATGGAAAAGTGTCCTAGTACTGGCTGGGGTGCCAAGTTAAGGGAAGGAAGAGAAGTGTACCAGTTTGGGCCGTGTGTGCCCAGCTTCGTTCAGAACCTGAGGGTTCGCTGGGTGTGTGTGCCCTGTACCTCAGTAATCTGCATTACCAGTGGAAGTAGCCCTGTGGGGTCCATTTTTGCTTTGTTTATTCTCTGTGATGTGAATTAAAGCCACACTCTAGAATCCCAGCCTGGTTTGGACATTATAGTTATTGTTTCCAGTGTCTGGATTTACTTGGGTGCCCCTGACCAGAAGTACAAATCTAGCATAAAGCTGAGCAAATGTTTTCTCCCAGGGACCCAGGTTGATGGGCATGCTAAATGATCCCCCCAGGTGTGAGCCAGGTAGTTGCCACACTTGGTTTGCCTGTTTAAGGATGGCAGGCTCCGAAGTAGAAGTATGGGTCAATAGAAATGTATTCGTAGTGACAACCCCCACCCCTCTCGGTGGCGCCTTGGTTTGAGAGGAGCAGCCCTGCTAGTTGGACAAGGGGGTCCGGTGGGGGGAGGTTACATGATGATGTAGTATGTGCAGTGATGAAAGTGAACAGGAATGCACAGGAAATTGGTTCCTGTACTTTTTTTGCAGCAGGAACAGAGTTCCTGTACTTCTTCCCACTGCCACTGAAACTGAAATTCTTAATCCAGTAACATAATGACAGTTTCTGGGCCTGTGACTTGAAATCAGGGTTTCCATAACAACATTTGACTTGTACAACAATGCTATTTTCCTAGAAATACTTCAATATCTGTAATTATACAATGACAAGAAAGAATCCTGGCTTCTGATTGGTCAGTTGGCTGTCACAGGGATGTTATCCTGGCATAACCCCATGCTGATTGTTTGTAGGATATGGAGCACGCTCCTGACCTTTTTTTTTTTCTCTTGAGAAACAAAAATATTTTACACTAACAAAAACATTCTTTGAAATTATTTTTAACTATAAAACAATAAGCCATTGTATAATAGGAATAATGCCCTCCAGGTGGGTGTTATACTGAGATAACATCCTTCTCGGGTGTTGGACGCCACGCCGGTGGCCTCGGCCCAACCTCCTAAGTGGGATGTTATCCCAGCATAACACCCACCCTGTCAGGCATTATTCCTTTACTGAATCTACTAGTGTCCAAACAGAAAGACATGTCTTGACACAGCTATCCTTCAGATTGAGGCTGTTCATTCTGCATTTCACAGTTGCCAATGCCTGAGTTCCTGTACTTCTTGTCTACTACTTGCACCACTGAGTATGTGGGGATATGAAGAGCAAGCCAACTGAGAGCAGTTCATTCCCCTCAGTCCTGAGGATGTTACTGTGGTCATAACTCACATCAGTGTTTGCTGCAACTCTCCACAACAAGTGGGCTTGTGAAAGTAAAGGCCCAGAGAGGGGGACATTTGGCAAATTCCCTCCCTATTAATATAAGCTATAGGATGGGCAACACCAGGAAAAAAGAACAGTAATTAAATGATCTCAGTGATCAGTTACCCATAAATATCCTGAATACTGTATTTGGAAAAGTACAGGTTGAGCTGAATTGTCTGCCAGGGGACAAATATAGAACATCTTTCTGCTCCTTTTCTGTGTCCAGTGTTGAAATGCAGGCTATGCAGGTGATGGAGGAGTAAGGGGAGACATCTTGGTTGTGCCATAAGTGGGGAGGGGGGTTGAGGATGGTAAATACATGGTAGGCCTTGTATTGGGAGGTTGTGAGACTGTGAGCCTTGCACTAAGTACAAATATTAATATGGATAACGCTCCAAAGCACATACAAACTGCTCTATAAAAGACATTGTTGAATTTGAGAGATTATAGAACATGTGCTAAACAGAATGAATTACTCCTGTTGAGATGGGGGAGTTCGTGGATAAGGCCTCAGTGTGGTAAGATCCAGGCCATGTTCTGACTTGCCAAAGATGAAGCTGTCTAGAAAGTGGTAAATCTCCCCACAGTTACACATAATAATTCCCAAGTGTCTGTGCAGGCGCAATTTGCTGTTAATGGTACTGTACTCACCGTCTAAACTGAAATGTTCTGGCCCACCTGTTGCTCCTTCTCACTCACCCGCTGTTCCCTTTGGGGTGGCTGTGTCCATAGGAACTTCCTGCCTAACTGATGTATCGGCTTCAAATCTGAGGGATCATGCCGGGCTCAAGTGTTCCTGGAAAAAGTGTTGGCTTCTACAGAGGTCTGAAAGTATTCTACCTTGTCTTTGTATGTGACTGCAAGGATGACTGGGTACAGCAGAGAGTACAGCAAGTTTCTAGCTACTTTCACTTCTTTCAGTCCTAGCACCCTCCTTAGTATCAGTTCTTTATCAGTTTATGCCTGAGTAGTTAAATATCAGAGGGTGCGATTTAGTGTTTGCAATGTCCCTTTTGGCCCAGAGCACCCTAGGGACCCTATCCATTTTAAAACCGTTCTCCGATGGTTTTTGGCCAAGTCATATTGGCAAGTTGGAGCACAGGAATTGGATCACATCTTTGCCCTCACTGCAGTCTTGTAGGCCAATGATGCAGAGATTTTCTGGAGGTCTTGACTCTCCAGATCCTCCATTATCTTTTTTTCTCTTTTCTTTTTGCTCTTTTTTTTCCTCCTCTTGTCCAGTTGGCACCAATCTCCAGAACACCCAGTCCCATCACCCTGAAGTCCACCAGGACTTATTCGAGCAGCTGTCTGCCCCCAGGGCTTACCCCTTGGTTGGGTTGGTGGGATTCTCCAATCCTCACTGTTGATCAGGATCGGGTTCTGCTGGTGGGGCCCAGCTGGTCAGATGCAGGGCCTGCAGGTGTCTGGCATTATCCTGCCACTGGCTGGTGTTTTCTGGTTTTCTCCCAAAGGGGGAGCAGTGTGGCAGATGTTATTTTATTTTTATTTCATTTTAATGGTATCGGAATTGCAAGCCTTTGAGTCAGAGACTCATTTACAAAGGCTCCACATCAAGGAATACTAAAGAATGCGGACAAGACAAAATAACATAATATACAGTGAATATAAAATACAGGAAGAGAAATCCCTATACAAGGTGGTAGCTAAGGTTAAGATGCATGCTGCTTGCTCCTGTGTTGCATGCATCAATGTCTGCCATGCCCCCCTTATCTCCCCCATGCCCAGCAGCTTCTGACATTTTACCCTCCCGGGGCTTTGTCAAAGCCCCAGAAGGGGTGAAACATCAGGGGTTCTGCCTGCACTGCTGGTCTTTGTGCTGCAGGTGTGTGTCGCTGAAAATAAAACAAGAAGTTTATGCTGTGATGTGGTGTAGACCGACCGCAATACCCTTTTAAAAGAACAACAGTGGCAAGTGCTGTGACTTCTTCTGTTTATAGGAATTAACACATCTTTGCATCTGTGATCCAGTAGTGTTACCATGCCAAACTGTATATTCAATCTAATGCTGTCAAACCTGTCTACATGATTTATCAGAAACATCTGTGCCACTTTTTTAATGAGTATTGCATCCTGCTTGATGACTTAGATGAAATAGTTGTGTCATCACCTCCTATAGTGATGGGTACCAGTCATACTGTACCATCTGCTATGCTGTATGCAGGGAAAAAGGTGGTGTCACCCCCACAGCACAGTGAAGCATGACAAGTAAACATGATTGGTGATGGAGGGAGGAGGAGGATGATGAAGAAGGATGTGTTGTTTTTATAACCAGCTGACTTTTATAGTTTTTATTTAATGTAATTACTATTTTTAGTTATTCATATATATTTGCTTTATTTATATGCTAAGAAAGCATGATTTGTGATATTGGGATGAGGGTGAGGAGGATGTGTTTTCAGAATCAGTGGACTGCTATGGTTTTTATTTTAATATACTTATTAATTTTAGTTATTCATACATTTTACGTTATATGCTAAGAAACATGATTTCTGTTGAAGGGAGGAGGATAGTGAGAGGACATGTTATTTTCAGAAGCAAGACTCTAGATGAGATGTCTCTAGAATGGTTAGCATTTGAAGTAGCAGGAGGAAAGCTGGGCAGTTTAGTGTGAGCATGTAATGACTCATGTAGCATACATTTTTTTTCCAATAAATTCAGCACTAGCTGTGGTGCCTATGCCAGCCCTGGCTCTGGCTTGTTGTTGTTGTAGGAGACAGAGTGCCAGGGTCTCGGGTGGACTATTATAGCAAAAACATTGATGTTGTCAGCATCAATGTTTTTGCTGTAATAGTGTCGCTGTGCAGAGGGAATACTGTGATGCTGTGCCTGTCTGGTACCAAATATACATCAGTTGGCTCAGGCTGCTGCCACCCTTGGTGGCTAGATTACTTGAATGAACCTTCTTACCCCATCACTTCCCATACCTAACCAAACCTGCCTTTGCTGCAGCTGGTCCAGTTAACCTGAACAGGGATTGGGAGTGGATGTATGCTGCACAATGCTCATGTTTTACACATTAGCCAGAACACTGGTTCCCAAAGTTTGAGTAGACTTCATCGACCCCAAACAATCTTTTTGCCACATATTTATCATGACATGGATTCAGTTGATTCATGGCGTCATCTGTAAAATACTCCCACACGACTCATAGAAACATAGAAGTTGATGGCAGATAAGGACCGCAAGGCCCATCCAGTCTGCCCATTTCGTTTTCTACCTTATGAGTATGCCATCGGCCTTTGCTCTGTCAATGGCCTATCTATTCATACTTATCTGTATTGCTTCCTTATGCCTATCCCATGCCTGTTTGAAGCCCTGCACTGTATTCATATCCACCACTTCCTGAGGTAGGCTGTTCCATGCATCTACCACCCTTTCTGTGAAAAAGAACTTCCTCACATTACCCCTTAATCAGATTAACTCTAATCTCATGCTGTGTCCTCTTGTACTGATATTTTTCTTATATTGAAACATGTTAGACTCTTTCACCTTGTTAATGTCCTTAACGTGTTTGAATATTTCGATCATATCACCTCTCTCCCTCCTTTGCTCTAGGGTATACATATTGAGCTCCATTAATCTGTACTCATATGTTTTCCGATGCAGTCCCTGCACCATTTTGGTTGCCCTTCTCTGGACTGCCTCAATTTGGTTACTGTCCTTGTGAAGGTGTGGCCTCCAGTACTGCATAATACTCCAGATGGGGCCTAACCAGTGTCTTGTAAAGAGGATTATTACCTCCTCTTACGACATTGTGATAACCCCACTATACACCCCAACATCCCCCTAGCCTTACCTACTGCTTTAGTGGTCTGTTTAGATGATTTCAGGTCATCGGTGATGAGGATGCCAAAGTCTCTTTCCTCTCTTGTGACTGTCAGCAACTCCTCCCAGCCTATAGGTGGCTTCAGGGTTTCTCCTCCCTATGTGCATGATCTCGCACTTCTTTGTGTTAAACCCCAGTTGCCACTCTTCTGACCATTTTGCTAGTTTATCCAGATCTCTTCTCATTCTGCCCACCCCATCTGGAGCATCTACTCTGTTGCAGATCTTGGTGTCATATGCAAACAGACAAACCTTACCATCTAGTCCATCTGCAATGTCACTGATGAAGATATTGAACGAGGACTGGCCCCAGGACTGATCCCTGAGGTACCTCACTTGTGACTTGCATCTCTTCTGACTGTATACCATTTACCACCACTCTCTGTTTTCTGCCCGTCAACCAGTTTGCCGCCCAGTTGACAACTTCTGACCCACCCCAAGCCTACCCAGCTTATTAATCAATCTTCTATGTGGAACAGTATCGAAAGCTTTGCTGAAGTCAGGGTAGGCGACATCAACTGCTCCTCCTTGGTCCACCACTCTGGTTACCCAGTCAAAGAAATCTATGAGATTAGTTTGACAGGACCTTCCTTTTTGTAAACCCATGCTGTCTTGGATCCTGTACGCCTATGGATTCCAGGTGTTTCACTATCCTTTCCTTAAGGAGTGCCTCCATAATCTTGCCCACTACTGAGGTAAGACTGACTGGTCTGTAGTTTCTAGCCTCCTCCCTGCTATCACTCTTGTGGAGTGGGATCACATGAGCCCTATTCCAGTCTTCTGAGACCTTTCCTGTGCTCAGAGACTCACTAAACAGTTCTGATAATGGCTCTGCTAGTTCCACCCTTAGCTCCTTTAGTACCCTGGGATGTATGCCATCAGGTCCCATTGCCTTGTCCACCCTGAGCTTATCGAGCGCTTGTAGGACCCTTTCTTTTGTGAAGGGACTAGTGCACCTCTCTGCCCCTGTGTCCATGGTGCTGAGCTTTGGGCCCCTGCCTACCTTCTCTTCAGTAAATACTGAACAGAAGTATCTATTTAGGATAGATGCTTTACATGGTCCTCCTCCTCACATGCCCCCTTATCCCCTGTGATCTTAGCAATACCCCCTCTGGACTTTCTCCTTTCACTAATGTATATATAGAAAGTCTTGTCACCTTCTTTTACTGTTTGTGCTAGTGTTTCCTCAGTTTGGGCCTTACTGCTTTCCCTGCTTCCCTTAGGGAAGTTTGGTATGTCTCCCTATCTTCATCCTGCTGCATTTCCTTATATTTCCTGAGGGTCAACCTTTTGGCTGTGACCTTTTCTGCTACTGTTTGTGAGAACCAAAGTGGTTTCCTTCTTCTTCTTTTGCAATAAACATTTTTTTGTTGTACAATGCAATGTGCTTACTGAACAATTTACAGACATTTAATAATTGTCTGTTTGTATTTTCATGATTCATCATGTTGCCTTTCATTTTAGGTGACTCACCAGAGGTGTCCAACAGGAACCAAACACTGACCAAGTAGCCCCAATTTTGTGTGTGAGGGAAGGGTAAATTAAAGAGCACCTTCTACAGTGGAGCAACTGCAGATTGCGATTTACAAAAGGTTGATGAACACAGTTGTGAGCTGCTGCTGATAAAGTATATATAAAACCTTGACACTCATTTTATGAGTCATGATCTGCAGTTGCTTCACTGCCAACTGCTCAGTACTGCTGTTGAAATTTCAGTTTGAAAATCTCATCAGCTATTTCATGAATCACAAACCATGTGGAGCAGCTTCAGATCTTGACTCACAAAATGGCTGCTAAGATTTTTACAGCTAAATTTCGACTGCACTGCAGCCTTAAACAACTGGTAGTAAGGACCCTGCCCCCCCCCCGGTCAGGTGCTAGGGTGAGATGATATAGCAATGGTGTGCTGTTGGTCAGGACGGGTGGTAAATTTGTGTGCATGGCTTGGGCAAAAAGACCCCATGAGGTTGCTTGAGGCCCATAATCAACATGAGATTCTCTCTCTGAAATGAGAAAATGTTGAGATGTCATGGTCAGTGAGCATAGCATGGTTTTTCAGGTGGTCAGGGGCATGGGTAGGGGGGTGTTAGTGGCAGAATCATTTCACTGTCTTCTCACAGAGTAGTGCCTAGTCAGCCACTGGTACTGTATTGTACATTTCTCATTGATCTGTACATGAGGTCAAGTCAGCACACATTTTCAGTTGCTGTACAGCACTCAGTGGTCATCAGTCACACAAGCCTAACAACATGGAGTTTAAGGCTACATTAATAATACATTTATCTTCCCACAACATGTGCAGGAACAACACTTACAGTACTGTACTGCATGCTAGGCAACTGATAGAAATAAAAATACAGTTATGATTTAGGGTGCATTTGGCCTCCTTGAACAGGCTGGTGTGGGTTCAAATGTCACAGTCAAACAAGGGGAAAAATGAAGAGATCCTGATCCCTGCATCCCAGCATAAGGGACATATATGGGTTCCCCTGCCATCCACCCTGCAGCTGCATGGGTGTAACTACAGGAACCCAGAAAGGCTGATCTGGAATATTATGCCAGTGCCAATAAGTATTGTTCACACCTGCAGTACAGTACACATGCTGTACTGTACAATAATGTATAATTTCAGAGATAATCACATGGATGTATTTTGTATTAACCAGTGGCCCATCTATTCTACATAGTTACAGGGTTACCAAGGTGATCCACATGACATTGTACTGTGGCAGCAGGAGCCCACCATGCTGGCACGTGGATTTCACTACACTTTCAGGGTGGTACCAGTCCTTGAGATCATGAAATGAGAAGATAACTGCTACAGGGATGATCAGGGGTGCCACTGGTGCATTTTGTAAGCCTCCTGTCTGAGTGCACCACAGTATTTTGTATTTCCTTATTTAAACTTCTGTGATGTGAAATACAGTATATAATTGAAAACTCATGATTCTGCATTCTTTTAATTGTATATACAGGCCATCAGGGAGCAGCACTACACTGCCCTTCTCCCCCTTCCAGGAGAGGAGGTACCAGGAGTCATTGACAAGTACTTTGTAGTCATACTGTACAGTGCACCAAATGGCGTAGTAATTTTAGGTTTCTCATATTTACACACCACTGTACAGTATTGTACAATGTGTATTTATGCACAATTCCTGACAGTTTCATCAGCCACAAGGCGACGTGTGGGGCTAAGGTTGAGGCTCCAGAAGGAAGAGGAAAATGACAGGAATGTTAACATATTGCTATCAATGTCTTCAGTGCCCTTGGGGAGGAAGGAAGATTGAGAGTACTCCAGGGGACAGGCCAGCAGCATCCTGGTGGTGGGGGGGGGGAGATTTGTTACTGCATACGAACATACAAAATAGCTAGCAGAAGACAGCTTATGGTCTATATTATAGAGTCTGCTTGATTCCAGAGCCCCTGATCCAGAGATTATAGTGGGCTCTGTCTCCTCCCATCCAAGACTTACTCTTCCCTTTGCCATATCCCACCTCTCTTGAACCCCCCACCATTTTGAGTGACCTCAGTTGGGAATTCGTTGCATCCCGACACCACGCTCTCAGTAAAACATGCCTTCTAACCTCTTTTCTGAATCTTCCCCTTCCAGCTCATAATGGTGCCCCTTGTGGTCTTCTTTTCACTAATACAAAAAAGGTCCCCAGCATCTACCTTGTTTATACCTTTCAGTACTTGCAGGTTTCAGTGATGGCTCCTGTCTCCCTCCTCTCCGCCAGTGAGTACATGTTAAGTTCTCTCAGCCTGTCCTCATATACTGTCTGTACCCTGCCCTGCAGTCCCTGAAACATCTTTGCTGCCCTGCTTTAGCTGTTGTCTTTCTACATTGTGTAGCTTGCTTAAGATTGTTGGTGATGGCTATCCCCAAGTCCTTTTCCTCCTCTGATTTTGTGACCTTGACTTCCCTAAACTGTACTCATTCCTTGGATTCTTTCTTCCTGTGTGCACTGTGACACTTGGACAGCTGGTTCTGATTACTGTTTCATTTTATGTAATATAAAAATGGGTTATGGATTGTCTCTCTCTTGAGAAATGCTGAAACAGCATGTGAGATGACACACACACACAAACATGTTTTAGATACAAGGTGTTACATGGAAGGCCAGAAGCTTATTACAGACTTTAACTAAGTTAATTATAGCTGTAGTTGCTAAGAGGGAAAATCATAAACTTTGATAATGCTTAGAGGAGGAAGAGCAGGTTGTGACGTTTTAGTGCGAAATCATAAAAGATGCTTTCATGTCCTGGAAGAAGCTTATCATAAGATAAAGAGAGTCATTTGAAGAACATGAGTTATGCTGAGGTTGCAGAATTTAATACTTGGTAAAGACATCCTGTTTTATATAGATATATTTTTATATATTCTGACAGGGAGGAGCTAGGTGACCTCATGCAAATAGGTGGGGGAAAACCAGCTTTTAAACATTATTCTGTTTTTCTTCAGAGACACTTCTATCTAGACTCTGACAAAGAAACATATGTGAGCACTTTAAGCACGTATTTAGAGAGAGAGACAAATCTAAGTACTGTAGTAGGAATTGCACTGTTAAAACCTTGTTCTTTTAAAAGATTGTATGGTTCTTGTGATAAATAGTTCTGTATTTTATGTTTTACATAATTTTTATCTATTTTAGTAAAACTCTATTTTTAGAGCCTACTTGGTCTGTCTTTAATTTCTTTCCTTTACAAGTGAAGTATATGTGTTTACAGCAGACACTGTGCATCAGCTTGAATGGTAATACCAAACTGGAAAAAGGTGAAAGAAATCTGAGGTCTTTTATTAAAATTTTTAAGGGTTCATTTGTGTACACGTATGCTAGCAAGAGGTGTACAGTTTGAATCCTTCCAGAACTTGAGACCAAAAGTTGATTTGAACCCACAAAACAGACCAGGAGAGTTTCCCTGTTTCTGTTAACTATTCACAAGACTGTGCTTGGAGGTTGGCACTTTGGGAGTAGAGGGCTGACCTGCTGAGTGGGTTTGTGACAGATTGGTGGTAGCAGTGGGATAATTTTGGTATTACGAGCTTTTATTGTTCATCATGTCAGTTTGAGACTTTAAGCTCACTTGCAAAGAAAGAAAAAGGCAGTGATTCATTTTTGAAAAGGAAACAGAACTATATCACTTAGCATACAGTCAAGTTCCTACCCGTTTTATTTTTTTTCTAAAATGCAAGTCAGAGTAGTAGTAGTGAGGGAAGAAGATGGCTTCCGACTACAGCAGGCACACTGTAGACTCCTTAAAGCAGTTATGCGGGGACAGTCGAGTCCCGTTTGCGGAGAAAGTCAGCAAGCAGAACCTCATAGATGCCCTGATGGTAGCAGATACCCAGAGCAGTGAGTCACGGACCATGACTGAAAAGGACCAAACCTCAAATGTGTCCAGATCTGGTGAAGATGACAGCAGGGCCACTGTCAGTGAAGGGCCACAGCAGCAGGGAAAGGTCACCAGTATCCTGGATCCGGAAGTACTCAGGCTGCAAATTGAGTTGCGCAGGATGGAGCTGGAGTTCCAGGAGAAGAGGGAGCGAGAGAATCAAGAGGCGGATTGTGAGAATGCTGAGAGGCTGAGCGTGAGGAGCGTGAGCACCAGCGAGCCGCAGAGGAGAGAAAAGAGCAAGAATGCCAAGAGTAGAGAGATGCTGACCTTGTGGAGCAGGAGTGCCAGAGACAACACGAACTGGAAAAGATACGACTCTGACCAGCGGCACCAGAGCAGGTAAGTGGCTTGGGTTTAACTGGGACTGCAAGACTGGGTTACAAATTGAACTCCAAATTAATAGCCATATTTAAAGAGGGGGAAGATATGGATGCCTTTTTAAATTCTTTTGAAAAAGTTTGTATTCAGGCTAAAATTCCTAGACAGTCCTGGAGCTTCCAGCTATCCCCGCTACTTACCGGGAAAGCTCAGGATGCATTGGGTCAAATGGACAATGAGGACAGTGATGATTACAGCAAACTTAAAGCTGCACTGTTAAAAAAGTTTGAATTAACTGCTGAATCATACAGAGCTAAATTCTGTAAGCTCAGAAGAAGCCCTGACATGAGCTATGAGGAGCTAGCCATGAAACAAGGTCAGTTTTTAAAACATTGGTGGGAAGGAATTGAGGCAAACTGTGTTGTAAAATTGAAAATGTGATTCTGTTAGAACAGTTTTTCTGGGCGTGCCCAGCTGAGCTGAAAACCTGGCTAGAGGACCGAGATCCCAAAACTGTGCAAGAGGCTGCTGAACTCTCGGACCGCTATGCCAAGAGCAGACCTGCTCTGAGAGGAAATAGGGCTGGCGTGGCAGCACAGAAAGGGAAAAGCGCGCCTTCAGGGCAGCTAAAACCTTCACTGCCCTATCGAAACCAGTAAGTCTGAGTTTCAGAGAAAAGATTTCTCTGAGAGAAAAAATGAATGTTGGTTGTGTAAAGAAACTGGGCATATTGCCAGACAGTGTCCCAAAAAGGCGAGCAATAATACACAACCAGGTGCTAGGAAAGAAATGGGTTGTTTGTGTGTCCAAGGAAGCATGCCAGTGAACATGATAGAACACATGCACCCAGTCATGGTGAATGGTGTACAGACGCAGGGGTTAAGGGACACAGAGGCATCCCTGACATTGGTAAAAGGGGATCTGATACAGCCTGGTCAGCTTATACCCAATAAATACGTCACTGTACAAGGGTTCACTGGTGAAGAGAATACATTGCCACTGGCCAATGTTCTTCTGGACTTGGGTGAAACAGGGGAACTGTGCAACAGGTAGCTGTAGCCCAACCCTTAGCAGTGGATGTGATCCTGGGCAACAATCTCCAACAGGGGATGGTATGTGCAGTTACCCGTAGCTAAGCGGCAAGGGAAAATTATAGTTCCCTGAACCCCACAGAAGCCATTGTGGAAACCACTGGGAGGCTGGTTCCCTAGCCTGTGTCTCCTGATATGGAGACTGATTAAAAGGGGTAGAAATTTCCCCAGTAGCAAGTAACCACACAGCTACAGGAGGTTTCTCGAAGAGGGAGGAGTGACCCATTGTCAGAGGTGAGGATTGACAGTGATCCTGAGTGCCCTGACGCTAGTGCTAGGGACCCTAGTTTAGCGACTGAAGGGGGCCTGTCCCATGCCTTGGGAATGTGTGAGGGGTTTGCAGCTGCTCAGAGAAGTGACCCTAGTTTAGAGAAGCTGAGGGCTTGGGCAGACTCGGATGGCACACAGGGAGGTGACAGCAGACATAAGGTTTATTGGGAAAATGGACTTATGTATACTCAGGCTGTGCAGACAAAGGGAGGGGTGCTAGGCAGGCAGCTTGTCGTTCCCCAGGGGTATCGTGAGCAGTTGCTCAAAATTGCACATGATATTCCCTTGTCTGGTCATCTGGGAATCACCCATTCTATGCAGCGGTTAGCCCAGAATTTCTACTGGCCCAACTTCACCCAGCAGGTGAAGGAGTATTGCAGGTCTTGTCACCGGAGCCAAGAAATAGGGAAGGCGGGCAAGAAGACCCAAGCCGCCTTGATTCCATTGCCGATAGTGGAGGAGCCATTCCATTGGGTGGGAATGGATATTGTGGGGCCTTTAAATACCCTCAGCTCCTCAGGGAAGAGATTCATCCTGACTGTGGTGGATTATGTGACCCGGTACCCAGAGGCAGTTGCCCTATCCTCACTGAGGATGGACAAAGTGGCAGATGCCTTACTTGGGATTTTCTCCCACATTGGGTTTCTGCAGGAGGTTATCACTGATCAAGGGGGTTCCTTCATGTCGGACCTGATGAAATGTTTATGGGAGAAGTGTGGGGTGATGCAGAGATGCACGACACCGTATCACCCACAAGTCATTGGGTTTGTGGAAAGATTTAATGGTACCCTAAAGTCAATGCTCCAGGCATTTGCTGAACAGCATGGGAGGGACTGGGAGAAATACCTTCCCCACCTGTTGTTTGCTTACAGCGAGGTGCCCCAAGAGTCGACAGGATTTTCCCCCTTTGAACTCTTATATGGACACCGGGTACCTGGGCCCCTAGACTTAATCCGGGAGGACTGGGAAGGCAAGCACACCACCCAGGGAACTCCCATTGTGGATTACATCCCTAGGTTTAAGGAAAGGCTGAAGGAGCTTATGGGGACAGCCCAGAGCAACCTGGCAGCTGCTCAACAGAAACAAAAAGTGTGGTACGACCACAGAGCCAGAGCTCGCTCATACATGGTGGGTCAGAAATTCATGGTCCTTATTCCGGTCTGGAAAGACAAGCTGCAGGCTGAGTGGGCAGGGCTGTACAAAGTGGTTAGGAAGGTAAATGATGTGAACTACATTGTGGAGTTAACTGACAGAAGACAGACAGAAAGGATGTACCATGTCAATATGATGAAGCCATGTGCAAATAGGGCTGACATGTTGTTTGCAGTGTGTAGTCCTGGGGGGGATGGATGAAGGAGACCCCCTTCTGGACTTGCTGGAGGAAAGTAAGTGGGAGTCCTCTGTGAAGGCAGTAAAATTGTCTTCCCAGCTGACCCTGGACCAGATCCAGAAAGTAAGGGAGGTTTTAGCAGACTTTGATTCGTTGTTTAGCACCAAGCCTGGACTAATTCCCTTAGCAACACACGATATGGAGACAGGGACACAGACACCCATACAGTGGACAGCATATCGTGTGTCAGAGGCTTTCCAAAAGGACATTAGGAGGGAAGTGGAAGAGATGTTGTATTTAGGGGTAATCCAGAGATACCACAGCCCCTGGGCCTCACCCGTAATCCTTGTGCCTACTCATTTCTGTGTGGACTATCATGGACTGAATGCAGTCACGAAGTCAGATGCCCACCCAATGCCCTGGACAGACAAACTCTTGGACAAGTTGGGGGGGACAACCTACCTTATGACGATTGACCTGACCAAGGGGTATTGGCAGGTAGAGTTGACAGACAGAGCTACGGAGAGGTCGGCCTTCATCACTCTGATAAGCTTATTTGAGTTTAAAGTAATGCCTTTCGGAATGAAGAATGCCCCGGCCACTTTCCAAAGGTTGTGAACCAGGTGTTAAATGATGCTGAGGAGTATGCCGTGGTATACCTGGATGACATTGCCATCTTTAGTACCAGCTGGGAGGAACACCTATCCCACCTTAAGGAAGTGCTGGGCAGGATACAGAGGGCCGGGCTCACTGTCAAAGCCGAGAAGTGCCAGGTGGCCATGGGAGAAGTGGTATATCTCGGGCATGTGGTAGGCTGGGGACAGCTCTGTCCTAACCAAATAAAGATAGAGGTAATCCAGGTGTGGCCCAGACCAGAAACACAGAAGCAGGTCAGGAGTTTTCTAGGGACAACAGAGTACTACAGAAAATTTGTACCCAATTACAGTGCCCTGTCTGCTCCCCTATCTGACCTGACAAAGAAAAGGATGCCCAATAAAATTACCTGGGGCCCAGCCTGTGAGGAAGCCTTTTCCAAACTAAAGGAGGCACTGTGCAGTGCTCCTGTTTTGACAAGTCCTGACTATAGAAAACCCTTTATAGTTCAGACTGACGCCTCAGATGTGGGTATTGGGGCAGTACTGAGTCAGACATCCAGCCAAGGGACAGATCACCCAGTAGTTTACCTGAGTAGGAAGTTACTTCCCAGGGAGCAAGCATACTCCACGGTGGAAAAGGCGTGTCTTGCCATAGTGTGGGCCCTAAAGAAATTAGAGCCATACTTATATGGGCAGCATTTTGTGGCGCAGACTGACCACAACCCCTTGCTTTGGCTGACTCGTATGGGAAAGAACAATGGTAGATTGCTATGGTGGAGTCTTGCTTTGCAAGGGTATGATATGACAGTATTACATAGGGCTGGAGCCAAAAATCAGAACTCAGATGGGCTGTCTAGGGTCTATGAGGAGTGAACTGATTTGGGAAGTTCATCCCATGCAGGGGATAGAGCCCCCAAATTCAGTCTAGGTGGGGAGGAATTGTGATACTTGGACAGCTGGTTCTGATCACTTTATAATTTTTTGTAATATGAAAATGTGTTTGGACTGTCTCTCGAGAAATGCTGAAACAGCATGTGAGATGACACACACACACAGGTTTTAGATACAAGGTGTTACATGGAAGGCCAGAAACGAATTAAAGTCTTTAATTAAGTTAATTATAGCTGTAGTTGCTAAGAGGAAAAATCATAAACTTTGATAATGCTTAGAGGAGGAGGAAGAGCAGGTTGTGACGTTTTAGTGTGAAGTCCTAAAAGATGCTTTCATGTCCTGGAAGGGGGAAGCTTATCGTAAGATCAAAGAGTCATTTGAAGAACATGAGTTATGCTGAGGTTGCAGAATTTTATACTTGAAAAAGACATCCTGTTTTTATATAGATATATTTTTTATATATTCTGACAGGGAGGAGCTAGGTTACCTCATGCAAATAGGTGGGGGAAAACCAGCTTTTAAACATTATTCTGTTTTTCTTCAGAGACACTTCTATCTAGACTCTGACAAAGAAACATCTGTGAGCACTTTAAGCAGGTATTTGGAGAGAGAGACTGTAGTAGGAATTGTACTGTTAAAACCTTGTTCTTTTAAAAGATTGTATTGTTCTAGTAATAAATAGTTCTGTATTTTATGTTTTACATAATTTTTATCTATTTTAGTAAAACTCTATTTTTAGAGCCTACTTGGTCTGTCTTTAATTCCTTTCCTTTACAACTGAAGTATATATGGTTACAGCAGACACTGTGAATAAGCTTGAATAGTGATACCAAACTGGAAAAAGGTGAGAGAAATCTGAGGTCTTTTATTAAAGTTTTTAAGGGTTCATTTGTATACACCTGGTTAGGTGCGCGTAGGCAAAGATATCTGGCCCCCAAAGACAGAATTATCTGAGCCTGTGCATTGGGTACGCTAGCAAGAGGTGTACAGTTTGAATCCCTCCAGAACTTGAGACCAAAAGTTGATTTGTACCCACAAAACAGACCAGGAGGGTTACCCTGTTTCTGTTAACTGTTCACAAGACTGCGCTCAGAGGTTGGCACTTTGGGAGTAGAGGGCTGACCTGGTGAGTGCATGTGTGACATGCATGACCTTGCATATCTTCACAGTGAAGCAGATGCCATATTCCAGACTACCTTTCCAGCTTCACTAGTCTTCCTTTAGGTCCTGCACTCCATCTGTGTCCACCTTCCCACAGAGCTTGGTATTTCTACAAAAGATTTAGTCTTTAATGCCTTCCAAAGTCATTAATGAATACATTATAAAATGGGCAAGAAAAATCCAGTGATCTGATTGGTGAATATCTGTCCAGACTATGCAGTAATTGGCCAATAACTGCACGGGTCTGGAAAGTGCCTTTCAAGGCTTGAAACTTGTTTTCTAGGCTGACCTAACTGCACAGAACTGTCACTACACTGCTTTGGATTTCTCAGTAACTGTGACAGTTGGGAAAAGCAAAAACAGTTTCAACTAACAACATGAGTGACTTACCTGCTGGTCAGTTTGATCTCTTTGATGAGGCAAACCTAACTGTTTGGTGTAAGAACTGATGTACCAGTGATGAAGGTTTATTTATTCTTCATTGAAAGATTTATTTAGTCATTTTTTATTATTTTGGTGCCCTTTTATAAATACAATGACACCTTCAGGGTTTGTTGTTATTGGGTAATTACTGTACTTCCCCAACCCTTCCAATCCTGTGATTGAAGGACAGTTGGGTAACGCCTCATGTCTCCAACTCATAGAGTGTGTGTGTGTGGGGCGTGTGGTAATACCCAATAACTGTACACCCTGTCGTGTATTATTGCTTACTTATAAACTACACCAGACCTAGCACTGACCCCTTTGGGACCACACTAGTGACTTCCCTCATACCTGAGAGCTCCTCACCACCACTCTTTGTGTCCTGTTACTTAGCCAATTCACCACCTACCTTGTTAAGTTACTTCCTGCCCCTAGGTCCTCTAACTCCCTGAACAACCTCTTGTGGGGTAATAAGTCCAAGGCCTTGCTGAAATCCAAGTATAGATTTTCTGCTGCCTGGCCTTTGTCTGTTGCTTTTGTTACACAGCCAAAGAAGCTGATCAGATAGATTGGTTTGCCAGGATTTCCCTGACATGAACCCATATTGCCTCTTGTCCTGAAGCCTGTTTGCTTCAAGGAACCTGTCTAGCCTTTCCTTTAGAATGGCCTCCATCAACTTACAGGCAATGGAGGTGAGACTTACCAGCATATAGTTCCCAGGGTCATCTCTAGGCCTACTGTTGTGTAGTGGTACCACATGTGTGGTTCTCCATTCCTGTGGTACCATTCATTCATGTATCTAATGAGCTGTTCAACAAGTACACCAGTGGACCTACCAGTTCCACCACCAGCTCCCACAACACCTTTGTGTGCATGCCATCTGTTTCCAGTGACGTGTTTACCTTCAGAGACAGCAGTGCTTTCCTAACCCTGTTTCCTGTTATTCTGTGACCATCTATGTGACACCCTCTCCTCCCTTGTGGTACTGGTCCATCCTTTTCCTTACTAAAGACAGAGCAGAGATACTCATTCAGCACCTGTGCTTTCTCTTTACTGCCTTCCACCCACCGCTCCTCCCTTTTTAACTTTACTGTAATGTCCCTTGTTTCACTGATGTACTGGAAGAAGGCTTTCTTTCCCTCTTTGATCCCCTGTGCAGTTTGTATGTCCTTCCTAGCCTTGGCTTGCTTGCCCACCCTACTAGCCTCCCTAGCTTTCTCCAGGTAGTCCCCCTCAACCTCATCCCTTCGGGACTTACTAAACTTCCTGAATGTGGTCCTCTTTTCCCTCACAGCCAGGTCCACCTCCTTATCATACCAGCTTAGTCTCCTGAGTTTGTTTTTTTCCCCTTGTGCCTAAAGCAGGTATTAGTGGCAGCCGCTATCCCTTCCCTGATCACTGTCCACTTTTGCTCCACCCCAGTGCCATTCTTAAGACCAGCTATGTGTCCCTTCAGTATCTCTCCCATTTTCTGTAATCAGCCTTCCTGAAATCCAGCACTTTCATCTTAGTACTCGTTCCCTTCTTCAAATCAACCCAGAACAACACTGTGCAGTAGTAACTGCTCCTCAAGAGCTCCTCTACATTGATATACCTCACATGGACATACAAGATGACTCTCTGTCATGTAGGTTTGGTCATTCCCTGTACCAGTAACCCATCCTGAACTGCAGCCAGATCAATTGACTCCTGGCACAGGAGGTAGACAGGACACTGCAGTCCACCTTAAGCAAATTGAAGTCCCTCATCATCACCATCTTACCCTTGTCTGCTGCCATCCTAATCATGGTACCTAACTCCCTGTCCTTATCCTCGTCTTGATTTGGTGGCCTATAGACTACCTCCAGCTTCTTCTTTCCTGTTGCTGTTTAGATATGTGCCCACAGCACATCTACATGCATGCTGCTGCCACAGTCAAAATAAGGGAAAGGATATTTGCAAAATTTTGGGGGGGGTGTTGTTTTAGCTCTTCATTGTATTTTCTGGTCGGCAAAGGAAGGGGCATTTGAGAAACCTGGGGGGGGAAAGGTTGGGCCTTATCTGTATGGGACGGGTTGGCTCTTTATATTTTTGCTATCATTTTGTATACTTGTAGTTTTTTTGGGGGGGGAGTGGGAAGGGACAGTTGAGAAAATTGGGGTTAGCTGGGCTGGGTTGGACAATTATTGTGATCTTTTTCTAATAAAATCTTTAAAAAACTCACTGTTAGTGTCATTTTAATATATAGTTAGCAAAATGCAAGACAGACAACCAGGTCACATAGACTTGCATTGGTTTTATGGAAAACAGAGAAAATTCCATAATAAATCTAGAGAAAAAACAGGGACAATGCAGGGAAATTGCTTGAAGTTACAGGGCAAATGTTAGAATGGTCTTGGAGCATGCAATAAGAAATCATTATCCCATCTGCCTATCAATCTCAAGCGTACACCATACAGTATTGGACATGCTGCATCACATGAGTCACAGGGTTATAGGACAAGTGCCACCACATGTAGTAAATCTCTGCATGACCACTACTTAAAGATCACTCTGCTAAGCACTTGTAATCAGCCATGTATGCACACTGGTAATTAGCAACAAAGCGAATGGTGGGAGACAACTACTGACAAAGGCTGAAATAGCAAGCAGAAGCAGGTCACATTACTGATGCAGCGGCCATATACAGTAAGTATGTAGCCCCCCCGGTGTCTAGCGGTATGGTGGTGAAAGTCTGTGGGAAGGGGGGCAACCACAGCAGCAGAAACACTCACAAAGAATGGCCCTGCTTTTGGCCAGGCCATGGTCAGAACCAGTGTACCTGCTGACCGCTAAGGTGCTGGGCTGGAAGGGAAAACACTTGGTTAGCAGCATAAACAGTTCCTTGAAATAAGCAAAACACTCTGGAAGTTGAAGAAACACAGGATCCCTTTTAATAACTTAATCCAACACACAGTTAATCCATGGAGCAGTTGATAAACTAAACAATGGGGGGACAGTACATTATTCAGGACTGCAGTGGTCACAACACAGCACAGTCTCTGAAATGCAGAGGTCACATTGAGTCCAGTTACTTAGAGTCCATTATGGGGCATGATCTGGATGGCATTCAGTGATGATAGTGACCAAAAATGAGCGACTACAAAAAGAGTGACTAATTTTCAGCGCTATTATTCTGTGCTACCCTGCAAAGGTAGTGACCCTAAGTGAAAGTGAGCATAGGGAAGGGTGACTGGAAGGGGGGAATAACGAGGAGAAGGAGAGGGACAGGGAAGGGGTTTTAAGGGACTGGTGTGCCTGCTAAGCTAGTCGTGTTTTGGTGTGGGTGGCTAGCTCTTGCTCAGCGGGTACTGGGCTCAGGGCTGAGGACCAGGAGCATGGAAATTTTGCTGCTGTCTGTGGCTGCGGGACTTAATTTGTTTTGCAGATCTGGACTGTGCCCCCTCCCCGACATGCACCCCCCTGGAGTTGAGAATCAAAATTCAGTGGTGTGCGGGGGTGCATCCCCCCACAAAAACCCTTTTTGTTATTCCAGATGTTGGGTCCCAGCAAGTGTATGTCGCAGATTTGCTTTTCAGTGATATACACTCACCATAACAGTGATTGCTATTTTGCAATCGCTATTATGACATGGAACCGATCTGGACGACCCCCAAACAGCATTGCAGGCAACTCAATTCATCCTGTGACAAAAAGCAGCATATACTCCGCTGTCTCAAAAACAGTCGGGGCCCCTTATTTTCTCTTACAGTGACCACTCAATTTCAGGTCATTGGTACTCTGTCAAAGGGTGTGATTTCTATTCTGCAGGGCGGTCCAGCTCGCCTGACAGTTTAGCGTTAATGTGACAGGGTTGAATAAGGCCCTGTTCCATTTGTTTTGCAGAAAGGGTTAAATGCAAGGATCTGTTATATCCTCTTCTTTTCTGTCTCTTGTCTGTCTGGTTGCGCAACCAAATGTTTTTGTGAGACTTAGGAACTGATCACTCTGATGGTCTCGCGATTCTCTGTCTCTCGCTATCTCTATACCTTCACTTGCTGTTTCTGTCTTTTCTTCCCCCTGCATGTCTGTGGTTATAAAAATATATGTGACTCTTTATGGGAAACTGGGATCCCTTGGTTTGAAAATATATATAGTTATACTGTTGAAATAATTATAAAAAGCTACTTGGAATTTAGGGGGTTAACCTGAGATGCAGTTTGGGCTCCTGTCAGGATTGTTTGCAAACTCTTTTACAGAGCTGAGAGCAGGAGGCCAACTTGGGACACTGTTCTGTTTGCAAGCCTGCTCTGCAAAGAAACTGACAAGAACTCTGATACATTTTCTGAGAAACAGGATGTTCTCTTAATGAGTTCCCAGGCAAAGACTTAAAAAAGAGCAGCATTACTTTTGCGAGAGAGAGAGAGAGAGAAAGATGGAACCTTGGAATCAGAGATACCCTCAGATGAAGGACTTTGTTTTTTGTCTTTGTACTGCCTTTGTAAATAGTTCTACTGAACAATTGTTATTTTTTATTTTACTTTTATTGATAATAATGAAATGCTACTTGCAAATTTTACAACTGCTCCTGGCCTTCCTATGCTACCGGATCTGTGCCTTGATGACAGTTAACTGTTCCCTCTCAGCTCACACTCTCCCAGGCTCAACTATGACTGCACACCTTGAAACCTTAGCTTTGCTGTCTAAATGTCCCTTCTTCTCCACAGTCATCTTTCCCACTTGCTCCTACATCCAGAATACATCTTAGGGGGCACAGTAATGCCTGATGGCGCAGGTGCTTGGGCCATCTTGTAGCAGTTTAGCTCTTATTGTCCACAGGCAACAGCAAACAACAGGCACAATAGCCAGATCTTTTGCCAAGCCTAACTTGCACTCCAGTCCTTGTTTGCAGGCAGAGACAACAGGAAATGCGGTTCCACCCCACTAAAATCAGGCAGTTCATACCATGATTTTCACTCTGGTCCATTTGCATGGTACTGACTTGAACCAGACACTGGATCCCCACCAATAAACTCTCTGGTGCCTCACAGACTACCCAAAAGACACAAACTGTCCCAGTCCAAAATGCCATGATAGTTGCACAATAACTTCCAACATTTTTAGCCAGTACCCAATTTAGAGTCCAACAGGGCCACAGGCACCCCAAAACGAGATCCTGGATGTGCCCCCACATTGTTGCCCCCTCTCTCCCAGTGTATAGGAGTATGATGGTGAAAGTCTGTGGGGAGGGGGGGTGACCACAGCAGCAAAAACACACAAAAAAAACAGCCCTGCTTTTTCCCAGGCCATGGCCTGAACTGGGGTACCCATTGACTCCCTAAGCTACTGGGCTGGAAGAGCAAACACTTAGCAGCATAAACAGTTCCTTGAAATGGGCAAAACACTCTGGAAGCTGAAGAAATATGGGATCCCTTTTAATAACTTAATTCAACACACAGATACACCATGGAGCAGCTGATAAACTAAACAATGGGGAGACAGTACATTATTCAGAACCACGATGGTCACAACACAGCACAGTCTTTGGACTGTGGAGATCACATTAAATCCTATTACTTAGAGTTCATTACGGGGAATGATCTGGATGACCCCCAAACAGCACTGCAGGCAGTTCAATTCATCCTGTGACTAATTGCAGCACATACTCCACAGTCTCAAACAGTTTGGGCCCCTTATTTTCCCTTGCAGTAACCACTCAATTTCAGGTCATTGGTTCTCTGTCAAAGGGGGTGTTTTCCATTCTGCAGGGTGGTCCACCTCGCCTCACAATTCAGGGTTAGTGTGACAGGGTTGAATAAGGCTCTGTTCCATTTGTTATGCAGAAAGGGTTGAATGCAAGGATCTGTCCTATCCTCTCCTTTTCTGTCTCTTGTCTGTCTGGTTGCGCAACCAAATGTTCTTGTGAGATCTAGGAACCGATCACTCTGATGGTCTCTCGATTCTCTGCCTCTCACTGACTCTTTACCTTCACTTGATGTTTCTGTCTTTTCTTTCCCTTAAATGTCTATGGTTATAAAATATATATGTGAATCTTTATGTGAAGCTGGGATCCCTTGGTTTGAAAATATGTATAGTTATACTGTTCAAATAATTATAAAAAGCTACTTGGAATTTAGGGGGTTAACCTGAGATGCAATTTGAGCTCCTTTCAGGGTTGTTTGCAAACACTTTTACAGAGCTGTCAGCAGGAAGTCAGCTTGGGACACTGTTCTATTTGCAAGCCTGCTCTGCAAAGAAACTGACAAAAACTCTGATACATTTTTTGAGAAACAGGATGTTCTGTTAACGAGTTGTCAGGCAAAGACTTATAAAAAGAGCAGCATTACTTTTGCTAGAGAGAGAGAGAGAGAGAGAGAAACTTGGAATCAGAGATACCATCAGATGAAGGACTTTGTCTTCTGTTTGTACTGCCTTTGTAAATAGTTCTACTGAACAATTGTTATTTTTTATTTTACTGTTATTGATAATAATAAAACGTTACTTGCGAATTTTACAACTGCTCCTGGTCTTCCTATGCTTCCTGGCCTGTGCCTCGGTGACAGTTAACTGCTCCCTCTCAGCTCGCACTCTCCCAGGCTCAACTATGACTGCACACCTTAGAACCTTTAGCTTTGCTGTCTAAGTGTCCCTTCTCCTCCAGGGGGTAACCCAATACTCTACAGCCACCTGCACCAGTAACCTCTGGCTCACTGATCCTCCCAGGTGACGGCTCACGAGACACATCACGAACCATCATCCTTCCAGCTCGGTGGTCTCCTGGCTGGGGATTGAGGGTACCCTCATCATAGGCAGTCCATGGGGTAGAAATAGTCTCTACTAGTTCAGCATAGGTGGTTTCACTTTGGGGCCTGGCCAGGCCAAAATCTACTGGTATCATTAAACAATCTGCAGAGGTAAATGGCGGGGTTACTCGACCTCTTCCCATAACCATGGACCTGTGGTTCACTTTCCAGGGGGGCATTCCCAGGCAGCATGTCCAGGGCAGCAGCCATATCTTCCCATCCTCCCAAGCTGTCTTCCAATCTCAGGGAGGCACTGGATTGACTAGATCCCAGATCAGCTAGACTGGAGCCACTGCAAACAGTACACAGAGACAGCAACGCTATTCTCCGGCCCCTATAGTGACACTTGAGCACACTCGGCTGGCACAGTCATCATTCCCACTTGCTCCCACATTCAGGAAAACATCTTAGGAGGTACAGTAATGCCCAGTGGTGCAGGTGCTCAGGCCATCTTGCAGCAGTTTAGCTCTTACAGTCCACAGGCAACAGCAAACAATGGGCACAATAGCCACATGTTTTGCCAAGCCTAACTAGCACTCCTGTCCTTGTTTGCAGGCAGAGACAACAGGGAATGCGGCTCCACCCCACTAAAACCAGGAAGTCCAATCCATGATTCTCACTCTGGTGCATTTGCATGGTACTGACATGAGCCAGACATGGGATCCCCATCAACAGACTCTTTGGCGCCTCACAGCCCACCCAAAAGACACAAACTGTCCCAGTTCAAAATGCCACGATAGTTGCATAGTAACTTCCAAAATCTTCAGCCAGTACCCAATTTAGAGTCCAGCAGGGCCACAGGCACCCTAAAATGAGATCCTGGATGTGGCCCCACATTGTAGCCCCCTCTCCCCCAATGTCTAGGAGTATGGTGGTGAAAGTCTGTGGGAAGGGGGCTAACCGCAGCAGCAGAAAAACTCACCAGAAAACAGTCCTGCTTTTTCCCAGGTCATGGCTGGAACTGGGGTACCCATTGACCCCCCTAAGCTGCTGGGCTGGAAGGGAAAACTCTTGGTTAGCAGCATAAACAGTTCCTTGAAGTAAACAAAATGCACTGGAAGCTGAAGAAATATGGGATCCCTTTTAATAACGTAATCCAACACACAGTTACTCCGTGGAGCAGTTAATAAACTAAACAATGGGGGGACAGTACATTATTCAGGACTGCAGTGCTCACAACACAGTACAGTCACCGGACTGTGGAGGTCACATTGAGTCCAATTACTTAAGAGTCCATTACAGGGCATGATCCAGACAAAATCCAAACAGCACTGCAGGCAGCTCAGTTAATCTTGTAACAAAAAAACAGGCATACTCCACAGCCTCAAAAACAGTTTGGGACCCCTTATTTTCCCTTGCAGTAACAGCTCAGCTTGAGGCCATTGGTACTTTGTCAAAGGGGGCACTTTCCATTCTGCAGGGCAGTCCAGCTTGCCTCCTAATTCAGGGCTAACTGATAGATAGACTGCGCCAGGCTGGGGTGCAAGCCTGGGCACATTGCAACTGGGTTGAGCCAGGGCATATTCTACAGTGCTGCACCATGGCTCAGCACCATTGAATATGGCACTGAGGGCACATGCACTGCGCATGGCCCAGTAGCACTGTGCTAGCGCATGTGATAGCAGGGGGCTGCGCCAGCACAAGAGGAGTTGCACTAGGTGCAGCAGGAGCGATATTCAGCCGTGGACATGCAAATTAGACCATAATGCATGCAAGGTGCACATGGGGCCATTTGCATGTCATTATGGCCCCATTTCCTTGCGGTGCGCCATTCCCCAGCGGCTTACGCCTGGTGCCCTGCCAGGCTGCAGCCATCGGGAATCGATGCCCTGCCGCCCCTTGGTGGGCGATGCACCCGTTCGCCCTGTCGCGGCATGAGTAGTGAAATACCCTGGTGGTCCAGTGGACCCTACCCCTTTGTCCAATTGTGGGCACGTATTAAGATGTTCCCTGGTGTTCCAGTGGACCGCTATCCCCTGCCCGATCGCAGGCAGGAATTAAATGAATCCCTGGTGATCCATTGGACCGATCCCCTTCGCCTGATCGCGGGCATGAATTTAATGATTCCCTGGTGGTCCAATGGACTGATCTCCGTCACCCGATCGTGGGTGTTAGGCAATCTCCCTAGTGGTTCAGTGGTACCTCCTCCCCACCCACCCATGTAGTCCCCTGCCACCCTGCAGCCCCCCGGTCAGAGGTGGGCGGCAGCTCCCCACCCACAAGCTGTCCGGCTGCCCTCTGACTGACAGCGTACAGTTGGGCTGTACACCTGTTGGTCCACTGTGTGGGCCAGTGGGCATGCAGTCCATACTGTACCACACAGTCCCAATTTGTGAATGAATGCAGCGCAACCAGCTCCTTTGAATATTGTGCAAGGGCACATCGGTGGGTTGCGCATGGCTCAACTGCTTTGAATATCCCACCCCTTGTGTGTAGTGTTCTTGTGTTTTACAATGTTGTCTTATTTATGGTAGCCAGCCATATGATTGTTTTGAGTGTGTTCAGTCTGTGTGCCTGAAGATTCTGTGGGGTCACATAAGTGAGCTAAGAGAGTACTACTAGTAAATTACGTGAATAGGAGGTTATGTTTAACATCAGAGGAAAAGGGTTTAATTGTAACATCAGACTACAGCGTTTAAATTGCATGAGGGGACACTAGAAAGAAGAATATTGAGAAAGCACCGCACTAACTCTGGGCCTGAGTGTTAAATGGGAAAATGTTATAATTGCTGGGTTAAGTAGTGTAAGAAAGGTGATGTCAGCCAAAAGCTACTGTAAGTGTTTCTCTGCTTGCTAAATAAAATGATGCGGAATTGTATCTGGTATAGAAGACATAACTCCGAATATGTCATTCCCCACAATTAAAATGGTCTTGATTCAAAGAGGTCTGTAAATTGTCTGTTGGATTATCAGAAATGCTGGTTCTGATTTCATTTTGATACCTATTAAGGCATTGGAATCAGCACCCAACAGCAACTTAAACCTCCGTCTACCCAGTATATAAAGAAGAATGAGGATCCCTAGAGAACAAAGACCTCACCCCTTTCCCCACCCTTTTGTTTCCTAAGGATCCTCTTACCATATGTTGCTAGTGCTGCTGTGGGGGTCATCTGCTGCTGTTTGGGACCCTGGGAGTCGTCTTCTGTCTGCTGTTGCTGTGGGAGATCCCCCTACTAGCTGTGCTAATGTAGTATAGTGTATGGTGGACCGTCGTTCTCCACCGAAATCCATCGTTGTCGAAACCTTGCAGTCACACACTAGTGACGTTTACAGTGCAGCAGAACGATTTTTTCTACTGCACTGCATCCTCGAGCAGCATTTGACAGTTAGGGCTCACTCCATAGACAGGACACATAGCGAAAGCAGCAGTGTTGGGGGCAGTAATAATGTTTAGCATTAAAACGTTCAAAATGTAAAGTTCTTAAACAGTTAAAATGTCAAGTGTAAAAACGTTCAAAATGTAAAGTTATGTTTTCCTTCTAGTAACCCTGTAAAAATGTTTTGAAGCAGAAACATGCTGTAGTGATCCCAAAAAAAAAAGCGACGTTCCACCATACACTATAAAGAAAAGTGCATGGGGAGCAGTTGACATGAGGGCATCTTTCACCTCGTTGGCACCTGGCGACGGATTACCTCTCGAGCCGCGCCCTCGAGGTAATCCGGGTCATAGTGCCAACTCGGTGAAAGAATAGCCCCTGTTGTCAACTGCTCCCCATGCACTGTCCTATATGTTATATCATGTCCCATCTTGATTCCTGTACCGATGCCATGCCACACATTGTATTTTTAAAGGACCTTCCTCAGCCAAGCATAGTCCAAATCCCTTTGTCACTATGGCCCCCAAGCCACCTGCAGGACCTGGTCCTGCCCCCATCCCTGTCCCAGTCTTATCAGTGGATCAGTTGCTCTTAGCCAGCCACTGCACTGAGCCCAGGCAGGCAGTCATCATGAGATGAGCCTCCTTGTTCCTCATTGGAATTGGTAACACTGGAGGTAGCCAATCTGGACAACACCCTGGGTTTCAGCCTCTATACCAGATGTACTGAGTAAAGCATCTGGTGGGCAACCCAGGATGTTGTCCAGGTTGATCACCTCCAGTGTTACCCAGGTCACTCATGGACAGGGAGCATCATCTTGTGATGGCTGCTGGCCTGAGCACAGTACAGCTGTTGGCTAAGGCGAATGGATCTACCAGTTGGGATGAGACTGGGCTGCTGGTCAGAGATGGAACTGGGTCCAACGGATGGCAGTGGTCTATGCTTCGGGAAGGGGGGAGTCCTGTGGACTGACAATGCATGACCTGAGGACTATGTGGATGGCCATGGAGGATAAACAGCTATATGTGAAAAATAATGTACTGTATGTGAGACTACTCTTACGACTGTAATATTGGCCTTGGTGACAGTATTATAGTAGGGTAGTAGTGCCACTATAGTTGGGGTTGAGTAAGGTGTTCAATGTTAAACCCCTGACTTTGCACATTAATATCTTTGGCACCGTTTGATTAAATGAGCTGAACTTTTGCATGTGTTGTCTAGGAGGCAAGGTCTGGATCTGTGGAAATGTTTGTGATGGCAGCTTGTGTGGTTTCTGAGATTGGCATATGTAATTTTTCTGTAGCAGGCTAATTTTTTTCCTGTACTTAACATGTTTTTTTTTTTCCACTCTCACCTACAGCCTACATGGAATGGAATGTTTCCCCCAAACTTACAGGGGACGTGTTATATCCTAAGGTAGTGCCTTTGATAGATCTGGTGAAAAAATATTAAAATGGTTCCAGAGCTATAAGGCTTTAAAGTTTTGTTTTTTCCATTCTGAGCATGTGCAGTAGATTTTTTTTGTTAACATTCTGGTGCAAAATAAAAAATTGGATGTCGCAGGGCCCCTTTTTATGGCTGTGGGTGGAGCCTACAGTCATTTTGTTATCTGTAGCTTGAAAATGGAGTTTCGTGGAACTCATTTTTTGGACATTTCAGTGTATTCTTCCACATCTACAGATCACTATGACAACTAAAATAAAGTAATCCTTTCTTTCTGTTTAGAATGTTGGAGACATAACTCCAAGCTGCTTATCTGAGGGCCATTAGGAAACCGAAACAGCTTGTTAAATATTGGTTAGGCCATGAATATCTGGCCTAACCTGGCCAACCACCCACAGGCAGGCTACAGATGTGCACCCAGGTGCACAGCAGCCTGGCAGCCCTGGTAGATTAGTGGTACCCCCTTTCCATCCCCAATCTAGCCAGCTCCATCCCTGAAGAGCTCCATAGTATAGGGCCTGCCCCCCAGACCCGATTGCAACAGAGGAAACCATGGTCCATATCCATAGTCTAGAGAACTCCCATCTACCGGCCCTATACACAGACACCCTCACTCCCCCATACCCAACCTGTTGCAAAGACTGGCACTGCCCTCCACACCCTGCCATGGCCAGTCATTTACTGCACTGAACCCAGGCTGGGGACCTGCACTCTGAAATGACCCAACTGTCTGTACCGTGCATTGGGGCACCATGCCAGCTGTGGATCCACCAGTGTGTGCAGCTGTGTGTATGTCCCTGGCAAATTGAAGAGGGAATTTCCATACCTCCAATGCTGTATCTTCCTGCTGTCATACACCACTGCAAGTCCACACTCTCCCCTGTTCCCCTGTGTAACATGTCACCCTCCGGACTTCTGAAGTATCCCGGGGGACATGGGGTGCAGTATCCTGTACTGCCATTTGCAGTGTACACTTCAGGCTATAGACAGTTCATCTGCAGTTCCCCAGTTGTACAGATGAATGGGAGATCTGCTGTAACATGCATGTTTTGGGACCTGTGTGAATGGGTACAGTATCGGCTGTCACCCACACTGAGCAGTGCCATGGTACCGGGATGATGGATTTGCATGCTAGTGCCCAAGGAGTATGGCTACTGGGTGTTATCACCCACACACAGCTTGTGCCAATGTATGACACATGACAGCATCATACTGCAAGTGCTCTGCCACCTGCCGACAGAGTGGTATGATCCCATTACAGAGCCAGTCATTGCAGTGGGATGGGCTGGGGGGCAGGGAGGGGTTGTCTGTGCACCGTTGAGGGGGAGCAGGGGCCATTACACTATGGACATGGACTGTGGGTGTATTCAGGTGCAATTATGTATGGCATTGGGGTCCCTACAATATGGAATCAATAGAGCCTGGACTCCGGTACGATCAGGGCTGGTGGAATGGGTGGGGGGGGGTGCCACTATACCACCAGAGACTTCAGGGCCTGTCCTGCATGGAAGTGATGGGGGTTAAGGCTTGGAGGCGAGAGCTGCTCAGGTGTGTTCATCCCCATGCCAACATGCAAATGGGGTGGTAATGAGCATGCATAAGGCCCCTTTGCACCCTGCATGGTCAGTTAGTTAATTTGCATTCCTGGGCTGAATATTGCCCATGGGGGCTGCGGTGCATGCCGGTATGTTTCACGCATTCCCCCTGGAAGGTATTCAGTAGGGATCACCCTGGATGCACCTGACTTGGCAGCCGCCTGCACTGCGACTCCCATCCAGGGTCACATTTTCAACAGGAACGATGAAGCCCGCCAGGATGAAGCGCAGTGTCACAGGTTTACTGCATGACAAAAGGGATTAACTCCCTTTGAAATTGCATTATTTGTTGCAGTAACTCTACTGCAGAATTCTGCAGTGCTGCGCTTCATCCTGGTGGGCTTCACTTTATGCACACCCTGTACTGGTGGCACATTCTCTTTGAATTTTGTATCAGTGCCGACCGGCACACCCTCTTTGTGCAATGCATCTTTCTACTCATGCATCGATCCGGCACTTAATATATCCCCCAGATGTAAAATATTGTTTTTGTGCGTTCTGATTTTACACAATGCAGCGTAATACTGTGTAAATATAGAGCCCCACTGAAAATAAGATACCCTTTCTTCTGTGAACCATACAGACTAAATATATAGCAATCAGCAGGCATATTCTAGGAAAACACATTGTAAAAATGTGTAAAAGGAAGACCACATTGAAGCTGCCTCTTCACAGATCTGCATTGTGCAAATTCATTAGAAATAATGGTGAAAAGCATCCCAAAAGGTCTCCACAGTCATATCGGCTCTGACCAGAGTTTGTTATGTTTGTCACCACTTTGTTAGCACAGCACAAAGCATTTTTTTGTGCCGTGAGACAACCATCTTGTTGCTTTTGTCCTCGAACTAATGGAGGCCCCACCAAGAGTTGTTTTATTTTTATTTTTAAAACAAAGACAAAATAGTTAATGTTTTTTACCTTGTTCCATCCGAGTGTTGCAGTATTAATTTTTGTCTGTTTATTGTACTGTCTTTTTATCTATCAATGAAAACTTTGAATAAAATTTAATTACAAAATAAACAGTGACGGCTCTACACCAGGGCCCGCCAGGGCACGTGCCCCGGTAAAAATATGCTGTGCCCCAGTTGGTGCCCCATATGGTGCAGAGCTTCCCCCATAGTAACAATATATCAGTGCCCTGGCTGCCATCTGTTGTGCCCCAGCTGTGCCCTGGTAACCATTTGTGGCTAGAGCCGCTACTGAAAATAAAATGCCGTCCTTAAAAACACATCTGGCGTGCCCAGCTTAGTGAGAAGAGCCGTTGACCTGCTTTCTTTGTATAACAGTGGGACTTTCTTGACTATTGCAGCCGCAGCTTGAACTTGTGCTGCAGGCTACAGTGAGCCACCATTTTCTCTGGTGTCTAGTGGCACCCCCCCATTGCTGTCCTTTTATGGTCATGTTACTGTTCATGGACAGAACTCTTGACCGCACATGGGTTGGTCCAGAAGTAGTCCGATGGGTACAAAACTGGTTACAAGGCAGAACCCAGAGGGTACAGGTAAATGGAACGCAATCAGCAGAAGGCATGGTGACCAGAGGGGTGCCCCAGGGCTCAGTGCTGTGGCCTCTGCTCTTCAATGTTTTTATAGCAGACGTCGATGACGGACTGGAAAGGAAGGTGTGTCTGTTCTCAGACGACACCAAGATATCTAACAGGGTGAACGCCTCAGAAGGAGTGAGCAAGATGGAAGTTGCCTCAAGAAACTAGAAGAATAGTCTGAAATGTGGCAGCTGAGATTTAATGCCAAAAAGTGCAAGGTCATGCACATAGGAAAGAAAAATCCAAGAAAGGGGTATTACACCTAGGAGGTGAAAGGCTGGCGACCTCAAACCAGGAACGAGATCTGAGAATCATAGTCTCAGATGACTTGAAGGTTAGTAAGCAGTGTGAGAACCTTGAAGGTACCCGGTTAGAAGAGCGCTACTAGAATAGCACTGCAATTCACAGCACTAGTCTGGTAAGTGCTACCACAGAAAGTGAAGGGGGATTTACAGCGCTTGTTGTAAGCGCCCCTGGTCACTGTACATGTTGCTGAGGGCAGACAAAAGCACCGGGATCTAGGAGGCTGGCCAAGCTGCTCCCATGGCGTGGAGGGCTGGGGCATCGAGCAGCTCGGCTGGCGCCATTAGAGACCAAGGTTCTAATCCTGGTCTCCAACAATTTTAGTGCAATCAGGTCTTAGACTCATTTATATGGAGCCGTGGAAATAGTATTCCATGGCCTCACGATTTGAACTTACCCTGTGATCCCTCCCCAGCATTAGAATCCTTTAGTCTGGGGGGTGGAAAACCTCCCACAAAGAAAAATCAACGCCATTATTCCCGCACACTCCTTGCTGATGCTATTATAGTCATCTCTCTTTGGACCCAGTGCCACATTGAAAGCCAACAGAATGCTGGGCTGCATTGGGAGGGGAATCATTAGCATTAGGAGGGAGGTGATACTACCACTGTATAGATCGCTGGTCAGGCCTTACCTAGAATATAGAGTCCAGTTCTGGATGCCTCACCTCAGGAAGGACATCGACTGGGTGGAAACAGTACAGGGAAAGGCGACAAAAATGATCCAGGGTCTGCAATACATGTCCTATGAGGAGAGACTTAGGGAACTGAATATATAATCCCTGGAGCAGAGAAGAGAGAGGGAGGACATGATTGAAACATTCAAGTACATAAAAGGCATTAACAAAGTACAGGCACAGGAACTTTTTCACTTCAAGAAGGGCTCCAAGACCAGGGGACATGACCTCAGGATGCAGGGAGGAAGGTTCTCTACCAACACCAGGAAGTTTTTCTTCACAGAAAGTGTGGTGGATGCCTGGAACAGCCTTCCTCAAGAGGTCGTGGGGGCCAACACTGTTGGGGGATTCAAGAATGCATGGGAAAGACACAAGTGAGTCCTGACTACAGAGGGCAACTAGAGTGTCAAAATAGGTCTAAAACAAATGGGCAGACTAGATGGACCTAGCGGTCTCCTTCTGCCGTCAACTTCTATGTTTCTATGTTTCTCTGTCTTGAGCCTGAAGTCCCATTTTTATTTTTTCTTGCCTCTCCGGGATCCTTCACTCTTTATTACAGTAGAACCCTGCTTATCCAAAGCGCTTGGGAGACATCCAATCGGTTTGGATAATCGGGAGTTCAGAAGATTGGGGTTACATTATTTACAATGACACTCAACTGGTACAGTACTGTATTTTAATGTAGAAACTCCCCCACCCTTTTAGATATACAGTATCTAAAATTCTTTAAGATTCATGCCACAATCTCAAACTCGACTCACACTGCAGACTAAGGTCTACATTCATACTTGCATACAGACGAAGCCTAGAGTTTCTAGTTTTTATGACTTTTTTATTTAATTTGTTTTTTATTCATTAGTTCTCGGAGATTAAATACCTATGAGCTAGAAGCTCATTTACATAGGTTCCGCATCAGAGACAAAATACAGACAGGGTAAATTTACATTGAGTAAACAATATAAATTAGCAAGCACAAACGTATACAATACATATATCTAGATCTATACATTCTACCTAGGGATTATTTATTTTTTATTATATTGTAACACAGTTCATAAAGTACATTTGGGTAGATATGAGATAAAATATTAACGTGATGGAGATGACAAAGAATGGAAGGAAAGCTAGTGACCTTTTAGAGTACAGAGGTAGGAAGGTGAACTTGAAGGGTGCATAGAAGGTAGAGGTGGGGGTAATAAGAAAGGTTTGGAAGAAAGCAGGAGGAGGAGGCAGTAGTAGGGGCTGGGAAGTAGGGAGAAAGCAAAGGATGCAAGGAGGGCTGTGAGGAGGGGAGGGGGAGGGGGTTGGAAGGAGTAGGGAGGGGAAGTAAGTGACTCAGGACTTGTCAGGGATGGAGTTAGGAGAGGGTGAGGAGCAGGGGAGTGAAGCAAGAAGTTGCAGGTGGAGGTAGGGAGGAGTTAGCGGCACAGAAGCCTTGTCTAGGGTGAAAGGTAGGATAAGGAGAGGGTCAGAAATTGAAGGGGGGAGAGTAGGCTGCTCTAGGCCTTGTCAGTGGTGAAGTACAGTAGGGAGAGCAGGGGAGGAGAAGGGTAGAGAAACATGTTTGAGGGGTAAGTGCTACTAGTGTTTTAGTGGATTTAGCAGGGGAGATTCATTGGAATCTTACTTGTGGTCTGCATAACTGGGCTAGATTTGCAGTGTATTAGGTGGTGGTCTAATGCTATAGGCAATGAAGCTAACAGTTGGGATTGGAACAATGTATGGTTAAATTCCATTAAAACATTAAAGTCAGTTAATGCCAAGTTAATACAATTCTAAACAGTGCATAACCTATATTATACCTCATTACAAATGAACAAGATGGCGCTGAGAGCCTCTTCTAGCTGTTTGAGATATGGATATTCTAATTGTGACCTGATACAGATGTTTTGGGCATGCCTAAAAATGGTATCTTTGTGGGACAAGATTTATGATTTGGGAAATTTAATGAAAAGACTGTTCTTGCCTGTCAGATCTATGAATCAGTACTATGGAGCAAAAAAGAACAGCGTTGTACCATAGCTTTTATTTCGGTCTTGATTAGGAACTCCACACTCAGACTACAGTTAGACGACCGTGTTTCTTCTTTTAATGAATGGAAGATGGAATGTCTGGAAGTTTTGAAATTGATGAGACTCGCACATTTTATGCTAGACCAGGCTATTATCTTTAACTCTAAGTCGGGCACGATCTACAATTGTTTCACATCCTCTGCTCGGTAGTCTTATACTGGGGCCTATGCACCACTGGGTGGAAATTACATGCTGGAGGCACGTATCCCACCCACATAGCTCTGCACCTGTGAACAGGAGCACACCATCAGTATTCATCAAAGTCCACCACCTGTCAGCAGCTTTGCCCCCCCAGTGTGCAGGACTCCACAGGGTGGCCATGGACGGAGTCGTGGACCTGTCTGGGCATCCAATCGGATGCCCGTGCTGGGTCTCACAGTGGATCCCTTATGCGGCAGGTCATGGCTCTGGGTGCATGAATAGCTACATGTGCTCCCAGACCCATGCAGTTAGGCCCCATCTCCTGGTGAGTCTCTCGGCCGTGCCATAGAGCAAACCCCCACCCCCCAATGGCAACCCTGCCCTAGTCCCGTATGCCTGTGCCCTTCCTGCTGCACTGTCCCATCCCCATGTTAGACACCCCACACACATCAGGGTCCCATCCCTGTGCACATGTTGGCATATGCCCCCCCAAATCAGTGCCCCTGCCCCGTACTCTTTACTGCATAACCCCAACCCCAAAACACTGGAGCCCCTGCCCCATATGCATTGCTGCAGCCCCCCTTCCACACACATCCATTACCTGTCATCCGGTGCCACGAGATGGACAGCAGCGCAACCCTCCACACATCTCCTCAGCCGCCAGCAGTCCAAGTGATGCTGGGTGCGTGCTGCCTATATATGGGCAGCATGTTCCCAGCATCACTTGGATGTCTTGCAGCTGATGAGATGTGTGGAGAGCTGTACTGCTGGCTGTCCCATGGCACCGGATGACAGGTACGGGGGCCGGGGGTGTGTGTTGTCAGTACTGGGGGGGGCCGCTGCTGACCACCATGGATTGCCTTGAGGGCCACTGCACACCTTAGAGTGCCAGGAGGGGCCAGGTGCACAGTGGGGGGGTGCCCCTATATGTGTGTGTGTGTGTGTGTGTGTGGTCAACTTACGCAGGGATGGGGCATGGCTGATTGCTGGGGCAGCTGGCACTGGACAGCCGGTGGGGATAGCTGCAGGGATCATGTTGTTGGGGACCATGGGCTATCCTCCTGGACTGGGGGTCAGTCTGTTGTGTGCGCAGGGTGCTTACAGGGGTTACGGCAGGATTCCCCGTCATAACCTATGCCTTCCTCTGCACCCCTGCAGGCTGCACTACGTACCTTAGTGCATGGTGTGTAGTGCAGGCACGCCCGCAGTTGGCGCATTGCTGTCCATGCGGCTGGGGGACCGGGTGAGTAGGGGCTGCATGCCCCTGGTGGAGCATCCTGAGTGGGTGCAGTTGGTGCAGAGTGGCTACGCGTCGCGGTAGCCACTCCGCCCATTCGTGCATAGGCCCCATTCTGCGAGTAATGTACTTTTCTTTCTAAGTCTTTTCTCACTCTCTCTTTCAGGTTTTCCTATTTTTCTTTCCTATATGAACTTGTTTATTTTTTCTTCAGGGGAACAGTGTTTCAAAGGTTGGTGGAATAACATCCCGCAAATATTTAAGGAGTTCTTTTGTAATTTTCTATTGTATTACAAGTGATTCATCTAAGGTTTTATCTGCCTGTTTATGTATTTTTAGTTTAGCTTTAAGTGATTACTCATTAATGTATTTGATGCATTTTGATGATGATTTGTTAATGTACTTTATCTCAATAAACTTTTATTGATTAAAAAAAAGTTCTACATTCAGTCAAACACTGGACCGTGTGGCAAAACAGCATTAATTGTACTTCCTTGCTGAATTTGTGACTCAGTCTGGGGCAGGATTCACAAAGCTTTGCCTGGGTGCAAACCCGGTTTGCATGGGGCAGACTGGGCTTTGTGAATAGCTGGTATTCACAAAGCCCAGTTTGCACCTGCAAACTGGGTTTGTGCCCGGGCAAAGCAGTGAGGGGGGATGCAATTCAAATGAGGGGGCAGGGACCTGCATATCCCCGCAATCCCATTCACAAAACATTTGCTCCATGCAAGGACCTTTGCGAAAATCCCTGCGTGGAACAAAATACTGCTGAAAACCTGGCGGTAATCCATGCAACCCTAGTGACTGGTGGAGGTACTGCAGCCCCCCACCGCCCTTCCTGGTCCCTAATCTCCAGATCCCCCACCCGTAACAGTAAAAAGACATTCACATAGTGCTGGGTCCCTCCCCGCTCCCTGATCTCCTGTGCTCCCATCCGTAATTAAATCCCTGACCAATGGGATTGCAGTGTATACTGTAAGCTGTCATTGACAGTTCAGCTGGCGATAAGCCGTGGAGGTGTGAGGAGGGCTGTGCTGCTCGCCGACCAGGGACCATATTGGGTGAGGGGAGCAGGGTGGTAAGTGATTCATAGAGTTGGTGGGGGGCTTGGGGGGACCACTTCACTATAGAAACATGATTTATTTAATATTGGGTGGGTGATTGGGCCACAGGGTGGGACCACTGCACTATAGATATTTGGGTCTTGTATTGTCTGGTGGATAATTGGGTGATTGGGGAACGGGGAGGGTCCCTACAATAGGGCCATTATATTATTTTAATTACAGGTGGGAGAACAAGGGTTCGGGGACCGGGAAGGGTCCCTACAATATGGACTATATATTATTTTAATTATGGGTGGGAAAATGGGATCAGGGAGCAGGGTGGGACCCTGCACTATGGAATATATATTGATTTACTAATGGATGGGAGAACGGGATCATGGAGTGGGGTGGGACCCTGCACTATGGGAATTTCATTTTGTCTGTTAGGGGTGGGGGAGCTGGAGATCGGGGACTGGAGAGGTACCCTGCACTATGCAGAATTTTTGTGTTTTACCATCGGGTCTGCGATCGGAGTGGGGATGGGCACCACTACACTATGGGAGAATGCAGCTGCGTGGGGCATGGGCTGGTGGAGGGGGGTGCACACAACCACGCTAATGACATGCAAATGAGTCCATAATGGGCATGCTAATGGCCACTACTGCCTTGCATGCCCAATGGGTCATTTGCATGCCTCCTTTCATTAATATTTCTTTAGCACCTGAGTGCTATTGGCTGCAGGACCATTTTCCTGGCTGGCTGTGGGGGCTGCTGGCCCCTATTCATAGTTGGATAGCCCACCATGCTATCCGACTGTGATTAGCTCCATTGTCCACCAGTGCAGCTGGGAAGTGCAGCGCTAACTTTTGTGCTCACTTTGTACTTCCTTTGTGAATCCTGGCCCTGATCTCCATGCTTAGACCGCATGTGTGGCATTATTCTCAGCCACTCTCCTGTCTCCTCCTGTCAACCCAAATAGACTTTTGCCGAGTGGCCCTGATGCTGCTACCTGCTGGCGGTTGGACCTCTGCATCCAGCCCACCACCCCCTGACCAAGCAAAGCAGCCACAAGCCCAAACCAGGCTCTCCACTTCAGCCGAGTGGCCCTGGCGCTGCTGGTCGGACCTCTGCATCCAGCCTGCCACCCTCTGACCAAGCAAAGCAGCCACAAGCCCAAACCAGGCTCTCTACTTCAGCTGAGTAGCCCTTGCACTGCTACCTGCTGGCGATCGGACCTCTGCATCCAGCCCGCCACACTCTGACCAAGGAAAGCAGCCACAAGCCCAAACCAGGCTCTCCACTTCAGCCAAGTGGCCCTGGCGCTACTACCTGCTGGCAGACGGACCTCTGCATCCAGCCCGCTACTCCCTGACCAAGCAAAGCAGCCACAAGCCCAAACCAGGCTCTCCACTTCAGCCGAGTGGCCCTGGCGCTACTACCTGCTGGCGGACGGACCTCTGCATCCAGCCCGCCACCCCCTGACAAAGGAAAGCAGCCACAAGCCCAAACCAGGCTCTCCACTTCAGCTGAGTGACCCTGGCACTGCTAACTGCTGGTGGTCAGACCTCTGCATCCAGCCTGCCACCCCCTGACCAAGGAAGGCAGGTACGTTTGGTCAGCTCCTAGCTCTGAGCTGTGAGGCTTGAATCCCCGTAATTGGACTGGCTCCTGGGGACTGTGGCTGCTTCCTGATTAGATGCTGCAGATCCCCATTGAGAAAGAAAGCATACAAGACACCTTTTTCAAAACACAGCTCAGCCACTGCCTTGCTGTACTGCTCTCTGGACAATTTTTTCACCCCCCCCTCCTCCTCCTGCCCCTCCTTTATTAAGTACACTTCCCAGTGATCCCAACCCCCTGAGACCTCACACTAGTCAATTACAGTAACTCCTTAAATGGGCTCTCCTTTCTGTAACTTCTTAAAGGGGTTATCCTCTCTAGTGCTGAAATAACTTATCATCCTCAATGTATCTGAGATCAAGTGCATTGACACGGACTATGATCCTCCTCCTACTTCCTACACCAGCCTAACCTTATTTAGGACCATCACCCTCTACGTGTAGTACCCCCCTCTTATCTGCAACACTTCTACCAGACCCTCCCCCAACACTCGATCACCTCCCACCATCAGTACCCCCACAGTTCCACCCCTGCTACCTCTTACTTCCTACTCATACATTGGACTCTTCTCCTCAATGCCTTTCCTACCCTTCATACTCTACCCACCCCTTGCACCCAGCACCCGGCCCCATGTCCAGTCGCAAGGGGAGATGCCACAATCACTACCATGCTTTGGTGCGCCTAATCACCCTCCTGTTACTTCTATTAGGTAACATTCACCCAGACCCTGGCCCCTTGCCCAATCTTATGAACAAGCCTGCCCAAGCTCAAGGACTCCGCATAGCTTCTATGAATATTTGTAGCCTCCTTAAGAAGACTGCTGCATTCCAATGCTGGGTTACTCAGCATCAACCGGACATTGTCGCACTCGTCAAAGCCTGGTTATCCAAATCCACGCCTGACTCCTTCGTCTCCCTCCCTGGTTACACCCTTTTCAGGGAAGATTGGGTGGGTAAGCGTGGAGGTGGTTGTGATGTCTATATGTGTGACACCCTCCTCGGACATGCACTTCCACCACTCAAGCTTGATATCGGGGCACAAGTCCTCACACTAAAAATCTCCCCCAACCCTGGTAAGGGCCCACTTTTTCTCACCATTGCCTATATTCCCCCCAGAAAGCAAGACCTCACCATTCAGGCACTTGCTGACTACCTCTCTGGCCTACCACCCAAATTGGCCCAGATAATTGTTGGTGACCTGAATATCAACTGGGTCTCTGCCACGGCCTCCCAAACCAGAGATATCTTTGCCACCCTTGACATGTCCCAGCTTGTCACCACCCCAACTAGATTCAACCCCTCTAGTGGCTCCAGCACCCTCCTGAATATCACCATTACCAACCGCCCCAGAGGGTGCTCGATATTAGTGTACTTCCCAACTCACTTAGTGACCACTCCCCAGTCGTATTCTCTTGGTCCGCTGCCAACAGCAATCCTGCACCACAAACCACCCAGTGACGTCTCCTACTCCCAGGTGGCCTGCGTCACATTAAACTGTACCTCTCACAACTGGATTGGTCCCCAGTCAGGCTTGCGCTGTCCATAGACGAGGCATTGGATTTTTCCACGTGCACTTTTAACACTGCCTGTGACCTCTATGCCTCCTTTGCTAGAGATCGCACCAAAAAGCAAAACATGCCCTGGGTTACCCCTTCCCTCCTTCACAAACTTAAAATGAGAGACAACCTATGGCACATTGCCATGGAATCTGGCAAGCCAGCTGATAGGCAAGCATATAACGCTGAGCACAATATGTGTACTTGGGCCATTCGACAGGCCAAAGCCCAGTACTACCAATCCGCTCTTGTCTCTTCCTGGGAGTCAGCTAGATACTTTTGGGATAATGTAAATGAGCTGAATGGGAAATCCCACTTCCCATACCCCTCTCAACTCTCCTTTAATAGAACTGTCTGCTCTGACCCCCTTGGCATTGAAGACTGCCTAAACCACACTTTCTCAGACCTGAGTTTAGTCCTGCCCAGTAACTTCTTTGACCCCATCCCAGTAACACCCCCTTCCCACTCTCCAGAGACCTCCTTTCTATTTATGTACCATCTCCCCGTTGGAGGCTAGACCCCTTCTGCAAAAAGCCGTTAGTAGTAACAAGCCCGGCACCAACCTGCTGTACACTAGGCTACTTCGTCTGACGTTGGATGCTATTCTGGTCCCACTTACCGAGCTGCTCAACAACTCTTCATGCCTGGGGCAGTTCCCCAGTACATGGAAAGCTGCCATCATCACTCCTATCCTAAAGAGTGGCGATCGAGCAACCCCAGGTAACTATCGACCTATCGCCATCCTTCCCCCCACTCTCTAAGGCCCTTGAAAAAAGTAGTTGCCAACCAGCTTGCCAAATATCTGGCCATGCATAATATCCTGTGCCCTAAACAGCATGGCTTTTGTGCAGGTCACAGCACTACAACTGCACTACTTGAATTCTCCAACTTCCTGCACTCTGCTCTTGATGCTGGAAGTCCTGCTGGTGCCGTGTTCATTGACCTCTCCAAGGCCTTTGACATGGTTTGCCATCCTCTCCTGCTTGACTCCCTCAGATGCCTTGGTTTCTCCCCTGGCCCCCTTGCATGGTTCACCAGCTACCTCTGTGCCAGAACTCAGTGTGTAAAAATCAATAGCACCCTATCTGACACACAACCTGTCTGCTCTGGGGTTCCCCAGGGCTCCATTCTAGGCCCTCTCCTCTTCAGTTTCTACCTCAACTCCCTCCCCTTGGCCTGCCCAAGTAAGATCCTCCTCTACACGGATGATGCTGTGCTCTTCGCCGCTGACCCCAACACACTCCAGGCCACCCTCCAACAAGCTTTTGATAGAGCTGAGCATTGGTTCACATCAGGAAGGCTAGTCCTAAACTTAAAGAAGACCAAAGCTATGCTCCTCTCGCATCACCAAAGCAAAGCCAGTGGTGCCCCTCTCGTGATACTACCTAGCACACTAAACCCCATTGAGCAGGTTTCCTCCTACAAGTATCTGGGCATTACCTTTGATTCAGCACTCTCCTTCCATTCGCATACCAATGCCATTTCTGCTGCCACCAATGTCAGGACTAGACTGTTATACTGCCATGCGGACTGCCTAGCACAAGAGGCCCTTAGATTGGCAATCACCTCCACTCTCCTGTCACTAATTGACTGTGGGCTGCCCATCTATGCTACAGCTGACAACACTGCACTTGCAAGAATCCAGCTCCATATAAACAAGGCCTGCAGGCTAATGCTGGGAGCCCCTAGGTGCACCCATACATGCCTGCTGTACTCCACCATCAACTTGCTCAACCTTGAAGAAAGACTCTGCTTCCAAACCTGCCTTCTTGTAAAAAAGACCCTGCTAGGGCCCCCGAGTCACAACCTCCCTGCGGCGTGCCTCCCCTCCTCAGTCTCCACCCACAGCACTGTCAAAACCTCCCTTATTGTCCCCAGGGTAAGGACCTCTGTGGCCCAGAGATCCTTTTGCTGTCGGGCTCCCTCCTGGTTCAATTCCCTCCCAACCAATATAGCTGACTCCACTAAGCTTGGTCCTTTCAAGGTCTCCCTCAAAGTCATCGACAAGCACTCGTTGCTGCAACTGCACTAATCCCCCACCTGCCCTTTTACCTTTACCCATGGCTGGGTCTGCCTGTCTACTTTGCTGTATATACCTGGGGTCTCATGCAACATCTGCTGACTAATGTAATAAAATATCTCTGGTTGCTACCTGATGTGGTACTCGTGTACCTATATTATGACTACTGTGATCTACTTATTACCAAGCGTGTACCACCAATGAATGCCTGTAACACTGGTTGCTTTTTTAGTCTAAGCATTATGTACTGTACTGTTTGTTTGCTGTGATGTATTGCTCTCTTGATGAGGTGCCTTTGTAAATGAGACTCTCAATTTCACTCTTAAACAATGCAGAGTAAATTTTACATTTTTTAGCAGTCTTTGTTCTCCCTGTACTCAGACACAGGACAGCGTGGTAGCAAACCTCCGATCTCCCTGCTTAAACCGCATGGCATAATTCACATTTTAAACAATGCCACCTTCCAATCACCATGATAACACAGCGTTTTACATTTTACATCTCAACAATGCAGACTATGTTTTAGGTAGTTTAACCTCCAGTCTTCCCCTGTAAATTCAAACAGTGGTAATTGTGCTTACTGTACATGCTAAATTTGTGACTCCTTCCGCTCTCCCAACTGAAATCTCAAGGCATGATTCTCAGCTGGCCTCGGATCATCCCCTGTAAACCTGAATAGAAAGATAGTACAGTACAGTAATCCCAAAGCAGGACCAGCCAAATTGTACACTTAATTTTGCTTACTTTAATTTCTGCTTGAAGCTGCATTCCCCAAAGCTGTTTAGTCCTTAAAGGTACAGTACATATTACCTTACATGCCAAAAGCCAGATGCTGTACTACACTCCACAAAATGGGCGAGAAGTTCTGGTTCATTCCATTGGGAGTTTTGGATGATTGGGGTTCAGGAGATTGAGATTGTACTAGGGATGCGTGGACCGACCTGCAGAAAATCAGACCCCAGGGATCAATGCAGTCCAATGGATCCAGATCAACAAAACCAACTGCTTAGTTGTTCGAGTCTGGGTTCATTGGCGCAAGTTGCTAATATTCAAAAAAAGCTATTTATTTGTACCTTTCTCCCTGTGTTACTATTTTGCTCCTGTAGATGGAGCTCTGCAATCATCTGGATCCCGGCTGGCTGGCAGTCACCTGACTACCACAGTGCAGGTCATGTGGCTGGGCACATCCTCCTGGCACTTGTTCCTGCTCCAAAAATGCTCGTTCTGGTGATTATGGTGGCAAATGAAAGCATGGGCACTCGGCAAGCAGTTGGACTGAGCGAGTATCGATACATGCACGAGGGTGACATGACTGAAGGGCAGAGACACTGGATTGGCCAGATTAAGCCAGACTGACAGGCTAGGCAGCCTATAACTGCAGGGAGACTGCCTGTCAGTCCTGGCTATTGGCTGATGCAGTGGGTGGGCAGAACCTGAGAACACTGCAGCTCAGTGTTTGTTGTTTGAGGTGCCATTTCGGCACTAACTGTTGGAGAGGATGGACGCTTGCCTTTGATTGTGTTGTTCTGGCTATTAAATTTTACTACTATGGCAACATACATAGATACACAGATACATAGATAATGCTGGCAGATAAGGGCCTATGGCCCACACAGTCTGCCCATTTGAGCTAGTTAAGTTCCCTTTATGTTTTTCTAGAAGTCTGTTGCCCCTAACCCCCTGACCTACAGAATTCCCTTATGTCTATCCCATGCATTCTTGAATCCCATGATTGTTTCAGCCTCCACCACTTCCTCTGGCAGGGTTTTCTACTTGTCCACCACCCTTTCTGTGAAGAAATTCTTCCTTATGTTTCCTCTGAATTGCACTCCCTCCAACTTCATCCCATGCCATCTGGTCCTGGAACATCTTTTTAGATGGAAAAGAATGTATTCCTGCACCCTGTCTCCCCCTGTAAGGTACTTGTATGTCTGTATCATATCCCCTCTCTCCCTCCTCTCCTCCAGCGACTACATATTTAAGTCCTTCAGCCTGTCCTTATAGGACTTGTGATGCAATCCCTGTACCATCTTTGTTGCCCTCCTCTGAACCTTCTCTACCCTGTCTATGTCTTTACATAGGTAAGGTCTCCAGAACTGTACACTATACTCCAGGTGGGGCCTCACTAGTGTCTTGTATACTAGAATTTCAACCTCCCTTTTCCTGCTGGTGATGCCCTGCCTATGCATCCCAGCATCCTATTTGCTTTACCTGCTGTCTTGTCACACTGTTTCCCTACCTTGAGGTCATTAGAGATGATGACCCCAAGGTCCCTTTCCTGCTTGGTGCATGCTATATCCTCACCCCCCCAACCGATATGTTGTTCCATGGTTTTTGTGCCCCATATGCATTATCTTGCACTTCTTTGCGTTGAATTTCAACTGCCAAACCCTTGACCATATTTCAAGCTTCTGCAGGTCCCTCCTCATTCTGTCTACACCCTCTAGCATGTCCACTCTGTTACAGAGCTTCATATCATCAGCAAACAGGGAAATTTTGCCTTCTGGGTCCTGCGCAATGTCACTGATGATGAAATTGAATAGGACCGGTACCAGCACTGATCCCTGTGGTACCCCACCGGTCACGCTTCCCTCTGTGGAGTGACAGCCATTTACCACCACCCTCTGTGTCCTGCCACCCAGCCAGTTACCCACCTACCGCACTACTGTCCTGCCCACTCCAAGATTCCCCAGTTTGTTTAATAGCCTTCTATGTAGCACAGTGTCAAAGGCCTTGCTGAAGTCCAAATAGGCCAGACAAAACTTGTGTGTGCTTTTTTTGATTAATACCTTTAAAAAACTAACGAGCATTTGGGGGCTAATTCAAAGCATTAAACTAAGGAGTAGTAAAAGGAGGCATATATACTGAAAAACATCTTAATTCGGGGAGGGGGATTGAAGTGAGAGAATATTGTGGGTAGGATGGTGGGCATATGAAAGGCTTCTGTTTGGGGGCCAGATTGCTATGTCGCCAATTCACCATTCAAGATGTCAAAAAAATAAAAAAAATAAAGATAAAAGGAAAAAAAAAAGAAAGTACAATATTGAATATATTACGGTGTTTTGATTCTGACTGAGTTTGTGTGGACTGTGTGGCGTTGGAGGAACTGTTACAAGTCTGAACTGAATAATTTAAATTAAGCTAAATTACAGAAAATAAAATATTTTTACAGTAAAAAGGAAAGACCTGAGAGAGGGCAGAGGAATTTGGGAACAACTTGAGGAATAAATAAAAAGAAACCAAATTAAGGAAAAAACATCATTTTTTTTGTTTTGCAAAAAAATAAATAAACAAAATATAGCTACAGTGGTGGAAGGGTGGAGTGTGGCTGTGAGACCGAGCCTGTCCTACCCCTGAGAGGGCAGAGGAATTTGGGAACAACTACATTAAGGAAAAAGCATTTTCTGTGTCATTAAAAAAATAAACCTAGATACAGTGGTGGATGGGGGAGTGTGTCTGTGAGGCCGGGCCTGTCCTGAGAGGAAAGAGGTACTTGAGAACAATTGGTAGGACTAAAAAAAAAGAACATTTCTACCGGAGAAAGCATTTTTGTGTGTAAAAAAATAAAATAAACCTAGATACTGTGGTGGAAGGGGGAGTGTGTCTGTGAGGCCGAGCCTATCCTGAGAGGAAAGAGGCACTTGAGAACTAGTACCTTGAATGGGGAAAGGATCACAGACTTCCAGGTAGAAGGTCACCTGGGGGTCAGTGACCATCACATGGTATGGTTCAGTTTGGCCACTAGAACTAAATCATCCCATTCCAAGGCAAAATTATGGGACTTCAGAGGCGCTGACTTTGATAAGATGGCCAACAGAGTTAACCTAGCCCTGGCAAGAAGAAATACAGGTGAGGGGGTTCGGGCAAAGTGGGCAAGCATTAAGGATGCAACACTTGAAGCTATATCCCATTGTGTTAGGGAGAAAAGCAAGAGCAAAAGGAGGAAACCACCTTTGTTCTCAAAAACAGTAGCAGAAAAGATCAGAGCCAAAAGGTTGGCCTTCAGGAATTGTAAGGGAATACAGCAGGACGAAGATAGGGAGGCATACCAAACTTCCCTAAGGGAAGCAGGGAAGGCAGTAAGGCAGGCAAAGGCCCAAACTGAGGAAACATTAGCACAAACAGTAAAAGAAGGGGACAAGACTTTCTATAGATACATTAGTGAAAGGAGAAAGTTTAGAGGGGGCATTGCTAAGATCAAAGGGGATAAGGGGAATTGTGTAAGGGAGGATCAAGGAAAAGCATCTATCCTAAATAGATATTTCTGCTCAGTATTTACTGAGGAGAAGGAAGGGCAGGGCCCACAGCTCAGCAGCACCATGGACATGGGGGGAGGGAGGTGTGCTCAAGTCCCTTCACAAAAGAAAGGGTCCTACAAGAGCTCATTAAGCTCAGGGTGGACAAGGCAATAGGACCTGATGGCATACATTCCAGGGTACTAAAAGAGCTAAGGGTGGAACTAGCAGAGCCATTATCAGAACTGTTTAATGAGTTTCTGAGCACAGGAGAGGTCCCAGAAGACTGGAGAAGGGCTCATGTGACCCTGCTCCACAAGAGTGACAGCAGGGAAGAGGCAGGGAACTACAGACCAGTCAGTCTTACCTCAGTAGTGGGCAAGACTATGGAGGCACTCCTTAAGGAAATGATAGTGAAACACCTGGAGTCCATAGGAGCACAGGATCCAAGACAGCATGGGTTACAACAGGAAGGGACTGTCAAACTAATCTCATAGATTTCTTTGACTGGGCAACCAGAGTGGTGGACTAAGGGGATGCAGTTGATGTTGCCTACCTTGACTTCAGCAAAACTCTTGATACTGTTCCATATAGAAGATTGATTAATAAGCTGGGTAGGCTCGGGGTGGGTCAGAGGTTGGTCAACTTGGTGGCAAACTCGTTGGTGAGTAGAAAACAGAGAGTGGTGGTAAACGCTATACAGTCCAAAGAGATGCAAGTCACAAGTGGGGTACCACAAGGATCAGTCCTGGGGCCAGTCCTCTTCAATATCAGTAACATTGCAGATGGACTGGAGGGTAAGGTTTGTCTGTTTGCAGATGACACCAAGATCTGCAACAGAGTAGATGATCTAGATGGGGTGGGCCGATTGAGAAGAGATCTGGAAAAGCTGGCAAAATGGTCTGAAGAGTGGCAACTGGGGTTTAATGCAATGAAGTGCAAGATCATGCACATAGGGAAGAGAAACCCTGAAGCTCCCTATAGGTTGGGAGGGGAGCTGCTGGCAATCATAAGGGAAGAGAGAGACTTGGACATCATCATCACATCCAAGCAGACCACTAAAGCAGTAGATAAGGCTACAGGGATGCTGGCATGTATTAGTAGGGGTATCACAAGTTGTAAGAGGGAGGTAATAATCCCTCTTTACAAGACACTGGTTAGATCCCATCTGGAGTATTGTGTGCAATACTGGAGTCCACACCTGCACAAGGACATTAACAAAATGGAGGCAGTCCAGAGAAGGGCAACTAAAATGGTGCAGGGACTGCATCAGAAAACATACAAGGACAGATTAACGGAGCTCAGTATGTATACCCTAGAGCAAAGGAGGGAGACAGGTGATATGGTCGAAACATTCAAACATCTTAAGGGCATTAACAAGGTGAAAGAGTCTAGCATGTTTCAATATAAGAACAAGCATTTGTCAATGCAGAACGTACGCTTGCAGGTATTTGCAGTGGTATTTGGCACTTGGACATGGCTTAAAAAAATCAGTGACAAAGAAGTACAAGCATTTGTCAATGCTGAATGTTGCTTGCTTCTATGTGCTGTTTAGGTATTTGGAAGTCATTGGAGTGCAAATATTGAAAATTAGCTGAACTTACGAGCATGCGTAGGAACTGCACAGCACACGCTCGTAAAACAGTCATTTTTAGGAATTTTTTCACCAAATTTTCAACATAGCCATTTTAAGACCTCTGCTCATGAACAGTGTCACTGTGATTTTCTTAATGTGTCCCATACATTGATTTCGCACCGACTGCGCCATTGTGCGCTACATAGGCGGAAACACGTTTTGGCAAGATGTGAAAAATGACAGCTGTACTGCTCATAAGGAGGTGTGGTAAAATGGCAATGTTGAAAATCTGGAGTGAAAATATTGAAAATTCGCAGAACTTACGAGCGTGCGTAGGAACTGCACAACGCACACTCATAAAACAGTCATTTTTAGGAATTTTTTCACCACATTTTCAACACAGCCATTTTAAGACCTCTGTTCATGAACAGTGTCACTGTGATTTTCTTAATGTGTCCCATACATTGAGTTCGCACACCAACTGCGCCATTGTGCGCTATATGGGCGGAAACACGTTTTGGGCAGGATGTGAAAAATGACAGCTGTACTGCTCATGAGGAGGTGTGGTGAAGTGGCAATGTTGAAAATCTGGAGTGAAAATATTGAAAATTCGCAAACTTACAAGCGTGCGTAGGAACTGCACAACGCATGATCATAATACAGTCATTTTTAGGAATTTTTTCACCAAATTTTCAACATAGCCATTTTAAGACCTCTGCAAATGAACAGTGTCACTGTGATTTTCTTAATGTGTCTCATACATTGATTTTGCACACCGACTGCGCCATTGTGCGCTACATGGGCGGAAACACGTTTTGGGCAGGATGTGAAAATGACAGCTGTACTGCTCATAAGGAGGTGTGGTAAAATGGCAATGTTGAAAATCTGGAGTGAAAATATTGAAAATTCGTGAACTTACGAGCCTGTGTAGGAACTGCGCGACGCACGCTCGTAAAACAGTCATTTTTTGGAATTTTTGCACCAAATTTTCAACATGGGGTTTTTGGGACCCCTTCTCATGAATGATGTCACTGTCATGGAATCATTCAGGCCCGAAGGGTGATTTCCGCGCAGTCACTGCGAAATCACCCTCCGGCCCGAATAACGCCATGACAGTGACATCATTCATGGAAGGGGTCCAAAACCCCATGCTGAAAATTGGTGCAAAATTCCAAAAATGCCTGAGATATGCAATAAGTTGAAACCCCCTATCAGCCCATTATACAGCTTACGGCATTTCCTCAGTTCGCGGTTGGATTTGAAGAGTGCAGGCGTGTTCCCGGTCCACGAAGATCGTTGCGAGCTCGGAGAGAGGTATGGGGTGGGGGGTGTGGGGAAGGCAGGGTGCGCAGTGGGTGGGTGGGGTTCGGGGGCTGGGAGAAGCGCCGTGGGACGGTTTTAATTTACAGGTTTTTAAAGGAAAAAAGACAACGTGGACGTTTGCCATGCTGAGGTGGGCTCCCAGCATGGCAGAAGGATGGCGGGGGGGGTCGTGGAGCCGATGGGGGATTGGACACCCCCGTCGGCAGACGATGCGGGATGTTTGCCACGCTGGGGTGGGCTCCCAGCGTGGCAGCAAACATTTGGGGGGGGGCAGCGTGACGCGGTGCTGTGTATGACAGTGGTGGTTTTCTTTGAAGAGAAGACCACCGCTGTCATACACAGCACCTCGTCCGATTGGTGCAGGACTGCCACACCTGCTCAATGGAGCAGGGGATTGCAGGGGAGGGGCACACCTCCAAAGTGTCCCATTCTCCCAAGATGTTCCTTGCACATGCACGCAAGCGAACGTAAAAATAGCAGGACAAGAGGACACAGCATTAGATTAGCGGGAGGCTGATTAAGGGGTAATGTGAGGAAGTTCTTTTTCACAGAAAGGGTGGTGGATGTATGGAACGACCTACCTCAGGAAGTGGTGGATATGAATATAGTGCAAGGCTTCAAACAGGCATGGGATAGGCATAAGGGAGCAATACAGATGAGTATGACTAGATAGGCCATTGACATAGTAAAGGCCTATGGCACATTCATAAGGTAGAAAAAAATGGGCAGACTGGATGGACCTTGCGGTCCTTATCTGCCGTCGACTTCTATGTTTCTGTGTAAGTGAGAGGACTAAATAAAAAGAAAATTCCTACAGGAAAAAGCATTTTTGTGTGTAAAAATAAATAAATAAACCTAGATACAGTGGTGGAAGGGTGTGTGTCTATGAGGCCGAGCCTGTCTTTTGAGGACAGAAGTACTTGAAAACAAGTGTGAGGACTAAATAAAAAGAAAATTCCTACAGGAAAAAGCATATTTTTGTGTGTAATAAAAAAAAGTTCAAAATGTGCACCAGACAGGGCGAGAAGGAGGCTGTAATGGGGAAGGGTATGGGGAAACATATGGCACAAACAATTCTGCAGTCTGACTGGTAGAAGACCAGTTGCTGGGACTTCATCCAGTAGTAGTAGTAGTAGTAGTGGTTCTTCCTCAATGCTGTCCAAACAGACTGGAAAGGCCAAAACTACCTTAATTAAAATTAAAGAAGTAGTCAGCACCACAAGAAGTGGCAAGAAAAGATATAGTACCTAGGTGTACCGTAGTACCAGTACATATTTGAATGAAACAGATGAGAAATTTAGTTCAGATGAGAGTAATGAAATGGGAGATGTAGACAAGAGCTGTGTTCACACAGCAGAAGCGCTGCAAATATAATACCGCAACAGTGCGTTCCTGACCACTTGCCATCCGCAATCTGACAGTCTACATGGCCCCTCTCTGCACTGCTTGCAGTCTGTGCTGGTGAGAGGCTGTGCATCAGGGGAGCCAGACATCTGCTAGCCAATGGACAGGTTGCCACAGTGCAGACTGTCCACACTGTCACTTAAGGCGCTGTAAGCTGCTTGCTCCTCTCGGCATCCCCAGCTTGCCAGAGAATCTGGGAGCATCTTAGCGAGCAGCTTACCCTGATTGGGTATGTGTCTACATAGTCACATTTGCACTGGAGCAACCCGAGCACATGGGTTACTCCAGTGCAAATGTGACCATGTAAACATGGCTCAGGAGGGGGAGAAGAGCAGAAACAAATGGAAAGCCTGAATGAGGAAGAGGTGGCATTTGAACAGATGTAGGATGAATGTGATAATTTGGATTTGGATGGGATGGGCACGAACAGTGTGGTGCAGGTGCAGGAGAAATAAGATGAGGGGGAAGTGCATTGGGATTTGGGTTATGTTATTGGCCTGGAGGAGCTGTTGGATGATGATAAGGGTGAAACAGAGACAGATCTTGATGAGCAGCATCCCAGAGTGGAAGTGACAAAGGAGGACAACATAGTGTGCCTGGTAATAAAATAAAAAAGGTGACATCTTTTGTGTGGTCTTACTTTTCTCTGGCTGCCAATAATGAGTTATGAGCAGTTTGCGCTATATGTAAAAAGACCATCATCAGAGGGAACAAAAAAGGTGCTTTGGGTACCTCAGAATTAAAAAGACATTTAGAGAGTTGTCACCCATTATGCCACAGGCATGATTTTATGGTCAGAGAAAGAAGACAACATGCAGGAAGAGTTAGGTCAGACTGCACCTGCACTTGTTGAATCAAGTAGTAGCAACAGCCCTGCTGCTTTAGTTGTACTGTCAACTCTTTCTCAATCTTCTTCTAAAGTACTACAAACAGTCCCCGTTTACCCTTATTGTCATCCAGCACTCCTAATGTTGGCCATCTCACAACTTCAACTGGTAGAAGACAGCTCACGATTTCAGAAACAATTGAATGTAAAGTTAATACCAGCGCACTCATCCTGAGGCAATTGCTATAACAAAACTCATTTTGGAGATGATAGCACTGGACTTATAGCCTTACAAAATGGTGGAGCATGTTGGATTCAAAAGGCTTTTGAATCACCTGTCACCACGACGCAATATTCCATCCAGGAAATATTTCTCCACTGTCACCATACCTCAGATGTATGAGTTAGTAAGTGCTAAACTAAAAAATGCTTTACAAGATTCAGTTGCTGGGGTTGTCCATTTGACTACTGACATATGAACAAGCTGCCAGCCAGAACCATTTATGTCGCTGACTGCACATTGGGTATCGTTTACTTCCTGTAGTGACACAGACAATTCCCCTCTGAAACTTGCTTCCTTCGCATCCAGTATATCCCGCAGGATCACACAGTCCAACATCCTGGATAAGCTCAATAGAGAGATGCAGTACTGGCTTATATCACAAGGGCTTTCTGTAGGTTTTATTGTGGCTGACAATGGTTCAAACATAAAGAAAGCATTGTTGATGGGGGCTTTATCCACATTTGATGTTTTGCACACTACCTAAATTTGATTGTGCATGCCTTTATGGAAGAGGACAGAGATATAAAGGCTCTCACAGATGTGGCAGAAAGAATATGCACACATTTCAGCCGCTCCTGTAAAACATGCCATCGTCTTCGGGCCATACAAGAAGAACACGGACTGCCTCTTAATACACTCACTCAGGATGTTGCAACAAGGTAGAACTCTACCTTTTATGTGTTCCAACGATTGTTGGAGCAAAAAAAGGTTGTAAGATAGTATACACTAGAGAACAGCATAAGGGATGCTGATGTGTATATTAATCCTCAGCAGTTGGCTGTTTTAGAACTTCACATCAAGATCCTGTAACCCTTTCAGGAAATTACTAGGGAAGTGAGTTCTAACAGTGCCACACTCAGCCAAATAATCCTATTGATCAAGATTCTTAGATTTCAGCTGAATGCAATCAGGGATGACTTGGAAGGTGCAAGAAGTCAATTTTAGATGGGAGAGTCTAGTGCAACTGAAAGGGACTTGCTACCCAAAATAAAAAAAGACATAGTACATCAAATGATTAAAAAAATCAGAGATGATGAGAAACTCTGTGAAATGCTGGTGGTAGAACATTATATTGCATCAACAGTACTAGACCCGCAGCACGAGATGTAACACCTTTCACAGAATGACCCAAAAGTGTTCCAAAATTGCAGAGAGAAAATCATTCAAGAAATAGATTTGGTTTTGAAAAAAAAAACATGGCAACAGATGCTGCCCCCTCATCCATTCCTCCTGCACCTTCACAGCCCTCTCTTCCCACTTAGGCTACAAAACAGTCAGTTGCTGCCATTCGTTCTACCCCTAGCAGTCAACTTTGGGGTCACTTGGAAGCTGTTGTCCTTGAAAAATCAACCCTTCCTTCTCCATATGTCACTGCTTCTGCCCAGGCCATGATTGACTGCTATTTAGCAGAGGAAGGTATTGAATGGAATGAAGATCCCATAAAATACTGGCAAAGCATGGAGCCTGTATGGCCTGCACTTGTGCAGGTAACTTTGAAGTACATAATCTGTTTCCCAACCAGTGTATTTTCAGAATGACTCTCTAGCTGTGCGGGAAATATGGTAACAGATACATGACCTAGGCTACTACCAGAAAATGTAGAAAAGTTAACATTCTTAAAAATAAACCTTCCCTTGACTAGTTACACCTATGACCCGGAGGTAGCAAATACATTTGGCAGGGACCACAAAGATGTCTACTTGGAAGAGTAGAAAGATCACCGTTTTATTCAGAAAAAGAAATCAGTACTGTAGTAAGCCCATATGTAACCTACATAATTTTTGAACCTGATGGCACAATGTTTTCAGGATGTCCTAACAGACTTGGCTAATTATTGGATTACCTGAGCCTGATGGCACACTTTTCACAGCATGTCCTAATTGACTTGTCTAATTTTTGGACCACCTGAAGTTGAGACTGATGGCACAATGTTTTCAGCATGTCCTCCTCACATACTTGGCTAATTTGGTTCCACCTATGTAGAGTGCTGGCAGCAGTGGTCCCCGTCGTTAGGGTGCAGTGTCCCGATGTCCCCATCCCCTCTTTTTGTGGGGGGCTGTGCCCACTGCACCCCATGCCCCCTTCTAAATATTCTGACTCCGGGGGGCAAACCTCGGGAAGGGGGTGGCAAATCCATCAATATGGCACACTAATGACGAGCACACCACCACCGGTGCACAGATGGCTGTAAGGGGGCTAATTTTTGGATTGCCTGAACCTGATAGCACACTTTTTGCAGCATGTCCTAATGGACTTGTCTAATTTTTGGACCAGCTGAAGTTGAGACTGATGACACAGTGTTTTCAGCATGTCCTCCTCATATACTTGGCTAATTTTTAGATTTCCTGAACCTGATGGTACATTTTTCACAGCATGTCCTTTGTCCTAACGCACTTGTCTAATTTTTGGATCGCCTGAAGTTGAGACTGATGGTACTCTGTTTTCTGCATCTCCTCCTCACATACTTGGCTAATTTTTAGATTTCCTGAACCTGATGGTACATTTTTCACAGCATGTCCTAATGCACTTGTCTAATTTTTGGATCGCCTGAAGTTGAGACTGATGGTATACTGTTTTCTGCATGTCCTCCTCACATACTTGGCTAATTTTTTGATTGCCAGAACCTGATGGCACACTTTTTGCAGTATGTGCTAATGGACTGGTCTAATTTTTGGATTGCCGGAAGTTCAGACTGATGGCACAATGTTTTTGGCTTGTCATCCTCACATACAGTACTTGGCTAATTTTTGGATTGCCTGAACCTGATGGCACACTTTTTCGGCATGTACTAATGGACTAATTTTTGGATTGCCTGAATGTAGGTCTCTGGACTCCTAAGGACATGCAGTTATTTTTTGGTAGGGGGTCCCCTAAGTGTCATCAGTGTGGGTGGGTGTAGGGGACCCCATGCCATAAAAAATAATTGCATGACTTTCGGTTGAGCAGAAAAGGAAGTAGTGCAACAATGTCAAACTGATATGTCCATTTTATACTGGTAAATGGGAATTGGATTCCCCGTCTGAGGTCAGACAGGTCAGTTTACAATTACAGAACTAGTACTAAGGCAGGGAACAGACAGAGGTCAACTGCATAACTGCCATACTCAATTGACCAGCACATCATAAACTCAGTTTTCATTTCCTGAAATGCTGTTTACAATTCTGTGTGTGTGTCACAGATGTCAGTGTCGTTTTACACAATTATATAGCAGATTTGCAGTTTTCATCACATTTTGCAAAAGGTTCTGATCTGAATCAGAACTAATCAGAACTTATCAGGACTTTACACTGGATCGTGATCCTGATAATAAGAGTCAGGACCTTTTCATGTCTGCCCATCCCTAGATTGTACTGTATTGTCCTCCCACAGATCTGTCTTGTGCCTGTAGTTCTGTTTTTGATTTTCTTTGACTCTTGTCCTCTTCAGACTCCCTCACTCAATTCACGCCACTGCTCATTTTATTTTTGTGTTTTCCAAGTCTTAATATTCCTCCTCCCCCACACTACTTCTGTCAATCTGGCTGCACTGTCAGGTGTCTGTCTCACTGTGACAAGAGATCCATTTAACCATGCTGATGGCAGCAATCGTTCTTGTGTCCCCCATCCAGGTAACTCTAATTATTTATAATTGGTTGAGTAGTAGTGTTGGCACAGAACTATATAGGTGAGGGCTTGTTGTGCATGGAAATTGGAGGCTCTCAAAATGTTGTTGTACCACAGTTCAGAAGGTCATGGAACGTGACTGTACTCTACTGTGGTACAACAACATTTTGAAAACCTCTAGAAGTTCCTTGCACAAGTGTGTGGAAACAGAAATGACAGGATCAACCAGATAAGCCGTGGCAGCGGTGAAATGATAACCTGAACCCACAACTTGAGCAGGATCAACTAGATAAAATAAAACACCACAGGATCATCCAGATATATGCACATAAATAAAATAAAATACTTAAAAGCAGGATCAACCAGATATATAAATAAACTTATGGAACAAAACTGTCATCCTCATAGCCGGTGTCCTCTCGCTAAGCAAGAGATGGAGCAGCCATTTTTTTTTAAATCCCTCCCACATCCAATTTACAGCCAATAGAAAAAGACTGTGCTACAAACGTAGGGACATCTACTCCCTACCAACCATATATCACACCCTGGCAACCAGCCCCAAGTCCTTGAATTAGACGTGGCTACCAACATTCTTTTTCTTGTATTTAAAAATTAAAAAACTGTTAAAACCACATTTATTTTACTTAGGAGGTGCCATACACTGTTAAAATAGTGGATAGACAACTCTATGCCCATCCACTATTCTCTATCTTTTAAGTTCTGTGGTTATTGGTGTTGCATAATGCAGAAAAAGCACAAGCAGTCTGCAAGGCCGAGGGTGGACAAGTATTAGTGGAAGGTAATCAGGCAGCAGCGCAGTGGGGGTGGGGGATATCATGTATGTACATACAGAAGCAGATAGTGCAGAATTTCAGGATTGAAAACTGTGGTCAGTCTGTGGGAGTAACTTGAGGCTGCATAAAAGCAAATGTATCATGAAAGAGGGAGAGCTGTTAAATGGTTTGTGTGATTGGGGGTGGGAGTCCAATGATCAGCAGTACCACTAGCAGGCATAATAAATAAAAGTGATTTTTAAAGGAAAACTTGTCCATAGCTTACAGTGAAGTAATAAAGTTTATTCAGTTTAAAAAAAAAATTCAAAATGTATTCATTAGATGCGGCTTTTGGCTAGATTTGTTCTAGCGTTATCCCTTGTCAGTACTGAAGAGGCACAAGCTACCACATGTAGAGAGATGGCATCTCAGGGATCAAGGTCATTTTTGATAGTGGGTGGAGTGAGAACCTTTCGGATTAATGGTGCTGAGTTGGTAGATGAATGAGGCAGGTAACAAAGTGCTATACCCTTCTCGTCCTGCCTCTGAAATTAATGGTGCAGAGTTGTTATATGAGTTGGGAACAGTAACAAACTGCTATACCCTTCCATCCTGCACTTTTTGTCTCTCATGGCTAGAGACAACAGCCCGGTTTGCATGATGGGTGAGTGGTTGTGCCTGAGGGACATCTTTGGTCTCATTGAGTGTCCCTCCTGTTTCACAGCCCAGTTCATGGGGGGGGGGGAGGTTGGGGAAGGCCTGTGGTAACCTTACCATTCCAGACAATATCTCTACTGTGTGATGAAGATTTGCTGCTTTTGCACTTGCATACTGTGTGACCCTAAGCAAGTGACTTAACTTCCTTGTGCTCTCAGGTCACACCTGGAAACAAACTCTGGCTTAGTGTACCTTTCCTGGTTAAACAATTTCCTCTTCCCATCCTTCCTTTTGCTTCACTAATTTGAAGCCATTCAACATTTTAGAAGTCCTCTCAGCAACAGAAACAGCAAACAGCATTGGGATTTGCCAGGGTAATTTCCAAGACTGCATATGCTGTAGAACATGTCGCATGTTGCATAGCCCTGTCCGCATTTGTACATGATACCACTGTGGTCAATGATACCACATTTAACCAGATAGTGCTGAGTGAGTAAACCACCTAATCAGATTACTGATGCAAGGCCGCTTCTATTTTCTAGAAAATCCAGCTGATGTTGAAGAGTGAACTTGCTTGATATTCTCCTCACATTCTACCTCCCTGCCTGCAAAAACAATATTGGGGCCCAGGACCCCCCATTACCACCATTAGACCCCCAGGAAAAGGTTCTTTTTTTTTTAAATACAGTGGCCACTGACCACCATGGAAACTAACCCACTAGCCCTTCAGTGATATTGTATGAATCACTGACCTCCCTGGGATGACTCTAGCTCCGTGGACCACCAGTGCCGAATTCTTTTAATAAAGCTGGGCCATTTGCCCACAATATTCCCCACTAGCCTGTCTGGGCTACTACTTTTCATTTCTAGCCACTAGGCCATCTAGGGTGCGCTAAGTGGTTTTGCCGAGCCACCTCCAAATGGCACATTCTCTTTTGTTTTCTGTTTATTAATTTTATTTCTTTCTCTATATCTCTGTCTTCCTACTTTGCCTTAACTGTAACTTTTTATGTAAAGCTCCCTTTTGCTTTTTTACTCCTATGCTGTCCTATACCCCTTTCATATCTCTCTGTTATCTGTCTCTGCCCTCACTATGGTATTTTCTCCATATTAACCTATTATTCTCTTTATTTAACAGGTCTGAGAGGATACTGGCTCCTTTCGCATCATATAAGTATTGCTCTACGTCTACTTGACCTATGATTCCTATTTACGCCCTAAGAACTACTGATCATTTGTGACCCCTTTTTTTCTTGAAAGGATATGGCTGTAGTTCAGTGGGAGAACAACCAGCCACATCCCCTTCCTGAGCTATATAAACAGTTCCTTTCAGCCTCCTTCTGAAGCATTTTTTCTTTGTGGCCGGAGGCTCTGCCTTCTCTGCCCCTTCCCCCCATGTTACTGTGCTTTTGCTTCTGCTTGGTTTGTGCTGGACTTCTTTGTTTTGTGTTCTCCTGTTTTGGTTTGTGTTGCCGTGCCTCGGCTACTCCATGCTGCCTCGTGTGCCTGTTTTCCTTCCCGCTCCTGTACTAGTGTTTGCTTTGTTTATTTCTTTTGGGTTTTCTAGTTTTCTAGCACCCTGTGTATTGTTATTTGTGCTTTATGTTACATATTGTTGTTTCCTTCAGTCCTATCTGCTGTCTCCAGTGCTTTCCAACCTAATCATTTGCATGTGGTCCAGGCTTCACCTGCCACCACTCCTTGTTGCTCTATGGGTGCTCACAGCTCTGCTCTTACTCCACTTAGTGTTAGGTAAATTCATTCAGTTTTGGAGTTCGGTGTGCTTTGCCCAATTTATTCTGCATTTCCACAGCCAGGCCCAGCTACTGGATTGCTGTACTACAACTTGCAGCTATTACGCTGGCTGCCTGGTTTCAGCTTCCAGCAGCAGGCATTTCAGCAGTTTGTTTCTGAATTTAACTATTTTGGACCTTTCAGTCATTAATTTGCTTCTCCTGTTCACATTACTCTGGCAGCTTGATGCCCTATGGCTTTGTCCTTCACTAGGACCTTGCCAGTAAAGGCGCCTAGTTTAGGGGTTCCTACCCAAATAGCATTAGAGTTGCTGTTGGTCTCATAATGCTCAACTTGTGTCTCCCTGTTATTCCCATGATGGGGGACTGCAGTATCAGAATTGGGCATAGTGGCTCCAGTTAGCAGCAGCATACTTACGTAAGCTATATGAGTTTGCCCTGCTCCTTTGCCTACATGGCTTTTTAGCCATCCGTGCACAAATGAGCTTGCCTTCATGGCTTTCAGTTATTTTGCTTCAATACATTTACCCTGCAGCCTACTGGCTTCAGATATTCATTGCAATTCATTGCTGCATTGCAAATACTTGCTGCCTGTAAATGCGCCCTACTGGAATAACCAATACTTACTGCCTTGCATTTACTTATATCTGCCTTAATGGCATTTAAGGTATTCCTGCCAGTCATATCGATCACTATTCATGCTAGCATACCAATTCACTATTTATGCTGAAAGCATACCATCCAGTGCCTTATGTAAACTACGATTTACTCCTTCATGGAACTGGTTGCCTAAGCATATACATAATTCAGCTTATCTCACATGCAATGTATCATGCTTATCTAAGCTGCCACTCATTTTATTGCTGTGGCAAATGCTGTTGCAAATCTGTTACATGTTTCCTATTTGTTAAACCTCATTGATTCATGTCCACTAAACCTCTTTGATTCATTCACTGGCATCACAGTGTCTCACTGCCTAAACATCTCCCTTCTGTGTCACCATTACTTTGGCTCCATAATGGATTAGGTTGACTTGTTTTCCGCTGGTTACTACTATTATCAAAATACCAATTGTTGCGTGCACTACAGCCTCCTACTTCACACAGGCCCCACCTTGGGAGTTCTCATGGTTGCAGAGTTCACTTGCAGCCTTTCCATTTCGTGGCTGCAGAACTCACATGCAGCCTTTCAATCACATGGTTGCAGAGTTCACTCGCAACCTTTCAAGGCCAGCTAGCCCCCTACTATCAAGCTCTCAAAGTTGGATCATGCTCTTATTCCTAAATTGGAGGCATGCCAACTATGTCCATTACCTTTTTGGCTCAGGGATTACCCTGTAAGCTGATGGTCTCACTCCGCACTCATGAAGTCCGCATCTTGAGCATGTGAACCTTGGGGCAGGGTCCATCTCATCTCTCCCATAGTAGGAATGTCCTCGCTCTGGGTGGAGTGTTAGTGTGCAGGTTCATATGGCACACCTCTTGATGCAGAATTTGACTTCAGCTGCCGAGAGGTGGGGCCCTTCCAGCCCAAGAGGGCTTCTTTGGCTATGGCTTTGCCATGGTGCCTTCAAAAGTTATTCTTCCTATGACTGTGTTTGGTTCACCCAGTTTATGTAGGTCATTAGGCTGGGCGAGTGTCTCAGCTGTAATCACTCTCCTCCTGCCTTGGAGGTCCGGTGTCACTCAGAGTACCTGTTGCTGCAGAGGCCTCTTGCAGCGTCTCTCGGTGTTCACGTTACACCGATCGTGAGAGCATTCCACCAAATTGGAATATCTTCCCCTTTGATTGGGCCTCTAAATTGCAGCAGCAGAGCGATCACTAAATAAATTACCCTGGAGGGAAGGTGACCTAGGCCTTGGATCTCCAGAGGTTTCCTCCTTTTAAAAGAGGGTTTTTCCTCTCCTCCACACCAAATGTCATAATATGTAGTTAGTTGTTTATAGTATATTCCCTAGTTTCCTTAGATAGGTTTCCACTGTTGGATGGAGATGGATGTGGCCCTACTCGCTGTTCCCTCTCTCCTTAGGAAGCCCCCTGGTCTCATTAGTGCAATCCATTCTACAGTGCAAGCCTGACAACCTGTGCATCTCATTTGTGTTTCATCAAGCTGTCTCGTTGCTGTCAATCAGATTCTCTACCTCGTAGTCAATGTTTACTACTCAGTGTTCTTTTTGGGGTTCCTTCCCAAGGTACCTTTAGTTTTCCATGGCTCCTCTAGGGGCGGAACCCTCTTTGAGGGTTCCTTGTCTTCAGTACCCCTACAGGGTGGTAATTCCCCGTGGAATAGAGAGTGTGAATGGCCAAACCATTATCACAGTTGCACAAGCATAACACTACTTTGCTTGCGAAACCCCATTGAACTAAATTTTATGTTACAGGTCTGATGGACATTTATTTATTTTGCTTTTGGTAACTGGGTAAGTGCACTAGGCAGACAATCCCTATTTTCAGGCACGACCCGGGAGAAAACAGTTTACAGACAAAGAATTTACATGTGACGCAGCACATGAAGGCAGTACAAATCAGGGTAAGAAAACAGTTTACAGACAAACAATATACATGTGACGCAGCACATGAAGGCAGTTGTCCCTTCAAGACCTCTTCTTCTGGCTCTCTAGTACCCAGGTGAAAGACCTTTTACATATTACCTATACGTGATGGGTTTACTGTAATGGTGCAGTGTGTGTGTGTGTGTGTATGTGCACGCATGCATGTGTATGTTTCTGTGTGTATTAAGGTGATACATATCACAGCACAATTTTTTTTTTCCTATAAAGCTTTTTGCCTTGGTGGTCGATGCAGGTGGGCTGTCGGCTTCCTCCCCCCCCATCTGGCACTTGGCTCCCTGGGCTCAGCGAGTCTGAAGTTCCACATGGATTGCCCCTCATGGTGGGGCTGGGAAGGAGAGGGCCATCCTCCCCTAACTCAGAGACTCACATTCAGAACTGGGCCAGTGGTCCAGGTCATGGAGTGGGACAGAGGTATGCGGACAAGGCTTCATGAAGCCTGTGGTGACCATTTTTCCATTTTCTCCCCATGGATACACCACAGCCCCTCCCTTTGATGTTGCTCAAGCTTCCAGCACTGCCCCTAGGCCTCCACTTGGAGGCAGCCAAAAGCTGACACAGCATTCTTCTCTGTCCTGGGAGAGGAGAGCTGTTTGACAGACGCTCAAACCTCTCCCTTCCTGGACAAACCTGGCAACCCAAGCTTGTTTCCATGGGTGGCAGAGGACCCTGTGCATTGGCTGACATATGCACTCTTTGCCCTGTGTATCTGTAGCTGTGACCTCATAGAAGTGCAGGAACCACAGTGTCCTATGCTTCTACAACCCACCAGACAGCCCCATGAAGTCTTCACATCTGTTATTCCATTTATCCGCAGTATGTGGGCCCTGCACTTCTGTAGGTGGAAGGAGTCTTCTCTTCATGTAGGGCATCTGCATCTGTTCGGGACCTGTGTGAATAAGGATACAATTCCACTATCTGGAAAAGAAAGCAAATTCATTGCAAAAAAAAACTTAATGCACCAGTTAAGGTAACTCAAGACCACAAAAGCAGGGAAATGTGGCATTAGGGATTCCAATCCTAATGCCCCCAACCCCACCTCCAAACAGCAAAAGGAAAAAAAAAACACTAAGGTTTTGGGTCTCCCGAGTCTTGGCGAATAAGTGGTGGGGTCTTCCTCGAGGATTGTCAGCCCTAATGCCCCCCCCAGCCCCTAGCCTCCAATCCAAAGCACAAGGCATAGCTCCATGTCACTGCACTGTTCAAAGGTATCTCACCACAGGGTGCCAACACAGATTGTTGTACCCTTCTTAACACAGGGCCCTGTGGGTCTTGCGTGAAGAAAGGATAACATTTGTGTTGTTGTTTGCTCATGGAATGGAGTGGGCATTAAGGTTAACAACTCCCAAGGAAGACCCCACTACTGTTTCGTTAAGACTCAGGAGACCAAAACCCTAATGTTTTTCTTTTGCTGTTTGGCAGATGGGGTGGGGGTGGGGCATTAGGGTTGAAACCCTAATGTCACATTTCTTACTTTATGGCATTAAGTTACCCTAATTGGTGCACTAACAATTTTTGCAAATAATTAATATATTACTGATTGAGGTAGATTAATAATATAATACAAATTTTTGAAAAGACCCTGAATGTGTCTATTTCCAGGACACCTGCATGTGAGACACTCTTCACAGAATGTAAGTATATTGCATGCAGGGAAAGGAACATTTTGATTGGTTAAGAGTGCTTCCTTGCTTTATAACATACTTAATCTATAAGATACTATAATGCACTTTTTATTCTTTTACCTTATCACATTTTCTTCCTCCTTCCCTTCCCTAGGATGTATCTGGAAACAAACTGCTGTTGGTTCATTATGTCTTTCCTGGTTAAACTTTTGAAATAAATAAATACATACATAACCAAATAGAGCAATAAATAAAATTTTTAACGTAGAGGCTGCCATATGCAATTAACATCACCTAACGGTGAGTGAAGACTTCTCTACTGTCTTTATGATTGGGGAGGTTGGAAGTCTGCAGCACATGTATTCCTAAGCACAATTTATTTACTGTAGTTACATAGATACACAGAAGTTGTCATCAGGTAAGGTCCTCAAGGCCCTCCTAGTCTGCCCTATTTTCCTAACTACAGTGACACTACAAGCACTAATCGGCTGTAGGTCTTTTTCTTTTGTTCCCCCCCCACCCCCTTTCTGTTACAGCTGTTTTTTCTACAGTGTGGATCTGAAAGCTAAGTACAGGTATGTATCTGTTGCATATACAATATTTAATACAAATTTTACAGAAGTTGAAAAACAGCCTTTTAAAAGTTAAACATTAAGCAACAAAATCAGTAACGTGGTTGTACCATGTGAAAAGTCTGGTCACTGAGAAGGCCTAATTGCAAGCAACTGCACATGGCTTTAATTTCTTGTATCCCTTCACTTGCAGAGGGAGGCAAAGAATGATATTTCAAGCCACCAAATAACCACACATTCACTTACTATGGGGTGTATCCTCACTCAGAATGTGGGTCTTCCTTCAGAAGGGGCCGCAACAATCCCTCAGAGAGAGATAATAGCTTCTGACACATCGTTAGTGCCTGGAAAAGTACATTATGCCCCAAGCCAGGAGTGCAAAACATAAATGTTGAAATACTCTATCAAATTATGTATACTGTGACAATAACAACTGTACATAGACCTAACAGAATTCAGACAGTTTGATATAATATAGTCAAAACACATAACACTTTAATCAACTTTGAAAACAAAGTAAGCCTGTTCTGTTGCACATAACACCACATTGCAGCATTCGGATGTGCAAATGTGTTATGTAGCTCTCAAAACGCAACTACATCCATTTTAGAATTCATGCAATCTGGAGTCATATCCCCTCATCTCCATTTGGGGCTGCCTCTTCAGTGAAAGCTGGCAGAATGCAATTTCTGAAAACATTCTTATATCCTGAGGGTCGGAAGAGAGATTTTATTCTTGGTTTTATTATTTAAAATTTCCCCACACCAGGATAGCCTCATTCTGGTGCCATACCTATTTGCAATAGATTTCCAGAGGGAGCTAGATGTGGAAATAGATCAGTTATGTGAACTGCGTTCATTATGTTATTATAAATAGATTAGGACATAACTACAAAGTGAAAGTATAGTTAGACAATAAATATTTCATCATAAACCATCAAGAAAACAAGACTGAGAATACATTAAGCTTAGAAGGTTGCAGTTTGGGGAAGCAGATTACTGGTGGAAACTGTGGGGGCAAGGGATCATTAATGTGTTCAAACATGGGAGGGACAGGGACTCATAATTTCACTTGGGGAACCAGAAAGGGGAGGAAGCGACAGGGAGGGAGGGATGGTGTGACTAACCCACTGTGGCACTAGTCTGGAAGTAAGGTAACACCAACTGTGGGCAGACTTAATTGTCCATCGGTCTCCTTCTGCCATCAAATTCTCTGTTTCTATGTTTGGGGAAGCTGTTGCATGGCTAATGTTGTGAATTGCACCTATGTGGGACAGTGTCAAAGGCCTTGCTGAAGTCCAGGTAGGCTACATCCACCGCTCCTCCCTGGTCAGTTTTCTAGTCGCCCAGTCAAAGAAATCTATCAGATTAGTTTGACAGCACCTTCCCACTGTGAAGCCATGCTGCCTTGGATCCTGTGATCTGCTGACTTCAAGAAATATCATATACCTTTTTTTTTAGTAGTGATTCCATTAGTTTCCCAACCACTGAGGTCAGGCTGACTGGCCTGTAATTGCTAGCCTCCTCCCTACTTCTCCTTTTGTGGACAGGGACTACATTTGCACTCCTCTAGTCCTTAGGTACCACACTTGTTTCCAGTTATCTGTTTCTCAATAGGTAACGTCTCCTATTCCTCCATCCTAAAGTGATATATATCAGGTGTTACTTCTTGTAAGTGACTTTCCATGTGGGTAACCCCTTAACTAAATAATAACTGAATTATTAATTTGTTAAGGGGTAACCCACACCTAAATTCTCAATGTGAGCTGAAGACTTTCAGCAACTGATAATTTCTTGAGGTGTCCGTCTAATGGGATATGTCTGTGACAGCAATGAAAGACTAAGTAATAGCAGTAAAACCTTTATTTATACAGGAGTTTGAATTTACACACCATTAGGGTTTTGAATACCCTGTTTACAAGGTGTTCCTGTTCAGATGTTACATTTTGTTTTCAAATTACACATAGAAACAATACAAATGCAAACATAATTAAACATTAATTAGAAATTATAAACAAAATAACCATGGACAAGTTAAAATATGCAGAAAACTACAATGCTCATAAATTCCTTTAAGATGCAGCTCACCTACTACTTTAACATGTAAAGCACAATTCTTGTTTCACTGCGGTTTTAAAAACATTGGGGGAGAGTTCTGTCTTACGCAGTTGTGGAGGTCTCTTATTCCATATACATGCAGCCTTATATACTGGAAAGTCATTTTATCATAATTATGATGAGCCAAGTAGAATCTGGGTTACTTCTATGAACATTAATCAAGATTATGTACAGTATAAGAAATAATAAAGACAACAGACCAAAATATAACTTTTCAGAGGTGTTTACTGAAAAGTCAAGGTGGTTGATGTCAAAGTTTATTTTTATCAGCATAACTTTCTCCCTCTCATACAGTACAGCTACAACATAATTGCATCTCAAAGCATTTGGCAAGAGAAATTATAGCAGGTTGTATATTATAGTCATGTATGAGTACAAGTCAAGCATGTACACACGGAACAATAGACATAGTGGGATCTCTATCTCTGTCATGTAAAGTGGCAAGTGGATTCATTTGCATTATACTAACCACACTACTTGATTTATTAAGCAATAAGGCATGACCAGGGGTTAGATTAACAGTCTGTTAATCACCCCCTCAGTGTGTAATATGGCACAAGGCACATCCAAGTGCCATATTGCCCCTAGGGGGTGATTAACTGACTGTTACTCTAACTCCTGGGAGTGCCTTATTACTATTATAAAAAAAGTTCCAAAAGAAGAGGGTTAAAAGAATACTTTTTGAATGTTTTCCTCATTTAGAGGGAGATTTTTAATAAAATAGTTCTTCCACAGACAGTTTAAGAATACTGGTTCAGAATCAGAATGCATCATTCCAGTCATTCAGCAGCGCTACAGGATGGAATGCTGACAGGAAGAATCCATGTGCCATTGTGATCAGGCTGTACATGACAGTATAATTATGCTACTTGCAGTGGTAGTATCAAGTAATAGCTAACTGCAATGACTGGGCTAATTGCACATTATTAAATGCAGTCAAGATGGTTGAAGGTGACATTATAGACTTGAGCTTTTAAAAGCCACAGAAATTAAAGGAACACTGGCAACTCCCTTATGTCTCAAAGTGTCCCTAGTTAAAAAAAAACACATTTAACGATTGCCAACATTCTTTAAAAAATCGATGCTGTAGCTGGTAGTTTGATTCTGACTCTTTTTTTCTTTAAAAAAGTGAAAAACAGCCAGCCCAGTGGTGCTGAGGGTAGAGGTGCTGGACGCCACACTCGCTGCTGACCGCTAACTCGCTCGTGACAGACTCAGGTTGCTGGGGGTTGGCAGGGGAGGGAGAGGATTGTGCATCGGGAAGATAGCTCTTCTCTCCTTGGGGAGTATCCTGGTGACCCCTGATGGAGATCGGGGGTACTGCAGGTACACCAGCCAAAATGCAAGGGGTGGAATGCGGCAGACGCCAGCAGGGTAGCCATGTGCAGGCCTCATTGCATGCTGCAGTCTGAGGGGAGAAAACAAGGAAATACCCCTGATGGCCAGGTGAGAAGATGGCTGGTTTCTGGGGGCCAACCCCCACATGTTCAGTGCCGGCCACAATCCCAACCTTACCCCTTGGGGATCCTCAACCTTCTCCTGTATGGGTCTGGCAGGAGAGGAGGGGATCCTGATCCAGATGTTTCAGTTGGGGGATGTGATTCAGGTGAGCAGTTAGAGGAAATGCCGAGCGAGCCAGCCCGAGAGATGCCCGGACCACCAGGTGAATAAATAAATGGAGGGGGGAGTGAAAAACAGACTTCCCACCATGCTGGTCTTACCACACAAACACAGGTTTGTTTACATTCCTTGATCAGCTCCCACTGCATCTTTCTTGGGCTTGGGAACACCCACAACACAGTGTAGTCCCTCATGATGCAGTATGAGTTTAGGAGGCTACTGCCTCATGAATGACTACACTGTTTGGGTGTGTTTATAATGCTCAGGAAGTATGCAGTAAGAACAGATCCAGGATTGTAAACAAAACCAGGTTGTTTATAAATATACATTAGCATGCATTTCAGTTCTACTAAACAAGAAGACAGACAAAACAAATAGCAACATCAATGAAATAATATGATGAAAAACAGGTTAACATAGTCTCTTTTAAAGTGATATTAAATTTAATACCTTGTTGCACTGGGTCTGGGACAGAGAAGGTAACTTTGCACTGGGATGCCACACTACTGTCAAGTTACCTTTTCTCCTCACTCCTTAACATACCCACCAGAGTTTGAAATATTCTTTTACTCAGTGACTTCTAATAGTGTTACATCTGTGAAGGTATTAGTTTCTTTAATTCTTAAAGTAGGTAATGACATCATGAACACCAGTTGAAAGTATAGTTGTTGACGAAGAGTATCTGAGATAAAATCAGTGTAATTCCATGAACGGTATGCTTTTCTGAATTATACGTATACAATGTCTTATCTATTGTATGACAAGTTATCCTACTGAATCTGTGTAAAGCACATGACAGCAATCATAGTTTTGAAGGCAGCTGCCCAGCTGGCTGTCTTCATGACATTATGCTACTTTTACAGCCACAGCCGTGTGGCATTTCAGTTGTGATTTCAAATTTATTTACAGTATTTATTGAAATTGTTTCACCAGGAAAAGCACACTGAGCAACAAAATGCTTGTCTCCTGGTGCAACCTGGAGGGAGGGGATCAAGAGGATAGGCTAACACACAGGTTATCAAGCAAACATTTAGCAGTATGCAAATCGCAGCATTAGGATACATTTGTATGATTTTACAAGCAGCACATGTTGAATACTTTGGATACAGTTATGAGCATAATAACAAGTACGTGACATGTAGCAGTAATAAAAGGGCAATTTAGCAACACAAGTAGTATGAGGGTTTAAACAATTGAAGGCATAGAACACATAAGATACATGACAATAAGTGCATAGGCTGGGTCAATACGCCAGCTTCTGTAGCTATAGCCAAGTGCCGCTGGTCAGGCAAGTGGGGTGGGGTGGGGAGCATCGGCACTTGGCAGAGTCAAGTGCAGGAGCAATTTGTCGTAAGGTAATTTGCCAGGGCAGTGGATAGAGAGTGGGCAGAGGAGGAGTGGCGAATTTGCGGTGGGAGATCATTCCAGAGCTTGGCTAAGCAGTGCGAGAAGGCAGCAAATCACAAATGATATGCCATAAGAGTGGCTGTAGTGTATATTGGCTGAGTGTATCTGTGAATGAGATAAGCATGTTAAACCATTACAGAAATGTGTGCAAAGAGTTGGTGCCTCCTATTTTGATGGTGTCAGTTACTTGTTTTACCATTCTTTCTATGTCTATCAAAACACTCTGTATCACAACCATTGTCACTGTTAAGTGAAAAACTATCCATTTGGCACTTGGAATGTTAAAATAAAGTCCAAAAGTCCTTGCATAATCTTATATGATAATACTCTACAGATGGATGTAGACTAAAATAGTACATGTTTTTGTGCTGCTGTTGCAGACATGCACCATTCAATTTTGTTGCCTCCTCACATCAGTAAGCGACCAATAACAGCATGTACTTGGTCAGAGAGGAGTGTGTCAGAAGTGGTTACTATGTACCTATGTTATTGCAATGTAAATTAGTTTGAATTTAGATACAGAGCACACTCTTCTGACACCATGACCTTATCTGGCAAAATATGTGCTGTCACTGGTCACCGAGTATTGTGGAGAAGCCACAGATTCAAACACTGATAAATGATGGTATTGAAAAGGTACAAAAAACATGTGGCAGTCAAGTTTACTTATTTTGACTCTCAGCTGTATCTATAAAACAGATAAAAGCTGCATTCTGTAAGGATACATTTTTGCGAACAATTCTACAGCCATGTCAATATTCTCATTTAAGTCACAGTTTATGTGCATGATTGCAAGAGCACTTAGTCTTTGCTCTCCCATTGTTGCATGAAGATAAGTACTTAATCTCCTCAGGGTATTAGCACTTCATTTACATTCAGCAGAAGTCACTGGTAAAGTTGCAGATGTCTTCAGTGGTATATAAATGTTCGGAAACATATCACGATCAACAGATTTTGATGCTCTGTGCAATAATATTTGGCAAGTCCGTAACAGTACTATATCTGTTACAACAGCTGACTTTCCATCGGAAAAGTTCTTCCTGTAACAATTCTGGAGAAGGTAAATCATCATTGCAAGCCTTAATAAATTTGCCTATATTTGGTGCTTCCATAGTTAGAGAGCATAGGACTGAAGGCACCACATGCATAATTTTACTCACTGCAATGGATAAATCTGAAAGTAGGAGAAAAGAGTCCATCAGATATGACTGAATCATTTTAATTTTTGTTTCACTTTATGTAATACTGTGGACTGTCAATTACCAGTAAACTGCAAATGTAGTTGAGAAGTAATATTATCTATTAATGGTATAGCCAAGTTTTGCAAGTAGTATTCCTCTGTTGTCTCAGCTGGCACAAGAGCTATTAGTCTCAATATATGATGATTCTGTGCAATGTTTTCCTGCCTTCGCTGATCAAGAATAACTGGAACATTGGTTTCTGGCTTCTCTATTCACATTTTGAAGAAATCAGCTGCCTGTAATGCAAGCCTATGATGTGGCTTGAAGACACGTCCACTTAAGGTGTCTGATATTTTGTCCATATTGTAAATGGTATGTTTACTAGAATTCCCTTGTTGACATGTTTATGTATAAACAGTGTACATGGAAAGCAAAACACACCATCAAGCTTTGGACTGTACACTAGCCACAACGTAAGTCTTCAGCCACTTGCCACCATTGAATCCATGGTTGCACACCTGCACGTATGATGATAGATATAAATAGTCACTGTTTGGCTTGCAGTGGTCTTTAATAAATGGTTGGATAGTGTTGCTATTACTTTGTGTATTTCTGATGCACACATTGTTGCATTAATGAAGGTTCCTATGTCATCTATTACAGGGGTTTTCAACTGGGGATCTGCGAGTGACCGCCAGGGAGTCCGCGGAACGCCCCAAGAAATTTCAACTGCGGGAAAATCTTTTCTTTTAGATCTGCTGTTTGACCGCGATCACACTAATTAAAAACAAGAGCTCGTTATACACTTCTAATGCAGTCAATTACTCTTGATCACTTGCCTGATTTCATTGACTCTGACTCCTCTCTGGTCCATTCTGAGTGTCAGCCAGGTACAGATAAAATCCCCATGTGCTTGTTGCAGATGTCTCTCTTCTCTTTGCCCCTTGCTCCTCGCTGGTGCTTTCTCGGTGTGTCAGGTTATTAAAAAAAATGTAATTTTTTAAACATTGAAAACCTACTCATCCAAACATGAGCTTTACTAAGCAGGGTAATAACCATGAGAACTGAGTTTGGGCATTACTTGTGAACTTTCAACTGAGAATGATTACCTCTTTTCTGAGAATGTTTTGGGGGATGATATTGATTTGTTGTTAGCAAATGCTAACATGAGTGTAAACAATACTGATTGTTCCTTTAGTTCAGAAGTTACACCACATGCCAATACAGGTTTTAAAGGAAAATGTACTTTCTAGGATCATGGATATGTTGTTCTATCCACACTTGTTGGCATGTCCTTTCATAAGAACATATGAACGTGCCAGCAGAAACAAACCACCTGGTCTATCTAAGTCTGCTTGAGTATGCAGCTAGCACCCCTAGTTTGCAGCTGCCCCACCCCCTTCCCCTTTGTCATCCCACCGCCACCCCCACCTTCCCCACCCTCACTCTCCCCTATTCCCTGTCCCATACCCTTTTGAAGCTGTTCACAGATTTACATGGTACCACCCATTCTGGTAGAGCATTCCATTTTGCTACCACTCTCTCTGTGAAATAGTGTCTCCTCATTTCTTTCCTAAATCTTCCCCCCTCTATTCTTAGCCCATGCCCCCTGGCAACCCTCCCCCTCCTTAACTTAAAGACCCCATCTGCCCCATCCCTAATGATTCCCCTCAGATACTTGAATGTCTCTATCATGTCCCCCTTGTCCCTTCTATCCTCCAGGGTGTACATATTCAGGTCTCCCAGCCTGCTGTCATAGTCTATCCCCTCCATTCCACATATCATCTTTGTTGCCCTCTTCTGCACCCCCTCCAGTAGCCTGATATCATGCTTTAGGTATGGCCTCCAAAACTGCATACAGTACTCTAAGTGCGGCCTTACCAGTGACCTGTAGAGGGGCAAGATCACCTCTCTTCGCTATGCACCCCAGCATTTTGTTCACTTGTGCAGCTGCTCTCCTGCATTGGGCAGTGTTGTTCATGGTCCCGGTAATCATTACCCCCAGGTCCTTGTCCTTCTCCTCAGTATTTCCAGCTTAACCCCTCCCAGTTGCTTCCATCCCTCCTCTCCATCCACCACTGCTCCAATTTTAGTGTCGCCAGTGATTAGACTTATCTTGCTCCCTAATCCATGTGCAATGTCTGATAAGAAGAGCCCAAACAATACTGGCCCCAACACAGAGCCCTGTGGCACCCCACTTGTCACCGGCCTTGGAGTCGAGAGCTCCCCTCTTACCACCACCAGTTGCAGCCTCCCACTCAGCCAGCTTGTAATCCAGTTTATTATATTTGCCCCTACCCCTACACCAGTTAGCTTCCTCCCAAGCGGCCCATGAGACACAGAATCAAAGGCCTTGCCGAAGTCCAAGTAAAGAACATCCACCGCATGATCCTTATCCAGCTCACCTGTCATCCAGTCATAATATTGTATCAGGCTGGTTTGACAAGACTTCCCTGAAATGAACCCATGCTGCCTCACATCCTGGAGGCCATTGTCCTCCAGGTATGATACCATTCTTTCCTTTAGTATTGTTTCCATGAGTTTGCACACTATGGAGATGAGACTTACTGGGTGATAATTACCCGGTTCATCCCTTGGTCTGCTCTTGTGTAATGGTACTACATGTGCCATCCTCCAGTCCAATGGCACACATCCCGACTCCAGTGAGGTGCTGTACAGATCTGCCAGTGGCTCCGCCAACACCTCCGCCATATCCCTCAGCACCCTGAGGTGGATACCATCTGGCCCTGGTGTCTTGTCTACCTTCAGTGCCCTCAGTCCCTCTGGGACTCTACTTGCCTCAATTCTTCCTTCTGTTGCCTCCTCTCCCCCTGTCTCCACCCTCCCAGCCCATGGTGGTAGCGATCCCCACTTTTCTTCCGTGAACACTGTGCAAAAGTATTCATTCAGTGTTTCTGCCTGCTCCTCACCCTTTTCCACCCACTCCCCACCCCTTTTTATCCTCACTATTGTCTCCTTGCATTTCCTGTTCTCCCTGATGGATCTGAAAAGTCCCCGCCCCCCTTAATTCCTGCACTAATCTCAGCTCCCTCTGGGCCTTGGTTTCTCTCAGTTTTCTGGTCACCTCCCTGGTCCATCTTGCATATGCATCCCTGTCCACTTCCTTCCCCGTCCTCATATACTTCTGGTGTGCCTCTCATTTTGCTCTCACCACCTCCACCTCCACCACCTCGCTGTTCAACAAGCATGGTTTTCTTGCTCTGCTCCTCTTACTCTGTGCCTTGGTGCAGGCTTCTGTTGCCTCTGTAATCCCTCATTTAATAATATCCCATTTCTGCTCTGCATCCATCTCCTGCTTTATGCCCTCTAGTTTCCCCTTTCATTACTTCCTCCGTCCTCCCAAAGTCTGCCCCTCCTGAAGTTTACTACCTGAGTTACTGATTTATCTGGCTCTGCACACATCATGATGGTAAACCACACCGTTTGGGGATCGCTGTTGGCTAGTGGGTCCTCCACCTTTATTTCTCTTACTGCCTCCCCATTCAACAACACCAGCTCTAAAGTGTTCTTTAGCCTAGTAGGTACACTAACCAACTGTGTGAGGAGACCCTCCTTTTAGATTCTTGCTGGAAGATCTAAAAGCTGGCTTCTTCCACGCACCCACCCAGATGGTATATGCCTCGGCTGCACCTCTTGATGCCAGATCTTCCTTTCTGCTGGAAGATTCAGGTTCCCTCCTTATCACTTATGCATTACTGTAGGCCCTGGCGCTTAAATCTATGGATTTACCCAAACTCTGACTCATTAGAGTTTCTCCTAATTGTTTTGTGATCTTGACCATGATGGAGGACAAGTCCTCCTGCAGTTTCCACTGCTGCTCATGCAGGCAAAATATGTCTCGCGCCAGCCTGCATGCCTCATATGTTTATTGCCTGGGTCTTGGTCATGACACCCAGGAGTGCAAAATGTGTCATGCTTTTCATCCAAACATCTTGGACGATCGTCTCACATGACTGCAACTGGGCAAACCAGAAAAACAGAATCCACCGGTCAAATCCAAGGGAGCCCATTGGGTGGTCTCCACAGCTGCGGGGTCCACTGAGCAGCTCGAACAGATGAAGACCTTCGAAGAGGAGGTGGCTTGGGCTGCAGATCTGTCCTCTTCCATGTCCATCTTTGTCCCACTCAGTCTGGGCTCTACCTTCTCAGACTCCTTTCAGGAGTTGTGCCAGTCCCTCCCTACCAAGGGAGAGGGACCCTTGGGCACACACATCTTGTGGTCCCGTCAAAAGGACAAGGAGCCTAAGGAGACTACATCTCACCAATGATGCTCCTGGAACCATGAGAGATCTTGGTCCAGGATCTTGGCTTCATGGTACCCTCATCAGGCCAGCTGGCTAAGACACAGGATGATGATCCAGTTGAGATTATTCTTGACCCCGTCATCGCTCGATGAGGCTGACAACTCCTTATTCAGGACCACCAAAGCAGCCTCCTTTGGGGCTCCTTCTAAGGAGTCTCGGCCTGTTCTGGGCTTACCGTGTATTCTGGCTATCACCCTCATGCCTGACCATCCCAGGTGGGTACAGGGCAACTCTGGTGGCCGGCCAATCTATCCTGACTCTTTGGAGTCCAAGGTCTCTGACCTACATTCTCACCTTTTGGACGAGGATTCTGTCAGTAGTCTTTCAATGGAGGAAGGCCCTTCTTCCTTCAGGGACATCCTCTGCCTCATCTCCGAATCCTCAAGGATGCCCTTAGAACCTATTCAGAAATAGGCCGAATACCCCCTCACTGCTATCCTTAAATGAAGGGATTCACCAATGGGTGCCTTCCCAGTGGCAAGGCCATTGTCGGCCCAGTCTTGGAGCTGTGGCATCACCCTGCCTCGCGCCTTCAGCTTGAAAGGCCCACAAGTATGTGGTACCCATTGGGTCCCTTTTGGGATTCACAGAGCACCCCTCAGCTGAGGGACTAGTGACTGGATCTGTGTTTAGGTGCTCAGGTAATTTGGGAGACACTGATAGACCCCCGGACAAAGAGTCCTAAAAAATTGGACCATTCGCCCTGGAAAGGCTATGTCTCCTTTTCACTTGGCCTCCATCAGGCAAGCTCAGCCGTCATCATGGCACACTTCTCTCATGCCCTACTGGGCTGTCTTGATGAGGTTTTACCTCATCTCCCCACAGAACTCCAGACCACGGTCAAGCAGGTCCATGATCAGGGTCGGGTGGTTGAGAAACAGCCACTTCAGATGGCCTTGAACCTCGGGGATTCCTGTGCTTGTTCAGTGGAGGCTGCAGTTGCCATGCACTGCAGGCCTTGGTTGTGGGTCTCTACCTTCATAGGGGACACCAAGCACAAGCTGACGGATGTCCCTTTCCTGGGTACCAACCTTTTCGGCCCAGGTGTGGACAGTCACCTCCAATGCATCGAAAAGTCCAGTGCCACATTGGACTCTGTGACTTCTGCTCAGAAGGAATCACAGAGTTCCAAAAAGCAGAAGAAGAAGCCTTTTTGGCATTCTGGCCCTGTGGCTAAGCAGCCCCATTTCCATTCGGGGCAGCATCAGCAGCAAGCTCAACTTTGGCACCCTTGGCCCAAGTCACGGCCCCCAGTGGCCCGTAAACCTGGTGGACGGGGTTCAGGTGGTCCCCAAGCTGGATCCTCCTCCTCCAAGCCTGCCCAGTGATGGGATGGAGGCGGCCACCCTCATACCAGTCACACCAGCTCTGGATCCTCCCGTGGGGGGGCTGGTTCCTCCACTTCCTTTCAACCTGGTCTGCTGTTACAATGGACAGGTGAGTTTTAGAAGTGGTAGGTTAGGGACTGTCTCTGGAATTCAAGTAGTACCCACCAAGCTGAGCCTGTGCCCCAAAGGAGGAAATGGTGTCCATACACACTCAATCAGCACTCCGAGACGATATTGCCCAACTCCTCTGCAAGAAGATGGTGGCCAGAGTCGTGGACCCCCTGCCAACCCAGGGTTCATTTCTAGGTACTTCCTGGTCCCGAAATGGATAGGGGGCTGGCGCCCCATTCTAGATCTGCATGACCTGAACCAATTTCTCAGGTCCCGCACATTCAGGATGGTAACTCTGTTGCAGATCATACCAACTCTCAAGCAAAACGTGGTTTTGCTCTCTGGATCTGCAAGACATGTTCTTTTATGTCCCGATCCGTCCGTCTCACCAGAGGTTTCTTCACTTTCGGGCAGAGAGAGCCCTCTTTGAGTTCTGAGCTATACCATGCAGCCTGTCATCAGCCCCCAGTGTCTTCATCAAATGCATTGCAGTGGTGGTGGCCCATCTTTGGCATTGAGGGGTCTGGGTGTACCCATGTCTCGACGACTGGCTCATAGTGGGTTCCTCCAGACAGGAGGTGAAGAGGACCGGGGACCTGGTTCTCTGGACCTGCATCTATCTTAGTCTCCTGGTCAAGAAGACCAAGTCAGAACTCGTACCTTTGCAGGTGATCTGCTTCATCTGGGCATTGCTCTACTCTTACCGAGCCAGAGCCAGGCTCCCGATGGACAGGGTGGAGGTTCTCTCTTCCTTTGCCCTATCATTTCTGGTTGGGCACTTGCACCCTGCCCAGGACTTCCTGCAACTTCTGGGTTACATGGCGGCCTGTACTGCCATGGTCTGATGGGCCCAGTGGCATATGCGCCCCCTTCAGTGTGAGCTGGCCAGCCAGTGGACTCAGCGCATAGTCATTTCAATCAGCTGGTCACAGTGACCCAGGAGATGGGGGACACTCTCCAGTGGTGGACCATACTAGCACATTTGCAGGAAGGGATCACATTTGTCCGTCCTGAGCCAATGGTACTTCTCATGACCGATGCCTCTCTCACGGGCTGGGGTGCTCATATGAGGAATCACAGAATCCACAGGCTCTGGACCCCTAAAGGGAATCCTGATGTCATATCAACTTGCTGGAACTCAGAGCAGTCAGACTGCACTGTCAGCATTCACTCCGCTCCTTTGGGATCAAGTGGTGCAAGTCCAGACAGACAATACCCCGACCATGTACTATCTCAACAAGCAGGGCGGCATGCACTCCCAGCCTCTCTGCAGTGAAGCGCTCTACATCTGGACCCTTGTGTGCCGACTAGAGGCAGATCTCCTAGCTATCCATGTGGCAGAAGCCTTAAACCAACTGGCAGATGCTCTCAGCTGTGTGGGCGAGTTGTCCCACAAGTGGTCTTTCCATCCAGAGGTAGTACACAACCTGTTCTCCCACTGGGGCAAACCTCAGGTGGATCTGTTCACCTCCAGGGAGAATGCAAAGCTGAGGCAGTTTCATGCTCGCCCCCTCAGCAGTGCTCACTGCAGGTGAATGCCTTCTCGAGGCTGTGGACCCCAGGCCTCTTCTGTACCTTCCCTTCTCTTCCCTTCTCTTCCCTTGGTTCACAAGATGATCCTCAAGGAAAGGAGGGACAAGGCACAGGTGATTCTGGTAGCCCCAGACTGGCCTCACCAGTTCTGGTATCCAGATCTCCTCAGCCTCAGTTCCAGGCCCCCGAGGCATCTTCCAGTATGCCCGGACCTGATATCAGTCGATCAGGGGAAAGTATTCCATCTGGACCTTCAATCCCTGCACCTGACAGCCTGGTTTCTGAATGGCTAGAGTTCCAGGCTTTGGGTCTCTCTGAGGATGTACTCACAGTCATGGAAGCATCCAGAAAGGGGTCAGCCAGGAGGTGCTATGCCTTCAAGTGGAAAAGGTTTTCCATTTAGTGTCAGGGCAAGGGTTTGGACCCTTTGTCCTGTCTGGTGGCTAGTATCCTTGACTACCTTTGGTCTCTGTCCAAAGGGGGTCTTCGGTCTGTGACCCTTAAGGTGCACCTGGCAGCTATCTCTTCTTACTGGGCATGGGCCAGTCAGCAGACAGTGGCACAGGAGAAGGTGGTCTGGCACTTCTTTAAAGGCCTTCATTTCCCCTTCGCTACGCGTACAACCACCACTGTTGGATCTACTGCTGGTACTGGCAAAGCTCATGGGCAAGCCATTCGAACCAGTGCACAGGTGTGAGATGTCACATCTGTCATGGAAGACTGCCTTCTTGATGGCTATCATGTCAATCAGAAGGAATGGGGAGCTCCAGGTGCTCTCTGTTGAGTCTCCTTACCTCTTTCACAGGGACAAGGTTGTCTCACGCCCCCACCTGAAATTCCTTCTGAAGGTGGTGTTGGAGTTTCACCTTAACCAGGTGTTGACTCTGCTGGTGTACTACCCCAGTTACACCTCAGAGACCAAGTACAGGCTCCGTACTTTGGACCTGAGATGAGCGCTCTCTTATTATAAGGAGTGGATGGCTAAAGTTCGGGGAGAGGTTCGCCAGTTTTAGTCACCTATGTTGAATCTGCACCTGGCATACCTGCAGCCAAGTGGATGATTGTCAGATGGATTACATCATGCATTGATCTCTGTTGTAGGTTGGTGGGCAAGAAACCTCCTGTGGGGATAAGAGCTCACTTCACCTGCCATACTGCTGCATCGGAGGCTGCTTCCAGGGACATCCCTGTACAGGAAATCTGCAGTGCTGCTACTTGGAAGTCAGTAAACACCTTCATCACCCACTACCACATTGACCTAGAGTCAGGCTGGGATGCTGGTTTTGGGGCCTCAGTTCTCCAGTCTCTGTTCCCCAAGTAAGTATTGCGGGGAGTGTGCCTTGCCTCCCTTCTCCCAGAGAACTGCTAGGAGTCTGCCAACAAGTGTGGATAGAGCAACATATCCATGATCCTAGAGAAATGGGTTACTCACCTGTAACAGTAGTTCTAGGAGTGGTATATGTTGTTCGTTCACACGGACCCACCCAACCTCCCTGGCTTCAACGCACATCCTAAGCTTCCAGCAGGCAAGATCTGGCATCAAGGAGCGGAACCGAGGCACATACCATCCATGTGGATAGGAGGAGCCAGCTTTTAGACCTTCTGGCAAGAATCTTAAAAGGAAAGAACATGCCAATAAGCGTGGATGAACAACATATACCACTCCTAGAAAGTACAGTTACGTAAAAACTTACTGTAACAGTAAATCTTTGAGGAGTGTCTCTTGCAGTAGGTCATTACTTTTGGGAGTTTCCAGCAGAGGTCACTGTGACACGACAGCACTCCTAGCAGTTTTGTGCCAGGGACTACCCACACATAACATCAACTTCCTGCTTCCTATATAAGTGTGGGCGGTCCCTGGTATCCTCAGTTACCCTGCTGGATTCAGCTCACAAAATGAGGACCAAGGGGAAGCGGAGGTACCAAGGAGTCCCAACCCAAAGTCACTGGACCAGAATTTGCTCTCTTAGAAAAGGAGGGGGAGAGGGATGGAGGGTGGGATCGAACCTACTGCAAGGACACTCCTTGAATATCTACTGTTACGGTAAGTTTTTACGTAACTGTACTATCTTCCACAGAGTCATCTCTTGCAGTAGGTCATTACTTTTGGGAGAATCCCAAGCAGTTATGTCCATGTGGGAGGACAGTTATGATAGGAGACCTTGTAGGACTGTACTACCGAAGGCCGCACTATGTCGTGAGGTAATATTCAGATTGTAATGCCTTGTGAAGGTATGGATTGTGGACCAGGTAGATGCAATGCAGATGTCTGAAATGGAGGCTTCTTTAAAGCAAGCCACAGTAGTGGCCATAGCTCTAGTGGAATGGGCTTGGACAGGTCCCTGTAAAAGTCTTGTACTTTTTGTAACATTTCGCCAACCAGAAAGAAAGGGTTCATTTAGCAATTGGAAGCCCTTCTCTGCCAGAGGCAAAGGTGATGAATAATTGAGTCATTTTCCTAATTGACTGAGTACAATTAGTGTAATAGCATAATATATGGTGGACATCTAAAATATGTAAGGGATGTTCACCTGGATTGGAGTACTCAGGGTAGTAGATCAGAAGCTCCAAGGACTGATTTAAAGTATGTTCGGAGACTACTTTCAGAAGGAAGGAAAGGTTGGTATGTAGGACCACCTGTGCTTGTGGAAAATCAAGTAGGGTTCCCTGCACATAAGTGCATGAAGGTCGGAAATACGGCGAGCTGAAGTGATAGCCACTAGAAATTACATTTTCCATGAAAGGAAATGGAGGTCACAAGTGGCCGCTGGCTTGAATGGCTTGAGGGTCAATTTTTCTATCATAAAATTGAGATACCATGGAGTAGTGAGTCTTCTGATAGAAGGCTTAATATGTATCGCTCCTCTCAAAAACATCTTGACTAAAAGATGTTGGTACAGTAGTCCACCATCTACAGGTTCATGAAATGCTGAGATGGTGGCCAGGTGGACTTTGAGGGAGGACTAACTTAAACCTGACTCCAATAATGAGGCCAGGTAGTCTGAAACCTTTGTCAGTGGACAAGAGTAAGGGTCCAGTGAGTGATAGGCAGATCATATGGAAAAGCGTTTCCATTTGGATTTGTATGTTTCTCTGGTTGCTGGTTTATGAGGGGCCAAGAAAATGTTGGCAACAGGAGAGGACACTTGTAGTCTATTTATGAATGTGTCCTCAGGAGCCAAGCATGAAGATGTAGGGTCTTCAGGCTGGGGTGCAGGAAGGATCCGTGACACTGAGTCAAGAGGTCCAGTCTGACTGGCAATGGAACGGGTTCCCTTACTGGTAGTTGTTGGAGTAGGGGGTACCACGATTGATGAGGCCACATTGGCACTGTGAGAATCACAGTAGCAGGTTCCATTTGTAGTTTCAATAGAGTCTGTTGCAAGAGAGGGATGGGGGGAGGGCATATAAGTAGAGTCCTGTCTAAGGTTGGGACAGGGCATCTATAGACCGTCCCTTTTTTTTCGGGATAACGGAGAAGTAATTGGGGAGCTGGTCATTGATTGGGAAGCAAACAGATCCAGCTGTGGAGCTCCCCATAGGTTAAAGATTTCTTGGAGTACTTCTTTGTGAAGTGTCCATTCGTGAGAGGAGGATTTGCGACTTAACCAGTCGGCTAACTGATTGCACCATCTTGGTAGGTGGATGGTCTTTAGCGTTAGTTGTTATCTGATGGCTTCTTGCCAGACTGCAAGGGTCTCCATACAGAAGGTGCACAATTTTGTGCCCCCTTGCTTGTTGAGCTAAAACACCACTGCAGTGTTGTCTGATTGAATCAACAACGGTCCTGGTTTGAGGTAGGGATGGAATGCCTGAAGGGCTACACGGACTGCTTTCATCTCTAGGAGAGTGATATGAGGGTGATGGGAAGAGGCGGTTCACTGGCCTTGAGTCTGATAAGGACCTAAGTGTGCACCCCATCCCACCAGGGAAGCATCCATAGCTAACGTCTGCATGGGAGGGAGGGACTGGAAGGGCATTCCTTGACAAAAATTGGTTTTGGTTGTCCACCATATCATGGTTAACTTCAGAGAGGGAGTGACCCTGATTTTGTGTTCAAACTGTCCTATTCTTTGAGACCATCAATTCTGGAGGGTCTACTAGACAGGTCTTATGTGAAGGCAGGTGAATACCACTGTCGAGATGGCAGCAGACATGTGACCCAGAAGGCTCAGCATTTATTTATTTAGTTAGTTTTTGTTGACCGGGTAAGTGCACTAGACAGATTCTGCCTATTTCCAGGCACGACTCCGGGGAGGGGGATACAGATGAAAGCCAATAGACCTTGAACCAGATTAAGCTGTTGGTGGTATTTTTAGTGAATGGGGGAAATTTGGCCAGGGTACTGGGGAAATTCCCCTGCTCTTTTTGAGAAGTGCCATGGGATCTTTAACATTCACCTGAACTACAACCAGCACAGGCAGATGGGACCTCGGTTTAACGTCTCATCCGAAAGGCAGCACCTCAGGAATGCAGCGCCTCCCTCCTGCTGCACTACAGTGTCAGTATTGGGATTTAACCCAAGTGCCTGCTATGGGGATAGAATCCACAGCCTTCTGATCTCCCAGCCCCAGAGGCGAATGTGCTACCTGCTGAGCCATGACACTGCGACTGATTTGTGTGCCCATGACAATTTGTATCCATGAAGCCAGAGATATAAGAGTGTCCTGGTGAGCAGGTGGGAGGTAAGCTCTGGCTGTGACTGTATCTAGAACAGCTCTGATGTATTGGAGAGACTGTGTTGGGTTTGGACTGGATTTCAACCAGCTGACTGTTATCCCTAGATCGTTGAACACGTTCAGGGTAGCAGCTAGGGATACAAGCAGAGCTTCTCTGGAGTTTGCTTTGATTAGCTAGTTGTCTAGATATGGAAAGATGAAGTGCCCTTTTTTCTGTAAGGCTGCTGCCACCACTGCTAGGCATTTGGTGAACCCTCTTGGGGCCGACGAGAGGCCAAAACGGAGTGCTTGAAACTGATAGTTTTGACCCAGATGGTGGAAGCACAGAAATCTGTGATGGGCAGGCTGAATGGAGATATGTAAGTAGGCATCTTTCATATCCAGGGCACAAAGCCAGTCTCCTTGTTTTAGGAAAGGCATGATAGCATTTAGAGTTATCATGCGGAAACGTTTGAACTGAATGTACCGATTCAGGCATCCCAGGTCCAGTATTGGTCTGAGATCTCCAATTTGTTTGGGTACTAGATAGAAGTGGGAGTAAAATCCCATTTAATGTTCTGGAAGGGGCACTGGTAAGATGGCCTGTTTGGCCAAAAGGGCCTTCAATTCCTCTTGAAGGATAGGTACATGATCTGGAGGATACTGAATCTTCCGAGGAGGAGAGGTGAACTCCAGAGTATGTCCCTTCTGAATGATCTGAAGTACCCATTTATTTGATGTGAGCATTGTCCAGGCCTTCAGATGGAGGGAAAAATGACCCCCTACAGCCTCCAAGGCCTGGTCGAGGAGGCAAGGGGAAAGCCCTGACAGGTCACTGGGTACTGGGTTGCCTGGCCCCTCCAGAGGGACAGGCATGGGCGTCATGGGTGGCAGAGGTGTTGCCTCTTGTGGACTGGGTATGACCTCAAAAGCCACCTCTGTTAGTAGCCTTATATTTTCCACCTCTTTTGGAATAGGAGGAATATTGAGTATGGTAGGTTGTCTGTAGAGTATGGTACATGCCATGTACCATACGAAGAGTTCTGCCTGATGTCTGTAGGTCATTTGATAGTGTTTGAGTACCTGGCCCAAGCAGTTTGGACCCAATTGAAGGGTGCATTAGCTGTTTTATGTTGTATGTCAGGTGCAAAACCTGAAACGCAAAGCCAAGCATGGCGACGCAAAGCAACACCATTAGCTGAGAGTCGGGCTGAGGTATCTATGGCATCATATCCTGACCGGAGTAGGTGGTGGGAGACAGAGTTGCTGGTTGACACTGTTGTCAGCAACTTTTCTTTTTCCCTGTGAAGGAGGGGGTTTATTGATGAGTTCGATGTCCGAAGCCCCATGTGTACCATGTAGTTTAAGGTTCGAATATTCATGGTACCTGAGGCAAACACCTTTCCCCCAGGTAGTCAATTCTTCAGTATTCTTTATCAGGTGGTAAGGAACTCATGTGTTTGGGGCTTTTAGTACGGTCATGAGCGGCAGTAGTGACCACTGAATCTGCTTCTGGGATGGTGGATAGAAAAGGGTGATCCAGGGGAGCCTGATATAAGTGGTCTGCTTTATGGGGGACAGCTGTAACAGCTGAAGGCTTATGCCAGGCAGCTAGCATGGCATTTTGATGGGTCGGAATCAGTGGGGGTACCACTAAGGCTGGCTTCCCTGGCAGCTCCAGATATTCTGCCATATCTTTATGTTATTTGTCATGTTCGGTAGTAGAGAACCCCATGACCTTTTGTATCTTTTTTTTTCCAATTGTTTAACCAGGTGAGACACACTAAGCTGAAAGCTTGTTTACAGGTGAAACCTGGGAGCACAGGGAAGTTAAGTGACTTTCTCGGGGTCGCACAGTATGCAAGTGGGGGCTGCAGGATTCAAACCCAGGTCTCCAGATTTGCAGCTCAGAGCCTTAAACCACTGTGCTATACTGCCTCCCCAAAATGTCTCTGAAGCATCATCTCAATAAAGATTGGGTCATCTGGTGGGGAAGCTGCGGGGGTATAGGCAGGTCCTCATCCAGAGAAGATATTTCTGAATAGGGGGATTCTGGATTCGGGAAATCTAGATCTTGGAATTATTCTTCCTCTATGTCACCAGGGAGATTCACCGGTAGTTCAGGTTATCTGACAAATAGTCTTCCATATTAGGAGGAGGAGACCAGGGAGGCAATATATCCCTGTCACCATAAAACTGTTTAGGCGGAGGAGATTGAGACCTTAGAGGATCATCCAGTTCTTCTGGATCAGAGGGCTGGGAGTATCGCATGGCATGCAAGATGTGCTTTACTACCTTGGTGATGTCCCCTTCTTGAGAAGGGGGGTGAGTAGCGGTGCAGGGTGAGAAAAAATTGGGGAGATAGAGGGGATGGGACAGGCAATATGAGCTAGTCTTGCCCCTGGGTAATATAAATCAGGGTCCCGGTCTCTTTCTGCTTGCCCCTTGTAAGAGGCCATGTGAGGGTGGAGGGGCATTGAGTAAGGCAAAAGCCATGGGTTTGCCTTGAGGATCTCGTCGATGAGCCGGTAGGGTCATTTTCACTGAACATGTCAGATGCTGTCGATGGGAGAGGCGCCCCCATCGAAGGAGCAGCTGTGTATTTGGCTGTATTTAAGATGCTGGAAAGCATCATCAATGAGAGGGTATCAGCCCCTGTCAACAGAGCAGGCAGAGCCTGCACAGCATTTAAAGTGCTGGAAAGCACCATCGACAAGAGGGTATGAGCTCCCATCGAAAAAGAAGCTGTAGGATGACACTTCATCGACGGAGGAGCACCAGAAACAGTGTTCGTCGATAGGCAACACGACAGGAGTGAGAGGAGTTTTTTTCCCTCTCCTTCTTCTGCCAAGGATGAGAACCAGAGCTGGGGGAGCCCTTGGTATGAGCCCTCTGGTTCTCTAACAGAGACGTTTTCTGCTCCATTAAAAGATGTTGAATTTCCAGCAACCATCGTCAATGGTTTGCTCAGTTAAACTCCTGACAAGAATTGCAGGAATTGGTGTCGTGTGTGGATCTTAGACACCTTACACTAGCTGTGTGGTTGTCAAAGTGGTATATCTTCCTACTGCAATGGCAGAAATGAATAGATCTTGTTTGTTTGAAAAATCTTTTAGGCATTCACTTTGGAAATCCAATTCTCTTCGATGACTGCTACACAGAAGTAGAACTAGCTGCTGAGCGAGCTGAAGACGGTGGGAAAATGAACTGAGGATACCAGGGACTGCCCACACTTATATAGGAAGCAGGAAGATGATGTTGTATGAGCAGTCCCTGGTGCAGAACTGCTAGAAGAGCTGCCGTGTCACAGTGACCTCTGCTGGAAAGTCCCAAAAGTAATGACCTACTGCAACAGACCACTCCGTGGAAGATCTACTGTTACAGGGGAGTAACCTCTTTTTTTGTAGTAATAATTTCAGGTACCCAACAGTGAAAGCATTCGATAGACCTGTCAGAACTGACCTGAATGCAACTAGTTTTACCATTGTTAGTTTGCACTACTATTAAGTAGTGCATTAAGTACACTGTTGGTGTAGCTTTTATACAAGTATATATAATGGCGGTATAAAACATGCAATGACGTACTCTATCTTTAGCCTGTTGGTAGGGGGTCTCTGATATGGCTGACAGCTGGCCAGGGGGGTCCTGGACCAAAAAAGGTTGACAACCTCTGATCTATTAGATGTGAGTCACCTGACAAAAAAGGAAAAAAAAAACTATTACTAATGATTGCTGGGTAATAAACTAACAAAGAATCTATCTAAATTGGTGCTACACATCCCAGACAACTACTGTCTAATACTTTTATAGTTACTATTTATCATGAATATGCTTCCTAATAGTAATTTTTGATTATTAGAAAACTATGCTTTAGTTGGTATTGTAGCTTACAGTATGTCAGTGAAAGTCTGTCTCGGTGTATTTTATATTTTCTTTTTAGTTTCTGCAAGTGGAAAGGATCATGTTGTGGCCCCGCCATGGTAGACAGCCAATCCCTTCCACTTCCTAGTTCACTGATCGGCCCCCGCACTCAGGCATGTAATGATGTGTGCTAAGGGAGACTGAAGGGGTGCACACTATTAAATTCTATGGGGGTCAGTTTTATGAATGATTTTATATGTAATAATGGCCACATGGAGATTAATCAAAGGCACCAGTCGAAGGACCTGGGCCACCCTGTAAGGAGTGACAGGTGCAACAGAAAGGAAGAGCACTGCATGCACTTGGACTGGTGAAGGAGGCCTACCAGAAGCAATCACTGAAGAGACCATAGAAGTGTGAATATCCTGTTGGTGTAGTATGGTGCTGAGATGCAAAACAACATGTCCTACCACCCAATGCAGAGTGTAACATCTGGGAAGTGCTGAGGCTGAAACAGGATGTGAAGAACCAGGTCCTGAGTGTGCTGCCTATGAAAGCACAGCTCATAACTATGTGAAGAGAGTCAAGATCCAGGTGAAGAATGTAACTCACCTAACATTCAAAGGACAAACATTGGTAGTGAACAGTGCAAACATACAGCTTTATCCCAACATGTACGATGTGAATACTGGAATCAGTAATGAGTTCTTTGCTTTTCATAGCGACTCTCCCCATGCTCTCTTTTATTTATTTGAAAAAGTTTCACCAGGAAAGGCATACCGAGTTGCAATAGCTCGTTTCCAAATGCACCTGTGGAGAGGGGAAATGGAGAATACGATTGGTGTATACATAAGCTTAAGATACACACAATAAAAAAATCATACAAGATAGAAATCTGAGACAATTACAGTTATAACTATGTCCAATTTATTATATGAGGAGGACAAACAAAATTAGAGAATAGTATCGCACATACAAAACTTGAGATTAGAGGACAAATCCATTAGCAGAGACAGAGTAGGATATGGGAAGAGAGATATGACAAGGCTGACAAAAGAAAGGAGAGGTAGAGAGAGGAATAGAGTATAGTGGGTGGTAGACCTTTGCACCTCTGGGATGCGCCTCTCCTCAAGGGCCAGCCTCAGCAGGGTGCAACCTGAACTGAGAGTATTGGTTACCAGGCCTACAAGAAGAGAGAATAGGGTAGAAGGGAGGAAGGCAAGCACTTTGACCCTCTGGAGTGGAAACCCCACATGGCTACAGCACTGCTTGAATGCTTACCCAGTCAGTATTATAGGATACCAACTTTCCTGGGGAAAGGTAGGAGTGGTGAAATAAGATGAACTTAGACATGGTTTTGAAATAGAAATAGAGTGAGGGCTAAAGGGAAGTGGGTTATGTGCAGTTGCAGGATGGAGAAATATAATTGTGAAGAAGAGTGGATAATGAATGAGTGGATGGGGTAGAGTGGATATCAAAGGAAGTGAGTTCCAAATTATAGGGAAATGGTAGGAGAAGGCAACCTGTCCTGTTGTGGAAGAATGGACAGGGAGGACAAGGGTCCAGTAGCCAGAGCTACAGAAAGAGTAGGAGGGGGGTGGAGAGGAGGGCAGATAGGGGAGGAGGAAGCTGAGCCAGTACTTTCTGACTAGGGAGGAACAGTGGGCGAGGCATCTGGTCCCAAGAGGGGGGAAGAAGAGAGTGGTATAAAGATTGCAATGGTGCGTATGGGGTGGACAGTCAAGGGCAAACTGACAAAAGGAGTTTAAAAGGGTGTCCAGTCTGATTAGGGTTGACTTAGGGGCTGTGCTGTAGACTATACCATAGTTAAAGATTGGTAGGATCATTTTCTGAACTATTTTACGTCAGACGGTAGGGGGATGCAACCATGGTGCCTGTACAGAGCACCTAGTTTGGGATGCAATTTTTTATGGATGGCATCCACATAGCTGGAAAAGTCGAGGTGTCTGTCAAGCCATAGTCCTAGGTATTTGAAAGAGGTGACATCCTCTAATATGGACCACTTGAGGGTGTGGAAAGATGGGGTGGTAGTAAGCCCTGCAAGCCTTTTCCTGTTGTCAAAGGTCATAGAGACCATCTTCTTGGCACTGAGGGATAATTGATTTGAATTAAACCAGAGCTGGATTCTTGGTGCTTTCCCTTGGCTCACGTCATGACGTGCTGGATCAATCAACCATGAAATGGAAGGGATCTGCTGGTTACCTCAGCAGGGCCAAAATAAGATCTCTTCCAGAAAGACTGACCAGAAAATTATTAAAGATGAGACTGAATTTCATTGACATAAGCTACAACACCAAGTAAGGCATATGTAATAAAGTTGACAAACCATTGTAATACAATAAATGTTTTTCTGTTAAACTTCCCTATACAGTCCTCTGAGACTATAATTTTTCACAATGGTCAGGATAGGGTTGGTCACACAGCTAAGTCATTAGCAAAAGCAGAATGAGCGCACGACAGATGACACACTTACAGTACACCCTCTTGCTGGCCAGCATGAGCTGATCAATCTGTATATGCCAAATGAACAGTGGAATAATATCCAGAGTGAAGCTTTGGGGTGTACAGGGTGGTGCAAAGGAAACATCAGTAAATTGAGGCTGACTGGCAATGGTGCTGTGCTGCACGGAAAAGCAAGTGTTCTGACTACTTGTTACTACTAATAGCAATAAAATAAAATGTCTTGTTATACAATAACCAGTCTTTCATTTCTGTTTCTGTAAATGTTTGACGGAAATAATTTTTGAAGTACAATACCTCAGGGTGCAATGTGGTATGTGCTAACTCAGCTTCCATAAAGCTGAGTTAGCACATAGCAAACCACAAACTAGGCAAACAGAGATACTTCCTGCATGACTTCTGCCTACCAACACACACTACGCATTCACCACATAACCCACACATTTTAATTTGTCTTACTGCTTACTACAGCAGTTCTGTTTGTTGTTCCAGTGGTGGAGACTGTGCAAAGTACATCACTCCAACCATAATCGACAATGTGAAAAGCAGCCACAGCACCTGTACCACTGGAGCAATCACCACAACTTCTGATATCAAATATTCTTGACTAACAATTTAGATTAAATCCAAAAGTATGTTTTGTAACTTAATTCATGTAGCTATAATGTGGTGTTAAAGAGCACCTTTATTGATAATTCTTGGTGCTTCTAATAAAGAACATGGAGCTCCCTCACCTGAACAGGAGCTCATCTATGGTGTGGAATATTGTTTTTCTGGGCAGCCCCAAAGGAAGGGAAGGAATCTTAATTTGTCCACAAGGGGTTGGCAGCATGATCCTTTTCCACTTCCTACTATCCTGTTCCACCCGCATGCTATGTCTTATAGAGGGCATACATCCCAGGGTACTAAAGGAGCTAAGGATGGAACTAGCAGAACCATTAGCAAAACTGTTTAGTGAGTCTCTGAGTACAGGAGAGGTCCCAGAAGACTGGAGAAGGGCTTATGTGATCCCGCTTCTCAAGAGTGACAGCAGGGAGGAGGCAGGGAACCACAGACCAGTCAGTCTTACCTCAGTAGTAGGCAAGATTATGGAGGCACTCCTTAAGGAAAGGATAGTGCAACACCTGGAATCCGTAGGAGCACAGGATCCAAGGCAGCATGGGTTTACAACAGGAAGGTCCTCTCAAACTAATCTCATAGATTTCTTTGACTGGGTAACAAGAGTGGTGGACCAAGGAGGTGCAGTTGATGTCGCCTACCTTGACTTCAGCAAAGCTTTCAATACTGTTCCACATAGAAGATTGATTAATAAGCTAGGTAGGCTCGGGTGGGTCAAAGGTTGCTCAGCTGGGTGGCAAACTGGTTGGCGGGCAGAAAACAGAGTGGTGGTAAACGGTATACAGTCAGAAGAGATGTAAGTCACAAGTGGGGTACCTCAGGGATCAGTCCTGGGGAAAGTCCTCTTCAGTATCTTCATCAGTGGCATTGCAGATGGACCAGAGGGTAAGGTTTGCCTGTTTGCAGATAACACCAAGATCTGCAACAGAACAGATGATCCAGGTGGGTGGGCAGAATTAGAAGAGATCTGGAAAAACTGGCAAAATGGTCTGAAGAGTGGTAGCTGGGGTTTAACGCAAAGAAGTGCAAGATCATGCACATAGGGAAGAGAAACCCTGAAGCTATCTATAAGTTGGGAGGGGAGTTGCTGGCAATCACAAGGGAAGAAAGAGACTTGGGCATCATCATCACAGATGACCTGAAATCATCCAAGCAGACCACTAAAGCAGTAGGTAAGGCTAGAGGGATGTTGACGTGTATTAGTAGGGGTATCACAAGTCATAAGAGGGAGGTAATAATCCTTCTTTACAAGACACTGGTTAAGACCCATCTGGAGTAAATAATAATAATAATATTTTATTTATATTGCGCCTTTCAAATTTCAAGGTGCATTCCAATAAAACAAGATAAAATACAAAGTACAAGGACAGTGATACAAAGAGATATTATAAAACACATACAAACAATTAATATACAGTCAACCATAAGCCCTTTCCCATAAAAAGGATTTGAGAGCCTGTTTAAGTGTGCAGTACTGGAGGCTGCACCTGCACAAGAACATTAACAAAATGGGGGCAGTACAGAGAAGGGCAACCAAAATGGTGCAGGGACTGCATCAGAAAACATGTGGACAGATTAACGGAGCTCAATATGTATACCCTAGAGCAAAGGAGGGAGAGAAGTGATATGATCGAAACATTCAAATATCTTAAGGGCATTAACAAGGTGAAAGAGTCTAACATGTTTCATTATAAGTAAAATAGTAGGACAAGAGGACACAGCATGAGATTAGAGGGAGGCCAATTAAGGGGTAATGTTCTTTTTCACAGAAAGGAGGGTGGATGCATGGAACGGCCTACCTCAGGAAATGGTGGATATGAATACAGTGCAGGGTTTCAAACAGGCATGGGATAGGCATAAGGGAGCAATACAGATGAGTATGACTAAATAGGCCATTGACAGTGTAAAGACCTATGGCACATTCATAAAGTAGAAAAAGTGGGCAACTGGATGGGCCTTGCGGTCCTTATCTGCCGTCAACTTCTATGTTTCTATGTTATGATGTCTGTAAAGTGAGCACTGGAGCGTGCACTGTTCACTTCTATGGAGTGTTATTTCTAAAGCAGATTTACCAATTTTAAATTGGTTTGGGGAAAGATCGATGCCAGGGATCGACTAATATGACTCTTGTTAGTTGAACCCTAGCATAGATCTTTGCCCAAACCTGTTTTAAAATAAGTAAATCTGCTTTAGAAGTGATGCTCCATAGAAGTGAATGGAGCACACCTCTGTGCTCTCTGATGTCACAAAATGTCGGAGCATGGAGGAAGAGCAGGCTGCCAGCCCCTATGGGACATATTATGATCCTTTCCCTTCCTTGGGGTGGACAAAAAAACTATTCTACACCACAGCTGCTATTCAGGTAAGAGAGCTCCCTGTTCTTCGTTAAAAGCACCAAGAAAGGTACTGTTTCAACACCGCTGGCAAACTTCAATTTTATAAGGCTTCAGCAGCTGTCTCATGAAAGCCACTCACTCGCTCCCTCACCCGGGATATGCTGCTATGCCCCTGCAAAACAATGTGCTGAGTCAGCCTGTTCATATCTCACTTGATGGTAGCGAGCCATGAGATGGCTGATGGCAACTTTAGAAAACCGAAGTTTGCTGGCGCAGTTTAAAAGTGAAAAAACTACCTAAATGCATTATGTGGTGTTTTTCTTTCATGCAATTTACTCAATACCCTTTAGGGATAGAGTAACAGAGCATGTGAATAACAGTTTTGGATTTCCTGTGTGCTTTGCAAGAGAACCAGACATATGACATTAATCTGTTCCTCCAGATTGCCCAGGGTATGATGTGCTGAGATTACCACTCATGTGTCACACCCTGGCAATGGGGAGGAACAAAGCCTATGTATTGTTATCTCTTCAGCAACACAGGAAGTGTAATAATCTTCAACATATGCAGGAAAACTGGTAGGAAAGAGACATATGTACTCATATAACATGCATGTCCTGTTGCAGGTGTCTAACATATGTATATCACTTTATCTGTTGAACTATGGGCCAAATACAGGGCCCCAAGCTAGTTGAATAGCCTCAACAGCGAGATCTCCTCCATTGCCAAGATTGGCCCTTCAAATCAAGACTCCACCTAGCCCTCTCTGCCTCCGGTACCTATGACTGCCTCATCTAGTCAGCCCTCCTAGCTCCCCTTTCAGTACTGCCTCAGCCCCCCCATCTAGCACTTTGCCCCCCTTTTTTCCCTTGCCTCCTCCCCTCTCCCCTCCTTCCCTTCCTCCCTCCCTCTCACCCTGACCCTCTCCTCCTACCTCTGCTACCTGCACTTCTGTATGTGCTGTGACAATGCATCTGGCAGCTCTTACCTCCCTGTGTCCTGCCCATGTTTTGTAATGCTGTTGTACACCCTCAATTGCACTCAACCAGTCTTCTCCAAAGTGTACAAATTTTTCTCTTGTAACTGATTGTAAACCTGTGTAACCTGTTTATCTTGCCTCTGATGTATTACCATGATATGTTGTATTTTGTTATATTTCGTTGTACTGTTCTCAAACTGACGTGGAACCTTTGTAAAAAGAGCCTTGGCTCAAAGACACATTAATAGATACCTCCATTTCCATTTTTAATTATCTGCCACTGGACCTGCTGCAGGAATGAAAAAAAAATTGACTCCTTAAGGTACAAGCTGTGGTCTAGTGGGCTGAAGGCTTCCATGATTTATCCTGCCTGAATGAGAGTGGTTATTAATGGGGTCAGACATACCTATGATTCCCAAGAGGAAGCTGAAAGGATGTAAAGAACAAACTGGGGAACACTTTTTAATAACTGAGCTTTTCACCTTTGCAGGTTCTGCTTCCACAGGCTTTGTAACAGATTTATAGGGGGTAGCACTAATCCCTGGTTTCATTAGCCTGCAGTAAAAAATGTACTGGGGCTGCTTTGTTTTTATTATCTTAACTTTCTGTATCTTTTTCAAATAATATAACTTTGAGTTTTCTCCAGCCTAGGTAAAAAGGGTGGGAATCAAGGGGAGAGATTGCCCCTCAGGGGGCATGTATAAAATAATTTTCAGGGGGTAGTACTAATACTCGTGTTTCATTAGTCTGGGACAAAGATGTATTCTGGCTGTTCTGACTTTATTGTCATAACTGTTAGTATCTTTTTCAGGTAATATGGTGTTGGGCTTTCTTTAGCCTAGGTAAAAAAAAAGGTGGGATCAAGGGGAGAGTTTACTCCCCCCCCCTCCGGGGGCACCTATAAGAAAAGGATATTGGATCAATTTCTTTTTAACAGAGGATCAGTTCTTCGTTCTCCTTGCAGGATTAATGGATCTTGGGTTAGAGGGAAGGAAAGAAGAAAAATGAATAAACGCTTTTTTTCCCCCTCTCTTTCTTCGGAATTAAATACCTTGGCCATTTTAGGGGCCTACAGTATGATAGGGCATAAACTGTTTGGCCATACATTTTCTATTGAATATAAATCTATTTTTGACCTCAACATCAGAGTAATTTGTTCTTGGTTTGGGAAAGGGTCTGTGCATATGCATGACTGGGGACTCTGCTCGAGGTAGATGAGATCCAGAGGTAGCAGGAGAATGAAAGTTAGACCAATGCAGTGTTGAAAGGGTATCTTGATTTATTTATCTGTTATGAAGGAATTTTATAAATGAGGGGGTGTAGTGGAAAGGAGGGAGTGGTACATCGAGGAACATAAAGGGGTTTAAATACCAATCCTGTTGGACAGTGATTCAAGACTAGGCAAAACTTTCTTTTCTTCTTTTTTTTTGGGGGTGGGGGGAATTAGGGTGAAGGGGTCTGGAGAGAGGGTTTACCATGGAGATGAAGGATCAAGGTTTGTTGGTGCATGATGCAAGTAGGATGGGGTCATGGTGCCAGTCCCACTTACTTCTGTAAGGAGGCAGTATAGCGCAGTGGGCTAAGGCTGTGAGCTGCAGATTTGGAGACCTGGGTTTGAATCCCACAGTCACCTAGATGCATACTGTGTGATCCTGAGCAAGTCACTTAACTTCCTTGTGCTCCCAGTCACAACTAGAAATAAGCTTTGGCTAAGTGTGCTACTCTTGGTTAAACAATGCTCCCTTTCCCTTTCTGTTTTCTAATATGAGAATATTTGGATGTGCTTCCCTAAATGTTAATAGGATCCATTCATTAATAAAGAGATCCAAAATATTGAATTATATAAATAAAACTAAGGCTGAATGTCTTACCTTACAAGAAACTCGCTTAGATAAATCCAGAATTATAAAACTGAAGAGGAAATGGATCTTTCACATTGTCTTCTGTGAAGACACAAGAAAGAGTGCTGGCATGGCCATAAGAAAATCTCCACATTGCTCTATTTTAGAATCATATGTGGATCCTAAGGGAAGGCTTATACTCCTGAAAATTACATTTTAAAACACAATAATAACAGTAGGGTTTATTTTTGCTCCTTTTACAGGTTATATGGAATTCTTAGCAGAAATTACAGAAGACTTAGTAAAAATGCAAGCTCATAAAATTATTCTTTTGGGAGATTTTCATGTATCTCTAAATCCTGAACTGGACAAAACATTGAAGTCCTTATTCCTTAATAAACTTCATACTAAACTTATTCAATTTGTTTTGCAAGCCCATGACATAGTAGACTCTTGGAGAATTCTGTGTCCCAAGGTAAAGGAATTTACATATCATGACAAAAAGAATAATTACTTCTCCTCTTAGATGTCAATGTGGTTCAGTTGGTAGCACATCCGCTTCTGGACCAGAAGGTCATGGGTTCTCGTCCCACATCGGGATTGGACTTGCACCTAAAAATCGCTGGCATCTGAGTGCAGTATTGGGGGGTGCTGTACTGCTGGGGTATGTCATCCTATGAATGAGATGTTAAACTGAGGTCCCTTCTGCCCGTCCTGGTGGGTGTCCAGGTGGAAGTAAAAGAACCCAGGGCACTCTTTGTAAAGAGTAGGGAACATTCCCGGTGCCCTGGCCAACATCCCCCTTCCCATAAATCGGTTCATGCAGTTATCCAGGCTGTGGGTGATGATGTGCGATATTGGCCACCACCACACTTTCAGTCACTTCACTACCAGTCTAGCATTGCTTGTAAAGCTCTTTGGGATACACTGTGTATGAAAAGTGCTATATAAATGCCGATTCTTCTTCTTCTCTATAGATTACATCTTTATTTCAGAATCCTTAGTAACTGATATTCAAGATATAAAAATTAAATCCATTATCCTTTCAGATCATGCCCTAATTCAAATAGTTGTTAAAATAAGGGATTCTAATAGGCTTTGTAGTAGGGTTTGGAGACTTAAAAATTACCCTTTGAAAGACCAGAACTTCATAAGAAAGGTAGAAGAGGGGATCACAGAGTTGGAGGTGCACCAGTATGTAAGCATTGGGACCTTCTAAAGATGGTGATTAGAGGTATTATAATAGCATACCAGGCCCGTGTTAATGTAGAAAGAAAGAAGAAACGAGGATAATCAATAGACTGTGGGAATTGTATATATTAGTTACAAAAAATTATGAAATACGCCGTAAGGAATGGCATCAGCTTAAACTGAAGAAAGCAGAGATGAACAATAAGGAGATGCTAAACAATATCAAAAAAACTAAAAAAAGATAAGATTTCTTCAGGGGGAGAAATCCAGCAAATTGCTTGCCACCTTACTGAAAAGGCAGAAGGAGCAGAACATGATAACATGCCTGGAAGATGACAAGGGAGATAGGGCTTACAATGACGGTGAGATAGGAAAGATTTTTTTTAGAAGCCTATAAAAACATTTACCAAAGGAAGGTTCCATTAAATAAAGTTAAGCTGGATAATTACATTAAAAATGCTGGGCTAAAAAAGATGGATTACAATAAAACACTATTTTCATTACCTGAAATACAGGAGGTGATCAAAGCCATGCCCAAAAACAAGAGCCCAGGTATGGACTGATTGACAGCTGAGTTTTACCCCACATTTGCTGATATATTGGGCCAGATATTCAAAAGGGTTGCGCCATGCGCAATAGGGTTACGCCTGCGCAAGTCCAAACTTGCTCCATTCTGCGATATTCAGCAGGAGGCAGTTGCGCCACAGAAAACATGCTGAGCAATAGCGCAATGCAAATGAATGCATGCTGAACTGGAGGGGGAGGAACCATGCATAAACTGCACAGCCGATATTCAGCCGGGCTGTGCAGAGGTTCTGGCGCAACCCCAACCTGTGCCTGCAGGACTTTGAGCCAAAAAAAAACAAGTCGAGGGCCACCCACAGGTGAGCTGCTGTATTGCAGGCGCAACACAGCAGCTGCTACCTGTGCTGGCCTAACCAATCCCTGTGCCCCCATGGCCCGATCGCGGGCATAGTGTCTCCCCCCCACCAGCCCGGTCGCGGGCATCAATGTAGCTCCCCCTCCATTACATATCCCTGGTGGTCAGTGGACGGAAATGCCCGATGTGGTGGTATGTATAATAATTCCCACCCCCTCCATTACATTCCTGGTGGTCAGTGGACTGAAATGCCTGATCGTGGGCGGTATGTTAATAATTCCCACCCCTCCGTACACATATCCCTGGTGGTCCAGTGGACGAAATGCCCGATCCGAGGCGGTATGTGTGATAAAAACTCTCCCCAAACATAGCCCTGGTGGTTAGTGTCCCCCACCCACCACCCACGAAGCCCCTGCCGCTCCCCGGCAGCGGTGGTGGCAGCATCCACCCGCCTGCTGCCCGCCGCCCGCCGACTGACTGCCGGTAGGGCCTGCAGCCCATTGGTGCAGAGCAAGAGCCAATGGGCATGCAGCTCTACGATACATGACAGTCCAGATTTGTGAATGAACATCATTCACAAATCTGGACTGTCTGCAGTATGGAGTTACTGCGCCATTGGCTCTTGCTCTGCCTCAACATGCAACCTACGGGCGAGTCATCGGCCAGCGGGCGGCAGGCGGGTGGGATGCTGCCACCCCGGCTGCCGGGGAGCGGGTGGTGGGGCTTCGTGGGTGGGTAGGGTGGGGGACACTAGCCACCAGGGCTATGTTCGGGGTGGTTTTATCACACATACCTCCACGATCGGCATTTCGGTCCACTGGACCACCAGGGATATGTACGGGAGGAGGGAGCCTACTGATGCCCGCGATCGGGCTGGTGGGGGGGAGTACACTATGCCCGCGATCGGGCTGCAGGGGGCGTCGGTCCCCGACGGCTGCTGCCTGGCAGGGCGCCAGGCGCAAGTCCTCGGGGATCGGCGCACCTACATGCTAATGGCATGCAAATGGGGACATAATCACATGCAAATGGCCCCCCCTGCGCCTTGCATGAATTATAGCCCCATTTGCATGTCACCTTTTGAATATCGTGATTTTGCGCATGGCACAATGGTACTTGCGCCACCGCAAGTTGAATGCTCCACTCTGTCAACTTGCGGTGGTGCAAGTTCCACTGCGCCATGCACAGTGGCTGTGGCTGGGGGGTGATATTCAAAGGAGTTGCTCAATAGCGCAACTCCTTTGAATATCGCCCAGGACACACCCCTGCGCAACTATTTTGCACAGCTCAAGGGCTTGCGCCTATGAATGGCGCAGTTTGAATATCCAGCCCATTATGTCCATGGCTACTATTAATGGTGGAGGAACTGGGGGAAGCTCCTCAAATCTATGGAAGAGGCCAAAACAATTTTCATTTTGAAAGAAGGGAATGACCCAAATAAAATTGTTATAGACATGTTGCCCCTTTGAACATGGACTATAAAATACTCACTAGATAGTCAATAGACTTAAAGGAGCATCACCAGACTCTATTCATCCTGACCAATTCAGATTTATCAAAGGAAGAACCTTATTTTAAGCAACAAGAAGGGTACAGGCCTTAACTCATTATGGAAAAAGGAGTGGGGAAGTATATTATGCAGTGGCAATAGATACCACTAAGGCTTTTGATTACCTAGACCAGAATGTTATGATGCAGTGTTTGGTGGGATGGGGATTCCTAAAACTGTTTTGTTGTTTATGGAGAAGTTTTATGAGAGAACCACAGTTAGATTTGGCATTAATTCCTTTTTAACAAAGTCATTCAATATGTTAAATGGTGTTTGTCAAGGCTGTCCCCTGTTCCCAGTTCTATTTACAGTATTATGTGTCTGGAACATTTCCTGAATTACATTAGGAAGAATCAGGTAATAGAAGGAATAAAGACTGGTGAAGATCAGGTCAAAATCAATGGCTTTGTAGATGATGTATTGTTGTTTATGAAAAATTAATGTAGGTATACCAGAGTTTCAGGAGGAGGAGGTGGAGCTATACCCATCCTTATCAGTGTATAAGCTAAATAAACAACAATATGTGATTATGCCCATTAGAGAAGAGAACTATCTGCTTGATCAGAATATTTGGGAAAACTTTTTAATCAGCAATAGCATCAAATATTTGGGTGTACACCTCTTTAGAAATCAAGCTGAAATAATCAAAGCAAATTTCAATGTGGCTAGCGATACAATTATGCTATTACTAGACAACTGGCAGAAACTATCTTTACCTCTTTGGGGATGTATCAAAACCATTATGATGATGGCTTTACTACATATGATTTTTGTGATACAAGTGGTAGTAGGAAGACCTCCTTTGCCTTGGTTTAATAATGTCAGATGAATCTTCACAAAATGTTTGTGGAGGGGGAACCGAGGATAGCTTGGGAACAACTTTCCTCCTCCAGAAAAGCTGGCAGTTACAGCTGCCCGGATCCAGTAACCCATAGGATAGCCCACCAGATAAAGATCTGGTGGGAGTGGACAGTCCATCGAAAGGGAGAATTTCCTTGGGAGATGATTTTCTGGGAAAATCTCACAAGAGATAATAGTGATAATATAATTTGGGATGTGCAGGCTAACTTTTTTTTTGTTTTCTATTTTTGGCTAAAATTTTATTTTATATTTTTTATTATTTTCTCTTCCACCCTCTGTGAGAGAAAGAGAGAGTGGAAAATACTTAATTTAGTATTGTTATTAAGATTAGATTTATCTGTCTTATTTGGGGTGGGTTTTGATTTTAGTTTAATTGTTTTTTATCATAATATGCTGGGAAGGTTTAGCAACGGTTGAGCATTATTCCCCCACCAGGCTCAGGGAACTATGTCCTTTTGTATGTCCCCCGTCGCCATCCGACATCTATTTTAGGTGCCGTGCTTTGGGCATACTTAGAAAGTGAAGAAGAAGGAGGGGAACTGGGCCTGGTTGGGGACAGGAAAGGGGAAGGCGGATTGGAGTTGTGAGGTCTAGGAGATGCCCTGTGGTGAAATGGAGTCAGGACAGAGGTTATCCCTGTCTTGTCCCCATACCCTAGGGCTCCGACGTTAGTGGGCAGGTGCCGAGGTCTTCTCCGACAGCTCATCCCACCTTGGCGGTGTTATGCAATGCCAGATCTATTAAAAACAAGACAGCTATTGTAGCTGATCTTGTTGGAACAACTGATCAGGCTTGCATCACTGAGACCTGGCTGGATAAAAATGCAGGCCCTGTACTGGCCTTGGCAACTCCAGCTGGGTTCTCGGTGATACACCGTCCAAGGTTGGATCGTAGGGGTGGGGGTGTGGCCATTATGTTTAAGACTGAGCTTGGACTTGTGGATGTGCCATTGGGAGATACCAGATCCTTCGACTATATCCTGGGAGAGGGTGTAGGTTGCGGGATTCTCCTCATCTACTATCCACCAGGAGAGTGGAGAATTCCTGCTGGAGATAGCTGACTTCATCGTCGACATGGTGTTGAGGTCCCCCAGATGGATAGTTCTGGGGGACTTCAATGCCTGGGTCGACGATGAACTCACGCATTTTGGTCAAAATCTACTCCAGCTGATGACGACGCTGGGTCTTACACAGGTAATTACCTCCTCAACCCATATAGGGGGTCATTCGTTGGATCTGATATTTCTTATGGGTATGGAGATTGCTGATTTGGGGGTGGAACCAGTCAACTGGTCTGACCATCACACCATAAGGTTCAGCCTCAGGGTCCTCCCAATAGGTCTGCCCCTATGGAGATGGTTCAGTACCGCCCTTTAAGGGATGTTAGTCTGAGTGGCCTGTCGGCAGAACTGGACCTATCGGGCTTGTCGGATGAATGCATGAGTCCAGATGATCTTGTAACATCCTATAATAAGGCTGTGGGAGATGCTCTGGACAAGATTGCTCCTGTTCATGTTCGGCCCCTCACCCGTTGCCCAAGGAGTCCTTGGTTTGATGGGTCCTTGAAGGAACTGAGGCGAATCAGCCAAAGGATGGAGAGAGCCTGGCAGAAGTCCAGTCTTGATGCTGACAGGCTTAGGTTGATGGCACACTATGATGGCTATCAATCAGAAATCACCCATAAGAAGGCAGAATTCCTATCCAGGGAGATTTCTGCTGCACAGAATCGACTGGCTCAACTCTTCCGGACTGTTGACAGATTGTGCAATCCAATCTGTCTCCAGCCCAGAGGATTTTTTTCTCAGCTTAGATGCGAGGAGTTCACTCAATTCTTTGCAGATAAGGTTGCTAGCATCAGATCTGGCATTGGTCCGACCTCTCCTATGAGGGATTGCAGTGGTCGACAGGAAGTGGCATGCACTCGGTCTGTCTGGTCAGATTTCCGTCGGCTAGAGTTCTTTGACATTGTGAAGATCGTCCAAACATTGCATCCAACCAGTTGTAGTTAGGATCTGGGCCCTACACCTCTCCTAGTTGGATGTGTAGGTGTTATCTGCCTGATCCTTACTGACATTGTCTGGAAATCCTTGGAGAGGGGTTTCTTTCCTGACACCCTCAAGGAGGCGGTCGTTCGACCACTCCTTAAAAAATCCTCTTTGGATCCAGACTGTCTAGCTAACTACCAGCCTATCTCTAACCTGCCATTTGTTGGTAAGGTTATTGAAAAGTGGTTGCTCTGTAGTTGGATGATCATCTTGCAACTCACAATGTCTATGATATTCTCCAGTCTGGTTTTAGGAAGAAGCATAGCACGGAGACTGCTTTTGTTCGGGTATTGAATGATCTCCTAATGGCTAGAGATCGAAAGGCGCATATCATTCTGGTCCTTCTTGATCTCTCTGCTGCATTTGACACTGTAGACCATGGTGTGCTGTTGGAGCACCTGCGTTTTTCTTTTTGTGGGCTGTCTGATATAGTCCTTAAATGGTTCCATTCATACTTCACAGGCAGGTTTCAGAGTTGCCATGGGAATTTATTCCTCTGGTGCTCACTTCCTGCCTTGTGGGGTGCTGCAGGTCTCCATTCTGGCCCAATGTTGTTTACAGTGTACATGCTACCATTGTGAGATATCATCAGGCAATACAGTCTGAGTTTTCACTACTATGTAGATGATACTCAGCTCTATATGTCCTTTCTCCCTGGACAGAATGCTGCACTCTCCATGCTAAATAATTGCCTTGCTGAGCTCAGATCCTGGATGAGTTCTAGCTGGCTGAGACTGAATCCAGATAAGACCGAAGTGTTGGTAGTGGACCCAGGTCATCTGGGGGCAGGTGTGGGGGCTGGACAACCATCAGGTTTATTACTTGCTGGTATGTCACTCACTACCTCAGATCGGGTGCGTAACCTGGGCATTATCTTTGATGATGGTCTGACTCTAAAATCTCAGGTGTCAGCTGTCGTCAAATACTCTTTTTTATCATCTGAGGAATATCCTCAGGATGATCTTCCAACATTGGTCCATGCCTTTGTCACTGCCTGTCTTGATTACTGCAATTCCCTCTACCTAGGGCTACTGGGGGTTGATATCTGCCGCTTGCCGCTAGTGCAGAACGCGGCAGTCAGGCTGTTGACGGGGACTTCTAGAACCAGTCATACTATGCCTGTGCTCCGCGAACTGCACTGGCTGCCTGTTCAGTGGCAGATCACCTTTAAGGTTGGATTGCTAACCTTTCAAGCCCTACGTGATCAGGGACCCGGTTACCTGCAAGATCTCCTGGTACCCTCCTGCCCCCTCCGTTCTCACCCGATCCACCGATGAGGGATTGCTGGAGATTCCCAGGGTACGTTTGAAGACATCTGGTTGTCATGCCTTCTCTTTTTCAGCTCCAACCCTGTGGAATTCTCTACCTCGTCGATTGAGAGAATGCCCAACCGTCAGTAGTTTTAAAACTGAGTTAAAAACATATTTATTTAACTTAGCCTTCCCTAGTTATGGATGATCTGTTTTAAATGCTTATTTAGTTTTATTTATACTTGATGAATCTGTTTTTATGAACAGCGCCTTGGTTTTGAAAGGCACTATAATAATAAAGTTGATTTGATTTGATTTTGATTTGATGCATGTACGACAGCTGTTCAGTACCTTAGGACTAAAACTGAGACAAGCTAGTAAGAAATTTGTCCTAAACAAATGATGTCTTGACTCCACTTTAATATGTGGAACAGTAATAGCATTTAGAAGGATGGGGGAAGGGAAGCTGTGTGGGAGTTGAATAAGACACAGATCCAGAAATGGGTCCAATTATTAGATTAGGGTAGGTTCTGTTCCTTTGATGAGTTTAAGAGGTTATTCTTGGGGGTAACTGGTGTACATCTTTTAACCTGCTTAATGGTTATAAATAAATTTGACATATTGCTAAAGGGCATCAATCAGATGCTAAACCAAAATTTAGGAAAAGAAGCCCAGGAGCAAGAAACTACTCTGAAGCTAGGTTCCAGCAAATCACTACAAAGAATCTACCTGAGGCTCATAAGCAAAAATAAGGACTGTGGAGAAAAACAAATAAAAAATGGAACTTAGAAGCTCAATTACCAGTCACTGCACAGTGGTGCAGGACTTTGTGAATACATATAAACAGAGACTGATCGTGAAAATAAGGTGATTCAGAAAAAGATAATTGACAGGGCCTATTATACCCCACAAGTATTGGGTAAATTTATCAATACTGGGAATCAAAATTGCTGGCATTTATGTGGAGAAGTGGGGAACCTATCCCACTGGTTGTGGGAATGCCCTCAAATCAGACCTTGGTGGATTCAAACTAGTAATCTCTTAACTAAAATACTGGGGATTCAAATCCCATCTAAATTTTCTGTTTTGGTACTGAATGACACAGAACAACTGAGGTTAAATAAAATGCAGCAAAGAGTGATGGGTATAGGAACTATGATCACTAAAAGGTTTATTCTTTAAAAATGGAATGCCCCAGATATTGAACAGTTTGCAACCGAAAGATGATGCTATTGGGTGAGGGAAGCCATGCTATTTGAATGACTATGGAATGATGTAAACAGTCAGTTTGAAATGGATGAACTAATGTTGAAAGAGTTAAAAGCCATCCTAGCGCCATTGCAGGTATGCTAACTATGTTTAAGCAGAGGCCTCCACGGTAGGGGGAAGGGGGGTCTTTTTTTCAGGAATTTAGAGTAAGGGGTATTTTTTTTTAGACTTTCTTTATGCTCCTTCACTGGTCCCTTAGGATCTCTCTCCAGCAGGTCACAGGGTCCAGTCCTCTTCCCTCTTGCCTGAGATCTCCCACCAGCTCCAGCCTCTGTCCCAGGGTGCCCTCCTACCCCTTCCACCGACTAACCCGCTCTCTGGCTCTGAGCCCCCTGAGGTGGGGCAACCAACTCCTCTGGCACTCTATCTGTAATCTAGAGGGTGGCCAGGGAGGGGTGGAGAGCCAGAGGCTGGCTGGGAGCCGATCCGGCACTGAGAGTGGGGCACTGGCTGCTGGTCCTGCCTTCATGATTCTGGGTGCCGGAGTTTTTCCTTATTTCCTGATCCCTGGAGGATCGGATATGCAATGACATCCTGTGCAAGCGGGAGTAGTCACCCCCCCCACTAGCGTCGTCTGACTCCTCCCTACCCTTCGACATGGCCCCTCAAGTGGCAATGCCCCCAGTCTCCACTGGGAGCTGTGATTGCTGTGCATCTCACAAGCCACCCTCCCAGGAGAGAAGAGCAGTCCTCTGGATGCCAGATCCTACTCCTCCCCCATCTGACCCCTACGACCCGCATCTGCTTCCGAACACTGGTTGCCTGTGTGGCATCCAGTGCCTTAATGCTCTGTGCCACCAGGCCAAGTAAGGGGAAGTATATGATAAGATTACTTAGTATACAGTGTAAACATGTATTTGTGCATTTTAATAATAGTTTGATGTTGTCTTTCCTTTTTTTGTTTTGTTTTGTAAAGCAGTGCCTTACAGACTGAATGTATATGTTCATGTATAACATAAGGAATAAAGTATGTCTGAGTATACACAACGAGCCTGTGTTTCCATCGAGGGGTTGAAGATACCAGCGTATGGACCTCAAGAGTGAAGCTCCAGAGGTTCAAGCTGATATCTTCAACCCCAAGATGGAAACAAGGCGAGTTGTGTATACTCGGCCATACTTTATTTTTTATAGTATATGGTTCTGCGATATAGGAAAAAAAATACATTTTTCTTTATTTAAACTATGACAGCAATCGGCAGCTCACTCAGCTGAGAGTTTCATGCAATCTCACTCCCGTGCTGAGTTTCCAACTGTTCACAGTATTTTTCAATTTAGAAAAAAAACAAGAAAAAAAAACTGTAAAGTTGCTAAGGTTTTGGAACACGGAGTCAGCCATGGCAGTCCATGTCCAAACTGACTCTGTGAACCGCTCACTTAGTGCCTGTGCCATGTTTGTTTGAATTTTTTCTGAAGAGGCCTGGTTCATCCAGTCATGTGGTGGGACAGCACGAGGGTCATGAATATTAATTAGGGCTCCTGAATATTTATTGTAGAGGGTGCACAATAACTTTTAGAACATGCACAACAGCATTTAGAATGTGCGCAACATTGGAGCAGCCACTGATGTGTATATGCAATAACCTCTAACCACATACTTTAAATGAAATATATTTTTTAAAAAGTAGAAGTAAAAATATAATTTACCTCTGTAATTCTTGAATTTGTGGTGTTGTGCCATTCCACTTCTGAATTCTTCTCAGGTATTCACTGTCCATATGATGTCCACACTGAAGAAGTTATTTGATATGTTTGTGAATAGCGTGCCTTATTTATTTATTTATTGCATTGTAGAATTGAAGACTACAAGGCCAGTATTGTTTTGTGAGCAAATAGTTAAACAAACAAACAGACAAAACACAACTCTCAGTTTGATACTGAGTACTGCACTTGTTGCCCCCCAGTCCCCCAATGTGGTAGGCATGTAAGGGAGTGAGGAAAAAGGTTATTTGACAGTGGTGTGGCATCCCACTGCAAAGTTACCATCTCCAAACCACCCCAAATGCCTACCCCACCCCTCAAATGGGTATACCAGGCATCCCACTTGTTAAAAAAAAACAACAACTCTGTGACACAGTTCTCGGTTCAATACTGGGTGCCCCATTTGTTGCCCCCTCCCAGTTCTCTAGTGTGGTAGGCATGCAAAGGAGTGAGAGAAAATGTAACTTGACAGTGCTGTGGCATCCCAGTGCAAAGTTACTATCTCTGACCCACTCCCAGTGCCTACCCCCACCTCCCAAACTCAGTATGCCAGGCACCCCACTTGGAAAAGAAAAACAATTCCCAATTCACTACTGGGCATCCCACTTCTTGCCCCCTTTATATTCCACTAAATGTGATCCAACAAGTTCTGAATTAGCATATTGAAGTCCACAGAATTAAAGAAATTGAACCTGTTCTCACCCTTCCACATTTGCCAAAAAAACTGGTAGACATGCAGGGGATACCACTCGTTAAAAAAAGTACTCTGACACAGTTCTTGGTTCAGTACCAGACACCCCACTTGTTGCCCCGCCTTCCAGTTCCCCAATGCGGTAGGCATGTAAGGGAGTGAGGGAAAAGGTAACTTGACACTGGTGTGACATTGCAAAGTTACCATCTCTGACCCACCCCCCAATGCCTACCACCACCCCCAACTCAGTATACCGGGCACCCAACTTGGGAAAAACAACTCTGTGATGCAATTCTTGGTTCAGTACTGGGCATCCCACTTGTTGTCTCCCCTCCCAGTTCCCCAGTGTGGTAGGCATTTAAGGGAGTGAGAGAAAAGGTAACTTGACAACTTGAAAGTGGTGTGGCATCCCGGTGCAAAGTTACCATCTCTGACCCATCCCCAATTTCTACCCCCACCTCCCCAACTTAGTATACTGTGCACCCAACTTTGGAAAAAAAAATAAACAATTCTTGATTTAGTATCAGGCACCCAACTTGACAGTGACATGGCATCATTCACAGTGCAACGTCACTACCCACATTAACAGTTAAACAAACTAATACCACCACAGATGTAACACTATTCAGACAGAAGCCACTGAGTAAAGGAATATTTCCCAAATCTGGTGTGCATGTTAATGGGGGGAATAACTGGCAGTGGTGTGGCATCCCAGAAAGTGCAAAGTTACCACCTTCAACCCACCCCCAATGCCTACAACACCCTCCAACTCGGTATACCACGGGCACCCCTCTTGTTAAAAAAAATAAATAAATACTCTGTGCCAATTCTTGGTTCAGTACTGGGCACCCCACTTGTTGCCCTCCTGTTCCCCAGTGTAGTAGGCATTTAATGGAGTGTGGGAAAGGTAACTTGGAACTGGCATGGCATCCCAGTGCAGATTTAGTGTCTTCTACCCACCCTCAATACTTACTCCCCCCAGCTTGGTATGCCAGACACCCCACTTGTTAAAAAAAAACAACTCTGTGACACAATTCTGAGTTTAATACTGGGCATCTCATGACTCCCCCCAGTTCCCCAATGCAGTAGGCATGCATGGGAGTGAGGGAATAGGTAACTTAATAGTAGCATAGCATTCCAGTGCAAAGTTACCATCTCCAAGCCACCTCCAATGCCTACCCCATCCCCTCAATTCAATATACAGGCATCCCACTTGTTAAAAAAAACAACTCTGTGACACAATTCTCATTTCAATACCGGGCACCCCAACCTCTAACTATCTTGGTATCGTGAGCAACCCACTTAATAATGAAAAAAAAAAGTTGATTCAATACCAGGCACAGACCACTTGCTGCCCACCCCCAAAAGTCCCACAAATATAGTGGGCATATTCATAACACTGAACTACAGCAACAAACCTTGCTCCACAGACACTTGTGTGCCAGATAAAAAAATAGACAACTGAGCAACAAAGTCTGCAGCACACACAGCTATCAAAAATCCAGTGCTTTTAATAAATATCAAAGCATAATATACCACCAGGCAATAAATGGATCAGAAGGAACCCCGGACCAGTTTTGCAATTACAACGTCATCAAGTGGGCCCCCCGATGCTGCTGAAACTGTGAAACCTGCTGGAGTTTCTTTGGACATACTCACTACCTAGTGATATGTTATTTTTTTATGTTAATTGAATAAAAGCTTTTTTTGTTTTGGCTAGCTGAGTGTGGTGCGGATTTTTGGCTCAGATGTTTCATAACATGGCCCACCTGATTTTCTAAATGTGGAGGTGTGAGAGTTGTGGGAGGCGGTAACTTATCTGTGTGCTGTCTATTAGTTTAGTAAATTCAGGAGGCCACATAGGAGTTGAGAGGGCTCTGAGCTTAGCAAAGTTAATTTTATTTTATTTCAAAATCCTGATGCAGACCCATCATATTTGTCCAGACGCGTCGGCTCCCACAACCGAACATCTCCCTTACCCAACTGCAGCTTTGCTAATAGCCCCTGCTGAATTATACAGTTTAATAGGGGACACAGTACACTTGATCTTCCGGCAGCCAGCAAAATATACTTGCTGGTGTCACTGACTGAAAAATGATGTTGTGACTGACATCCTTCCTTGCCTTTTCTTTTTGGGTTTCAAGATGTTGTGGCTACCATGCTCCATCCTTTCTAAAGGGACAGTAAACAGAAATGGGTACAAGTTAAATAAAAAAAGGAGGTTCAAAATGTGTGCGTGGGGGGGGTCATTTGAACCTGACAAACCGCAGCTGGCAACAGGCCTGACCTGGGTCTGGGTCATAGCAGTTGTAATATAATACATGCAGAAAAATTATTTAGATTAATGTGAGAGCATACAGTCAGAAAGGACACAATAATAAACTATACATTCACTCAACACAGGAATTAATATTTTTACATTAGATCAGCATTAGCATTCACAAAGACTTAATAGAAATTCACTAAGCTAGGATCTGAACAAAGTGTGGAATGATTGAAAATGGATGTTATTAGGAAGTCGATATATTGCTTTAGGGAATCTGCCACAGAAACAACCCTGCCATTTATGTTAATGTAAACATGCTGCTCTGTAAGCAGCTGTTTGCTGTCAGGACGCAGGCTCCCTTGGTAACTTTTGGGACACAACAAACTTGAGAGGGAAGAGAGAGAGAGAGAGAGAGAGAGAGATAAGATAGTGTATGGGAACCCATACACAACATTCTTATACTGAATAGTTATACCATGATGGCGAGCACCTTGAGCTCGAAGCTCGAGAGGTCCCTCTGTCGTCGTGAAAACTACAAGGTTTAAGAATATCGATGCTGTGTATTTGGGCTCTCATACACTATTCTATATAGCTTGTGGTCCCAAAAACACACACAATTGATTACTTTTGGTTGTGAAAGCAGTCAGTCTCTGCCATCTGCCAGCCACACTTCACTGCCATCAACCTGCGGCCAACTCACACACACGACGCTTCAGCTGCCCGCTGTCCCATGAACAGCACTGATGGGGATGCTTGCATTGTGATGTTGTTACTAAAGCAGAATGAAAAGTCATTCTGCTTTAGCATCTACATCACTACTGCAGCAGAATGACTTTTTCCAGTGTATGGATCTCCATACACTAGAGAGTTCCACCATACATTATATAGCAGTACTGTACAAGGCTCTGTGGATTAGGCAGTTGTTAAAATATTGATGACTTGACTCAGGATAACCAGCTGAGTTGGAGTACAATGTACGGTGATGGAACTGATAAAATAAAAGAGCAAAATTATAAATATTGGGGCCTATGCATGAACAGGTGGGAAATATGCACTGGAGGTGCGTATCCCGCCTGCGTAGCTCCGCAGCCCCAGACAGGTGCAGGGTGCATGGTGCATGGTAAGTACTACAACATACTCTCATGGGGCACCTGTCTGCGGTCTCACCCTTCCGGCATGCATGACTGCGCAGGGCAGCCGGGGACGGTGTAGCGGACCCAGGCAGGCATCCAATGGGATGCCCATCCTGGGTCCCAAAGTGGATCAGTTGTGCTGCAAGGCATGCGTCTGGGTGCATGAATGCCTACTGCAGGCACCCAGACCTGTGTGGACTGCCCCCATCATAAAGTGTACTCCCTCGGCTGTGCCCATATAAAGGAACGCCCATGCAGAACACGGATGGCCCCTGGCAGTAGGACCCCTGTTCCTTATGCCACCCCCACACAGTGTTGCCCTGTCCCTACAGTAGTCCCCCACACACACACACACACACACACACACACGTGCCTCGACCCTGAGGTTGTTGCCCTCCAAAACAGCCCCGTTGTTGATGGCAAGCACTGTACATACCATTGTGACCCCCCCACCCTCAGTCCTGGCACTCCTGCTTCTATATTGGTGGTCGTGGTCCCTCACTCCCTGCAGCACTAACAACCCACCCCTTGACCCCTGTGCCTGCCTGTCGAATTGGTGGCACAGCCTTTCACACCTCCTCTGTCTCGCCCCATCCAACTGATGCCGGGAGTGTGCTGCCTATATAATGGGCACACCCGCATCAGTTGGATGATCAGCAGCAGAGGAGGTGTGAGGAGGGCTGTGCCACTGGCCATCCTGTGCCGTGGAACTGACGGGCAGCTACGGGGGTCGGGGGGGTGTTGTCGGTGCCGTGGGGTGCACTGACCAACACTGTATCTGCAGGAGTTACAGGATTGGGGGTCAGAACTTGGTTGCCTGGGGCATCTGTGTGTCTGTGTGTGTGTGTGTGTGTGTGTGTGTGTGTGTGTGTGTGTTGTGTGTTGTGGGGGGGTCAGGTACAACACTGGGATCAGGGATGCCATGTTGTTGGGGGAGGTTGGTATGACTGGAGCTATGAGGATGGCAAGTTGGGGGTTAATATCACTAACGGGTCCTGGCAGTCCAGTGTTTGGGGGGTTATTGGCACGTATGGGACAGGGCCGGCATGTGTGGGGGGGTGTTTGGTGCAGGTAGGGACCATGTAGCCAGGTGCATTTTGGGGCATGTGTATCCATGTCTCCGGGACACTAGTATCTATGGGCACTTGCCCGATCAGATGCCCCAGCCCTCCCCATCCACCTAGTGGGCTGGGGCAGCACAGATATTCTATACCCAGTCCCACCATGACTGGCAGGTGCAGTTCATGGGGGCGTGCTCTGGGTTATGGCAGGATCTCCCCTGGCATAACCAGTGCCCTCCCATGCCCCCCGGTGTGTAGCAGTATGCACCATGGTGACTGGTGCGCAGTGCCGGCACCCCCCCGGCATGTCCACCGCCCACCCCTGGCATGTTGCTGTCCACACAGCCAGGGAATTAGTATATGGGATGCATGCTCCTTAATGCATCCCGTGCAGGGGGCACAGTGGGTGCAGAGTGGCTACACACCATGGATACACGGCGTGTGGGCACTCCACACATTTGTGCATAGGGCCCATTGTTGGCAGCTACATTAAGATGAGCTCATTCAATAGCAGCAGAATGGAAGAATACAGTGGAAGCTTAGTTGATCAGAGGGAGCAGTGACCTGGACACAAAAGCTAGGTGTGCTTCAAGGGTAATAAAATGTTTTAGTTTAGCAGAAAGTTCCAGTTGGAAAGCATGTTATAAGCAATTTCTTCTTCTCCAATGGTTCTTACAACTTTTGTGATGTATATAATGTCTCTGACATAGGATCTCGGTTATTTAGTTTTTGTGCCTCCTCCAAACCACATGCATACACTCTAAAGCCTCAAACCAAGTGCAAGGCATCATGGGTATGCAAGTCCTTGTTTGGAGCATGTGGCAGGCTTCACTAAAGCATACATTGCTTTTTAGACAGCCTTTTACATCTGATTCCATTTAGTCTGAGAACGACAAACTACAGATACATTTTGTCCCATGGGGACTCCTCAGTGCAGTGCAGATGTTGTCGCAGCCCTGGCCAGCCTCAGAGGAAATCAGGCATTTAGTACACTCTGACGTAACTTACCAAACAGGCAGTTTGCATGAAGGTCAGTGTGTTAAATCCATAAATAATGCTAGGAGAAGAGAAATATCCAGTTGGTTTACTTTCTGAGGTGACATGCTGAAAGATGTTGCACAAATAATGATGATATTTTCTATGCACACACTTAAAGAAAATATTATAAGTCAATTATTAAATGCTTATCTGTTGGACAGTGAAAGGATGTCCAGATTCTGAAATAGATCACAGTGATATGCAGGGACACTGGATTACCATGATTGATAAAGGGCAAATTCCATTATGCAGATGGGGAAAAAATAATATTGTCATTGGTGTCTGCAGCACCAAAATCTGTTTTTATCTGTGTTCTGTTCTCGTACCCTCTTGGTATGCATATAAATATTCAGAATAAAAGAAGACTTCTCTAAGTGTACTGTACATCAAATAGAAATTAAGCAACATTAAAATAGTACAAGGAAAAATTTATAGAAAAATACAATTTCCGAAGATTCACTGATATGGTAAAAGTAAGCCAAATTTCGTGAAATGCTGTGCTTTTACAGGTGTATAGAAGACCAAATTCCAGAATTTTTACGGATTTTCTGGTAAAAACTGAAAATCAGTGTCCTTGATGATGTGCTAATTTATTTTACTTTAAAACTAACGTGCATTGCTTACATTAGCTTGTGGACTATGATTATACTAGCCACCCTGTAAATAACATCAGCACGCTCAAAAACTCACAGTAATATTGTTATACACACAGTTTCTGGCTTCAAAATCAAAACAGTGCATATTCTATAAAGCAAGGTGACGTTTCTGAAATACAGTTTTTAAGGTGTCTTATATGTACGAGTCAATGTGGGATAACGCACTGTAGAAGAACCTCAAGATATGTGAAGCCCGTGATTAGTTCAATCAAAGTACCAGAGGTACTAAAAGGCATTAATGGGGTAGGTTCTGTATCCTTGATCCGGATTCTGTCGCTAGTTAGTCATACAGCAGTGCTCTATCTGACCTCCCACACCACCAGTTTTCTGCCCTTACCACTTCACTGTCCCCAACCCTGCCACAGTGCTATCACTCACTCTCACTATAGCACTTCCTCCACACCAGGGTCAGAAAGCAGTATTTCAATTCAAAAGTATATTAATTAATGTTGGTTTCAATACACCTGGGAATAGGATAAAAATTTAATTTTTTTCTGGACACATTTTCCTCCAGTCATTGCCCAGTTGTACAACTGAGGAGTACCAGTTTTTTTGCTTTGCTCTAGCCCTCCAGCAGGAGCTTACCTCTTAAGGACTTCAGAAGTCCATTTTTCTGAATCTGTTTCTGCTTCTGTTTCTAAATGGAAGGGATTATAATTCCTTGGTCAGAAAAACTGGCTGCCTGATCCCTTCCTCTTCCTAGTCCCTGATTCTAGCAGGTGCCGCCCCCACGCTTTTATTTTCATGATGTATTAGTTTGGAGAACCCGGGGTACACTTTATTATTAGCAATGGGGGCCTTTTTTGAAATAATTTTTTTTATATTTTAAAGGGCCACTGAAGTCAAATCAAAGCCACTGCTCAACTTGCAAAATCCTTGTTAGTTGGGCTGTGGCTTTTATTTGACTTCTGTGGCCCTCTAAAATATAAAAAATAAGATTTAAAATACAGCCACCATTACTGTCAATAGAGTGCACCCCCATGCTCTTGAAACTAATACATCACAAAATATGAGAGCATGGGGGTGACTCCTGCTAGAATTGGGGATCAGGAAGGGGAAGGGATTGTACAGCAGGCTCATTTGACCAAGGAATTATTATCCTTTCCTGTTCGAAGCCGTAATAAATTCAGAAAAGTGGACTTTTGAAGTCCTTAGGGAAGCAAGCTGCTGGGGAGCTTGAGGAAATATTTGAAAATTACCATAATTGGTGCTCTTTAATATACTCGTCACAGTTTGTAACATAGGAAATAGGCTACAGAGACCTGGGCATTCCATTGAATTACATTCCATTTTAACAATGGGACTGTCTAATTACTAGACACCTGCATAAATTAACTACAATAACCCCCCACACACACACACAGATATTTACTTTGTCTTCTTTTTTTATGTTGTCTATTATTTTATAGTGCTATCTTACAAAAACTTGATCCACAGAAAAATATAATGATAACACACATTAGACATTATACTTATCTTAAGATAATGCATTGTACTGACTAGTAAAACCTCTCATACAGGGGAAATTATGAAAAACTGGATTAATCCCAGATGCCAGACACCATCTGTAAATGAACATATCAGCTATTGCCACACCAGTGATGGACCATATATAAATGAAATGGTTATCTTGTTGCTCCCATGTTCCATGACCTACAGCCAGTTGACAACCTCTCTATCTCCTGCTTCATAAATCAGGGACAAGGCTTAAAAAAAATGGACAAAGGACCAAAATCAGGGACACAGCTTCAAACCTGGTGATATATACTCAGGAATCTGACAGACTAAGGGGCTTAGAGTAAAATACATTACTTTAAAGAAGAACAAGTCTGTAGCTTTAATGTTTTACATTATTTTGTGCTTACATTCTTCACTGTTTCATCCATCATGGAAACATATTTTAGGAGGGACAGAGTACAATTGTGAGGCAAAATCAGGACTTCTCTAAAAATCAGGGACAGTTGAGAGGGATGCTTCTAAGTAACTGTACATTTGTAATCTACCCCCTCCCCCTGTACCTCACATGAAGGAACAATATATAATTAGGCAGCCATCCTATCTGGAATATCAAGTAGAAGACATGTTGCATTCTCATTTATTTTAATTAAAAAATGAAGGCTGTTGGCAACTGACCCATATTTTGCTAATGAAGGACACTCTTTCCACTTGAACTTACATTCCCTCAAATTTACTTGTAAAGGTATGGAGAAGAAAAGACAACAACGCTAAACAGTAGGCTGAACTTTCTTAGAAGAAATCCATGCCTGCTCTGTGCCATCCGGATTAGTCTCCTATAGAATAACTTTCCAACAATTGTTATACTGCACAGAGTTCCCAGTCTGCAGTTCTCGAAGATGAAACAAGGAGGGGGGAGCTCATACTGTACAGCTTTAAGCAGAGCACGAGGCCAACACCTTAAAGTATAGAACAGGCAGAAGAAGTCAAACGTTTGTCTGATTATTAGCAAAGTTAATGCAGGTTGTTATGGACAGATGACAGTTTTATTACTGCCTCACAGCATACCTCACACCTGAGTCCATGCATTTACAGTTTAATGTATTGAGTAAAACTGCAGTACAATGATATAGAGAATATTAGATGGGCAACCATGCAGAACCAGCATGTGCTGCCACCGAAGGGTTCTGATTACATCAGACCTTGAGAGTGAAGCTTGAGAGTTCTGATGTAATCAGAAGCCCGAGGTGGCAGCTCAGGCTACTTGGACATGTGGTTGCCCAACAAATATTTTTTATAGTGATTTTTTGTAGTTTTTATTTAAAAAAATGTGTTTTCACAGCACTCCTGCAGCAGGCATGCGGTTTCTTTTCAGAACTTGAACTGATTGCTGTGTGCACAGCAGCGCTTTGAAAAACACCAGCTGTCTCGAGGATTTCTGATCAGTTGGAACCTTGTTGTACCACAGACAGGTACAACTGCATTCTATGACCTTTGAACTGTGGTACAACAAGGTTTCAGCTGGCATGGAAATCCATGTAACACAAACCCTCACTATACACTGTAAGGATGTATTGTTTAATGAACAGGAGGCTAAGGGTGATGGTGGTGCAGTTTTAAAAAAAAGAGTCTGTCAGCTTCTGGCATTATTGCCAACCCCTGACACTATGCCAGGAGCATACAGTGTTCTTTCTTTCCAAAACTGAACCAGTTTGCAGTCCCTTGCCTTGCAGAATCAACCTGAATGTATTTCGGATAATTAATTTCATTGTGATGATGACTTGTTGGCTTACTTTAATACTGATTTGATTTATAAATGGGATGGTCAGGGATGGACATGACTTCAGTGTGATGTGTGTTTCTGCATAATTCATGCATCTTCTTTTCTTCTGTCAGTGCAAACTATCAGTCATAATTTGCACTGACAGAAGAAAAAGATGCATATTAGGTAGAAGCCCACACTGCATGAAACCTGTGTCTGTCCCGCCCAATCAGACCCTCCCATTTACAAATCAACTCCACATCAAAGTAAGAAAAGTCTTTAGAAGGACAAAATTCAATGTTATTAAATTTACAAAACCATTAAATAAGGAGCTTTAGTTCCAGTGGGGATTTGGCAACCACCCACTAATCACTGTCACTGTGTGAGGTAGAACTATAGAATAACCTATTATCCTGTTTCCTCTCTCTCTCTCGCACACACATGGTATGCCAGCCAACTAAACTCTGCTTTTTTGCCCAAGTGATAGTCTGTTGCGAAGCTGAAGTTATTTCTTCTCACAGCCCCTACTTGAAGGTGTGCAGCCCAGCAGTGTGGGTCAGGTGGAGGATCCTTTTTAAGGTGGGTCTTCTCACCTATAAGGCCCTTCACGGTCAGGGCCCTGGCTATCTGTTAGACCTTCTTGTACCTGCTCTCTCTGTTCACCCCCCTCCGTTCTTCCTGTGAATTCCCAGGACAAGGTTGAAATTGGCCGGCGACAGGGCATTTAGTGTCGCTGCCCCCGTCCTGTGGAATTTGTTGCCCCTCGGGGTTAAGGGGCCCCCTATGTTGGAGGTATTCAAAGCCCACCTGAAAGCCCTCCTATTCGCCCAGACCTTTTTGGATTAAGCTGTTTATTTAGAGTTTTAAACACAGCTACTGGTAATTCAATGGTTAGTTTTATTTATGGGAAATGTTCTTATATGGGTTTATTGTTCTTATGCTTATATATTTTTCCTTTTGTTTTCTATCTTGCTTTTAAATGTGTACTCATTTGTTTGTACAGCACCCAGAGCCTCTGGGATTGGGCGTCTTTTTAAATAAATTTTGCCTTGCCTAGCAGAATACACATTTCAATGTGCTACCACGCACACGCCAGCATTTACAATGTTTGTTTTGGTTCTGTTTGCTCAGGAGCCCTTCACCTGCAGCTTTTCTATCATAACAACTTGAAGTAGTTTTCATTTGAATGCTACGTATTCCTAATGCATTCACCCCCGCCTCCTCCTGCCACCTGTCAGCCTCTGCCCCCCCTGCAGTTTGCTGAATGCTCTGGTATTCTGCACTTTTGTCCTCCTCATGCCACTGGACACTTCTGTCCCTTTCTCTGACAAGCCACGCCGACCTGACCTTGGTTCTTCTTTCAATGGCATAGTTCATTCAGCTTTGGTCACAGCTCAACTGACACCTCCTACCCTGAATGCATGTCGTGTGGCATGGTTCTCTCTCCCGCTATCCCATCTCTTCCGTCACACTTTGTCACACACAAACAGCGGAACACCCAGCTATGATCCAGCTGGTTGCCCCATATGGTCCTGTCTCCTCACTTAAAGAGCTACTGATAACTCAAAGAAAACTTTAAAAAACATGATAATTAGGTACAATTCTGCTTGCATTCCATTTATATTTTATATATTTCTCGTCACCATAATTTATTACTAAGGAAATGTGTACGAATATATGATCTTTGTCTCTTAGAGTTTATTTTGAATTCATCTGCCTCTATAGCTTACTCCCTATTCCAAATCATAATCCTCAGTTGTGACATCACGCATTCTGTTGCCATGGGAGTAACTGTGAGGTCACAAGCAGTGCTCTATGACTTCAAGTAGGGAGAAAGCAGCAGGAGTAGATGAACTCTTAAGGAGCAGAAATCCTGTGTTCATACAAATGACCTCAATAATAAATAATGTGGAGGAGAAACACAGAACTAATGGGACATAAAAGCTGGACTGTGTCTAAATATTATGTTTTATTAAAGTTCACATGAATATGTTACCAGCTCTTTAAGGTTTACAACAATCCACTTTAATTATATTTTATTAGACTTTGCAGCTAACAATACATACCTGTCTACAGAAGATGAAATTAGTATAGGTGTACATGCACTTTATGCATTCTATATTTTAGCAATAAAGTGTTAAGCAGTCTCCTATATTTTTACTTCATATGGGGGTAACCATAATTTTCATTAGATGTTTCCTTAAGAGCCCTTGCTGCCATAATCCTGAAAGCCTACTATAGGTATATTTATTTATCTTCTTCGAGTAATACCTTTGAGCTACAAGCTCGTTTACAGAGGTTCTATGTCAACCCAAGCACATTTGTAGACAGTAACCGACAATTTGAATACATAGTAGGATACATAGAAGAATACATAGAAGAAAACAAAATATATTAAACATCCAGGTATATACATATTCAGCATGCATTGAGGAAGCAGACAGGGCTTGACTTTGTCAGGAGGGAGAGAGAGGTGGGGAGGTAGAGGTGGTATCCAGTGAACAAGGTGACCGCAATTGAGCTCTTTCAAAAAGGGCGACTCAATCATGGCGCCTGTGTTCTGGGCTACCTGGCAGGGTAGCGACTGGATACAAGGGTAGGTGAGTACAGCAACAGGATGTTACTATACAGTATATAGCAAACTACTTGAGCGTTTAGTGACTAAGCAAATTGATGCCTCTTTGGTTACCCATGATTTGTTGTCAAGGCAACAACATGGTTTCCGTAAGCACTTTGGTAGGGGCACAGCCTTGGTTGGGTTCACGAACACCATCCTACGTGGGTTTGAGAAGGGTTTGATGACCGGGGCAGTGTTTGTAGACCTAACCAAGGCTTTTGATTTGATTGATCACAGTTTAGCCTGCACAAAATTGAAAGATCTGGGTTTTCTGATGTCGCTGTTTCTTGGTTCTATGATTATCTGAGTAACAGGTGTCAATTTGTTCAAGTAGGTTCTGTGGTTTCTGATGCCTTGCCGATTAGTTGTGGTGTGCCTCAGGTGTCCATTTTGGGACCCCTGTTATTTTCTATTTTTATTGATCAGCTTCCTGGAGTTTGTAAGTTTAGTGAATCACTGCTTTATGCAGATGATCTTGTAATTTGTCCTCAGTCAAATTCTGTATCTGAACTTTCTTGTTCCCTAGAAAAGGATTTTAGTGCTGCCTGTTCTTGGCTTACTTTAAATGCTATGGTTTTGAACTCAGCTAAAACAAAAGTTATGTTATTTGGCATGCAATTTATATTGGTGGACACCCCAGAACTGAGGATATCTGATTTTCGGGGTGGTCTGCTTGAACAAGTGTGTCAATTCAAGTATTTGGGCACACTATTGGATACCAGTCTGACCTTTTCACCTCAGATTCAGTCAGAAGTAAATCAAAGAATATGGGTGTTATACAAATTCAAGTCATTCTTCTCACAAGCAGCTAGATTAGCAGCTGCTATTGGTTCTCTTCTTCCATATTTTGGTTACAATTCTTGTTTATATTATAACATAGGTACAAAAGAAATACAAGCACTAACTGTGGCCTATAATAATATTTGTAGATTTATTTTAGGAGCCCCCAATAGGACACATTGGTGTAATCTTTATTCTCGGTTGGGGTGGTTTTCCCCTAGTTGCAGAATAGAATATTTTGTTGGTTGTCTGATATATAAATGTTTTTACTTTGGCTCCCTTTTCCCTCTTTCTGATCTTGTTGTAATGAGAGAATTGCTTCCCAGCCTGAAGTCGGCTAACGGCCCCCTATATTTTGTCCCCAGGTCTTGGCTTAGATTAAGCTCTAGAGCTTTTTCAGTAGCAGCACCATTGTATTGGAATTCATTCCCACTTGATGTTAGGATTGCTCCCTCTGTTTTAACTTTTAAACAAAGGTTAAAAAGTTATTACATAAATCTGTTTGTAACTGCAGTTTGTATTTTTTGGTTTTGTATTGCTGTTGATTGTATTTGTGTATTGTTGTATGTTTTTTTGTCTGGGTTGGCCCTGAAAAGGGACCTTTGGTCCAGTGCCTTTACCCGGTTACCAAGGAATAAATGAAAAATGAAATGAAAAATGAAATATTCATGCACGCGGGGGGCATGTTGTGCTGCGGAGGGTATGTGGGGTGTAGGGCGGCAGTCGGTTGCCAAGCTGGCCATGTGGTGTGGTGGGTAGGTGGCAGGCTGGGGTTGGGATGGGAGGGTGCCAGGTTCGGTTCTGGGCACATAAATGTTTGGCTTCGGTAGGGGTTTTCATTTTTTTGCTTTGCACTTCCCTCCCCAGTATACACCCCCTGGGTTGAGAATCCTTAAGTAGGGGTGTGTTGATTAATCAACATATAAAATCAGTCGCTGGTTTTTCCAGTCACTGCAAGTGTAGCACCACAATTCATTTTGATATGTACTTGAAAATAAAATGGTGATCGCCATTCTGCGATCACCGTTATGACATAGAACCAGTAGAGGTTGGCAGGATTCGGAAGTGTATGGGGAGTAGCATGGAACAGTTGAGGCAGTGGTAGGATACTCCTTTTTAAATTAGGTAAAGTTCCTTTCCATAAGATTGACCTTGTTTACCAATATTTACCAATAGCTGTAGCCACGAAGCCACTAAAAGATGTAATCCTGGTAACATAGAAATGATAAGACAGAATCCTTACATGGTTAAGCTTGCTGATTGCTATATTTATCTACTGGTAACTAACTGGCATGTTGGCATGCTTAAAACTAACCTGTGGGGGAAATGTTTACCAATACAGTGACCCAGTGGAAGCAGGGAAGCTGTTGCAAAAAATACAGAAAGTGTTCTCTATCTGAGGGGAGAAATCCGCATCTGACAGTGATGTCTAAATGTAAGGTCTTTTATTTGCTGTAAACAGAACATGGTTTTGGGAGGGAAAGAATATTTAAAATGACACTGTCAACCCCCTTAGGCCTCAAAATGTCCAGAATTTAAAAAGCACATTTTATGATTGGTCACATTCTGTAGACATTGTTTATATAAATGGCAGTTTGATTCTGATTCCTTTTTTTTTTCCTTTTAAATGAAAACTGTCTAAATCTGCGTCTTCCTGCCCCTGAAAGACTTACCCCTTGATTCAGCTTTTTATTTAGAAAAGCGAATTTTTCTCATGCTGCCACTTACTTTATTTTTATTCTGAAAAATTTGCGAACCGGGAATATGGCAGATGCTGGCAGGCTCCAATTACTGTAAAGGTGCGGTGCTGCACCGCTTGCTTCATTACATTTTATATTGTGTTAAGAAAACAGTATCTATGGCCTTCGGCTCCAGACAAAAACTGGCCAGGCTGGACTCCACTCCCACCTTTCACATCCTCTCTGGCTCAACACTGGATGATGTAGCCACATTTCAGTACCTTGGATTATGGCTAGACAAGAATCTTGACTTTGGGGTACACATTGACATCATCCACAATAAACTACTCCCTAGACTCGGTGCTCTGTATAGACACCACAACTGCCTCCCACAGCAAGTCAGGAGAGAAATCATCCAAAAGACGATTCTCCCTGTCCTTGATTTTGGGGACATAGTCTACAGCTCTGCTCCTAAAACCACCCTATCCAGGCTGGACATTCTCTTCAACTCCTTCTGCTGTTACATTCTCGGCTGCCCCCCACGTATTCATCACTGTGACCTTTACTCCTCACTCTCCTTCCCCTCTCTCCATGCCAGGTGCATATCACACATCGCTAATTTATTTGGGGAGTTCTGGCTCAGTTCTCTGCCACCCTATTTGTCCTCCTTCTTATCAACCCCCTCCCATCCAGCTATACCCTCTGCGCCTCCACCCACAGAACCCTTACCCTCCCAACCTGGCGCACTTCGTCAGGCTACTCTGCCTTCTCATATAAGTTTCCTGATATCTGGAACTCCCTCCTGCTAGAAATTTGCTTGGTACAATCCTGCCACTCACTTTCATTCCTCCTCCATTGGTACACTGTTCATTTCTGTAACTGTACCATGTCACTCCTCTCTCCCAGTTACCTCCCATGGCCTCCCCCTGCCAATCTGTCTGGTCCCTCTTCTACTTGCCACCCTGTCCTCCTACTTCTTTTCTGCTGGGTCCTGTCCTCTTGCAGGGTTCTCAACATCCTGAAGGGGAATAGTTCTTGGCTTGCCCCCCCTACTCCCCCTCCCCCACTACTTTCTTTCTCCTCCTACTCCTTTTCTGCCAGGTCCTGTCCCGTGCAGGGGTTCTCAGCATCCTGAAGGGGAATAGTTCTTGGCTGGCCTTACTACTCCCCCGCCTCCACTATTCCCTTCCTCCCCCTCTCTCTTCAACTTTTCTCCTTTCCTGCCCTGTCCCCTTGCAGGGTTCTCAGCATCCTGAAGGGGAATAGTTCTTGGCTTGCCTCCTCCCTTCTCTCTCTCTCTCTCTTCTCCTTTTCTGCTGGGTCCTGTCCCCTTGCAGGGTTCTCAGCATCTTGAGGGGGAATAGTTTCTTGGCTTGCCTGTCCTCTCCCCTCTTACCCTTCTCCCCCTTTCCTCTCCTTCTCTGTTGTGCCCTGTCCCTCAGGGTTCTCAGCATCCTGAGAGGATTTGGTTTATGGCTTCCTCCTCCTCTCTCCCTCAAACCCTCCCTCCCACTCTCTCTTCTTTTCTGATGGGTCCTGTCCCCTTGCAGGGTTCTCAGCATCCTGAAGGGAATTGGTTCTTGGCTTGCCTCTCCTCTCCTCTCTTCCTCTTTCCCTTCTCCCCCTGCTCTTCCCCAACCCTCTACACCGCTTGTGTTACAACGCCCATTCTTCTAAATCCTTGCTAGCACTTAGTTACCTTTCTAGGTCTAATTATAGTTAGTAATTCGTGTGCTCAGCCTGATACTTTTTGTTCTCCACCTGGCCTATACCTTACAGGTTACCTATGCCAGGATTGCTACTATTTATGTTATACCTGCATCTTGTTCTGCTTACCCCTATATGTCTCACCTGATGTCTCTGTCTTCTTACTTTGCTATATAACACCTTCTTCTATACGATACTGTCTGTTGCCTAAAATTGCTATGTATTGTATTAGTACATTACCTTATGAATTTGAATTTTGCACTGTACGTATCTTATTTTATTATGTTTTTGCTTATTCTCCCCATATGTAACCCCTCCCCCCCAGGACACTTCTGGAAATGAGCTGTTTACAGTTCATGTTGTCTTTCCTGGTGAAACCTTGTAAAATAAATAAGGCAAATTCAAAAGTTGATAGTATAACTGAAATAATAAATTCATTATTTTGCAGACGCAGATTCATTGGAGGTCACTTCAAAAATTTATTAGCCCAACTGCAATAGTATATTCTTCAAATAAATCTCAGATTATATCAAAAGAAGAGCATACATGCTTAAAGAACAAAAATAATATTTTTTGGCAGGGGTCAATTTTAACATTGCTTTACTAGCCCAGACCTAGTGCAAATTGACCAGGGCTAGTGCAGCTAACTCTCTAATTATCTGTCTTGACTATTGCAGGTTTTTCATGGCTGTAAATGAAGTTAAAAAAGTCCCTACTTTAGCAGGCTTTGGTCCTCATGTTACTCTCCCTCAGTGTTCCAGATGGCCTGCTGCAATTTTCTGGCACTGCAAGGGTTGGGGAGAACCTACAAAAAACTCAGTATGGGGCATTATCATTCCATTGTTAGGACATTCAGCTAATGTCCAGGCTACGATCAAAGGTACAATACTGTTAAGTCACTAACTTCCAGTTTTCTGAACTTGTCTTTGATGATTTGTCCATAGGTACCGGAAGATAGTACAAACTGAGGAGGCGGCGGCTCGGAAGGGCACTTATGAGAGTAAAAAGGGAACTTTTTCTACACTAGTTTTTGCCATACAAAAATACAATAAATGTACACTTATGATGAAGATCATAACATTAAGAATGCAGTCCCGTATAGGAATATGTATACAGTATATTATGGACATACGAATGTGCAAGCAGAAATAGACCACCCAGTCTAAGTCTTCTCAAGTGTGCAGCTATATTAAGGAGCAGCTGTCAACCCATTCCCTCCAATAGCTCCACATGAAGTTTGGAATATCCATTGCTTAATCTGATACAGTGGCTGCCCAGGTGAAACAGAGAGATGGCATAGTAATATGTGTATCACCAGTCCCAAGCATGCAGTCTTCACACAAATGAGTTAGGAGTTTTTGGTTCCACTAACTTCAGGATAGAAGTTAGCAGTTAAGCCCAACCACCAGCGACAAGGTAAACTCCTGAGGCTGGGGAAATAACGAAACAGAGCCATTAACTTTACATCGCTTATTTATTAATGAATCACAGTGTACAATGTAAAGTGTATTTATTAATGAATCATAGTATACAATGAGAGTAAATATTATTTTACAACAATATGGGCACAAGACAGATTTTACAGTAAAGTCTGAATGGAGGAGTAGGATACACTTGGAAATGGGCCACTGTTCCCTAAGAATTCAATAGAGAAAGGCCATCTGCTCATTCTTTCTGTACTGTTGCAACTGCATACCACAGACTCACCCAATCAACCAATTTACCACCACATCTATACTTCTGCCATGAATGAATCCTTTGGATGTTCTGGTCACCACTTCAGGCTGGTATGCTGCACAAGTCATTCCCAGGCCCTGGTGGCCACCAAATCACCCACTCAACCAATTTACCACCACATCTATACTTCTGCCATAAATGAATCCTCCAGATGCTCTGGTCATCACTTCAGGCTGGTATGCTGCACACGTCATTCCCAGGCCCTGGTGGCCACCAAATCACCCTATGAAAGATTTGGTCACCACTTCAGGCTGGTATGCTGCACAAGTCATTCACAGGCCCTGGTGGCCACCAAATCACCCTATGAGCGCTCTGGTCACCACTTCAGGCTGGTATGCCTGTACAAGCCATTACTAGGCTCTGGTGGCCACCAAATCACCCTATGAATGGTCTGGTCACCACTTTAGGCTGGTATGCCTGTACAAGCCATTACCAGGTCCTGGTGGCCACCAAATCACCCTATGAATGCTCTAGTCACCACTTCAAGCTGGTATGCCTGTACAAGCCATTACCAGGCCCTGATGGCCACCAAATCATCCCATGAATGCTCTGGTCACCACTTCAGGCTGGTATGCCTGTACAAGCCATTACCAGGCCCTGGTGGCCACCAAATCACCCAATCAACCAGTTTTACCACCAAATCTATACTTCTGCCATGAATGAATCCTCTGGATGCTCTGGTCACCACTTCAGGCTGGTATGCTACACAAGTCATTCCCAGGCCCTGGTGGCCACCAAATTGCCCAGTCAACAATTCACCATCACATCTATACTTCTGTCATGAATTAATCCTCTGGATGCTCTGGTCACCACTTTAGGCTGGTATGCTGAACAAGTCATTCCCAGGCCCTGGTGGCCACCAAATCATCCAATCAACCAATGTACCGCCATATGAATTGTTCCCTAAAGTAAAGGTTTTTGGTATCAAATTTTTCCAAAAAAAGCATCGTCTTTCATGTTGTTGCACAAACTCCCGAACAATCTGTGTCCAATCCAACTTGTCTGTTCTCTCTTTGTGAATGTTCAGCAAGGGAGGCAGTATAGCGCAGTGGTCTAAGGCTCTGAGCTGCAAATTTGGTGACATCCAGCAGACCAGACCTGGGTTTGAATCCCACAGCTTCCACTTACATACTGTGTGACCCTGAGCAAGTCACTTAACCTCCTTGTGCTCCCAGGTCACTCCTGTAAAAAAGCTTTCAGCTTAGTGTGCTATACCTGGTTAAACAACTAAAAAAAAAAAAAAAAACATTAAGTGATTGTACCTCTTCTCTGTCATGATACTTCGCAAGTAAGACGCTATCCTCATCTGTGTTGAAAAGGATCTCTCCCTAGTTGCTGTACTCATTGGGACTAGGAGGTAAATTTGAATGAGCTTCACTGCTGAATACAGAGTCTGCTGCTGGCAATCTTTTCCCACTAAGGCATCAGTAATGGTGTTGATTGAAGTTACTGCCCTCACCTCTGGCAAAACCTGCTGCACAAGTCCTGGGAGCAAGTTCAGTTGTGCATTCAGTATGTCAATGCCCAAGTCCTTATCTCCATACAACTGTGTGATCTGAGGAGGAACTGAAAATGCCTTTGCATTGGCTGCTTGAAGCAACATGTTCTCCATGGATGATAGCAAAGTGTAGGTTTCTTGATCAAAATGTCGGTCTAGTTCAACAAGACAAGCATCAATGGCTTCATAGTACATTTGTCGATTCCAGTCCTTAGCAGATTCAGGATGGTGATGTGGTGCACTACCGTGTTGCAGCCTTGCTGGGACATAGCACTGTCTGGGAGGTTTTGGCTCTTTCACAATTTTCAGTAGTTGTGCTTTCTCTTTGATACCTTCATAGACCTGGTCAAAGTCATTGCGCTGGCGTTGTAAATTGTGCTTCAGGGAGTTTACAATCATCATTGTAGTTTCTTTTTTTTTTTTTTATGCTTGTTTATTGAATTGCTCAGACAATTACAATATATCCTATTAAAAATTCCATCAAATCAGGCAAGATCCCAACTAATACATCTATCATTAACATATAAATCTGTTGTATAAGTACATCCTATTCAACTAAAAGCTCAGGAAGTGGAAATGGGATTACAACAGTTCCTCTCCTCCCCCTTTATAAAACTGTTGTTCGATTCATTTCCTGATTTCATATCTAGTCTGTGTATACATTACCAATTTACAATATAGAACTAACGTATTTAAACTATAATTCTAAATAAAAACTTTGACAAGCTTCATGTCCATATAACTTTCCCTGTAATGTTATTCCTCATCCTTATATACTGGGCATTGGGTACTATCAATAAGGGATAGTTGCCTTAAGGGGTTTATTTACAATAGGAAGAGAGAAATGTATTAGTCCTTGGCCAATGTACAAGTTTTAGGGTAAAAGGGTAATTCAAATAACATTGTACAAGGAACCAGCAGTTTACTGCGCGTTTTCTTTGTACAATTCCCATCGGGTCCATTTGTTTGTATACTGCTATGTTCTCTGGTTTATTTTGTAAGTCAGCCTCTCCATGGTTTGTATTTTTCCTATCAGGGCAACCCACTCTGAAAGAGTTGGCGAGTCTGGTTGCATCCATTTTTTGGTAATTGCTTTGAGTGAGGCTATCATCATAATGGCCCACAAGTATTGTCCCTCCTTCCCCTGAATCCCCTGTGGGATAATTCCCAATAAAGTATGTTCAGGACCTAACTCTTCTTCCACTCCAAACAGAGTCTTCAAGTATTGTTCTATCTCCTGCCAATATTTCTTAATCTAAGGACAGGACCATAATACATATGTTATACCTGCATTTAAGTCCCCACATTCTCTCCAGCATTTTCCTTGTGTCAGGATTCCCATTTTGACTTGTCTTAAAGGAATCAAAAAATATCTCAATTTCATTTTCCAGGAGAATTCCTGCCATGTTGGAGAGCATGTAACTTTCCAGCTATTCAGAAAAATCTTTTGCCAAATGGCATCATGATATTTAATTCCTATGTCCTGAAACCATTTTTGTTAATTTACTTGCGACGTGTGAGCTCGATCTGCCACTAGGTTCCAATATAGTTTTGTGATAGCCCCTTTACCACTAACAGAAGCCCGTATCATTTCATAAATCTCTGGAAAAGGTCTTGCATCCTCCAGTAATGCCATTTTTTTATTTAAGATGTTTATCCTATCTCTGATTTGATAGTAGTATATTATATCTACTGGTTTCCATCCTAGTTTTGTAGCGAGAGTCTGAAAGAGCAACAAGGTGTTTGCTTGTATCAGTTGCCATGGTGCCAGAATTCCCCTATCTGCCTGCCTTTGGAACCACGTGAGTTGTTTGGCTGGCTGGAAGTTCTTGTCCCCTATCTACCAGATATATTTCCAGCTACTTCTAGCTGTATATCCCTTCCTGTTACCTACTCGCCAGGCCTGTAAGGTGCTCTGCACCATGATCAACTGATCACATTGTGTGTATTTCCTGTCTGCTGTTGAGAACATTAGCAGTGTTGGGGGGGGTTCTTTATTATATTTGAATTCTATTTGCTGCCAGTGTGCCCTATACTGCTCATGTGCCCATAAGAGTGCGATCTTTATATGTACAGCTGTCCAGTAATCTTGCAAGTTTGGGCAAGCGCTTCCCCCATCTCTTTTAGCAAGATAGAGCATTTTACAGGATACTCGAGGTGCACGACCTGCCCATAAAAAGGTTAGTAAGAGCCTCTGCCAGTCCTCTATATCCCGAGTTGGAATTTTGCATAACACACTTTGAAATAAGTACATAAGTCTAGGGACCACATTCATTTTAATAATCTGCAATGTAGTGTGAAAGGGGAAAGGCATAGTATTCCATTTACTTAAATCTGTTTTTATATTTTAAGCAAGTTGGGATAGTTATTCTCAAAGAGGGTGCCTGGGTCTCCTCCTAGGTATACACCCAGGTATTTTACCACCTGATGGTTCCATTTCATGGGGTATTTTTGTTTAAATCTTAAGGGCACCGATGCATTTAAGGTCAGTACTTCCGTTTTTGTCCAGTTGAGTGTATACCCTGATAATTTAGAAAAAATCTCTATCTGAGTAAATATTTCTGGCAATGGCTGCTTTGGTTTTGTAAGATATAGCAGCACATTGTCTGCATATAATGCAATTTTATGTTTGGTACCTGCCAATGTCCCCCGTGTATTCTATGATTCAACCTAATACTTTGAGCCAAAGGCTCTATATAGAGCACAAAAAGTATGGGGGACAAGGGGTACCCCTGCCTCATACCCCTAGCCAGTTCAAATGCCCCTGAGAGATGGCCATTCGCTCTTATATATGCTCTGGATGTAGCATATAGCTTAAAAATGTAGTCAATAAAGGGGAGTGGGAATCCAAAGCCGAGCAGGGTACCCCTCAGAAAGCCCCAGGAGACCTGATCAAAGGCCTTCTCAGCATCTAGACACATCAAGTATGCTGGGGCATTCGTTCTACGCAGGTGTTCTATAATATTGACCGACCTTCTAATGTTGTCCATTGTCTGCCTACCCGGGACAAAACCTGTCTGGTACAAGTGGATCAGTAAAGGAAGTATTTGCTTGAGTCTTTTCACCAGTATGTTGGTCAGGAGCTCATAGTCCATGTTTAATATAGATATAGGTCTATGTGATGTACATAATGCGGGCTTGGGGATTACTGATACAATGGCCTGTGCCCACGATGGTGCCACTTCTCCCTCCTCTGTCCAGACCCAATTATATGCTTTCAGTAACACTGTAGGGATCTCTTTTCTAATTCTCCTATAGTCACTGGAGCAATCAACATGCTCTTATTATCCTCTATAACTTTAGGTAGTTGTAGTGGCTCTAAAAAAGTCTGTATATCCTGTTTTGATGGGGAAGTGTCTTGGGAATAGAGCTTTTGCTAAAAGTTCTTAAAAACATCCCCAATCTCCTCTACCTGCTATTTCCATGGTTTGTTTTCCCCTATATCCAGAATCTTAGGTATACACGCCTTTGCTCCGTTGTGTCTAAGTCTATTGGTTAAGAGCCGTAAGGCTCTTGGCCCCCCTTCGTAAAAGCTTGGTGTTAAGTATAGCAGATTTTGCTCTATTTGATAATCCAATATCCCCAGAAACTCCCTCTTGTATTGTTTTAGTTTTTTACCCCATTCTTTATCTACCTTTTGTTGTTACTCCTTTTCTAGTGCTGTTATCTGATATTTTAGGAAATTAGTTCTTTTCTCCCTCTTCCTCTTTAAATGTGTGTAAATAGCTATAAATTTCCCTCTGATTATCGCCTTTATCGTATCCCAAAGTATGCCTGTTTTAATTTCCGGCGTGTCATTATCTTTTATGGCCTGTTCTATTGTTGTTCTAATTGTATCTTGAATGTCTTTCTCTTGCAATAAGGATGTGTTCAATGTCCAAAAAATGGAGCATTTCACAGGACCCAGGGCCAATTTAAAAAAAATGGGCACATGGTCGGAGATATTTGATATCTCCAAACCAGGTGTCCCTACAGAGACCCCTAGGGACCAGAAAATAATCCAGCCTAAAGTAGTATTGGTGGACTTGTGAGAAATAAGTATATTGTCTACTGTCTTTATGTATTGTGCGCCATACATCTTGTAGCACCATCTCCCTCATCAGCCCTGCCACTTTCCTTGCTAAACCGTTTTCCCTTCGCAGGACTTGAGCTGAAGAGACTTTGGAAGCATTTAATTTTAAATTGAGGTCTCCCCCAGTTATCAAATGGCCCTCTGCCCAGTCTGCTATCCGCAGCAGTGTATCCCTGAAAAGATGTAGTCTGCACCCAGCGGTGCATAGATCGATACCAGAGTAATTTTAGCCCCATTGAATACTCCCTTAATTCCCATGTATCTGCCTTCCCTGTCTGCTAATGTGTCCTTATGTTCAAAAAGGGTCCTTTTAGGAACCAGTATTGCAGTACCATATCTGCAGCCCCCCCTTATAAGAAGAGTCTGCTACTATTTGATATCCAAATTTTTTCAATTTTGAGTGCTCCTCATTATTCAAGTGTGTCTCTTGAAGCAAGATAAATGTAGCATCCATCTTACGAATATAGGACATTATTCTGCTCCATTTAATTGGATGTGTAAGACCATTCACATTGAAGGCCATTATTTGAATATCTGATTTATCCATTTTTGTTTCTCTCTTTCCAACCTACCTGAATTTCCTTCATTGTTAACCCCATGCCTTCTCTTGCTTCCCCTCTCAAAATCCCCCCCCCCCCACATCTCTCCTTGTGGGATACATAGCTTGTCTTCAAAGTGAAAAAACAAACACATTTTAAACCTCAACATTTAACAACAAAGAAAACTTATGTTTCTAACTTCAGCTGTTAACTTTTATAACTTTTGTACTTCCACTAAGAAGAACTTCTACTGGAGAGTTCTTGCTCCAGCACTGTCCATCTACCAAACGATAAGAGGGCCGGAATGAGGGGGTGTCCAGCTACCGCCCTCTAAGGCAGTCCCCCTCGAAAGCCCAATGGATCAAAGTCTTGGGCTAAAACAAAACTATTGTGTATGTGTCGTCAACATCAGGTAACTGCTTGGTATTGCTACCCTGCCAACAGCAGTCACTCCTTGAAAAATCAGCTAAATAAGGAAATTCCTTCCTCCCTTCCCCTCCCTTCCCTCAGGACCACCATCTCCCCTTTTAAAGAAGTCTAAATTGTTTTATAACCCACCCTCATTATCATTACCTTGCAGAAGAACCCCCCCCATCATAATATTTTGAAATTCTGGCATTTCGATTGGGGGTGTTTACACTTGCATTGATTAGTCCAAACAAGAACAGTTGTAAAAGCCCAAATAAATGCACATCTTCAAAATTCAGGTTTGCAGTTTTATCCCTTTAAACCTCTGGCATATGGAAAAAACTGTCTGTTTAGCATACATTAATATTGTCGTCCACCTACTTTCCCTATCCCACCTTTTAGGAGAATTGATACAAAAAGCTCTTCCTAACTAAAAATCTAATCAGCACAAACCTGTACTACTGCAGAAAGATTAACATTTTCAACAGTACATGATTTAATTCTGTACCATTTGGCCTCTGCCATTTTCTCTTTTTTTACAGAGTAAACGTCTCAGTTCTCCTCCCTCCCTCCCATCATTGAGATCTTAAAAACAGACAGAATTAGAAAAGGAAAACGTCTCTCATCCTTTATGTGTTTTGACAAGGGCCTTCTGTAAGTTTACTCACTCCGGTGGCCAAGTCCTTTGGTCTAGTCAGTTCGGTGGTCTACAGTACATCTTAAAGCTGTCTTGAGGCTGCAGTACAACTATTAGGTGCATCAAGTTCTCTGAAATAAAGTCTCACCAAATCAGTCCTGTGTATCTTTGTTCACATTCTGCCCGGGCGCTCTGTATTTTGTTCACCAGGTTCTGTATTGCTTGAAGGGATGCTATTGATGACGTGATCTCATTGTGTCCCCGCTTCCTTCCACGTGTGACTGTCTTCCAATCCAAACTCCCCACGTAAGGCTGCTGGGTAGTATAGTTTTTCTTCAAATTTCCCATGTTCCATAAGGCCTTTTGATCATGGCTTGGTAATCTTCTGAGGGTATACGTGAGTACGTTGCCCTTCTGGCCAGAAAATTCTAATTCATACTGGATAAGGCATTTGAAACCGGTTTCCTTTGTTTTTCAGCTTCTTACTAATGTCAGAGTATTGTGCCCTTAGACGTTGTATTTCGGGTGGGAAATCATAGTCGAAATATAATCTGGAGGTAAGGTACTTAACCTGTCCCATTTTGCATGCCCTAGCCAATATAGCTTCCTTAATTTTGTAATTGTTAAATTTTAATATGATAGAACGTGGTCTCATGTTGGTACCCACTGGTTTGGGTTGAAGGACTTGATGTGCCCTCTCATTGCCAAGAGTATATCCTGCTGGGGGCTGTAAAACATCCATTAGGAGGTCCGTGAGGAAATCAGTCATTAGCCCGGTTTCTGTACCTTCAGGTAATCCATAGATCCTTAAATTCTCCCTACATGATCTGCTCTCTGTCTATGCACTTATCTTGTAGTCTTGCAATTTGCTTGGTCAAGGCCTGTATTATGAGGCCCGTTTGCACTGCACCCTCCTCCACAGCACCAACTCTAGTCTCAGCATTTTCTAGTCGAGTCTCCAGTCCAGTTAATTTCTGCTCTCATTTCTTTTAACTCTTGAAACAGCTGTTCAAATTGCGATCGAGAGAGGTGTTCATTTTCCTCCTCCGTATCAGCCATACTTACTGGAGAGGGGCTTCCACTTGATACTTCAGCTGTTTGGGATAATCTTACCCCATCCTTACTTTTAGGGGCATTTTGAGACTGGATATTTCTATGTCTGTCCTTAAAACGACTTGCTAATGCCATTAATGCTAGTTTTGATGGGTTTTGCTATAGAAAAAACGTTTTTTGTGGTGAGAGAGAGGAGCTGTTCTCTCAGATTTCTGCTGGTGGCTCCATAACATCACCGGAAGTCCCTCATCATTGTAGTTTCTGCTGTCAGTGTTTTTGTTTCCAAGATTGAAGCCACTTGTTCTGATACGCTAAATATATTGTATGATACAACCAGTCCAAAATAGGTTAGAAACTTTTTCATCATTGACAACAGGCCCTTGACCTTACTTCGTACATCAGTAGATCTGTCTTGTTCCAGCTCTTGTAAGGTTTCATAGAGTGCTTCATAGTTTTTGAGAACTAACTGGATGCTCTTTGTTCTTGCTGTCCATCTTGTTGGACAAAGTAGGTGCAGGCCTTCTATCATCATGTAAGGATCCTCGCTGTCATTCACTGCAATATTTTCATAAAGAGCCAACCTCTGTGGTGATCCCCAAATCAACACACTTAAGTTCTGGACAAAGCTGAGGGCATATTCAATGGCATTGCTTGTTTTGCCACAGTTTTGCGACACCAGGGCCAAGGAATAATTTGCACAATGGACATTCGGTGCTAGTGGATTTTCTCTTCTAATTCTTGTTGCAGTTCCAGAAATACATCCACTCATATTTGCTGCTCCATCATATGCCTGTCCCCTCATGTTGTTGATTGGTAAATTACATCTTACTAAAACATCCTTAATGGAACTGGTGATGGATTTTGCATCAGTCTTTGCCATTTCGTACATCCCAATAAAATCTTCATGTATAACAAAATGAGGCAGGGAAACCCATCATACACATATCGTCATCTGTTCATGTTGGCTGATATCCCGAGATTCATCTGCTATAATTGCATACAGAGTTGATTCATTGCATATCTCTTCCAGAAAGTTCCTCAGCAGCTGATGTGCCATGAGTTCCAAGACTTCATTCACAATATCTGAACTCTGATATTTCTTTTCCTGGATCCATCTCAGTAGTTCTGGTATGTCAACTGCCCTACTCAACATTTCCTGCCTCAGGTTGCTTTTCTCTTCTTCTTTGCCACAAATGGCTAGTCCTTGGCAAACTAGAAACTGTACTGCATTTAGCTTTTTCCTGGAACATTTCTCGGTTTCTCGCCTGTTCCTGTACAAGATCAATCAATCAATCAATCAAATCTTTATTTTACCAGGCGAAACATTGTTGAGAAAAAACTCATTTACAAGATGGACCTGGGTCATGGCACACAAAAAACATATGATACACGAGAATTTAAGGCAAATTCTTACAACAGAACACAAGTCATTACAGGGTAACAAGTATGTACATAGTATACAAGCATAGAGAGATACAGTGTGCACTGATGAGTACAATAAATACAAGATATATGTACAGCAGTAGAGAAGCAGTATGCATTGATATATACAATGTGTACAAATTATATGCACCGCTGAGCAAGATGCATCAGGCAGGAGAGTAGAAGGTCATCAGTAAGGCAAAGGAAGATGGTAGAGAACAGGGTGGTAGGAGGGGATGCTTGTCACCAAGGCTGGAGTGACTTGCATAGCCTGGCAACCCTCCACTCCTTCCTGCCCTCATAATCCTTAGAAAGCAGATGGGAGGGACAGGCAGATGCATAGAAGAGCCAGAGGTTCAGGTTACAGGAATTCAGGAATGACCGTTGAATCAGTTTTTTAAAAGTATCTATTGATACGGGTGCAGCAAGCTGCAATATATTTTGAACAGTGTTCCAGAGGACTGGTAAGGCATGGCTAATTGCTGCACGACCAAAGTGCGTTTTTACTTTGGGGATATATATAGAGTAATTCGAGTTAGACTTCTCAACAGGTAGTTACCAGGATTGCAAATGGGTAGGCAGTCCTTGCTATATTGGGGCAGTTTGTTGGATATGGCCCTGAAGATCCAGAGTACAGAGTTCTTGTGTTGTCTGAGGCTAAATGAGCCCCAGCCTATACTTTTGTAAAGGATACAGTGGTGTGTTGAGTAGGGGGCATCAGTGATAAACCTAAACGCCCGATAGTACAGGGTGTCGAGTTTGGCGAGGGCCGCGGTGGAGCTATGCCCATGCAGAAAGTCTGCATAATCAATGAGGGGCAAGAATGTTGTTTGTACCAACCTAATTTTCCCCTCGTATGTTAATAGATGCCTGATTCTGAAGAGAATATCGAGCCTCTGTTTAAGTTTTTTGGAAAGTTCCTCAATATGGAGTTTGAAAGAGAGTTTGGGGTCGATCCATATCCCCAGGTATTTGAAGGAATTGACATATTCCAGCACTTTGCCAAGCAAGGTGTGAATTTGAGGGGCTGATCCCAAAATGGTGAGGTAGGGGAAGTTTGCCACAGGAGCGAAAATCATGGCCTTTGTTTTCTTAGCGTTTAACAGGAGTTTTGAGTAAAGGAGATTGTTCTGTAGATGATTAAATTCTGATTGGATGTCACTGCATGCGAGTTCCAGAGTAGGTCTGGCTACATGAAACATGGAGTCATCCGCAAAGAGTTGGGCGTCAGCTTACTTGTCATTAGCATCAAGCTCATTAATGTAAATGGAGAACAAGATAGGACCCAAAATGGACCCTTGTGATATTCCTCTAGTAAGAGTTTTGAGGGTGGAGAAATCCCCTCTGCCTTAATCTTCTGGTGTCGATCTGAAAGGTAGTTAGAAAACCACTCTAGGGCCATGCCATGGATGCCAATATTCCTTACAGCAGCCAGGAACAAGGAGTGGTCTACCGTGTCAAATGCTTTGCTGAGATCAAGAAACAGAGCTCACATATAACTTCTGTCATCCAGAGCTCTCAACCAGTCATCCGTGACCTTAGCAAGTGCTGAGGTGGTACTATGATGAGGGCAAAAGCTAGACTGGGCAGGATTTAGTAGGTCTGAATCACTGATGTGATGCCTAAGCTGGGTATTGACAACTTTTTCCAGAAGCTTAGAGTGGGTGGGGATTAAGGAGATAGGGCGGTAGTTATTAAGATCAGTAGCACTTGCAGATTTAAATAGCGGAATAACATGGGCAATTTTCCAGATGGCCGGGAGTGAGCCCTGGGTAAGGGACATATTGAAGATGTGGGTAATTAGAGGTGACAAAATATGGAAGCCAAGTTTGAGGAATAAGGGCTCTATTAGGTCAGCCCCCATGCTTTTTCTGCTATCCCGGTGGAGTAGAAGGTCCTCAACCTCCTTTATTGTGACAGGAGAGAAGGAAAATGCCGTGCAAGGATGCTGGCTGAGCTGAGCACCAACATTCATCCTTGTGTTGCTGAATGCAGTGTACTTCTCAACAGCTTCATGGTGAAATAACCATACCTGATGTTTCCTAAATTTGTCAATTGCTTTCTTCCATTCACTAAATCCTGATGAAATGAAGGTTGGTTCACCACAATGACTGCCTGTGATGAATTTTCTTTCCACTGCTGCCCAACAGTAGTAGCAGAATACACATCCTTTTGAAACACAGTAGGTTAGCCAGCTGAAAGATGAAAACCACTGTGTTTGACAAGTTTTTGTTTCAGTTCTCCCATTGGTTCACGGAATGACTTGTTTGATGGACGTGTCTATATCACTGCTTGGTTGAAAAACACTGTTAATATTGTGGCAACAAACAGAAGAGCAGGAGGGGAGAGACAAAGAGACAGCAGATTCAGACACTGGTTTAACTGAAGTGACCCAGGTATTCTCAGAACAGTTGAGGAGAGAAAAAGAGACAGCAGATTCAGACTGTGGGTCAACTGCTGTGACCCAGGTATTCTCAGAGACGTGCGTGATGTTGCCATCACTATTGTTGTTCATTGGGAACAGCTCTGCAGCTCTGTTTTCCATATCAGAGCAGGCCTTGCCATCCAGGGGCACTGGAATAGCAGCTGCAGGACAATCCACATCAGGCAAGGAACATGTCAGTTCTGGCACTGATGCAGCATTTGAAACAAACTTGGCTGCATTTGACTCTATCAAAGCCATTAGTAGTGAAGCTGTGTGCACAGTTACATTGTCACTTATGGTACCGCTACAACTGACAGCTGCAGCGCTTGTGGCAATGCCAGTGTCAGTAGTATTGTTCTCAGCAGCAATGTCCCTTGCAGGCTTTGAAGCTATTGGTATCTGGGTACTCCCAAACCAGTAATTGAGTTTTCTTGGGATCTTGGCAGCAATATCAGCCAGCTGTTTCTCCATCTGTCTTTTTCGTCTCTCAGACCTTGGCATATTTGAATGCAGTGACACAGACAGTGCAGGCTTTGAGATAGAATTTTGTGTATACAGTTTAGTGAACCCATCTGGTTACCATCTTCTGACAAGGCACTGCAGCATGAATATTATTAAGCGCACTAGCAATGAAGTGTCAATGGCAAAAAAACATTTTTTATATCTTGCTCTCCCCCCCCCCCGTCTTTGTCAATAGTTAATATTTACCCTCAATTACTGGGTACTTTAATTAGCCATTCTTGGCTAGTGACCCATGGATCAAAGTGCTTGTGTACTGCACCACTATTGTACAACACATAAGGGTTCAATAAAATTTATAATGCATAATTTGGCTTTTACTGACAATGAAACTATTATTTTTGTATGCCACTGTGTTTGCTCAGCTCAGCTGCCCAACAATTACAATGGCAGGGCTTTTGTCTATGATCATTCAATACTGGGACATTTGACTCCTCCTCCCATATGTCACATATCAGCCAGCCTCTCCCAGCAACTGCAACTCACAGAATTTTCAAATGCCCCCAGCCTCCCCAACTCCTTCTCTGAAACTTTTTCTCCCCTTGCTGCTTGGTCCTCTATTCCCTATCACTGCCTGGCCCTTCAACCAAGGGTGGGGATAGAGAAAGGCCAATGTTCAGTGCGGACAAGCACTATACACTATTCGCCCAACACTAAATTGTTTTAATATGAGGATCACATCAAACCTCACTTTTTAGTAAACGGTGCCTACAGGGAAGACTTTGACATAGTGGCACTGCTTTTTACCAATGCTCCCTATACCACTCACAGTGGTTTATCTCACACAAGTCATGCAGAGTGCCAACTTCATTTACCACCCCAAAACTCATCAGTGCCATACTCCAGTCCAACATGCTGCATGCAAGGCAGATTCCTTCCATGCCATTATCTGCCACCACAAACAAGTGCCACACTACGTAAATAACACCACATGGACAGTATAACAGCAACAATACCAGACTTGGCTATAGAAATAAGTACAGTCACTAAACTAAAACTTTAAACATTACTGCTCTCTAGAACCTGCATGAATTGGAAGCATCCTAAATAATTTTTATTTTGCCCAACAATAAACACACTTACGTACGGTGGCACTCATGGATACGTTATGATGCCTATTATAGCCTAGGTGAGCCTGAAATGTTAGTACTTTGAACCAATCATATCACTTAATTTAAAACATTCATGCAAGTCTGGTGATATCTTTTTTTTTTTAAATCTTCCTTTTATTATTCAGTTTTTATGTTGGCTTGCCGCGCTTGCACGGCAGTCAACATATTGGGAGAGTGGAGATTTGAGATGCGGCTGCTGTTGAGGCGAATGCAAGGCATGCATCAGTAGGTGTGTCCCTCATTCCCCAATCAGCCTGCATGGCACCGCCACACCATGCATACATAATGGGGTGAACAGATCAAAACAAAGTACCACTGCAATCATCATACATAGCGGTCGCTGCTTGGCGTGCTCGCCAGCCGTATGGCTATAATCCGACAAGCAGCAAACCCCACCCCTGTGTTTGTGTGCCGACGGGGAGCCCATCCGTTGGCATCCCCACAAATGTGGAATGCCGAGGGGTGCCCTAGCCTCGCCCCCCATATTACGCGCCGACGGGGAGCCCACTCCGTCGGCATCACCCTAACTGCTGAGGGGGTGCCTAATCCCTCGGGCTCGCGCTCCCCGGCTTTGTTTGCCGGGCGCGTTGCCTAATCCCCTGGCTGCCATTGACCTCCCTAACTCACTTAGGGTGGCATGCTGGAGCCACCCCAGCGTGCGAAACTGTCCCGTGATGTTTTCTTTCTTTTCCCTAGATATGAAAACCGTCCCTCGTGAGTGTGAGTCCGCCCCACCTGCACCCACCCTCTCGCACCCTGCCTCCCCTCCCACACCCCCATACCTACCTCCGGTCTCTGGCGGGGCGATCTTCAGTGGACCCGGGAACCGTCTGCACTCTTCAAAGCCGACCCTGAACTGAGGAAATGCCGGTGGCTGTATAATGGAGTGAATAGGGTTTTCAACTTTGTTGCATATCTCAGGCATTTCTTGGAATTTTTGCAAATTTTCAACATGGGGTTTTGAGGCCCCTCCTCATGAATTCTGTCACTATCATGGTGGTAATCGGCTTCAAGGTGATTTACGCAGTCACTGCAGCGAAATCACCTTCGAAACCGATCTTGAAAATGACATGTGGAGTGTTCATGAGATGCCTCTAAAAAGCCTAAGTTCCAAATTTGGTGGAAAAAATCCAACAAATGCCTGTTTTACTAGCGTGCGTTGCGCAGTTGCTACGCAGGCTCATAACTTCGCGCATTCACAATATTTTACTGCAGGATTTTCAGCATTGTTATTTTGTACACCTCCTTGTGAACAGTACAGCTGTCATTTCCACATCCTGCCGAAATGTGTTTCCGTACTTCCGAGCACAATAGCACAGTTGCTGTGGGAAATCAGCGTTAAGCCAGATTATGAAAATGACAGTGACACAGTTCATGAGCAGAGGACCTAAAATGCCTATGTTGAAAATTTGGTGATGATACTCCATAAAATAACTGTATTCTGACGTGCATTGGCAGATTGCGCTTGCGCTTCTCTGCCGTCGTGCATTTCTGATATTTTCAGTCTGGATTTTCACCATTGCCATTTTCCACACCTCTTGATGAACAGTACAGCCATCATTTGACATATCCTGCCCAAAATGTGTTTAGCACTTCGGTAGCAGAATAAGCGTGGTCGGCTGTGCGAAATCACTTCTTAGGACTTTGAAATAACAGTGACACTGTACATGGGCAGAGGTGCTAAAATGCCTATGTTGAAAATTTGGTGCGAGCAGCCCATAAAATGGCAGTGTTGCAAGCATGCATTGCATATTTCCCACCTTTGTAGTACCTCATAAATTTGGGTATATTTACATACATTTTCAACACTGGCATTTTTACCCTCCTATGAACTGTGTAGCTGTCATTTCTCACATCCTGCCCGACATGTTTTCCCGCACTGCACTACCAAACACCCAAAGGGACACCCTAATGCTTGTCACTCTCTGCAGGTTGGGGGTGGGTTGGCATCAGTTCAATACTTCACTGCCATCCCTATGATGCATCTGTCTAACTCCTGCACTACCAATGCCAATGCCAGCAAGCCAACATTCGGCATTGACAAATGCTTGTTAACTTATATACATATAGGTCATCAATTTTGATTTTGCACAGTACATTTACAACTGGTCCATTGATACAGAAAACTTTGGGGTCAATCTAGTTCATCTACAATAAAATACAGTATTTATTTTAACAGCTTTTCTGCTCCCCGAAGGGTTACAATCTGATTGTGTCTAATCATAATAGGCACTAAGCATACAGACTTATATAGACATAGATATAGGCCTCCAGAACACCGAACCCATGTCTTTTCATTCTAGTCCAATCCGGTAGGTCCACGTCTCTCACTCTATTGTCATAAGGGCTCCAACCACACGGGGTGGGGGAGGGAGCAGGGGAGACCAGGTCCAAGATCCCTTGCTGGTGGGACTTAGCTTCCGGGCTCAGAACCTCCGAAAAGTTCCCAAGGGTATCCACCCTAAGGCACAAAGGTGGGATCTTTTAGCATGTAGTATATCTACCAACGCGCCCATCTCACAGAAAAGGCCTCTACGTGTTCATTTAGATTGTGTGTTATTTTTTCCATGTTATAAATTTGCGTCACGATTTCCCACCAATCACGTATTGATGGGACATTTGTTAGCCATTGCCTAGTTACTGCCTTTTTAGCTGCCGTAAGGAGCAGCAAAAGCAGGTATCTAGTATTTGGACCTTGATAGGACCTTGGCAAGATGAGGAACAAATACATCTCCAAGGTCAGCTGAAACTGTGGATCTATAAATTCCCATAGCTGTGCCTCTAACTGGTTTAAGAAGGTGGAGAGAACTAGGCATGCCCACATAATGTGGGTCAGGTTGGCCTCCGGCTCGCTGCAGTGTCTCCAGCATTCCACTGTTTTGTTTAACGAGTAGTGTCTGGTGACTACTGGGGTTCTAAAGTATGGTATTAATGCTTTCCAGGCATATTCTCACCATTGATATGAACTAGTGACCCTGGATGAGTAGCTGGATGCCAGCTTCCAGTCTGATATGGTAAGCTGGTATCCCGTCTCATCACACCACTGTGTGCGGATATTTTTGGTAAGAGCCTCACCTTGTGAGTTTAGGGATTGGTAATATAGGGATATCAAGTGCTCCTACTACCCCGTATTGTTCAATAAAATTTGGCATTGGACTAGTGCCGGGTAGTTTTCTGGATTTCGCAGGGATAATGGCAAATCTTCTACATAATGTCGGAGTTGTAGGTACCGGAAGAAATCTCTGTGCAGCAGACGGAATTTTGCCTGAATTTCCGCATATGCCCAGATTCTGCCCTGCGACATTATTTGTGGTTGGTATCTCAGCCCAAGTCTGTTCCATGTAATAAACCCAGAATCTAGAATGTTGGGGGTGAAATCTGGCAGTGCTTGAATTGGACATAGTAGCGGCAAGTACGGTGATAGTCCGTGTGCCTTTTTCAAGGCATTCCATTTTCGTAATTGGTCTGCTAGCCAAGGCTTAATAATTTGGCAAGTTTGTTCTCCCACCGACTGTCGGTATAATGCCCGAAAGTACATTGTGTTGTTCATCAACGTCCTCTTCATTTCCACCCAGTGTGGATGTGTATTCTTGTTTTGCCTGGCCATCATGTGGACCATGGTTACTGCTTGTTGGTAGAGTTTTAGGTCTGGAAGAGCAAGGCCACCGTTAGCTCGCGCAAGGGATAGTACCTTTAGGCAGACTCTGGCTCTCTGGCCAGCCCATACAAAGTTCGTATTAGGCGGTTTATTTCTCTAAAAGTCTTTAGTGGTATAGATAAGGGAACATTTTGAAAGAGGTATAATGCTCTAGGGAGAGTTATCATCCTAGTTAGTTCTATATGTCTCACTAGGTTCAAAGGTATGACAGACCAGGTTTGTAAGTCCTGCTTTAGTTGCGTAATGAAGGGGAAGTAGTTATATTTATAATAGTTTGACCCATCCTGAGGTATATATATACCTAGGTATTTTAGTTTTGCCAGGCTCCATCTTCCGGGCAAAATATCCACGGTTTTCTGCGTAGGGGCATAATGAAATGTAAGAATTTCTGTTTTAGTCAGGTTAAGTTTGTAGCCTGATACAGATCCATAAGCCTCTAGGATAAGGTGAATTGCTGGAATAGATTGTTCAGGGTTTTGGAGGTACAAGAGTATGTCATCAGTGTATAAGGCTATCCGATGTTCCGTGTCCCCCAACCTAATTCCTTCAACCTGGAGGGAATCTCGGATTTGTTGTGCTAGGGGTTCTATAATTGCTGCAAATAATAACGAGGACAGTGGACAGCCCTGACGCATGCCTCTTTTAAGTTGAAAATATTCAGAATGATGCCCGTTCACCCTTACGCACGCCCGGGGGCAGAATATATATTTTGTAGAGTTTGAATGAGGCCGGGGCGGGAACCCGAATTTGTCCAGGACCAGATACAGGAAGGGCCAGGCCACTCTGTCAAAGGCCTTCTCGGCATCCAGACTTATTAGTACTGATGGTGTCTCCATGCCACGCATCTAGTTTACCAGATAGAGCGAGCAATTGATGTTATCAGTAGTGGTGCGGGCCCTCACAAAACCCATTTGGTCTTTGTGTATTAGAAGGGGAAGGACTTAGTCCATGTGGTGGGCTAATATGCTCATGAACAGTTTATAGTCTTGATTTAGCACTGAGATTGGTCTGTATGATGTGCACTCTTGAGGGTTTTTCCCGGGTTTAGGGATCACCAAAATGGTCGCAAAAGACCGTGACTCAGGGGGCGGGTCACCCTCCAGTACTGAGTTAAAAACACGGAGGAGGGTGGGCGAGATCTGGGCTCTGGCAGATTTGTAGAACTCCGCTCCATATCCATCAGGTCCTGGAGCTTTCAGGGATTTGGAACTGGTTATGACCCATGCCACCTTGGCCATCACTATAGGTTCCATGAGTGAGTCCCTATGCTCCTCTGTGATTGTCGGCAGGGCAACTGCCTTTATGTATGATGTCAGGCTGTCTAGGGAGGAAGGGAGTAGACTCTGGGGTGTACAGGGTTCTGTAATATGCTGTGAAAGCCTTAGCAATGTCTTGTGTGTTAGAAAAGGGTTAACCTCCACGTGGGTGCCTTATAATATCGATCGTTGCACCTTTCCTCTGTTTGCGGATTTGATATGCAAGCATTCGTATAGCTTGTGGACTGACCTTGTAATATCTCTGCCTCAGAAATGTGAGCACTATTTCGGTTTGTTGTAGTGCGAGTTTATCTAGTGCTTGTTTGCTTTGTTGTACCTGGGGAAAGAGGGACTCATTGCCCTGTTTGTCTGCCTGTTGTAAAAAATGGAGCGTTTCTTCAAGCTTAGCTCTATATTCCATACCCTGCCTCTTTTTCTCCACTGCATATTTAATTATCTGTCCCCTCAGGACTGCTTTAATTGTGTCCCAGTGGACCGATGGGGTTGAGTCAGAGGCTGGGTTGTCTGCCATGATCTCAGTTAGCCTGTCTGAGACAAACTCTCTGAATTCTCTGGACCGTAGGTAGTACGGATTTAGTCTCCATTGAGTGGTTCTAGGTTGGACCCCCAAATCCCACTGAGTGATCAAAGGCGCGTAATCTGAAATGGAGATGTAACTCAGTTGCGCATCGTGCACAGCACTCAGCTTTTCGACGTGGGTATAGGCATAGTCAATGCGGGAGTAGGTGTGATGAACCGGAGAGTAATAAGAGTAGTTTCTAGACTGCGGGTGTAATTTCCGTCATATATTGCACCATCCCATCTCTGAGATGAATTTATTAAAACATTTCTGGGTAATTGTTAGTTTCTGTGGTCTCCCGCTTGAGGAGTCTAGCTTTGGGTCTGCCGTTAGGTTAAAGTCACCAGCCATTAGAAGGGTGCCCCTAGTGAAATGGATGACTTTGTCTAGCAGAGGCCGTAGTTGTGAGACAGTAATGCCCAGTGGAAGGTACACATTAGCAAAAGTAATCTCTTCATTGTTAAGCTTTCCCCGGGTTAGGACCAGCCGGCCCTCCGGATCTGAACAAGTCAGGTCTGATTGATATGGGGTATATGGGGGATTATAATGGCTACTCCTCTACTTCTGCCTCCTTTGTAAGAGGCATAAAATGCCTGCCCTCTGCATAATTTAGCAAGTTTGGCATGTCCACTGGATTCATATGAGTTTCCTGGAGGAAAACTATGTCTGACTTGGTTCGTCGGAGGTATGCCAGTGCCTTTGACCTTTTAATGGGGGAGGCCAGGCTGTTTATGTTTAAGGAAAGCAGTTTTAACTTTGGCGTATGCATCACATCCTATAGTTGTGACGCTTGTGCACTGGCGCCCCCGCCCCCCCGCAGGGTGCCCATGAACCCCTGTGGAGTTTGTAATGACATTGACCAGGATAAGTTTGATGACCTGTTTACAGAACCAACAATACATACTATACAACCATTTATATGAACGTACAACATAGACCTATGACACAACCAAATGACCAACATAGCCGTGGTAACAAACACAAAACAGTTGGTGCTTCCACTGATCTGGGCGATGCTCTGATCTTTGGCAGGAACCTAAAGTCCTACCAGGATGGCCCTCATTCTGTCTTCGGGCCTTGGGTACCAAGGTACCTGAAGGGAAAGGGTAATTGGGGTTGGTGACTGAGTCCGCGAGGCGTTAAGCTCCCCGGGCGGCTGTCAAGTATGAAAGGAGCACATACAGCGCTATGGGTGACTTAGTCCTCCACGTAATGTGCGGGTGTCTATACCAACCTCTTCCGGCTTCACATGTTATAGGGGGCCCAGGGGGATCATTCAAGGAAACCATCCCATTTCTGATATGCCCTCCTTTGTCCCACCCCTTCAATCCAAAACCCAGAGGCATGGGTCTGGTGGGACCATCAGGGGCCAACACCCTTGGCTATTGTGCTCCTGTCATATGTCTTAGCTCTTGCGCTCCTCAGGCAATACTCTGGTTTCACAGGCATCCAGTTCCCAGGGCTGTAGGCCGACCTGAGCCTCAGTGGGACTGGTAGGTAAAACCGGATACGGCCACCGTCTGCATCAAGTCTCCAGTATAGGCCTTGCCGAGAAGTGACGGGAGCAAATACTCCTAGTTAGTTCTCGGTCCCCAACTGGACCTCATTGTGTGAAAAGTGCCCTTTCCTTATATAATGCTTCACTATGGTTGCCCCTCACCCCCTTCCCCATACTCTCTCACCCCTCCCTCAGAGTTTCTGGATACGCTTCAACTCAATTATTTTAAACTAGGACTTTAATTCCCCCCTTCCTGTTTCAGTTACCCCCACTTTCCTTAAACCTTCCCCTCATGTAGCTGGTACATAATTCGGAGGCATCCACCATACTGCCTGTCTGTGGGAGTTCACTATGTGTGGACAGACCCTGGGCTTCAATCCTTTCTCCCCTCCTCAGCTGGGGATTTTTGCTACATAGATTTTCTGCTTCTCTATCCTTATCAGGACATCTGCGGGGGGGGGGCGCCTTAGCTGCCAGCGGACCCCCGTGCTTACCAAGCATTGTTTTCCCATCAAAGTAGCGAGTCTGCAGGAGTGAATCCACAGGGCACGGGCGGCCCAGCCTACAAAACGTACGTGTGCTTCCGACAGCAAATCTCAGGCCTATCTAGCGGTGCAGCTTTAACTCGTCAGTGTGGGTCGGCGCACAGACCCTCCGAGTCCCCCTGCTACCAGTCTCCAGGAGATCGGGTTGCCTCAATTCCCTGGAGTGAGTTAACAATTCTGAGGTTCCTTAATCCCAAGGGTCCAATCAGTACTCAACAGGTTTAAGTTAAGCTTGCCCCCCAGATCCCACTTCCTCCTGCCTCCCCAACACCACCTGTTCCCCTCCAGTGCCTTGTGTTTGTAGCATGAATGGTTAATACTTTTTCTCCCCCCCTTACCCATCTCCTGCGGTTATCTGGTGCTGCAGCCTGCCCTACCCCAAGACCCAGCCTTCCCCTCCACAGCAGGCGGCATCCGATGGAGCTGGTCGAGCATCTTTATTTAGTTTGATTTAAACCGAAGTTCAGGGAGGCGGCAAAGTAAATGCAGGCCATCAGGCAATCAGTGGTACGTCCGCCCACCCCAGCCAGCTCATCGCAGCCTATCTAATGGCCTAGTCCAGCTAGGCGACACGGACAGGACCACACTTCATTCCCCAGTACAGAATATCAGGCAGTCCATCAGAGGAGAGAGCCGATTCAATTCTTGGAAGCAGGGGAAGCAGACCGCCGAAACGCAGAGCCCCCAGGTTCAGGGGGACCAAAATCTGATACTGTTAGGGTCGAGCTGATCAGCCCTCCCCACTGTGCTGCTTTTCCAAGCACCCAGGTCACACCAGAGAGCCTCTCTCCCGAATCTTCACCCGTGGCTCCATCTGCACTTATATATTTAATGTTGGCCCACGTAGTGTCTAAGCCTGGTCACCCCCCCCCACCGGCAAACAGCTCTGCCCTGAGCCAGACAGATCCGCAAGCCTGCTGTCAGACTATCAGACCTGGAGAAAAAGAGGGCTGGATTCCCATGCGGTAACCAGTCGCACAACCATCAAGCTGCCCTATCCTTCAGGCCGAGACCTATTTAGAAGTCTACTTTTGGCCATCTGTAAAAGGTGGGCCTAGCCACAGTCTCAGTGTTGCAGTGGTCATCCTGTTACCAGAATCTGCACATGGTTTCCCACTCAAGGCTGGGGGCATCTGATTCACATGCATGTATCCAGGGGCAGGGAATTAATTCAAGGCGTTAATACAGCACACAGGCCTCCCCCCCCATATATCCTTCCCACTCCCTCCCAGCCTTTCTCTGATTCCCCCTTCTCCCATTTCCCCCCTCAATATCTTTTCCCACGTCACCATCGGTGATTATACATTAAGGGTTGGCCAGTTTAGTGTCCAAGCCTAGTCACCCCCCCCATCAAGCAACTCTGCCTTGGGCTGGACAGGCCCGATTATTAGCTTTCAAACTATCTGGCCTGGAGAAAGCAGAGAGCTGGACCCCCATGCGGCAACCAGTCATGCGACTATCGAGCTACCCCATCCCATGGGCCGAGATCTATTTAGCGGTCTACTTGGCCATCCGCAGGAGGCAGGTCCAGCAGCAATCTCGTGGGTGCAGTGATTGTCCAGTTACCACAATCTAAACCTTATTTCCCAATCAATGTTGGGGGTAGCTGACTGACCTGCATGGGTCCGAGGCAGGGAAATGTTTCCAGCATCAATGCATCTCGAAAGTCATAGACCCTTCCCATTCCCTCCCAGTCTTTCTCTGACTCCCCCCTTCTCTCATTTCCCCCAACAGTAGAATAACTGTAGTAATCTAACATTTCTAGGGCAGATATTTTTTTTGTGACATTTTAAAGTCCCATGGGGCATCCTACACTAACACAAAAAGCCCTCCACCAGTACTTGTGGTTAGACATTCAGGTTGCTGTTCCTTGGGTACTCAGTTCGTGTTCAGGGTGGTCCCAAGAGCTGGTCTTCAGGGCACTAACAATGGTCTGGATGGCCTCAGCACCCTGTCTCCTCTGTGCTTCATGCTGCCCGACAGTCCATACTTTCTGGGCCAGTTTTGTTGCAGTTGGGACATCACCAATTGCGCGTTGCTGCAGGACCTCTATTTTCCTAGCTCGAAGCTCCACGGTTGCTGTGGCTGCAGATTCAAACAGGATCGGACCTTCCTTAAAGTGGACCATCAATTTTGCTGGGTACAAAGTTCAAAACCGGACTCCTGCCCCTTTAAGTGCCTTCATTACTGGAATATACGTTTTCCGATGTGCCATTACTTCAGGTGCAAAATAATTTTCAAAGTAAAGCCTATAATTCTGGTAATGCATGATGCCTTGTTTCCATGCGGTGTGCAGAACAGTCTGTTTCTCCTGATGTCGGAGGAATTTGACAAGAACTGCTCGCGGGTGAGCACCTGCTGGGGGTTTGGGTCCCAACGTATGATGAATGCTTTCCATCTCTAAGGTAATATTTTCAGGCAGGGGAAGGATTTCTCTGAGCATATTCTGCATGAAGGGAATAAATTCAGCAGTTTCAGTTCCCTCCGGAAGTCCCGACAATCGAATGTTGTTTCGGTGGCTTCTACATTCAGCGTCCTCAGCTTGCTCTTGTAGGGCCTTAAGCTGTGTATGCAGTTGGGTGATGGCTCTCTCCACGTCATCTACTCTCTTATCCGTCATTAACTGCTCCTCAACTCCCTCCTGTCTCTTTTCCAACTTATTTAGATCGGTTCGAAGTGCTGCTACCGTCGATCTCATTTCCTTCCTGAAATCACGTATTTCAGTAAGCATTTGTGTAATTTGCCACTGCAGAATTGTATGGGGTATTTGTTCAGCCTGGGATGTACTGTGGCAGGAGGCCGATGAGGCCCGCAAGTCTCCGCTTTCAGAATCTTCATCTTGGGATCTATCTCCATCTGTTCGTCCCAAGGGCCCTGTTTTATCCGCTCCTCTCTTTCTAGGCATCATAAACCTCTGGAGGATTTCAGCAATGCTATTTTTAAGGTTTTAGCAGTTATTAATGAGGTTTTTAATAGTATCCCTAGGGGAGCCTCGCGCTCTAAGCTGTCAATCCACTCATGACGTCACCGGAAGTCCATCAAGTCTGGTGATATCTAAGGTGCACATAATAGGTACACATCACTCTAGTCATCTTAATTTGGGCATGTTTATCATAGATTTGAAACAAGAGGAGACCTGCTAGTTTGATATGTGCGTGTGTATGTATATATATATATATATATATCTAGAGAGATATTATTTCTTTTGTTTGCTTTTACTCAGTAACAAATTGCCAGACAGGCATTTGGCTAAAATAAAATTAACTATGCATTAAACCACCATGAGTCACATCTTACTGTGGGTGCTGGAGAATGTTGTTTAATGGATAACTGGGCCTAGGGTCCTTAAAGATATCTCCTGTTCAGAGGAGAGGTCCAGATAAAGAGATCTGAGGCAGGAGGAATTCTGCCTTACCTTACATTTTGCATTTTTTTATTGTTCTTCTGTAATATATTTCCAGAGAGGCATTTTTACTTTGCACTTTGAAGTCAGCATATACAAGCAATACATAGAAGGATAAAAACTAAATACATTACCGGCACCAAGTCTTAATACTGACCCCGTGAACTACCTTTTACCTTTACTGTCAAATGACCAACGAAAACAAAACAAGCTGCTTAATCACAAATTAACTTTGACAACTAGAAATTAAGTAGAAGATAAGTATTCCAAGAAATATTCAAAAATATTATCAAAAGCCTTTTGAAGGCAGCCAAGCCCAGAGCCCAGTAGTTAGTATGGAGAGCTGTAAATGTAGAGACCCAGGTTTGAATCCCATCACCACTGCCACATAATGTGTGACCACCTGCAGTCTCATTTAAAAATGTGTATATCTGCAGTTTCCCTTAAGTGTTTATGGAAATGTTACATTTCATTCCATAACAGTGATGCTGTTGAGGTCTTTGATAATGAACCTAAACAAGGTGTTGCAAAGGGCACAGTGCATATTTGGACTTAACAGGGGATAACTTCAAGGAGTCGAGAGGCGCTCCTTCCGCTGTACAATTGCCTGGGTAAACTGCACCTTGAATACTGTGTGTAGGTTTGGCATCCTTACTTAAAGAGGGACATTGCTGTTCTGGAGAGGGTCCAGAGTAGGGCGACCAGTATGACACTGTTCTGGAGAGGGTCCAGAGGAAGGCGACCAGGATGACACTGTTCTGGAGAGGATCCAGAGGAGGGCGACCAGGATGACACTGGGACTAGGGGACAGACCCTATGATGAGAGCGTGCAGGAGCTCAACCTGTACTCACTGGAGGAGAGAAGAAACAGGGGAGATATGATAGAGGTCTTCAAATATCTAAAATGAATGAATAGGATAAACCTTTAGGGGTTGCTTCAGTTGAGAGAGGTTGGGGCCAGCAGAGGACACTCAATAAAGCTGGTTTGGGGGGAGACTGAGGGGGCATTAAGGAAACGCTACTTCACTGCGAGGGTAGTGGAGCCCTGCATTGCACTGCACTGGGAGTTGGTAGCTGCTGCAACTGTGGAGGGGTTCAAGAATGGCTGGGATAGGTATACTGGGAGGGTGCATCCCAGAGCCTTGCTGGGGGGTGTGGGTGGGGGCCTTGTATGGAGGGAGGGGGAATAATAACAGTGCCCTGAGAAGGCACTGATCATCAAGCAGACTTGATAGACTATAGAGCCTAATGTTCTGGCTTCTTAGTATGTTAGTATTAAAGAACAGGTGCGCACTGTAATTCTTCCAGCCCCTCCCAAACATAAATGATAACTGACCTGCTCCAGTATTGAGGAGTTTTAAAAATCCCATGTGGTTCAGTCCAGTGAAAAAGTTATAGGACCCCTATGTGTACTCCCAGAAAAGCAGAGCTGCTTCCTGAACCTGCTGACAGGTTCCTAGGTAGGCACCCACAGGCTCAGCCCCCTTTTGTGATGTCTGAAAATGAAGGCATTGTGTGTGCTCCATTGACTTGTATGATCCCAATTTTTCTATAGCTTTTAGTCCTTTTTAGAACTGTGCTATAAACAAATCAAAATAGTGACTGCTGGAGTAGCAGTCCCTGTAAGTTGAGCAGTCACTATGATTTTTCTAAATCGTACCTCTAAATATTACTAAAAGCTATGGAAAATCCCACTCATACAGGTCAATGGAGCACACACACAGCCCTCATTTTCTGACATTGCAAAAGGGGGCTGTGGACGCCAGCCTGGTGGTGTGTCAGCAGGTTCAGGAAGCGTCTGTTTTTCATGGAGTACAAATCAGGGGTCCTGTAACTTTTTCAATGGATTGAACTGCATGGAATTTTTAATACCATTCAACACTGGAGCAAGTAAGCTAGCAGATATGTTTGGGAGGGGCTGGAAAAATTACAGTGCACACATGATCTTTAAACACCTGGATGAAACATTTTCCCCCAATACTGCATATAATTTCCTTTAGCACCATGCCCTTGGAAATATTACAAACTCAGACTGTAATAGTTTCCTAAAATGGCATCCACAAGGACAACATGAATCATTTATCATTCTAAGCACTCTTGCAGCTGCCTCCTTCATACCCAGCTTACTTCACATTTGTGCAGCATCACTTCTTTTTAATGCAAATAAGGCTCCCTAGATTTCTGAGATGTCAGTCCTGACAATCCAAGCAACTAGAACAATTAAAAAAAAAAACAGTTACTTGCACAATCTCCTAGTAAATGCCATGCTTTAAGTTTGTAACCGAAATATTATTTTAATCAGCATTTTCCGACATGTATATATTTATATATATCTGTACATAACTGGCAGTATTTTTATTATAAGCTGTGTCAGCCAGCGTGTGCTGTTTATTGTCCGTTTTGATGTCACACCTCAAAATATGTCTTCAGTCTAGTGTGGCTGATCTGTTAACTAAACCTAAATAAATAACAAATGGTGCTACAGTGAAAATGATGCTATATTGGTCTACCAAACCTAGTGCTCTCAGATGCCAGATCTATAAGGATGCCTGTATTTAAAAGGGAAATAGGCCAATCGATAGGGGGACTAGTTACCACTGACTTACATGTTGTTATACAGCAAACTAAACTAGAACTCATGTTCCACAAGACATAGGGTTAAAACATACTCCTTATACACTGCTGGTTCAGTTTTCTGTGAACTGTGCATCTATCTCCTTTCCTCCCAGGACACACCAGGAAAGAAGCTGCATTCTGCCTTTCTTGTAAAAGACTGCGTTGTTTGCTATTTCTCTCTCTACCCTTTTCTCAAATTATTGTAGCTTGTTACAAAATTAATACTACCCATAATCCAACAGGGGCAAAGGCAAACTATATCTTACTAATTTATAGTAACATAGAATAAGGAACATATTTGGGAGCAAGAGAAGAGCAAAAGTAAAGTTCTGATGAGTAAAATGAATAGCTGGTTTTACATAATAGCATACAACCAGATATACTATACAGCATAAACAGCTTAAGAAGCAAGAGATTAATATAGGCTCTAGCATCTAAAATATGCTACAACTGTGAAAGGTGTAATGCTATTGGGTAAAACCTGAAAATAACATATGTGTATGCTCCTAATCAAATAGCATCGCAGAGCTCAGACCAAGACATAAGAACAGTACATAAGATAGGAGTCTCAGGAATGGAATAGTACAACTTTTGAGTAACCACAGGTCCCAACTTGAGTAGGTACACACACTTTCATGTTATAAATTAATCCTCTTGTAATCATGTCTACACTCTACACATTGCTGCTGTTAATAATACAACCTAAACCTATGAAAGTGCTTTCTTGCATACCCTGTTGTGAACTTGCTCTCCATCCACTAATGGAAAAACACTACAGTTATGAAAACCAAAGATTTTTTTAAACATGAAACTGTTAGAGTTATATATATATATATATATATATATATATATATATATATACAATAACTGGTTTCTATTTTTTAACGTAGGAAAAACTGGTTATAATTCTGTCATTATAACCAGCTGGTTATAAAAATATTCTCTTTTCTAAGTAAAACTGTAAGTTGCACAGCCAAAAAAAACAGAAACCAGAAATTATACAAAATAAACCATGGGTAGTCTTTTAAAACTCGGATTTTACACACACCCTTGGGGTGGGATGCTTTAATAAACCCCTTGAGTGTAGCATCTCACCCCTCCTGGGTGTGTAAAATTCTCATTATAACTGGCTACTGGCTGGCCCCGTGGCGCTGAGGGCTGAGGCACTGGTTGCCTTACCTTGCACTACACTGGCGACCCGTGTTTGGGAATGAGTACGGGTCGTGGGGGGTTGGCAGGAAGGAGAAGGATTGAGCATCTGATGGACTGCTCTCCTTCTCTGGGAAGGGGGGACACCAGCTATCAGTGCATGATCAACCCCTAGTGGAGGCTGGGGGCTGGCGCACCGACGCTTGATGTGTGAGAGACGAGGCAGGCACTTGGAGCATGGCGTGCGGACACATGCGTGCTTTCTCCTGTGGTGTCATTGCATGCCTCATCTAGGGGAGAAACTGAGAAAAAGGTGGCCTGGTGCAGCAGAATGAAGCTGGTCCCTGCAGACACCACCCCTATGAATGGCAGCAGCCTCCAGCACTGGATTCATACATTTGGCTGGTCGAGGGATCCCCGCCGCCCCACTACAGGGGGTATAGCCATGGGGAAGCTGGTAAGGTTGTTGCAAGCAGGGGACGGGGCTGGGGGACCAGTGAGATTAATAGCTGCTTGTCCGGGGTATGTATTAAAAGACTAACTGCAAAAAATTAAAAAAATAAAAATAACTGGCTACCTGTCCATTATTCTCTATGCACATATCTTGGCGGTTAACTTGTAATGGAGTGCATTTTTTAGCTAAAAAATAGATGTATAAAAACAACAGCACAGAACTGAGCAACCCTTGCCTTGCAGAATATACGGTTTAAGTTTGTATCTACAGAAAACAAAAATGATGTTATTTGTTCTACCGGTAATACTATCACAGCAGCAGACAGTACAGGTCTGGCCTAGGCAATACAGCCTATCTGGATCAATGAATTCGGATCTTCTTCTCCTCAAGTCCCTGGTTCGACAGACGAGGGTCAGGTAGGTAATTGAAATCAAGGTATCCCATCTCAAAACCCTCCTGGTAGGACCCGATCCCATTTGTTACAGTGTGTTACATACCAGGTCCCCATAATGCCTGGTCAACATGTCAAATCAAATGACAGCTAAGCTAACATCACCTGGCTGCCTTATTTTAACTCAACCATGCAATATGTTTAGCTACTCGAGGCTAGAAGCCCTGCATGAAAACAAACTCAGAATTGTGTAATGCCTGAATTTAAGAACATGCGTCCATAACTCTGGCCAGTATTACTCATCCCAGTCCCAACATTAAGTACAATTAATTGGTAAAATAAAATGAGCATGTTTTCCCACTTATTCAAACCCCTCCCTACTGCATCCAATTCAAACCCCCCAGTAATATACACTTCTTTGATGCATGGATGCATTTATTTTGTTTTTATTTAATTATTGGAGCCACTGCCATTCTTCACTGCTGGGACAAACAGCAAACTCAAAGCCAAGAATGAAGAATTGGGAGAGTATACGGTGTGGAATATGAGCAATTAAACAACCTGATGTTTTTTTATGCTCAGTGTTGCATCCAGCAGTGACAGCTCATCCCTCCTGGCCGTCTGACTGTCACAGTCACAAGCCTGCGGCTGCCAACAGGACACCGTGAATTGATCTATTCTGGCAAAAAGACGAAGGTTCGGCGGCATCAGGAGGCTTAGGCTAGTAGATTATCTGGACTGACAAAAATTAAAGCAAGCAATGCCAATGCAATGCTTAAGGTCTGGTCATTTGGAGACTTGAAAGGTTTCAATAAATACTCAGTTCTCACAGTTGTTAGAGACCAGACCGAAGTGCCAAACGACCTACAGCTACAGTCAGTCCTGTGACTTGCAGTCCCTCAAACATGGGTCACAGGTGGCGGGACAAGGTGTGGATGAACTTTTCTATTTGGACCATGTCCACACTGGTCAATAAAATACTTGCAGGCAAGCTAGCAAGGGAAGTGGGGCACAGACAGGCAGCTGCAGAAACTCAGAACTGGGCAGATGAATAAATGAATAAATAAACAAATTGGGCTACTCTGCATTATTTAATTTAGTGTACTGAAAATATAAAACATAACATTATGCAAGATAAATGTTCATATTAATATATCACCTTATCCCTTTCAGCCAACCATGAAATATGAATTGATGATGCTTCATTTCAAGCCTTTTTAACATTTCATTACATCTTTTTACTCCAATCACCTAATAAAATATATTTATGTTAGTATACAAGATTACAGAACACCTTACTGTGCCCTCTTCAGCCAGCCATGTGACGATATAACTTACAGAAAATGTGTGTGTTGGGGCGGGGGTACACCAGTGTGAAAGTACCATAACTATCATGCCAGTTCCTAGTACCTGAAACAAAGAATGCACTTTATACATTCAGTATAATAATGGGGGTCCACAGTAGAAACCGTAAAAGCAAATGGGTCTACAAAATGGACTACGACAGTACAAGCAAATCTACCTAAAGTCAGTGTGAGCAAGAGACTTAACAGTTGGTCACACAGAGAGATTTTGTACAAATAAAATCAATTCACCCCTGTCATCTGCTTTGGACACAGTCAGGCACATATATGCTTCTAAAGGTGTCACAAATTGACTTTGTAGGCTGGGACCCTGGCCTTTTAAGGTGTCAATTGGCCATTTTTAGGTGAAGGAATGTTAAAGTTAAGATACTGCACCCTTAGCCTCTATGGACTGAACCGACTAGGACCCACTAAAAACACTTTACCCGTCCATCTGGACTCTGGTACTAACTGTGGGTTAGGTCATGGGTGGGTTGCTTGCCTTGGAGTTGAACTAGATGGCTCGCAGCCAGGCAGCACAGTCAGCAGCCACCAGATTCAGAAACTGGGCTCGAGCCTTGGGCTGCGGGCAGCTGCAGCATGAGCCTGGGGTCACGACGTGACCAGTGGTCAACTCAGAGGCCGGGGGGCAAGAACAAGAATAAATAAAATTGGGCCTGCGGCTCGAATTCCTCTTTTTTTACCCAAACAATAAAAATTGTTTCACTTAAAAAAAGCCTCAAACTGAACTGAAGCAAACAGTGAGCGAAGCCAGCCAGCGAAAGAAATCAGCACTGTAGCCAGCAAGTCAGCAAAGTCCACAAGTCAACACTCAATCCCAACAAATAAAAGTCAGGAAGGAGTCGGAGAAATAGGATTTGGGGATGTGCGTGTGACTACCTTTATACTCCCTTGGCTAGCCCTGGCTTTGTTCTCTCTCTCACTTCTCATTCTTGGGCAGGGCTTGACTCAGAACTTCAGCGGGACATTAAAAAAGCTGACTTTCAAATTTACATTTATTTTAGTAGACCTAGAGGTGCCAGTGAAGTGGAAGCAGAACACATATTACTTAATAAAGAGTTAAATCATGCAGTTATCTGGCAGCTGGGTGCCGGCTAATGGCTTACTGGCTAACTAGGTACTAAGTCCTCCTGACTCCCAAGTCCCAAAAACAAAGGGGAGACGAGATGGAGGTGTTAAAGCTGCTGAGCCAAGCTGCTTGAATCATGAACAGATTCCAGAAGTGTTAAGTAAGTTCCAGAGTTGTAAGTACAGTTGTAATAATAATGACTGTACTTTACAACTCTGCTGACGGCTGAGGCATTTAACACAGTAGGTGTTTCTTTTGTTTTGTTTGGGGGGCGGCAGCAGAGCAGATTCAAAGGCATGGAGCAGCCAGGTACTGCAGTAACTGTCACACAATGACACAATATTTTCATAATTCTGCAGCATATAGGGGCAATCTCCTAGTGCACAAAAAACTGCCAGGGCTCAAGCCCTCCCCGCCCCACCCCCCGGTTCTGGCACCTGTGGATTTGTCCCACATTAGTAAGACCAGTACCCCTCATTTCCCTACATTTTGAGTGTCTGTATCCAACATTTCAGTGACAAAACGCTAAGAAGTACAAAGGGTCTGCTGTGCAGGTGGTGGGTTTTATCCCAGCCTCACCATAGCTGCTCCCTCCCCCTTCCCAGTCTCCTAGCTCCGTACTTTCTCTTGACATCACTGTGGACTAGACTCTGAAATAACCATCCTTAGACCCATAGCTGCCATTACTGACAGGTATAAGGGTCCTCAGTACTTCTTAAAGGACCATGCCATCCATGCAGTCCCTCCCACCCTTATCCCACCCAGAATGTCCTTTCATCCTAAAAACAATGCTTTGGAGCATGCATAGTACAAAGATAAACCTCAATAAAATATGTAATTTGAAATTTTAAACTAGCCACGGGGGGAGGTGGAATGAGGCAGGGAGACATAAACTGCCCCCCCCTCCACACAGGGTTACAAGGTCAGTAGTGGGAATCCGGAGAAAGAAAAATCCCAAAAGGAACCAATGAACATAAGAATCCAGGGGGTAGAAGGAAGGGGAGATAGTAAGAAGAACAGTGGAGGAAATAAGTGGGGGCAAATGGGTAAATGAGATGGGGTGGCAGTACAATCTGGAGAGCCACGTGTGCAGATGGCTCAAAGTCTTGACAATAAGATTACAGACCTAGAGGCTGCAGTGCCATGGCAGAAGCAGACCTGGACATAGTCACAATAACAGAGTCTTAGTGCATTGAAAACCAGGACTGGAATATAGACATACCAGGTTATGCTATATTCAGAAGGGACAGGATAGGTAAAAAGGGGGGAGGAGTGGCTCTTTATGTAAGGGAAAATATGTCCACCTGGGGACCAGTGATTATCGTGTGGTGTGGTTTAGTATAAGAGCTAGTCCAGAATCAAATCACACTAAACAAGGGTCCTGGACTTCAGGAGGGCTAATTTTAAGAAAATGGGAGTGAGCCTTAGGGATGCCCTAGCAGGGGTAGGGAAACTGGGTGGAGTCAAGGAACAGTGGGCAAAAATAAAGGAGGGCATTGAGAAGGCAGCAATCCTCTGTGTCAGGCAGGTTAACAAGGGCAAGAGAAAAAAAGAGACCGCTATGGTTCTCTAAAGAAGTAGTGGAGAAAGAAAGGGCAAAAAAAGTTAGCATTTCGAAGGTAAAAGATGACACAGAAGGAGGAGGATAGGGAGAGATAACAGGAGAAACAAAGGGAGGCAGGGAAAGCAGTTAGGAGTGCAAAGGTGCAAACAGAGGAAAATATTGCTAAGTCAGCAGAAAAGAGGCATAAAATATTCTTTAGTTATATAAGCAAAAAGAGGAAGACCAAGCAAGGGATAGTACGGCTAAAAGGGGAAGGCGGGGTTTGTGTGGAAGAGGACCAAAATAAAAGCAGACATATTGAACAAATACTTTAGTTCAGTATTTACAGAGGAAGGGGTAGGTGACAGGACACAGATAAAGGACAAGGGCATTAAAGGAAGGGAGGTGGACACTAGTCCTTTTACAGAGGACAGATTCCTCAAGGAACTAGCACAACTAAAAGTGGACAAGGCAATGGGTCTGACCTCGAAATGCTGGGCTGCTTTCAGCTACAGAATGCCTAAGCTATGGAGCTCCCTCCCCCCAGACATTTGGCACACCTCTCCCTCCCAGCACCTCAACGTTCTTCTCTCAGCGCATTTCATTGCCACCTACTCATGTGCCTAACACTTCTATCTGCTCTTAGGCCAACTATCCCTTCCTGCGTTTGCTCTGTAGCCATACCTCTATTAAGCCTACAGTTGTCGATGCGCTTGTCATCTATCTGTTTTTGTTCTTCACTGTAATGACTGCACTGTCCCGTTTATAGTACCATGGCCATGCTCTTTTTTCACTGCTGTGTCCTTATTTCACTGCTGTACCATTTCGCTGTACCGTGTTTTCTTACCACTGCTGTATTATTGCTGTATTTTTCTGTATATTATTTCTGTCCCTAGGATGCATCTGGAATCAAACAGTACTCTGCTCAGCATGCCTTCCTGGTTAAACTCTTAAATAAATAAATGACGAGGTACACCCTAGGATACTGAGGGAGCTCAAGGACATGCTGGCTGCACCTCTGACAGCCCTGTTCAACCTATCATTAGATATGGGGGAAGTTCTATGGGACTAGAGGAGGGCAGATGTGGTCCCACTTCACACAAGTGGTAACAGGGAGGAGGCAGGACATTACAAACCTGTCAGCCTGGCTTTGGTGGTGGATAAAGTAATGGAATCACTACTGAAGGAAATGATTGGAGAATACCTTGTGACCAGTGGATTACAGGATCCAAGGCAGCATGGTTTCATGGGGGTAGACCTTGTCAGACAAACCTGATTGAGTTCTTTGACTGGGTAATCAAGGTAGTGGATCAGGACAGAATGGTGGATGTGACCTACCTGGATTTCAGTAAGCCTTTTACTCCATTCCACATAGAAGACTGGTGAGCAAGCTGGGCAGCCTAGGAGTGGGTCCAAAAGTAGTAAAATGGGTAAGAAGTTGGCTAAGTAACAGGACTCAGAGGGTGGTGGTAAAATGTGATCACTCTGAAGAAGGCAAGGTGACCAGTGGGGTGTCAGAGGGGTCAGTACTAGACCCGGTCCTCTTCAATGTCTTTATTAGCGACATTGCAGGAGGGCTGGATGGGAATGCATGCCTGTTTGCAGATGACATGGGGGGCGGTGGTGGAAAAAATGAGGGACAATCTGAAAAAACTGGAAGACTGGTCAAGGGTTTGGCAACTGGGTTTCAATGCAAAAAAGTGCAAAATCAGGCACTTGGGGCACAGAAACCTGGAGGCCAGCCTCTGGCTGGCAGTATAGCCTAGAGGTTAGAGTAATGAGCTGTGAATGAGCTTAGTACTTTCAGCAGACAGACCTGGATTTGATTCGCACAACCTCCACGTGCATACTATATGACTCTGAGCAAGTCACTTAACCTCCCCAGTGCTCCCGGGTCACCCCTGAAAACATAAACTTGTGCCAAGTGGATCTTGCCCAGTTAACAAAGAATAAAATAAAAATAAATTGGGAGGTGATTTTTGGCAACCACAAAACAGGAAAGGGACCTGGGAGTAATAATTTCTGATGACCTTTAGGTAGCATAGCAGCATGATATGGAGTGGAGAAAGCAAGCTGGATCTAGATGCTTGGGTGTGTAGGGAGGGGTATCTCCAGCAGAAAGAGGAAGGTAGTGTTACCCCTGTATAGATCGATAGTGAGGCCTCACATCGAGTACTGTGTCTTGTTCTGAAGGCTCCATCTCTGGAAAGACGTAGATAGGGTGGAGGCAGTACAGAAGAGTGCAACCAAAATGGTACAGGGCCTGCATCAAAAGCCCTATGAGGAAAGACTCAAGGAATTAAATATGTACTCTCTAGAGGAAAGAAGGGAAAGGGGGGACATGATAGAAGCGTTCAAATACCTGAGGTATTTGCAAGGTACATGAGGGTAGCATTTTACAAAGAAAAAGATGCTCAAGGACAAGGGGTGATGCTATGAAGCTGGGGGGGGGACTCAGAGGAGATGTGAGGAAATACTTCTTCATGGAAAGGGTGGTAGATGTCTGGAACAGCTTCCCAGTGGAGGAGGTGGGTGCTAAAATGGTAACAGGATTGAAGAATGCATGGGATAGACACAAGGGGACCTTAGAAATAAGGTAAGGGGGGAGACGAGATAGAGTAGGATCTATAGTGGCACTGTAGGTGGGGAACATAGGGCAGACTAGGTGGGATAAGAGGTCATTATCTATCAACAACTTCTATGTTTCTATGAAATGTAATAGGCATTCTGGGGGTGCATAGTAGAGGTGTGCAAAACTGGGGAGGTTTTGGTTTTGCCAAATCACCCCTGGGTTTTAGTTCTGGTATTGGATTTGGATTTTTAGCCAGACAGTACTGCTGTATTGAACACTTCTTCACAGTCACTCTGACAGTAGCTTCTAGTCTGAGCACTGCAGGCTCTCACTCCCCCACACATAGTCTCCTTTTGTGTTTTGCTTTCCTCTTTAATTTTTAGTTAACTTAATTTGCCTTTTGGAAAGCTTTATTTTTTTTTTGTGTGCAGTGTCTGGCTCTGTCAGCACGTGGTGTCGCGCCCCAAAAAAACAGGAATCTCCGGCACCTCCTCAGTCTCCTTTGTGTTTTTTTCTCTTTGAATTCTTAAAATTTTTTTACTCCTGTTCCCCCCTTGCTGGTGGAATTTAATTATCAACAACAAAGCTGAAAGGTCCCCACTTCCTGTTCCCACAGGCGAAAAGCACTCCTCCCACTGCTGGCTGACAATGCAGTGCTGCAGAGTCAGAGTCGTTCTCTTTATATACTCCGGTTTGCGCATGTGCAAACTGGGGTACCTATGCCATGCTTGGACTCCCCTCTGCACTCCTTGACCTCTCCTGGCATGCCTTGAGCCTGTCACACGACAAGCATGCAAGCTGGGAAGCTGGGAAAGTGAAAAAAAAAAACGGAGTCAAGATCAGAGCAGAGCAAGCAAAGTTTGGCTTGGGTCTCATGAAAACTGAGCCACATGTGTTTGGGGCAGCTCGGTTTCAAGGGGAGAGGTTCAGTACACCTCTAGTGCACAGATCCTCCAAAATAGAAATAAAGCTAGTATAGCTTAATTCCTGAGTACTGTTTCCCTGAGCCAATGAATGGACAATGTTACAAAAATCTGTTATCCTTGAGGCAGAGTATGTTAAAATCAGTACTTTTGTGCCTGGTATATATAAATAACAATGTCATAAAGTTTTCTATTTCCCAAGCCCCCTAAGTTTGTCTAGCCCCCTCCACAAATAATTCCTAGATCTGCCTCTTGCTCACTTCACGAAGTATGAAAACTTCTAAAAGTGCAGGCCTCTGGTTGATTACAGGGTGGGGCTGAGAGTGTCTTTCTCTGCCTGTGGGTGGGAGCGAGAGGATAGAATTCTATAGGAAAATGGAGAGAGGCTAGAGTGCAGACTGATGCTATCAGCTTATTGGCTCAGCTGAAGCTGTGCGTCTGCCATATTACCGGAGGAGTCCACTGCCGGTATTAGCAGGAACCACATGGTGTTCAGCAGCCATCTTGTTTGTCTGTGCTGTCGCTTGTTGGGATGTTTTGGTTCCAGAAACTAAGGATGTGGTCTCAGGTGGGCATTGCCTCAGTGTTTGCGCACAGAGGTTCTTTGTCTTTAAATAGTTTTTTTTTTTTTGGCGGCCAGTGGCGCTGAGGGTTGAGCGCTGGGCACACACCTCATACCACGCCGCGGCGACCTGGGACCGAGGAGCGGACTTGGGTCGCCGGGATCGGCCGGGGAGGGAGGATTGAGTGTCCCAGCGGATGCTCTCCTCCCTCGGGAAATTCTCAACTCTGAGTATGCGTTGGGAGCACCGGGCTCAGAGGTTGAGGCTCGTTACGAGGTCGGGAGGGGACGTCGTTAGGCGCTTGAGGGAGGCGTGCGTCAGCACGTCGCCCCTCTAGGACGTACATCCTTGTGTGCCGGCGTCCCAGGGGCCGGGGGAAGTGGGGAGAAAAGCGGAAAATGGTAGTCCTCGGTGTCCCTAGATGAAGACTGCCCCATCCAGAGAGTCCACCCAGGACAGACCCCGCTGTGCAGGAGAAGGAGAGGTAATGGCACTCTAGGGGCAGATCCTGAAAGGGGGGGCTACGGGGATATGTGCAGTCGGAAGGAGGGGGACACCGGGGACAGGAAGGAGAATAAAGAAATAAAGCAAAAAAAAAAAATAGTTTTTGTTTTAATTGGGTTCACCACAACATAACCCAGATAGACTATCTTAGGGTAGCTGGTTCATTCTACTGGGTGTCAGACAGACGAGGCATACTGATGAGTCCTGGTAGGACGAAACATGTGTCTATGTCTTCTGTTGGCACCCTTTGCAAACTGTGTGAGAGGCCTTTCGGCACCATGCATTTCTGCTTAAAGTTGAACCAGCATAACATTCTGTGGTGATTTGCATATGCAGCCCATGATGCTTTGTGTGATTTTGTATTTCTTTGAAACTTGGCTTCCCAGCCAAATGCCCTTTGGGGTAACCCCTGCCTCAGTGTTTGCGCTCAGAGGTTCTTTGTCTTTTAAATAGTATTCTGTACCACTGCATGCGGTTTGCCATGAATAAGCTGGTGGGCAGGTACAACCCCCAGAAAGGGCAGGTGTGATCACCCCCAGAAGAGAGCTCTGTAGCCAGTGGTCACCCACACACTGTCTGCACACAAGAAGAGTAGCACCCACTCATCTGCACACCTGTGTGAGTTGCAAGCAGCATTTCTTCTGGTAATATGATGGATGTCAACATCAGCTGACTGCACAAGTCCACCCTCTAGCCTCTGTCCATCTACTTGGAAGGCTTTTAACCTGAAGTTCAATGGGGGGGGATAGCTCCTCACACATCCCCTTCTTAAATTTCAAGCTTCCACTTGCTCAGCTTCGAGCATTTTGATAACGCTTTGGTGCTGCGTGGCTGGTGGTGCTAAGTCCTTCGTCTTCTCCTCTTTTGTGCCTGTCTCTGATCTCTCCTTCCCCCCCTTTTGTTGCCTGTGCTGTTTGTTCCTCTCTTTGTCCCCCCCCCATTCTGCTGCATCGTTTTGTCTCTCGTCCTTCTGCTTACCTGTTTTCCTTTTTGGAGCTCTATTTCCTTTCCTTTCTTTGCCAGCCACCACATCTTCAGTAATTTCACCACTATTGACCTGCACCTTCATTGCCCTCGTGAGCTTCTGGTACAGCATAAATCAAGGGACCACCACTGGGCCCTAGCTAGGGCCTCTGGTACTCAATCCGACATTCAAAATTACAAACGAGCCCTCAACAACTGCACGAAATCCATCAGACTTAAGAAAAGCCTGTACTACAAAGAAGCTCTCTCCAATACCTGGGGAAATGGAAGTGAGTTCTGGAAGAACATTAAAGAAATCACAGGAAAACAGCCCAAATCCTTGTCATCTGTGCTAAAAGTTGATGGGTCCATCACCCTTGATCCACTGGTCATTGCTAACACCTTCAACGATGCTTTCACTGACCTAAGTAGTGTTCTCCCTCCAAATTTTTTCCAGGCCTCTGTCTCCTCCACTCCCTGTAGCTTCCCCACTCCTCCCAACCTTCAGTCACATAGCTATCCCACCCCATCTGATCACCCCCCATTCTATTTCAAAGCTATAAAGAAACATGAAGCCCGCAAATATATCACTAAAGCTATATCCAAGTCTAGAACTAGTGGAGACTCGCTCGACCTCAAACTTCTATCTCTTACCCTTGAAGAGGTCCTAGGTCCCCTTACTCATATTTTCAACCTCTCCCTTAGGTACAGCCAATTCCCAGACCTTTGGAAAAATGCTACTGTTACACCAGTCCACAAAACCGGGGATAAGACCAACCATGGAAACTATCGCCCTATCTCCATATTCCCTCCTCTCTCGAAGGCCCTGGAACACATAGTGGCCAACCAACTTACTGACTTCCTGGAAAAATACAACATCCTATGTCCCCAATAACTTGGCTTTAGAAAAGGCCACAGTACAACATCAGCCTTACTGGAACTTACTGGAGAACTACATACTGCACTGGATAAGGGCCATCTAATCGGGGCCGTCTTTGTCGACCTGACAAAAACGTTCGACACTGTTCATCATCGTCTGCTGACAGAACAGCTCCGGTCCTCTGGGCTCTCACCTGACACCACAGACTGGTTTAATAGCTACCTTGACAATCAGACACAAAGAGTAAAAATTGCTGGGGTTCTCTCTGATGCCAGATCAGTCCACTCCGGTGTCCCCCAGGGGTCTATCCTGGGGCCACTACTAGTCTGCCTTTTCCTTAACACCCTTCCTCAATACTGCTCTGAACAAATCATTCTATATGCAGACGATGCAGTAATTTTCACCTCACAAGAAACCTGAACCACTTCAACATAATCTCCAGCAAGGATTTGCCGCTGTAGAAAACTGGTTTAGTAGGCACAAGCTGGTCCTAAACCATAAAAGAACCAAGGTCATGCTCCGCAGCAGCCATCACTACCAGCACAAGCAACACCCCCTCAACATCACAACCAGCATCAGAAATACCTTTGAGCAAGTTCAGTCATTCAAATATCTCGGGATATCGCTGGACCCATATCTAACATATGGCTCCCACATTGACTATGTAGCCAAAGCTGCAAACTCTCGACTAGGCCTGTTATACCGCCACAGAAGTCACCTTACTCCAGAAGCCTTGAGGATCGCTGTCCAGAGCTCAGTGGTCTCCATTATAGATTACGGCCTAATCATATATGGTTCTGCATCAGCTACTGCACTCAGACGAATATCAACATCTCTGAACCAGGCTTGTAGGCTCATCTCTTGTGCCCCCCGCCTGACACATACCTGTGACCTTTATGCGCAAACCAGATGGCTTCAACTCTCCAACCGTATAAAGTATCTAACCTGCACTATGGCCAAGAAAGCTTCCTTGGGCCTTGCCCCACCCGGCGTCCAAGCACTACTGTGACCAAGCCTGATTATTCGGAATACCAGACAATTTGAAACTCAACTCTTCCAGGTTCCCTATTGCCGCACCTCATTGGGACGACGATCCTTTGCCTATAAGGGGCCTAGCTGGCTAAATGATCTCAGTCCTGACATCAACTCTGTGACTACACTCGGCCCTTTCAAAGCCAAACTTTGCCTTCATCTCATTTCTGCCAGCTCATGTGCCTTCTTTATATAACCGGCCCCTTAACTTCTTCTAATCAGCACCATGCACTTATCCCACTTCTTCACCCCACTCTGTTCATTCTATACCATATGCCACCCCCCTGTCTGTATGTTTGACAACTGCCTTTGGTTGCCTTCCCCCCAATGTTATCCACCTTCCCCCTTGTTTTCCCCTTCCACCCTCCACTTTGTCTTCCTCTATGTAATATTCTCTATTGTACAGCTTCTCCTAATCCTTGGCATTTTTTTTTTTTATCCATGTTGTAATTGTGTGTATTGTAATTGACATGGAACCTTTGTAAAAGAGCCTTGGCTCAAAGGTACTTATAATCCTAGATTTAATAGATAAATAAATAAATAAATAGACTCCTTCTTTCTGGTCCATGCCATTGCTTCTCAGTCAAGATTTGCTGTCGCACACTGCTTTTAGCCTCCTCTGGACTTTTGCGATGCCTCCTTGCACCACTTCATCGTGGCCAGCAAGCCGCCTACCTCTTCGCTCCCCTGGCCTGCTCCTGGAGTGATACCAGCTCAGGAGTGCTTCAGACCTTCAGTGCCTTTCGTGTTGCAGCCAGCACGCCGCCACCGTACTGTCCTTCCCAACCCCTTCTACCGCAGCTCAGCGGGGTGGGGAACTTTGGAGTATCCTTCCATTTTCTTGGCGCCCAACATGCCTGCTAGCACTGCAGCTGGAGCGCCGCTTTCAAACTCGGACCCCTAGTCCCATTGGACACCGGTGGGGGGTGGGTGTTCCTGCTCCTGCACTCTGTTGCCTTTCTGCCAGCTCCCTGCTTTGATCCCATCTTCATTCTCTTGACCATTGCATTATTTCTTTCGAGAGGTTTTGGTTTTTCACAAGTTAAGCATCCCAGTGATGGAAGACAGCCAGGGACATCAAGTATTTTATGATGACTTGTGCCACCTGCCTTCTCAACGTCTGTGCATTATGTACTTTACTATGCCTTGCAGAACCACATAATGTCCAACACGGTCATCATCGAGTGTTTCTGCCTGCTGCTCTAACTTTTGCACTAGTACATTCCAGTCTTGATCTTCTCTTGATTGATGATTACTGAGCCTGAATTCAACCATAACACTCAGAGCCGAATTGCCAGGCTAGACAGCAGCAGTTCTACCCATGTTACAGAGATCCCGTCTGCTGTGTAAACCAGACACCTAGTTTTTACAGTTTGAGATGCCCTGCCACTTGCAGTATCCTACTGCAGGACCGTATGCATGCTTTGGTGACAAACATGTGCAAATTGTGGACGATAAAACTGATAGTTTGAGACACAGGAAAATATAGGTCCAAAAATATATTTTAGGTGGATTCTGTTGCTGTTTCATCAGAGGGCAGTTCTGACTCTAATGACTAAACAGTCAAAAGAGTGGAGAAGGAGGCATTTCTCCTTGGGTCCTGCACAAGGTAAACAAATGCACGTTTTTATGCTTATGGAAGTTTACAACACAGAACTACTGCAGAGTTCCAGGTGTCTCCATGACAGTCTCTCTGTCTTGTACGTCCATGTTTGTGGCATGGGGGATCTATCCATTGCACGGACTATTCGATTACAGCCATGGCGGGCACATGTAGGGGTCCCGTCATCCCTAACTTGCCCACAACAGGGCATTACTATTGCCTGTCTCCAAGGCATTCTCATGTGGGGTTCTCAGCATTCTTACCTCAGACCATTCATCGTCTCGGTGATGGCGGACATAGTCAGATCCCGCCATCCCAGCCACACTAGCCCCATGATCAGGCATTTCTCTTGCTCAAATGTTACACCACATTATCTACAGACCTACTCATGTGAGAGTCACCCTCCCAATCTCAGACTTCTCCATGAATCGACGATGGCGATGGCGGACCACATGGGATCCCGCCATCCCAAACTTACACAACACATGATGGGGCCCTTATCATAGCTCAGCGTATTTCCTACTCACTACAGGCAAATGTCTTGCCATCTTTCCTTGGGCCATCCATTGACTCTGCGATGGCAGACCATGTGGGGTCCTGTCATCCCAACCACCAATCCCAACAAGGGGGCATCTATTTATTGCTCAATCTCATTTCCATTACTGCAGGTGGACTCACTTGGGGTCTCGTCCCACTTACTTTTAACTACACTAATACTGTGACAATGGACCACGGGGGGTCCCATCATCCTTACCTTACACAGTGCAATACTATGGCGATGGCAGACCATGTGTGGTCCCGCCATCCCTGACATACATGCCCCATAAGTGGGCCCTACTCATAGCTCACAGCATTCCAATTCACTACTGGCAGACTCACGTGGGGGTCTTGCCTTTCTTACCTTGGACTATTCCATACTATCGTGATGGTGGACCTTGTGGGGTCCTGCCATCCCAATCATGCATGCCCCACAAAGGAGCCTTACTTACATTTCCATGTCATTACAGGCAGACTCGTGAGAGTCTTGTTCCCCTTACCTTCAAGACTATGGTGATAGTGGACCATGTGGGGTCCTGCCATCCCAACAGTGGTCTCGCCATTCTTCTCTTGGATCACGTCATGCTACAGTGATGGCGGACCTGTGGGAGGGCCCCGCTATCCCAATGCAGACATGCCCACATGGCATTACTTATTGCTCAAATGTATTGCTCTATCATCAACAGGCAGTCTCAGGCAGGGATTTTGCCTCCTTACTTCGGATCATACCATCTTGTGATGATGGTGAACCCATGTGGGGGTCACACCATCTCAAATCTGTTGTGTCCCATGAGGGGGGCATTTCTCATTACTCAAACATAGTTTTCATCTTCACTAAGACAGACCCAAATGGGGGTCTTGCCCTCCTTAGTCTGACCACCTTAGACCTACTCTATCGCTTGAGCATTCGAACACTGCATACACCGGACCTACATGAGGGACCCATGCTCCAGCTAGCACGTGTCCAGGCCTACCTTACTCCATCAATTCATTCACTTCTTCTACCTCAATCCACCTTTCTTTCTGTTCCAGTTCCAGCCTAGTTTCTACATCAACACATCTCCGGGAAGCACACCTCAGTTTCTTGGACATCCTAGGACAATGTCTCCTTTCTGACAAGGTCCTCAGTCATACCCTAACATTTTAATGGATATACAGCAGCCATGCAAGCCTCCCAGATTTGCTTAGACTCAGGCCTCATCATCACTCCCAGCTGGGCTAAGCTCCTGCCTTATTTTCATTCCCGGCCACACAATGCTCCTGACCACTCCTTCATCTATGATCTATGTTCTTCAAATTTGCAGCCTGGGCACGCAGTCCCCAGCCATGCTGACTGTATATGTACACTTTAGATTTGCGTCACTTACAGCTACCTTGGACAAGGATTAACCATCATCTCTCATCTGGACATCGCTCTAATTTTGACCTCTTTTCATCACCTGGAACCTTCATCTTCATCATTGACTTTCCTGCTCATCATCGATCACGGAACCTGGACTCTTCGACCAGCAAGATTCAGACTTAATTTGTGGACATAACCACAACTAAGACCTCAGCCCACATTTAGGATTATTCTCCTCTTAGTATGCCTAGAGGATGGGCAGATCAGTAGCCATTGGTCCTCGGAGGTTTCCCTCAAAGGGTTTTTTTCCTCTCCTGAGTGCCACTGGTCACACTTTCCAGAGTTGGAGGAGGTAATCACTATGCTAATTCTCTTTTTTGGGCCTTAAATCTTACACCTACCCATTATCCTACAGAAGGCTTGACATAGAGAAACACCAAAGCTCAAGTTATAAACATTAAGCAAATACCATTCAGCTCATTTAATTTATTGAATACAGCTGTAGCTGCAATTTGGGAAATGAGCGACCCGAGAGAGCACATCCAGGTCTCCCAGTGCTTAAATTTCAGCTTTCTGTGAGCTGAGCACTGTTGGGACCTAAACTGCACTTCATATGTAAAATCACTGAGCCCTGTTTGGAAATATTACATACGGAACAGGAGGAGAGTTCAGCGATCTGAACTACAACCTATAGTTTATTTTGGGACAGACTAGGTGTTTTGTACAAGATGTGATATTTAAACTTTCACTTTTCTAAGTGTTCTGAATGAGGAGCTTTTTAAACAGTCTTTTAAATTATTGAATACAGCTGTGGCTGCAATTTGGGAAATGAGCAACCCGAGGGAGCACATCCGGGTCTTCTAGTGCTTAAATTTCAGCTCTCTGTGAGCTGAGCACTGTTGGGATCTTGAAACAAAGGTACCTACACGTGTAAACTGCACATCATATGTAAAATCACTGAAGCCCTGTCTGGAAATATTATATACTGAACAGTAGGAAAGTTCAGTGAGCTGAACTATAGCTTATAGTTTATTTGGGGACAGACTAGGTGTTTTGTACAAGTTGCAGCATTTAAACTTACACTTTTCTAAGCACTCCAAATGAGGAGCTTTTCAAACAGTCTTTTAAATTATTGAATACAGCTGTAGCTGCAATTTGGGAAATGAGCAACCCGAGGGAGCACATCCGGGTCTCCTAGTGCTTAAATTTCAGCTCTCTGTGAGCCGAGCACTGTTGGAATCTTGAAACAAAGGTGCCTACAGGTGTAAACTGCACTTCATATGTTAAATCACTGAAGCCCTGTTTGGAAATATTATATACTGAACAGGAGGAGAGTTCAGTGATCTGAACTATAGCCTATAGTTTATTTGGGGACAGACTAGGTGTTTTGTACAAGTTGTGGCATTTAAACTTTAACTTTTCTAAGTGCTCCAAATAAGGAGCACTTTAAATGCTCTTTTAAATTGTTGAATACAACTGTAGCTGCAATTTGGGAAATGAGCGACTCGAAGGAGTACATCCGGGTCTCCTAGTGATTACATTTCAGCTCTCTGCAAGCAGGGTGAGCACAGTAGGGTGCACACATTTCCACACATGGAGGTGCGCACCGAGGCATGTGTGTTCCGTGTCTGGCATGTCCGGCAGTGACGGAGGATAGAAGGCACCCCAATATAGTAAGTGTACTCAGTGATAGTTTGAAATCTAATAGTGTACTAGGTTAAACAGCATGAACATGGAAAAGCAACATAACATTAGTGCCATCTTAAAGCAAATGTGGGATGCAGGAGAGGTAACTAAATGTTACAGATTCGATATGTACTATTCTGGGAGCAAACTATCCGACAATATACTTGAGTGTGACAAATGTACACAGTATGAAATTATGGAATGCAAGTTAAATAATGCCGTAAGGGAAATACAGAACTTAGAATATATTATGAAATTAGAACAGGATTATAGTATCCCACACAAAAATACAGAATCAAGCCCAGCAGAAGACAAATTACAGCAGTTAAAAAAAAGGGCAAGGGAGGACTCTAATGTACAAATGTCAGATAATCACACAAAAGAACAAGTACTGACTAGTAATAAGAGACAGAAACAAATTGAAATGGATTCAGTAAATCGATGGCATAAAATAAAGGAAAAGGTATAACAAAGGGTAGAAGGGCTTTATCTACACAGGAAATAATATTACAAAACTGACTTAGTAGCCTACCAGTTGAAAATAAGGCCCCAATCGAGCCAATGTTAGATAGTCCAAACCCAGTTGAAATGACTGTTATGGGTGATTCTATAATTAGGAAGTGTGATACAAAAATATGTGGGCTTGATAAAGAAAGCATCATGGTACTGTGTTACCCAGGAGCACAAGTAGAGGACATAACAGAGGAGGCACATAAGGTTCTTACTAAAAAACCTGATATCAAACAAATCATTACTATCCATGCAGGAATTAATGATGTGGGAAAACATCACGAGAAAGATATTTGCTTTGAGCTCATAGAGACAGCAAAACACACAAAAACATTGGGATCAGAGGTTATCATATCGGGGATCCTACCAGTGCCAAGAGCAGTAAGGGAAAAAAAAATAAAACCATTGCAAGCGTTAACGCCAGATTGGAAAACTGGTGTAATCAAGAACAAATAAGTTTTATTAACACCTCAAATGATTTCAATGGGAAAAGGAACCTTTATAGTACAGATAGCCTTCACTTGAATAACACTGGTGCAAATTTATTAGGCACTTTAATCAAACATAAAATGCAAGAAATAGCTTTAAACTAAGTACAAAGAGGGATGGGTTGAAAATAGCCTGTAATACACTACAAAGAAACAAAAACACATCATGTAATAAAAATAAAAATAATAAAGATAACAGTATTAGATGTCTCCTTAGTAACATAAGAAGTCTACAAAATAAATTTGATGAGTTTCAATCCATATTATATAATGAGCAAATTGATGCTGCATTATTGATTGAAACATGGCTAGATAATAAAGACAACTGGGGACAAAATATTCAAGGATTTAACATAATACATCAAGACAGGGAACACAAGAAAGGAGGGGGGTATAGCCATTTATTTATCATCCAATATAAAGTATGTGGATATAACTCAGGAAATAAAAAATACCAATAACACAGAAACATTATGGATACAAATCCTAGATAATAACAGAAAGGAGTGTATTTTGGGCTTATGTTACAGACCACCATATACTAGAGTTGAAGTTAACTTGAAAATTCTGGAAGAAGTACATCGGGCACTAGAAAAGGGACAAGTTGTTTTGGTAGGTGACTTTAATTTTCCAGATATTAATTGGATCACAGGGGAAGCAGTCAATAAACAAAGTAAAGATTTTCTGGAATTTTGCATAGAAAATAATTTAGTACAGCATGTAAACACCCCAACTAGATTGGAAAACATATTAGATCTAGTAATTACTACAGAAGATGTTACGTTTCTTACATGTAAGACAGAACAGCCGATTGAAAACAGTGATCATAATACTGTGTACTTTGCAAGTAAAAATCAAAGACAATGGATTAAAGGTTGTACTGAGTTTTATTTATATAAAACAGCAAATCTAGAAGGCATAAAAAATTATCTTGTCAATACTGACTGGGAAATCAAACTGAAAAACAAATTAATTGACAAGTGTTGGGAAAATATAAAATCCACAATTCATAGCATAATACAGAAACCTGTGAAATCTATAAAGAAATACACTAGGAAGGGTTGTAAACCAAAGTGGCTATGTAAAAGCATGCTCAAAGTGATTAAACAAAAAAATAAGTTATATGGTCAATATATGAAAATTAAAACGGAAGTAAATTGGTTAGCTTTTCAAAAAATACAAAGAAAATGCAAAAATAAAATAAATAAGGCAAAAAAGAGTATGAAATGTATTTGGCGAAAAGAGCAAACAAAACTAATAGAAAAAAGTTTTACAGTTATACAAACTCTTTGAAAAAAGGAAATGGGGAATCAATAACTATAATAGAAAATAATGAATGTATTACAGATCCTAAAAAAAATACCAATAAATTTAATTCTTATTTTTGCTCTGTATATTCAAAAAACACTAGTAATAAAAGAAATACAAATAGCCATGAAACAGGAACCTTTGAATTCACAAAAAAAGAGATTCTCCAGCAGATTGATAATATAAAAGAAAATACAGCACCTGGCCTAGATAACATTACATCAAAAATGTTGAAAATAATGAAAGATCAAATTTGGATGCCATTGAAAATACTATTTGAAACATAGAAACATAGAGGTTGACGGCAGATAAGGACCACAAGGCCCATCCAATCTGCCCATTTTTTCTACCTTATGAATGTGCCACACACTTTTACACTGTCAATGACCTATCTATCCATATTCATCTGTATTGCTCCCTTATGCCTATCCCATGCCTGTTTGAAGCACTGCACTGTATTCATAGCCACCACTTCCTGAGGTAGGCTGTTCCATGCATCCACCACTCTTTCTGTGAAAAAGAATGTCCTCACATTCCCTCTTAATCGGCCTCCCTCTATTCTCATGCTGTGTCCTCTTGTCCTGCTATTTTTCTTATATTTAAACATGTTAGACTCTTTCACATTGTTAATGCCCTTAAGGTGTTTGAATGTTTTGATCATATCACCTCTCTCCCTCCTTTGCTCAAGGGTATACATATTGAGCTCCGTTAATCTGTCCTCATATTTCTTCTGATGCAGTCCCTGCACCATTTTGGTTGCCCTTCTCTGGACTGCCTCAATTTGGTTAATGTCCTTGTGAAGGTGTGGTCTCCAGTACTGCATGCAGTACTCCAGATGGAGCCTAAGCAGTGTCTTGTAAAGAGGGATTATTACCTCCCTCTTATGACTTGTGATACCCCTACTAATACACCCTAACATCCCCCTAGCCTTGCCTACTGCTTTAGAGGTCTGCTTGGATGATTTCAGGTCATCGGTGATGATGATGCCCAAGTCTCTTTCTTCCTTTGTGACTGCCAGCAACTCCCCTCAAGCCTATAGGTGGCTTCAGGGTTTCTCTTCCCTATGTGCACGATCTTGCACTTCTTTGCATTAAATCCCAGTTGCAACTCTTCTGGCTATTTTGCTAGTTTATCCAGATCTCTTCTCATTCTGCCCACCCCATCTGGATCATCTACTCTGTTGCAGATCTTGGTGCCATCTGCAAACAGACAAGCCTTATACTCTAGTCCATCTGCAATGTCACTAATGAAGATATTGAAGAGGACTGGCCCCAGGACTGATCCCTAAGGTACCCCACTTGTGACTTGCATCTCTTCTGACTGTATACCATTTACCACCACTCTCTGTTTTCTGTCCGTCAACCAGTTTGCCACCCAGTTGACCAACTTCTGTCCCACCCCGAGCCTACCCAGCTTATTTATCAATCTTCTATGTGGAACAGTGTCAAAGCTTTGCTGAAGTCAAGGTAGGTGACATCAACTGCTCCCCCTTGGTCCACCACTCTGGTTACCTAGTCAAAGAAATCTATGAAATTAGTTTGACAGGACCTTCCTTTTGTAAACCCATGCTGTCTTGGATCCTGTGCCCCTATGGATTCCAGGTGTTGCACTATCCTTTCCTTAAGGAGTGCCTCCATAAACTTGCCCACTACTGAGGTAAGACTGACTAATCTGTAGTTCCCTGCCTCCTCCCTGCTACCACTCTTGTGGAGCGGGATCACATGAGCCCTTCTCCAGTCTTCTGGGACCTCTCCTGTGCTCAGAGACTCACTAAACAGTTACGATAATGGCTCTGCTAGTTCCACCCTTAGCTCCTTAAGTACCCTGGGATGTATGCCATCAGGTCCCATTGCCTTGTCCACCCTGAGCTTATTGAGCTCTTGTAGGACCCTTTCTTTTGTGAAGGGAGTAGTGCTCACCTCCCTCCCTGCTGTGTCCATGGTGCTGAGCTGTGGGCCCTGCCCTACCTTCTCTTCAGTAAATACTGAGCAAAAGTATCTATTTAGGATAGATGCTTTTACAGCGTCCTCCTCCTCACATGCCCCTTTTCTCCTTTGAGCTTAGTAATACCCCCTCTGGACTTTCTCCTTTCACTAATGTATCTATAGAAAGTCTTGTCACCTTCTTTTACTGTTCGTGCTAGTGTTTCCTCAGTTTGGGACTTTGCCTGCCTTACTGCCTTCCCTGCTTCCCTTAGGGCAGTTTGGTATGCCTCCCTATCTTCATCCCGCTGTGTTCCCTTACATTTCCTGAAGGCCAGCCTTTTGGCTTTGACCTTTCTGCTACTGTATTTGAGAACCAAAGTGGTTTCCTTCTTCTTTTGCACTTCCTTTTCTGTCTAACACAATGGGATGTTGCTTCAAGTATTGCATCCTTAATGCTTGCCCACTTTGCCTGTACCCCCTCACCTGTGTTTCTTTTTGCCAGGGCTAGCTTAACTCTGTTGGCCATCTTATCAAAGTCAGCTCCTCTGAAGTCCCATATTTTTGCCTTGGAATGGGATGATTTAGATGTAGTAGCCAAATTGAACCATACCATGTGATGGTCACTGGCCCCCAGGTGACCTTCTACCTGGAGATCTGTGATCCCTTCCCTGTTAGTCAGTACTAGATCAAAGATAGCCCTGTCTCTTGTGGGTTGTTGTACCAGCTGTTTGAGGCCGTCCCCATGCAGGGAATCCACCATGTGTCTAGTTCTGGCAGATGTTCCTGCTGGTATTGACCAATCTGTATCCGGCATGTTGAAGTCTCCCATTATCAGAACCTCCCCTTTAGCTGTCATGTTTTGTATATCTTCTAACAGTAATGTGTCTATGTCCTCCCCTTGGTCTGGGGTATTTGAAAGATCTTTAAATCAGGGTACTATTCAGACTGATTAGAGAATATCCAAAATATCTTTAAGAAAGGAATTAAGACAGACGTCTCTAACTGTAGACCAATAAGCCTTACTTCCATACCATGTAAAATACTAGAGGCACTTAGAAAAAACTAAATTATAGAACATCTTAATAAAAACCCAGTATTTGACATAAACCAACATGGTTCCAGGAAGGGAAGGTCATGTACCACAAACCCGATATGTTTCTGTATCAAAATTAACAAAACATTAGACAAAGGAATACTGGTAGATGTGGTAATGTTTGATTTCAGCAGAGCATTTGATTTAGTTCCACACTGGGCAATTAGTGAAAAACTCTCTAAATACAAAATAGATACACATATTATAAGATGGGTGGAAAACTGGCTACAAAATAGAAAACAATGTCTCAGTATGTGGACATCTCTCTACTGAAGGCTTGGTGACAAGTGGTGTGCCACAGGGATCAGTTATCGGACCCTTCTCATTTCATATATTCATAGCCAATTTAGATGAAAACATTAGCAAAGAAATAATAAAATACGCTGATGACACTAAATTGTGTGCCCCTTGTAATTCGCTTAGCGCTAGAGAGTTTTTACAAAAAGATATAAACACCACAGCAGATTGGACAATGACATGGGGAATGAAATCAAACACAGATAAATGTTGTACTATTCACATGGGTAAACAGAACGGACAACATGGTTATCAATTAAATGGAGAAACCATATCACAAAGAAAATCAGAACGGGATTTAGGTAATACACTAGATAATCAATTATTGTTTAAAGAACGTCATACATCCATAATTTCCAAGGCAAACAGAACTATTATGTCCATAAAAAGTAATATTAAAATTAGAGCTTCAGAAGTCCTCCTTTCCTTATAATTATCATATATTAGACCCCTATTAGATTTCTGCAGTCAGGTGTGGTCACCTTATAAAAAAGTAGAAATAGATAGACTGGAGAAGGTCCAACGATGCTACACAAAATTAATATCAACTATAAAACATGATAGTTATTCACAAAGATTGTGTAAGCTAGGACCACACAGTTTGGAAACGAGGCAAAGACGGGATATACTACTTTATTATGATATAATGAATGACCCATTGTTAATGACTGAATTGAACATTGAATACAAGAATGATTTCTTGGCATAAGAGGTCACCCTCTTCAAGTAAAAATAGACAGATTTAAAACAAACAAAAGAAAAAATGTCTATACTTTGCACACTGCAAATATATGGAATAAACTACCATTAGAAGTAATATTAAGTTCAAACAAAGAACAATTTAAAAATATGTTGGACAATGTCATCTCCAAAGGGGGGAATATGAAGTATTTTACTCTTTCATAATGGAGCTATTTTTGGGCTTCGGCCTTGTTTTACTCCTCCAAACTTAAGTGAAACAAGCATTGAGCTATGCACCACACAGTGAATTGGAAGGCTTTTAGTCTGCAGTTCAGTGGGGGGGATAGCTCCTCTCATATCTCCTTCTTAGACTTTAGGCTTCTGCTTGCTCAGCTTCAAGTGTTTCGACAACACCCTCCATCCTCCCCTGCCCCCTCCTCCTTCTCCGGCACTCTTGTCTCACCCTCTCCGCTGGGCCTTAAATCTTACACCGATCCAGTATCCTACAGAGGGTGGGATATAGAGAAACACCAAAGCTCAAGTTATAAACATCAAGCGTATACCATTCAGCTCATAAGTATACAGAAGCATTGAGCTGTGAGACTATGGTGAGGTGCGTGATGATGTCAGCCATTGTTTGTGCAGGACTGGGGCTGTTTGATTGAACATTTGCTGTTGTAGGATCCTCTTGTTCAGTTGGGGGGTACAGAAAGAAGAAGAGAGGGGACCATGGTACAAAACAGTGGGGGGGGGGGCACACTGTGTGTGATTGCATTGCAGTCTTTTTTTTTTTGCTGGGGCAGGAAGCAATGTGGGAATGTGGGAGCAGGATAAATGTCCAATAATCAGAATATTTCTTGGCTTCCATTTTTTTCCTGTATAAGTGATCAAAATTTACCATTATTATTGTGGGGTAGTGAAAACTTCTGCGGGCTAGTGAAATTTTAAATCAAATTATACTGCTGGGCCTGCCTGCTGGTGCAGCAGTAGTGCTAGTGCTTGTGACACCAGCGACCCGAGTTCAGGAACAGGCTCAGGTTGTCAGAGGGCCAGCTGGGAGGAGGAGACTTGAGCATGCAGGGGACTGCTCATCTCCTCTGGGAGGGGGTGTATTGACTCGGTGCAAGCCTGGACTCTGGTGGTGGCCGGAGGAACAGCTTGCTGAGTCTGACGGGGGAAGACGTGACAGACGCTGGCTTATGCCTTGGCATCAAGCACATGTCACACCTCTGGGGAGGGCGTACATGAAAAATGTTTGGCCCTGGTGTGACACGGATGAGAGGGTGGATGGGAGCCCTCGCCCACTGGCACCTCAGCCTGAAGGATGGACCCCGATGAGATTCAAGGTACAGTTCAGGGTCAGGGGTTGAGGTCCAGGGCCCTCTCCTCACTTTGTCCCCGCCTGGGGTTACACCAAGGCACAATGGGGGGGTTCTCCTGGGGCTTTTGGTGCCAGATGGGTCAGTCGGGTGACAGTGCCAAAGCTGAGGGGGCTGAATAAACAGAAGCTGAAAAAAAATGATATTGCTGGTTAATGCAACTAAAAGTTATGGTTGACCCCTGTTTGTCGGCCTATTGAACTAAATAGCAGCAACATTCTTAATCCCACAAAAATCAACTATCCTCAGCACTTTACCAGACCCAAATAAACTGATCTGAAAGAAATTTAGAAACACAAATTTGTCAGCAGAAAAGGGCCACTTAGCCTACCCAGTCTGCTCAGATGGTCCCTGGCTAGTCTGTCTTCACAGACCATAACTGGTCTCTGGTGACTCTCCCTCCTTCCTGCCTATTTACAAATATTTCCTTATGTCTATCCCACACACATGTAAGCCCGCTGCTGTTTTCCCCTCCAGCACTTCTGCTGGCAGACTATTCCAGGCATCTACCACTCTTATAGTGAAGTAGTACTTCCTCACTTCCCTCTTAAACTACACCCCCCAGCTTTGTCACATGCCCTTTGTTTTGGTGCGCTTCCTCATTTGAAAGAGACTCCCCTTCTGTACCCTGTTCACCCCCATGCTGAGATAATAGAAACATAGAATTGGTTGGCAGATAAGGACTGCTTAGTCCACCCAGTCTGGCCATTTTTCCATGCCTATACTGTCACCACAGGCATCGCGGACTGAGATCCCTCGGTCTCCCCTTGTAGGGCATTTGGTACAACCTGACACCATTTTAGTTGCCCTCCTCTGGGCTACCTCCACCTTATCTATGTCCTTTCTGAGGTTTGGCCTCCAGAACTGGACACAATACTCCAGGTAGGGTCTCACCAGCAAGTTATATAGTGGTAACACCGCCTCTGTCCTCCTGCTGGGGATACCTCTCCCTATGCATCCCAGCATCCCACTGGCCTACTCACTGCTTTGTCACACTGCCCTGCCACTTATATGATAACTCCAAGTTCTCTTTCCGGATTAGTGACTGGCAGTACCTTCCCCATCCTATAGTCCATTCCTGGGTTCCTACGCCCTAGGAAGATGATTTTACACTTTTTGGCATTAAACCTGAATTACCATGCTCTTGACCACTCCTTGACTTTCCCAAGAAACCTATACATTATTTTCAACCCTTTCTTTTTGCCCACCCTGTTATAGATTTTGGTATCATTTGCAGAAAGGCATGCCTTCCCTTCCAATTCATCTGCAACATCACTTATAAAGACATTGAAGAAGACCAGTCCCAGTACTGAACCATGTGGCACCCTGCTGATCACTCTCCCATCATTACAGTGAGTGTCATTTATCACTATCCATATGATTTAGCTTTTATTTCACTTAGAGGAAAAGCTCTGCCTTTGTTGTTTTGCATCATTATCATTTATAAAATGTTTTTCTTCTTCTCACAGGGTAAGCCGGTCCTACTTGATCACCATGCATTGGAGGCAGCAGTTTATCTTAAATGAAAAATATATTTTTTTGGCTCTAATAGGAAGTGGCAGAGCAAGCCTCAATACTTTTTCTGTTTATCTGGCCATAATTTTAAATGTTTATTTCTGTAAACTTCAAGCATTTGCAGCCTTATTATCGGTGAGTTCCCACATCACTCCAGTCGCAGCCACCAACAGTGAAAGTAAACTGGCACCACAGCATACTGTACATAGACAGCATTAAAACAGTTATGACAAATAAATACACCCTAAGTGCAGACGTAATATTGTAATAGCCTCTCAGGTTCTGGTGCCCAATACACAGTAAATCTCGTGTGTTTTGCACGTGTGGTTTATAGATGCCATCTGAACACCTAGATGCTATTACAGCCTTATTATGTACACTTACGTGTATTTTATTATTTCCCCATCTTATTCTTTCTTACCAGTGACATATACAAGAACACAAAATCTTTGTTGTCTAAATATTCAACTGCCTATCTACACAGAGGGAATAATATTCCTCTGCTTGTGACATCCCAATATGACAAGAACGTTACTATGACCCTGGGTGCAGACAAGCAGCAAGAGTGGATCAAGTCAGAGGGGAAAAAGGTCTTGTTCATGCAAATTCTCTTAGCACTATAATAAAGAGCATGAGGAGATTGTACAGACAATAGATGGTAAATTATTGCACTGTATTCACAAATGTTTCCCCTGAGGCATCAGTAGCTGTAAGTGTTATGGAATTATACTACCAAGTTTGTATATTAACAGTGGGTCTAACTTTTATCTACCTGTAGATAAGAAATGGCATGCAAGTTTTAAAGAGCTAGGGTACTGCCCGAGATTAACAGAAACTTTCAGAATAGTCAACAATCTTTTCTTGGTTACTTGGTTATAGGGACAAAAGAAGGCCTTGGCCCATCGTGATTGTCCCCCACAAATTGGGACATTGGACCCCAAAGTGGTTTAATGGAATAACCAGTTGCTAAATATTTTTTGAATATAGTCAGATGTTCACAGTCAACTATATCTTGTGGCAATAAATTCCACAGTTTGGGTGCCCTAATAGCAAATAAATTTAGTCTTTTATTAGTCCTTGCTCTTCTGACTTCCAGCTGCTTGTTATGCAGCCTAGCTACAATTTTTCTCTTAGAGTACATGATATCACACTGCTCCATTAAGATGGGGGATTGGAGGATCTTCAGTAGCTGGAGAAGGTCTCCTATGGTTCTTCTTGATTTGAGTGAATAAAGGCCTGTTTTTGTAGTCTATCATCGTAATCGAGATGGGTTAGGTGGGGGACAATTTTGGTTGCCCTACGCTGTATCTGCTCTGTCCTCTTGATGTCAGTTGTCAGATAGAGTTTCCAGAAAGGGGACCTGTAGTCTGACTATGGTCAGATGTAGGATCTGTATAAGGTCATTATGCACTGTTCAGATTTGGAAATGAAGGTATGGCTTATCCTTCTAAGGTGTGCATTGGATAGACTGGCTATTTTGTTACAATGGTCTAATATATCTTTATATCTGAAGTAAGTGTTTCATTTCTGTTTTGCTAATTAGAGGATTTTTCTACCTGACAGAACTAGGTATCATGTGTGGAACAGGAAAAATTATTTTATACTTACCATAATTTCCTTTCCTGTTAGCTCCAACATTGTCAGCGAGGAGTTAATAGATATGGGTAATGATTAACTGTTCACTAGTAGTAACTCCTGCTGTTTGATTGGTAACTTGTGACGTGTTACCGACTGGGCAGCAAGGCTTGTGATTTAACAGTGACTGAGGTCACATGCTGATAATGTAGTATGGGAGAAGAACTAAATATATCTGCTTCCAGGTAAAGCACTGCTTTTAACATCACACTAAGCTCTATCAGGTGGAAAAAATGTCTAATGAGTATGTAGAAAAAGAAAAACACATCAGAAATAAAAAGTAGCAAGGACCTGCTTTTAACACAGAAACATAGAATCTGACAGCAGATAAGGTCCGCTTGGCCCACACAGTCTGCCCATTTTTCCTACATACAGTACATTCTCACTGCAGACCCTACTTGGTGTACAGCTCTTTCTTACTAACTAACTAACTAACTAACTACTTAACTAACTAACTAACATGTCCCAACTAATATGTTCTGCCTGCTATTTTTTGCACTATTTGCTCTTTAAAGAACACTTAACTGCTAACAAAACAGGAACAAGTTATTTTCACTTTAGTGTAGCAGCAATGCATATTGACAAAAGTACTGTATAATGTCTCATAAAAATAAACCTCGTAAGTGCTTGCATTATTCAAAGGCATCAGCATGGGTGAACCACATTACATGTGTGAATAAAAGACACAAATACCAAGTCCAGTCAATAGGTTTGATTTCATTAGAAAACATTTAATAAAAAGGATTTGTGTACAGTTTATAAAAGGCATCACATAAATATTGACACATTGCACTCCAAATGACATGACAAGTATACCAGTGGTAGCTCCAGAATGTTTTTTCCACTTCAGATCTGATTTTGTTGTACAATTCTATTTAAAAATTGGTCTTCATAAATCACTAGAGATACCAATGATTTTATCAGCAGCCTGGTTAGATAAGAACTTATTTGCAAATGTCAAAGAACACAAATCATATAAAAACGTAAAAAGTATAGACTTTCATAAACATTGTTTTCAAATGTACATATAATACTAGTAAAGGGTTTCATGAGGTCAGATCAAAAAGTACAGATACTCTGCAAATAGACATTCTGAAAGGTACATCACTTTTTTAAATTAAACCACATACCATACTTGCTCGTTCCATTTGTCCAGTGAAGTCATAATACTGGTTTGCCACAGTCAGGCGAGCCATGAATGGAGGTCAGGTACAGCTGCCAAAACTGAGGATCTGACATCGTTTATCTTGGGCAAACTCCAGGATCTTGGCTTTCCGGTGCCCTTCCAGCTTGATAATTTTGGTGTTAGGATCTGTAAAGTCTATGTGGGCTGCCATGAATAAGTCCAGTTTTTGGCTATGCCATATGGCCCTCAGATATAGTGAAGCAATACAGGATTAAAAGCCAGCAAAAGAGAAAAAGCAAAAAGGAAAGGGTTTTAGTAAACATCTACGTAAAACCCCCTTCATCTGAACCCCTGACAGATGAGTTCAGTTATCCGAAGTCAGGACGTGTCTCCTGCTGGTCTCATTATCTCTCTGTTAGCAACTGCATTAGTGAACAATTAAGCAATAATGCACAACAGGGTGAGTGCTGTGCTGGATAACATCACACCTTGAGTAGTTGGGCACGAAGCCACAGGTCAAGTGTGTCCAACACCCGAGAAGTGACATTATCCCAATGACACATGACCTGGAATGCATCACTGAAATTATAAAATGACTTGTTTGTGGAAAAAAAAAAGAAAACGGGTGATAAATGCATATATAAAATACATTTTTAGTTGTTTTTTTGAATAAGTGTGATGTTTGGGATATTATTTGTTTATTTATTGATTGAAATGTTTCACCAGGAAGGCACACTGAGCAACAAGCTACTCATCTCCCAGTGTGACCTGGGGGAAGGGGTACAATAGGAATGAGACATTAAACATTCAAGTTTCAAGATCAACATTAGCATACAGTTGTAAGGCAGGTATTACAAACAGTGTTACACCGGTAATGTGCATAACATGTAGAAAGAGTGGACAATAATAAGTGCTGGGTTAATAAGAAAGCAAGTGCTTACGTGAAAGAAAAGGGGGAAAGGGAGGGAGGAGGAAGAATCATGTCCCTGGAGACCATTCAGGGTGCGAGGAACCTTGCAAGGGGATGGTGGGACCAGAGAGAAGGGGATAATGCAGTGTCTCAGAGAGACCCCTTTAAGGCGGTGGGAGAAAGGAGTAGATCAGAGATACAAGCCCCTTGGGGTGATAGGTGTAGGTGAGGGTAGAGAGGTAGGGTTTTTCCAGGGCTTAGAGGAGGGAATTAGGGAGGGACATGGCAGGAGCAGCTAGGTGCAAGGTAATTATTGAGGGCAGAGGTGATGGAGTAGGCAGAGGATGAGTTCTGGATTTGAGGTGGGAGGGAATTCCAAATTTTTGGAGGCAGTGAGAGTAACTGGATTGGCTGATTTGGATGGATCTGCGGGGGACAACCAGGATACGGGGATCTGTCGATCTAAGGGAATGGGAGGGTGGGGGGTGTTATAAAGGAGGAGGTGAGGTAGGAAGGGAGCTTGCCCAACCAGTGCTTGGAGGTGAATTTAGCACAGTGGGAGAGTCACCTCTTTGTAAGGGACGGGAAGGATAGGGCATGATAAAGACTGCAGTGATGGGTGCGGGAAGGGGGCATCCAGGGCAAAGCGGCAGAAGGAATTGAAGAGGGTGTCCAGTCTGGCCAGGGAGGAATCAGTGGCAGCACCACAGACTATGACACAGTAGTCAAAAATGGGCAGTATCATCTTCTGAACAAGTTCACGCCTAGCCATAGGAGGGATGCAACTATGGTTCCTGAACAGAGCACCAAGCTTGGGGCACAATTTTTTCTGGATGGCATCAGTATGTCCAGAAAAGTTTAGGTGTTGGTCTAACCAAACACCTAAGTACCTGAAGGAGGGTGTGCCCTCAAGTAAAGTCCCATCAAGGGTGTGGAAAGTGGGTAGGGAGCGAAGCCTATAGAGTCTCTGCCTTGTGCCAAAGGTCATGGAGACAGTCTTCTTGGCACTGAGGAAACATTGATGGTTAGCAAACCAGAGCTGAACCTTGTCAAAGTTTTGCTGTAAGCTGGTTGTAACCTCATCAGGACAGGAGCCAGATTCATACAGAACTGTATCATCAGCATACATTTGTATAGCAGAGGATGGGGAGGAAACAGAGGGAAGATTATTTAAGAAGATGGAGAATAGGAGGGGTCCTAATATCGAGCCCTGGGGGACTCCAGTGCTAATCGGGAGGGGAGGGGAAGTGGCGTCCAAGATCTTAACTGATTGGGTTCTGCCAGTAAGATAGGCCTTGAACCAGTTTGTGGTGGAGGGAGATAGGCCAGCTGCAATGAGTGTGTCAAGGGGAAGGGAGTGAGAGATGGTGTCGAAAGCCTTGGCCAGGTCGGCAAAAATAGCAGAGGTAATTTGTCCATTGTCCATCCCAGTTAGGATGGAGTCTGTGAGCTGAAGGAGATAAGTGGTGGTTCAGTGGGTTTTCCTGAAACCAGACTGGAAAGGGGTGAAAAAGGAAGTGTCAGAGAGAAAAGAGGTGAGCTGGGAGAGGACAATGTGTTCTTGAACCTTGGCAAAGGTAGGGAGGAGAGAAATGGGGCGATAGTTGCCAGGGGATGAGGGGTCACCCCCTTTGGGTAGAGGAAGGACCACAGCATGTTTCCATGAAGAGGGGATTTAAGATTATTGAGTGGGGTAGGCAATGGCTGAAGTGGAAAGGGAGAAGAGTTTGGGGTCAAGGCCATCAGGAGGCACTTTTAGAGGGTTGATGGTGAGGAGGGCACTTTGAGCATCATTTGGGGTTACAGCTGTGAATGAGAAGGGAAGGTGGGAGGGTGGTGGAGGGGGCACACTGGTACAGGGTGGGGAGGGGGAAGGGTAGGAGGGGAGGGATTTCAGAAGCTCAGTGGCACAGGAGGTATAGTAAGAGTTAAATTCCGCAGCTACAGCTGATGGGTCAGACACTAGTGAGCTGTTTACTTTAAGTACCGGGGGCGGTAGGCAAGATGAGGGGGTAAATAAGGTGTGGACCACCTTCCAGAACTTTGAAGGGGAATTTATGTTGGTGATGTAAACAGATTTGAAATATTCAGACTTGGCTAACATTATAGCCCTGGTGCAAGCGTTTCTGAGCATGTGGAAGTTCGTGAGGTCATTAGGATGCTGGGTAGCTTTATGATGCTTCCAGGCTTGATCTCTAGCCCTAAGGCAGGCCAGAAGTTCAGGGGTTATCCAAGGTAAGTGGTTACCTTTGACTGTGGTTTGTCTGAGTGGAGCAAAGGTATTCTAGTTTACAGAAAGACTTCTTGCTTCACTGCTGAAGGTCAGACTCAGCACTGACCAATCAGAGTCCAGGAATTGTTCTTCCATTTTATAATTTGACTCATTGTGCTTACAGAAAACAGTTAAAACTGTAATGCTACTTAGAATTGCTATGAAGCAAGCTTTCAGTGCATTATGTCATATACTGTATTGTATTTTGTCAGTTTTGAAACACTGTCTCACAAGCCACCATTTCACTCCAGATCCCAAACTGGCGGTTCCACTCACTGAATCCACTCCATGAACCCTGCTCCTCCACAAACAAAACAAGCAATTTTTATTTACCCATTGACTTTGTTCACAGCTCAGTTTCTATTATGCTGTGAACCCTGCTCAGTCCCCCATCAGTGAGGCTGTGTCTCTGGAAAGCGGGCAGACTTACAAATAACTGATTAGTCCTGTCTCACAACATGCCGCTGACTCGGCAGTTATGCACACTGATTCTATCCACAAACCATGTTCTTTTGCAAAGAAGATGTGCGCAAGCAATGTTCTTATCAATCATTTCAATGTTCTTCTATTTATTTGTAGCCCCTCTCTGGTGCCGTTCTGGAGAGGGCTACTGCCCCTGCCTTGCCGGCCATTACAACGCCAAGGGGCCTGGGTTCCTATAGCTAACATAAATGGGATTCTTTCCCAAAACCTAAAACAAAATGGCGGTGCCTCCACCCAGAGTACATATCAGTGGGTCTGATTGCTTGCAGTACAACCCCCTGGGATGTTGTACCAGCCCACCTCCCCTGCAGTTACCCCAGACATGGACTTACCAGGTTCGATTCTCCCCACATTCCGTTAAAACATTTCCATTTTCCATTTCAGACAATAGACAGGCTCACTAAAATGAGGCTGTGGATTCATCTCTGCTGCAAAACAATAACTTCATGGTTTATTTTGGGGGGAGGGTTTAGGATGGGGTAGTGGAATAGAGTTTAAACATTTTTAATATTTGCATTTCCCCAGAATCACATTTTCCTTTTTGATTCAATCCCATATTTTAATCATTGCAGCCACCAGGTCTGTCTGTCTAACTAATTGCTGCAGATGTGCTCAGCCCAGACCCACAGGTCCCAGTCCATTTAACCCCAAAGTCCAGTACCTGGGTACCCAGATTTAAGTTGCAGGCCTGAGTTGCAGCTGGTAGCCAGTGTTGAAGAATTAACTTTTTACATGCTTTCCCTTGTCTAAATCTTGGCTCTATATCCAGCCCCAGTATGAATGCTTAAACTATTTACAGTCCCCAGGTGCAGGACAATTCCTGTTTTTCACTCATGGTTCTGCAGAATCAGACCTTGGATGACACAGTTCGCTGAAGTGCTGGGAATGGATGGCAACACAGGCAGAACTGGGCACAATGCTTGAACAAGGGGCACAGAGGCTGCAGCTTAATCTCTCTTTCTCTTGCTTGCAGATCGTGCAGCTTGTCCCCTTCAGCCCATTACAGGCCCTGTTGCAGGGCATGTGCCCAAGGCCTGCCAACTACAGAGGGCCAAGACCCAGGAGTGGTCCCACGTCCTGGCTCCCTCTGATCAGAGTAACCTCTCACTTTGGTACAAGACCTGTGATCCCCTGCAGCTGCAGACCCCACTTGATGGGGCTTAGCGAGTTCCCCACCTGGCCTTCGGTGTCAGCAGAAACATTCAGCACATTCTCTTCTGCTTCTCTTCCTTTCTCTTTCCTGCCATGGTGTGTAGCCACAGCAATCTGTTTCTCTCTTTTCCTTGCTGTATCTCAGGAGCAGACAACAGGCACCCGACCCAGAAAGGCATCTGTCCATCCTTCCACCTTCACAGTCTCTTGACTTCAACACAGCCACACTCTTGCTCTGGTTCACACATATTTCTCGCACTCACAGTCCCTCACTCTTCCTTTTCTTTTCTCGGCACATTCATATTCACTGGTTCCTCATCATTCCTCTGTATGCCATCTTTTCCCAGGCTTAGCCACAACCTTTGTCCTTTTACCAGGTTCAGGACACAACCTTCGTCCTTTTTCCAGGCTCTGGACACAACCTTTGTGTTTTTCCAGGATCAAGACACAACCTTTGCCCTTTTTCCAGGTTCGGGACACAACCTCTTCTCACTTCTTCATTATCTCACTGTTGTATTGCAATTTCAGTGCAACACAGAACATTTGGCATCCTGCAGCTTTCCTTTTCTCTCTACCAAGCTGCTTCTTTATCCTCTTTTCTCTCTCTCCAGCTTCTCCTTTCCTGATGGGGCAGGCACTCCCTGCCCTGAGGGACAAATTGCTGTCAGCCCCCAGGCAGTCCAATCCTGCAGCCCCATTCTCTCCAGGGGTAGAGCCCTCCTCCCTCTGGAGGAGCACCCACCGAACTGACTCAAACTCCAACTGTCCTTGGCTTTTGGGAGCCCTTTCCTCACTCCCCATTGGCTGGAATCACTGTCCTTGGGCACAAATTAATATGTACTGTATGAGGCTCTCTCGGTGCCTCATTGGTACAGAAAAAGGTGCCTACACTTTCCCGGGTATTTTCCACCAAAAGTCCTTTCAGTCAGTCCCAGAGTCCCTGGCAAGAATCCTGGCTCAGTGGTTGGCTGGCTGGTGTCACATGGTTGCTCAACATGGTGGCTGGATGTAAATAGTGTCCACCATTTATATAGTGTCCAAAAATCAAAGAGTCCTGCAGTCAAACACTTTACTTTTATTACCCCTTTTCCCCACACAGCTGTAGCCACCCATGTGCCCTTTAAAGTGACTGCACTCCTGAACAGCTTCACTTTAGCATTTCCCAGTCACTGCTGCCTTTCTCTATAGCCCCTAGGCAGCTCACACACATAGCCTCACTTTATTCCCTGGCTGCAGTCCATAAACACATTTTATATATTTATTTTCCCCACAGACTGGCAGCCTCTCCATTTTCCTTTCATACCATATCTTTATTTATTTCATTCCTCAACCTTTTCCCCTGTCCTAGTGCTATCTCTTCATTTTGCCCTAGCACTAGACAGGATCTGATACCTCAAAGGGGTGCCTCCTCATGAATATTAATGAGGCTGCTCCTGAATGCTGCAGCATGATTGGCACTTTTAAAAATAATTGTTCTTTCTCCCGGTTGCCTCTCCCTCTCAGCTCAGGTCCCTGGTCCCTCTCTTGCTCTGTTCCAGGACCAGGACCACCAGAGAGGCAAACTAAACTGGCCACAAATGGCCGTAGAAGAATGTGCTACTGCACATTTGTGGAGCTCGCCGGCACCATACTGCCATTTCTGATACCGGTGGCTCTGTGAACCTACTCCTACGGCCCCGCTGTCTCTACAGAAACAATGTGGGGCCAGCAGAAGAGTCCAGAAATACAGGGGGCAAGTCAGGAAATGGGTCCCAGGAGGAAAAAAGAATGGGAGTGGAAGCAAAACCTCAGGGAAAATTAGCCTTTTACGGGAGCTCACAGGTAAGCCCCTGACAGGGGGATTACCTATTTTTTACTGCGAACCCTGCTCAGTCCCGTGTCAATGTGGCCATATCTCTGGAGAGTAGGCAGACTCGCAAACAAAACAAAACAATTATTGGCACCACATCAGCATTTTGTAACTGTCACAGGCTAATTAAAAGTTTTCAACAGCCGTAGGTAAAATAAAAGTACATTACACAATACAGTAATGTACCAAAATGAAGTTTAATACAGTATAGGTACTAAAGTATAAGGTATACTATAAGGTATCAGTCATAGACAGTTGAAAGACATTCTCTCACACCTATCAATCTTTCCACTATCCGAAACCCATATACAGTATATATATATACAGTATATATTCCTTTGCTGACATGGCTCCATGTAAAGTCAATGTAACAAAGCAGGGCAAATCACATGACTGATTTTCTGCTTGAGTGTCAATGGGGAATTGTTCCCTATTCATCCCAGATCAGAAAATCTAAAACACGAAACAGTTACACAGATGAGAATAGGCTCCAACCTTTGGTGCCTAAAATTGTCACCTTGTAGTGACTCAGTAAAGAGAATGAGGTCCCCATACTTGGAAGGCTAACGTAACGATAACAGGAATAGCACCATGCTAACTATGGGCATAGCATGACTGAAGAGGCCCCATACTTGTGCACACAGTGGGTAGTGTGATCATGCTAAATATACCACTGTGCCCATACAAATGAAGGAATCATTTCGCATACAGGGTGCAGTTGTATAAACAGAGGATTTTGGAAACACTTAAAGGCTACCAAGCCAGTGCTTTTTATTGCTTCCAAAACCCTACTCTTATCAATGCACACTCTGGTGTGCAACCCCCACCCTCAGCAGCACTGGTGTCAGGCACTGTCATGACCTCCTCACCCCTCCCACCATGATACCAGATGTAAACCTAAACAACTCTGGTAATCCAGTGGTTCCACCCTCCTGCCCCAATTTCCACCAGAAAATGACATCAACTCCTACCAGGCCCACCCTCATGGTAGTCACCACCCTAATGTCCCCATCTGGTACCTGACTCACCCTAAAATACCCATCCAGCACTGTGGACAGAGTGTTGGACAGTGACTGATAGAGTCCCTCCTCTCACCACCTTGGCTGGCTATGCTATGAATGAGAGGCACCAAGCCCAGGTGTACTGTAGAAACAGCTGTGCCTTTCTCCATCCAACACTCTACCTGCGGTCCTGGATGAACACATCTGCCTACATCTTAGGTTAGGGCCTGAGGGGGGCATCATTAGACTACTAGGGTTGATAAATACTAGATCAGGGAACAGTGAGTTACCCCCCTGATGCATTTTGCACCCAAAGTCTGGTGCTTTTTCAAGAAAGAGAAAGCATGAAATTTTGGGTGTGAAACATGTCGAAAATATTTTGAAACAAAGCATTAAAATGACATCATCAAAAGACTGTGGGCTTGAGAAATCTCAGAAGCAGCAGTAGTGAACAAGCATTTGTCAATGCCAAACGTTGGTTGCTTGTTAAACAAAGAGACTTGCGGTCAGGAGGAGGAGCGGCTGTATGGGTGGCAACGGACCCCGTGGTAAAGAAATCAACCGAGTAGTGGTGCCGGAAGATAGTAACAGCTGTGGGGGCTGAGGATCGGAAGGGCACTTATTAGGGTACAAAGGACACTTTTTCTAAACCAGGTTTTGCTATATAGAAATACAATAAATGCACATTTATGATGTAGATCGTAATGTTAAGAATGGAGTTATACCATACAGTAATATTTAATACACAATATTAAGAGCTCAGATTCAAACCCCGCAGGCGATTGATCATGGTTGGTTAGATAGGGATTCTGGATCAAAACAAATGCAGGGAGGTCCAAGGTGGCGGGAAAGTCTGGACCAGAACACTTTTAAGTAAGAAGCATCTGGGAGTTACATGGTGGCTGGAAAGACTGGACTTGAACACTTGCCAGCTAGAAGCATTCCTCAGGTGGAAAGGATTCCCCTTCACTGTCCTCTTAATCTTCCCCTAGTTTTGTGTACTGCAATGGCAGTGTCAGTGGCTCAGTAGGTAGCACACTCGCCTCTGAGGTCGGGAGATCAGAGGGCTGTGGGTTCAGTTCCCACATCTGGCACTTGGGTTAATATCCCAGTACAGACACTGTAGTGCAGCATGAAAGGGGTGCTGCACTTCTGAGGTGCCATCTTTCAGATGAGATGTTAAACTGAGGTCCCATCTGCCTAGATTGGTGGTAGTTCAGGTGGATGTTAAAGATCCCATGGCACTTATCGAGAAGAGTAGGGAGATTTTATTAAGAAGAATTGGACTTCATTACAAAGAGACATACATAAAAAAATACAAATACAATATAAAGGCATAGAAACAGAGAAAACAAAAATAAAACAGCAAATTATTCCAAATTCCACAAGCCACAATTAGACCATAAATGACAAAATTGCATTCTGGAATAGTTTGAAAAGTCAGACTTTTTCACTGCAAGTACTGCATTCCCAACATTTTGTACAATTTCCTGAAGAGAGATCCACTTTTGATGCAAAACCAACAGGCACCTAGCCTGCCTAAAAAAATATTGCATCAAAACAAGAACAATATACACAGTTTCAGCATTATATTTTCTGTTTAAGGCAAAATTAGTCCTGAACATGATGTCTGCGTATGTTAATTTAGAAAAGAGAGGTCAGTCCAGACAATAGCAATAGTGCTCCAAAAATCAAGTGCAAAGCTACACTCAAGGAAAAAATGTTGTTGAGATTCAACAATAGAAGGACAGGACTCCCTAGGACAATATCTATAACGCAACATTTTGTGTTTATGATTTCCCTTAACACTAAGTCTTCCATAATTACTAAGCCACACCATGTCCCATACATAAGGTGGTATCCTGGGGTTCAAAAGCTGTTTCACAATCCAGGCCTGTCGATCAGGAGGACAGAATGGAAATTCGACGGGATCCTGAGCACCCTGCCTCCAGATCCCTTCATTTAAGGCCTTCCTGCTTTTTATACAAAAATCATGAGGTGTAAAACCGCAAGACATAGCAAATTTCACAGCCTCCAAACCATAGGCTGGAAGACCGGGGACTTTGGCTAACAACCCCTTCTTTCCTTGTTCCCAAGGGGTAAGACAAGGCAGAAGCCAAGAAAAAAGAAAAGGCTTCCAACCCTTATCACCAGGTTTTAAAGCCCAACCAAAATTATAATTCAAAAATATACTGTAAAAGAAAGCCGCAGGATTTAACATCCCTATCCCTCTCTCACCAAGAGGTCTGTAGGTCAAATCTTGTTTAATAGGATTCAACCGAGACCCCCAAAATCCCTGAAAAAAAAACACTATATAATTTGGTAAATAATTTCATGGGCAGGGGAAAAACATAACAGAGATACAAAAAAATAGGGACCATCAAAGCTTTAAGCAAATAAATCCATTTCTTTTTACCAATCTGCTGTTGTCTCCATCCAGCTATGAGCCTATCAGCCCTCCCCAAGGCAGTGTTCCAATTAAGAGACTGCATATCACCCGATCCAAACCAAAGTCTAAGGATTTTAATGGGTTCCGAGGGAAGCCTGATTCCAGCAAAGGATCCTGACTCAGGGGCAGTAGGGTTCCCTAAGGGAAGTCCAGAGCTTTTCTCAAAATTAATCTGGGAACCTACCACTAATGAATACTGTTGGAGAACATCAGCCAAGGCCTTTTCGTCAGAGTCGGTTGCCACAGTAAGGACCAAATTGTCTGCATAAGCTAAGATTTTGACGGGAGCAGGATTATGTGCCCCTTGCAAGCCAAGTACCCCAGGGCATTGGAGGATAGCCCTAATTAAAATGTCTATTCCAAAAGTGTATAAAAGGGGGCTCAAAGGGCACCCCTGTCGAACCCCTCATTTAACCAGAACCCGATTCCCCAACCAACCATTAACACTGGGAAGAATAACAGCCTCATGATAAAGGGCTCTAATCCACCCTATAAATTTAATAGGGAGTCCAAATGCTGCCAGAGCAGAAAACAAAAACTTGAGGGGAAACCCTGTCGAAAGCTTTCTCCTGGTCAATCCCAAGCACCCACCCCTTAATGCGATCCAGGTCCCACAAGGCAAATAATTCCTGCAACAAAATGAGATTATCAGTTTGGCATCTACCTGGGATGCGACATGTCTGAGCAGGACTAATGAATCTAGCTACCCGAACAACATCCAGTGATTGGGTGCACATAGAAGGGGCGGGGGGCTCTTGTGTTTAAATCCTGCTTGCATATTTTTCTATCAGCACAGCCCGAGACATCAACCCGAAAAACAGCACAGCTGCAGGTGAGAGCTGAATACTGCTGTAGTCGGGAGAAGCAAACTGACTTTCCAGCCATCTATTGCAACTTTTAATCTGTGAAACTGCACCTTATTTTTAATAATTCCTGTTATACAGGGGAGAACTTTGGACTTTTGGCAATTACATCCAGTGTTTGGGTGCACGTAGAAGGGGCAGGGGCTCTTGTGTTTAAAGCTACATGCCTTACAGGCACGAGCACCACTTGGAGAAGAAAAACGTTAGCAGTTTGATAAATTAATAAGGTTTTAAAAGATTGCTTTAAAAATGGGTTGCATGCTAAAAAGTTTAATAATAGGGTACATGATGTGGGACTTTTGGATATTAAGTAGATGTGAATATTCAGAGGTTAGTGTTATAAAATGGAATGTAAGCAAATTGATTATAGGGATCTCAGATTATTACTTAAAACAACATCAAATAAAAAGTTGTAATCATTTTACAAATGAATGGAAACAGGTTCTGAGACAGTTTTCCCCGGGCCACTTAGAATGTAAATTGAGCTCAAGTAAAAGTCATCTACTCTGTATATTGTTATTGATACAGAGTGGAGACATTGAACAAAGTCCAGGATCAAATGGAAATAAAGGAATTTCTATGGTACATGAAAATGTTAGAAGTTTGATAAATAAAATTGATGAGAACAGGTTTGGGTTACTGAATCTGAACATGATATAATAGCATTATCAGAAACTTGGCTTCATGAAGGTATACAGGATAGTGAAATTTGATTAATGGACTACAGAGTAATTAGAAAAGATAGGGAAAAGAAGGGTAGTGGGGTTTTATTTTACATAAAGAATAATCTTAGTCCCTATCAGACCTTGTTAACAATTAATCACGAGGGGATAGATGGTTTGATGATAAAAATTTGTTCTTTGAGGTTAATTGTAGGAGTGTTTTATGCCCCACCTAAGACAAAAATAAAGACATTTGATTCCTTGGCAGAGATTATATTGGATAAAATAGGAAATCATCATGTTTTAATAACTAGAGATTTTAATTCAAATTGGCTACAATCTAAGGGAGAAAGACTAAGAAATAGTTTTACAACATTAGGATTGGACCAAATAATAAAAAATTCCAACCAGAGTTACTAACAATCAAGCTGTAGGTTCTATACTAGATTTAACATTTGTCTCGCAAGATTTAGAAGTATTGAGTCAGGAGATAATATCTTTAAATTTGAGTGACCATAATCCAATAACATGTGTAGTTAATTTAAACACTAGGATGAAAATAAATAAAACATCATATTGGACGAGAGATTATACTAGGTTTAATGAGGTAAACTTTAGGAATTCTCTAATAAAACAAAATTAGGAAAGGGTTTTCCTTATTCCGGATATAGAATTGGCATTCCAAGAATTTAACGATATAATGTTATTATGCATTCAACAGCATGCCCCAAAAGTAAAAAAGATAGTCAAAAATAAACAATTACCATGGATAACAGAAAAACTAAAAAAAAAAAAAGAATAAGGGATAGAATATGGAAAAAGGCAAGGAAGTATAAGGAATTTGAGACCTGGGAAAAAATTAAATATTGGAGAGATAAATGTAAGAAAGATATAACAAAAGCAAAAGCCCAGTATTATTTGGTCAAATTAAATAAGGCACAAGATCCAAAAAATTTTGGAGGCAAATTTCTGACTTGAAGGATCCTATAAGACCAATACAAAAGATTAATTTAAGTCAGGGGGAAAGATTAATAAAAGATCAATAAGAGGTAGCAAATTATTTCAATACATATTTTATTGATTTGCCTGACTTAAATATTCCTAGGTTATATAGAAAGACATCAGAAATTTCTTTAGATAATATTAAAAGAAATATGGAAATAATTAATAAGGTAGATTCTGGACTTAAATTTAAATTTAGAGATATAAAGGTAAAGGAAGTTGAAAAGGAACTTAAATGCTTGAATGTTTCAAAATCGGGAGGTTTGGATGATATTGAAGCTACATTTTTGAGATGTGGGGCAGAGATTATTGCTGCTGTTGTAACATATCTTTTTAACTGGAGCATGCAATGCTCTACAGTCCCAGGGGTTTGGAAGGTGAGTAAAATGATACCTATTTTTAAGGGTGGTGATAGTGTAGCAGTATCGAATTATAGACCAATTGTCTTATTGCCAATAGTGTCTAAAATTTTGGAAAGCTAGTCCATGTACAGTTAAGTCAATATTTGGAAGAGAATCAGTTACTGACAAAATATCAATATGGATTTCAAAAAGGTAAGTCAACAAACACCTCCTTGCTGGACTTTAATAATTTAGTAGCAGCATCGTTGAATCAAGGTAGAAGTACAGGGGCGGTGTTTGTTGATTTAAGCAAGGCGTTTGATCTTGTACAACATGAAGCTTTGTTAGAAAGATTATATGAATTGGGCTTTCAGGATGAATCATTAAGGTAGATGAAATCATATTTATCTGGTCGAAGACAATGTGTGGTTCTGGGTGATATTACTTGAGGTCAGGGAGAAGTTTTTCGAGGGGTCCCTCAAGGGTCTATTTTGGGTCCCCTCATGTTTAATGTTTATGTGAATAATCTTCCAAAGCAAATAAAATACTGTGATGTTAGAATGTGTGCAGATGACACAGTAATTGTGGCATCTGCAGACAGTATAGAACAATTAACTTATAAGCTCCAACAAGATATAAGTCTATTACAGATTTGGTTTAATAACTTAGGCTTATTGTTAAATTCAAAAAAAACACAAAGCATGGTTTTTAGTGGACTTAAAAATAAAGGGAAATTAAAATTGCAAATAAAACATGCTGAGAATATTCAGATTAAAACAGTTGAAACTTATAGATATTTTGGTGTACACATTGATTGTGGTTTAATGTATACAGAACATGCTCTTATACAAGTTAAAAAGGTAATTCAAAAATTAGGGATGTTAAGAAGGGTAGCTGGAAGCCTGACTAAGAAAGTAAGGGAAAAAGTGGTTGGACAATTGTTAGTTCCAGTTTTGGAATATGGATCAATGTTATATATGCATTCTAACATCACAGTGTTAAACAAAATAAATCAGATTTACTATAAAATGAGCAAATTTATAACAAGAAGTAGGCATGGGGTGCATAATTGTGATTTATATAAAAAATTAGATTGGTTAAATCCTAAAGAGAAAAGGGCTTATATTTGGTATATATATTGTTACCAAATAATAAAAGGTGAACCTAGACATTGTTTGTTTGATCATATTAAAATTAAAGGTGATAGGTCATTAACTATTCATACAATATTTTTTGGCAATGAGATCCCTATGATCAGATCTCATAATAAATATGGAGATATTATGCTTCAGAATACTATTGCTTATTATTGGAATAAAATGCCCCAAAGATTGAAGATTATTGGAAATTTACCTACTTTCAAGCGTAAAATAAGAGAATATTTGCAATTAACATGTACCTGTTTTACGTAATTTTTTTTTTAACCCTCTTCTTTATCCTCCTTTCCTACCACGGCGTCCACTCCTTCAAACTGCTCATCTCCCTTATGCCACTTACCCAGGATCTGCCCCTAGAGTGCCTCTCTCCTCCCTCCTTCTGCACATTGGGGTCTGTTCTGGGTTCGGTGGTCTTGGGTGGAGCCGTCTTCATCTAGGACCACCGAGGGGTTTTTCCCATTTTCTCCCTCTACCCCCTGAGGACATCGGCATGCAGGACTGACGTCCAGACAGACGACGTGCTGACGCACGCCGTTGTCAAGTGCCCTGACGTCCTCCCTCCCGGCTCGGCCGCCTGTGCCCGGTGCCCGTGCTTCCACCAGCCGGGCGTCGGGTGCATATAGCACCCCGGGAACCCACCCCTGGAGGAGGAGAGCATCTGTTGGGATGCTCAATCCTCCTCCTCCCCTCTGACCCCTGGCAACCCGAGTCCGTTCCCGAACCCGGGTCGTGGGCATGACGCGAGGTGTGGCGTCCAGTGCCTCAACCCTCTGTTTTAAGTAATTTTGATTGAGTAAACATAAATGTAAATGTTTTGTATTTTTGTATTTTTCTTTATTTTTAATGACAGGACTTTGTTGAAAACGGGACTGATGTCCCAACAAATATATTTCCTGTATAAAAATAAATTTTACAAAATAAAAAAATTTTTTTTAGCAATAATCTTGCTATCCACATTGAGGAGACTCAAAGGTCTCCAATTATTAATGTCTGATACAGAACCCTTTTTATGGATTAGAACTAAAATTGCTTCCTTCATTGACTTAGAAAATTTAGCTTTGGATAACATCTCATTAAACAAAATAGTTAAAGCTGGGACCAATTCTTTTTGAAAAGTAGAATAAAAGCTTGCCGTGAGTCCATCAGAGCCAGGAGCTGAATTCAACTTTAAACCAACAATGGCTTGCACCACCTCCTCCTCAGAGATATCTGTAGTCAGCATATCGCATTCCTTAGGAGTGAGGTGGGACAAGGTTAGTGAAGCTAAAAAATCAGCAGCAGCTTCACAGGTAGATTTAACATGTCCAAAACATGATGCTCAACTACCCTAACAAGCAACTCTGGGGAGCTAACAAGATTCCCCGAGGAAGATAACAAATGATAAATAACCCTGGATTCAACTCTGCCCTTACATTCTTTAAAAGGATCTAAGCCACCCTTGGGTAACTTAGTCCCAAACCTAGCTTCCTGCCGCAAAGATTTGGCCTTATCATATTGCAAATCCTGCATCTGATGACTGAGGACTGAAATTTGCATACTATAATCATGAGTAGAGCTATCCAAAATTGAAATTAGAGTTTGTAGTTGCTGATGTAATGCCAAGTACTTCTTATATCGACTGGTATGGTCATCAGCAGCTTTTTTTGTAAAACCTGTCTCCATCTAACCTTAGTGTCTTCCCACCACTCAAAAACATTCTCATAAAGATTGGCAACAGACAACCTTGCTGCCCATTCCCACCTCCCTAATTTTTGAACTTTGGGGTCCTGAAGCATGGTATCATTAAGTTTCCACCTATTCTTTTTACAACAGGGAACATTAGACCAAGAGATCTTAACCCATAGGGCAGCATGGTCTGAAAACTCACTCCCAACATTCCTATAGTCTACAACCGTAAGAGTTTGAGAAAGAAATATAAATTCTATCCTGGTTCTACAGTCACCCCTGAAATAAGTAAATCCACCCCTAGGAGGCTGAACCCTATAGACGTCCTGAAGATTAGCAGTGGAGATTATATTTTTAAGGGCAATGGTATCGCTGAAAAGTTTAGAGGTGTGAAGCCCCCTATCTGCCTGATGTAATTCACAGTTAAAATCCCCCGCCCAAATAACCAGTCTAGAAGTATGCAAAAAGGGTTGTACCAATCGAAAAAGGGCAGCCCTCTGTGCTTTAGTCTGAGGAGCATATAATGCAATCAACTGAAATCTTTCAGAATGAAAGGATATATCAAGTAATATTGCTCTCCCGGGATGAATATCCACAAGTCTGGACACTTTAAGGGCAGAATTAGAAAACAAAATACCCACTCCATCACATTTATCCACCCCAGAGGACCAATAGGAAGGTCAGTGGGGCCAAGCCTTAGAGGCTTGCTGGAGTTCCCGATTGTTTTTTAACCTAGTATCAACTAAACAGGTAATGTCGCAATGCATATCCTGTAAAGAGAGCATGACACTCCCAAGCTTCCTGTCTCCCTTAATACTATTGATGTTTAAAGAGAAGATTGTCAGGAATCCATAGGGAAAAACTAAGGTGACTTACTCTGTCGACACTGCCTAGTCCTTTTGGCGATTGGGTCCATATCACCACCCCTCTCTGTGTCTGTGTTAGAAACAATAGAGGAAGTATCTGTTTCTTCATCCGCAGAATCCCTATCTGTAATATCAGAAGCCAGAACAGCAAATTTATTTCCAGATTTCCAAGTCCTAACTCCTGAAACCTTACCCCATCCAGAAACAGCCAACCCCTTCCTATTCCTCTTCTGCTGCACAGTGATAAAGGCAGACTGCTCCGAACCTGGCTGGGCCTGGGGCAAAGGCATGGGGGGGCATTGCACCAAGATCCTCAGAGACAGAAGCAGTCCGGTTAGGGCCCTCAGTCTCCCCAGTGTCTACTTGCTCCTGCATATTCACCACTTCCCCTTGGGATAAATCAGCCTCCCCCACGTCCCCTGTCCCAGGGGCTTTCTTTTGTTGGGGAGGAGGCAAAGCCTCCAAACCAACCCGTAAATGATGCTCTGCAATTCTTTTAGCCTGCTGTTGCTGAACAAGATTAATTAGGCCTTCATGAGAGGGACGATCATCCCTATTTTGTGAGGCCTAAGGGCATGGACCATAGGCATGACCAGTATGTTCAGATAGGTTACACTGGAAAAGATTCAAACAAGAACTAGAATTATGGCCAAACTCCAAACAGTGACTGCACTTAACAGTATCACAAGCAGAGCTCATGTGGGCCCGAGAGCCTCACTTGAAGCAAGATCTAGGCTGTCCAGCATAAAAAATCAGCCCCTTATCCCTCCCAAGGTAAAAAAAAACTAGACAAGTGACTGGGGCCTGAATTTGTAGAATACAACTTTACTCTAACCCTCCACCCACCATCCCAAATCTTCTCACTATCCAAAGTAGGAGTTGGCTTATTAAAAACCTCACAACGTTGTTTCAACCAAAATAAAATATCTTCAGTGTTCACCCCTTCAGTTTTAAGCATATTGGTTCTGTTTTTTACAGTGGGTTTTGTCAAAGGAAGAACATGAAAAGGAGGCCAAGCGGGTAAAGTTTTACAAGTAGCATACTGAGCTCAAAAACTATCCAGACTGGACACATTTTTAAAGCTAACATCATAGTTAGCGTTCCCCAAACTAATTAATGCAAAAATTCAGATGAAAAAAACGCATGGAACCCTTAAGTAAGATTTTTGCGATATAGACCCTATCCCGGGGGGGGGGGTGTTCCAGCCCTCCTTTATATAAGAAACGCACAGCATTGCAGTCTAGGGGCAGGCTCACCCTTATTCTGAAATAAATCAGTGAGTTTAAAGCCCACAGGCTTACCAGGCTCAGTTCCTGTCTCTTGTAGCAACACAGGGTCAGGACCCAAGCGGACCACTACTTCTGGAACAGTGTCCACTCCTACTGCCTGAGCCGGCAGGGCCAAGGTAGAAGCAGGACATGCCTGACCAGAGGGAGTGGTAAGCTTACCTACAGAATTCACATCAAGAATAGGCACAGAGATACCCCTATGAACAGTACAAGAAGCAACATTAGAGTTTATAGCACAAGTATTAGAAACATTACCGCGGGGTACGTTGGAGCTCATGAGTGTAGAAGTCTCGGTGGCCACCGGTGCTGCTGCGTTCTTCAACATGTTGATATAGGAGGGGTCTTGTGAATCAGATGACCAAGAACCACTGTCCATCTGTTCCCAACCAGCGTTTTTCAGAGCTATTTCGGGAGACCACACCAACCCACTCTGTAAATCAGCAGGTTCCAAACCACGATCCTTGTTAGGCAAATCAGCAGAAAGTTCTCCCAGTAGTTTACTCCATCCAGGCCTCTGTGAGCGAGAGGCAAAAGAAAACACAAGACCGCCGTAGTGTCTCGTGATGCCGAAACAGTGGATCGTAAGGGAGCTACTTGGGCGCCATCAAGATGCTTAATTCTGGAGGTCAAATGAGTTGGGAGGGGCTGTAGGCACTCAGGAGCAGAACCCGTCAAACTGCCAGCCCCAGAACCAGGAGGTAACGCTGCTGTGGACAACGGAACAACAGAATTCAGTGGCGCATCAGCACATACAGGTCCAGCCGTGGCAGTAGTCCAACTGAAAACAATAGGAGGGGAAACCAGAACAAGAAACTCAGTGTCCACAGGGAAAGTGGCAAGCTCCAGATCAAGTAAGTCCATTTGCAACAATAATTGTGATCTTGCAGCAAGCAAACAAGCTTTATCACCACCAGGGAAGAGCACTGACTTGTGCTCAGAACACGATGACATAGTAGGAACAGTAGCATCAATAATACTAAGCTCAACAATTTCAGCCACAGAACAAGCTTCCTCAGTGGCCTCTTGCACTGACAGCACAGGAGAGGAGGCCCACTCTCCTGCCCCTTTTGCATCCATCTTCTCCGACATCTCATGTAGACTGGCCATCGCAATGCTGACAGTCAAGGGTCCCGCTACAGGAGGAGTAGGGGAATTTCCCCGGTGTTCTGGCCAAATTTCCTTCATTCACTAAAAATACCACCAACAGCTTAATCTGGTTCAAGGTCAGTTGGCATTCATCTGTATTCCCTTCCCTGGGTTGTGCCTGAAAATAGGTAGGATTTGTCTAGTGCACTTACCCGGTCAAATAAAAATAAATAAATAAATAAATGGACTCGGCAACAACACACGCACACACCCAAATCCCTTATTGCAACAATGTGTTGGCTTGTTCATGCACACAACCAACATCATACAACAAAATACATCACTACAGATAACTCCATATATGCTGCCTATCTCAGTGTTAGGTGTATCATCAGAATCTATCTCCACTTTGAACAGGTCACAGTGGAACCCTTCACCAACGGGAGAGCAACTTCCATAATGCCTGATGACATCACAGTTGCCTCTGCAGTGTATGGGGTAATCCCCATAAAAAGAATGAAATGTTAAAAGCTTTACAATTTAAAATACATGATTGTATAACCTGGACACACTATTAATAGCATGATTAGGAATATGCCTTTACCGTCACTTGTGAGGAGGCAGGACTTATATAAATTTTGTCTTTCCCCATCACTCTAAAAGATCTATGGTTCCAGCATCAGTTCTGAGGATTTCCTCTGTACATATGATTTTAGCCCACTGTATTTTATTTGCAGCCCATATGTTGACTCAGGGTGCAATCTGAATAGTTATCAATATGTAACCCCCTTTTTACCCAGGGTTACTAGAATCCCAGTAAGACCTAGTGGTAGGCAGGGAAGGCAGCTTGTGAAACTCCAGTTAAATGGATTTCACACTGTCTCACTCTGTTCTCAGTCTCAGCTGAGACTGAGGGATGACATCACCACAGAACTATCGCAGCAGCATGAGCCACAATGGAATCTGCAGAAGGGAGTTAGAGTAGAATGTTGGGAGGTTTGAATAGTCACTGTGCAGTTGGAGTTTGGAGCTTGTTGTGAGAGGAGCACAGCAGCTCTGTGCTTAGGCTCTTGGAGCCTCAGCCCTGAAATAGGGCTACAATTAGGGAAAGGTGTGTGTTTCCACCTAAAGAGAGACACAGTGAGCTATTTTTAAAGTGGTGGAGACCGTTGGTTCGGGTCTCTGTGCCCCATCCCTCAGGGGATGGGGCAGGAAGGTTTACCTGCATTTCCAAGAGTAACCCCCTGGCTACTGCTAGTGAAGAAGCTGCCTTATTTTGTCCAAGAGTCTGGGAAACAAGAAGATTTCGTGATTCGCCTGTGGGGCACCTGCAACTGAAGGGTGAGTTCTGCTCTTTCTAAAGGGCCCATGTTTCACCCTGACTTGTGTTAAAGTGGGGATTGGACTACTGAAGTAGTGGGAGGCCTAGAGTTATAGGCTTAGCCAAAAGTAAAAGTATGTTCAAGTCCAGCACATAGGGGAAGTCAAGACATGTACAGGAGATGTGACATACGTCTACCCAGTAATCTACATTGCCAAGCTTTCAAAAGAGTTGTTTAGTGTCCAGAGAAATGGCCGGGTATGGATTGTGGGAACTGGAGGTGGGAGACTCCCCCATCTTTAGTAACCAGGTCCACCTCTACGGATTTGCTCTGTGGATTTCTACTTTGCCTCATGCACTTGGCCAGTGATAAGAGAAGTAGCCAGATGTGGGATTGGAAGGAAAATTTCCCTCTAGGAGTCGAAGGCTCTAAGGTGGTTTGGGCAGCCACCAATAGGAAAACTGGTTCATTCCCATAATGGACCACGGATCAAGTGGCTGGCGGGGGAGCCGGGCCAGTGGGGAAAACCCCAAGTAGTGTATAAGTTGGGCTGTGGACAAGTCCGGGCTGTGTGCCTGGTGGGTTTAGAGCCTGAGGCTGGAAATGTGAAGCAGTGTTCTGTTGTCTCTAATCTGCATTACCAGGAATGTAGCCCTGTGGGGGTCTGTCTATGCTTTGTTTGTTCAGTTTGGATGTGAATAAAAGCCACACAGTAGAATCCCATTCCTGGTTTTGAACATTACAGTTATTACTTCCAGTGTTCGGATTTACTTGGGTGCCCCTTTGCAGAGTACCCAAACCTAGGCCCCCTGTGCCGAGTAACCTAGTCCTCCTCGAACCAAGTCCCCACCAGGTACTGCTGTCATCTTCAACAGCTTGCCACCTGTCGTTTTGCAAAAAGGCAGGGGTCCAGGGGTTACAAATATATTTATATCTTAATACAGAGATAGACAGACCGTGGGGAAATACACAAATAAAAATCCTGAAGTTTAGCTGTAAAGAGTAGTGATTAAAGTGACGAGAAAAAAAAAATCAGGGAAAGGATAAGTGTAATGTGTGTGAAGTATGAGAAATTTAAAAAATTGCTAACATTGTTCAATTAACAGAGAATATAATTGCCTCTTCTTCCAAAGTGAGTGTTCACTGCTTACTTCACTTCTTTAACTTGTTTACAGCAAGGGATCCAAATCTGCTATGTTGTGCATATTCTTTAGCTTTTTGTGTGTCAACGGGTGCAGGGGAGCAGTCTGGTCTGAACACACAGACAGAAGGGACATTTAAATTAAAGGACTTCTGTGTGTACAAGTTTGGTTTCCGCTCACAGGGCTAAACTCCATTCTGTGGCAGTTGGCTTCTCAGACACAGGGTTTGGGCCATTGAGTTGTAACTTTGAAACCATCAACTAAGTGATAACAGCTAAACCTGAAGTAGCACAAAATGTTGAAAATATCTGCACTTGCCTCTTGGCACAAAGCCTTTGGTAACCCCCATAACAAAAGCAATAAAGGTCAACAGTGTGTGTGTGTGTCTGGGTTATTTCAAGGTTTTCTGAGGAACAAATATTTAATATTTATCACATATTGACGAATATTAATCAAACATCAATCCAAGAAAACAATCGTTTGGAGGGAGATAACAGTTCAGCAATTAGCCATCGGGTATTAAAAGTAGTCCTACAAGGGTCCAAGCTTGAATCCCAAGCATTGTTAACCCCCAAACGCAGAATATACAGCACACACTACACAAACCTTGCAAACAACGTTCATGCCCCTGCCGACTCCCGCAGTCACCAGTGGACTGGAGGTTATTCTTGGAGGGTCAGACTGAGGGAAGGTGGTGGGTAGGCAGGATGGAGTAGGGAAGTGAGGGTATGGACAGACACCAGCGCAAAGGAGGAGGAATGCCGAATTGTAACCCCCGCTGACCAATGTGGCGGAGTACTGTTTCGTGGAGGAGGATTACCGGGAGATTGCATGAGGGGAGAGAGAGGGAGGGAGGGAGGGCAGCTTGAGGAGGAGGCTTGCGGTTGGGCAGAGGAGCAGCCATAGAAGCCGGGTTTGTAAAATCTTTGGTGGGGCCCAGGAGTCAGGGGTCAAAGCCCCCCCCAGCAAGGGTAAATGGAAGCAAAGACCCCTATATGGTAATGTGGGTGTCTGAGGGTCAAGCCCCTAGACTCAGGTATGAGAAAAAATGTAAAATATTTTGCCTTCTCCTCAGTGACAAAAGATTAAGAAGTGTGGCAGACTGGATGGACTTCTGGTCTTTTTCCGGTGATTGTAGAGAATATTGGACCACTACTGGACCTACGCCATTAGCGCAGCATACCAACGTACATTGTGACATAACGCCACGATGTATAGTTACCTGTTTTAGTTATTTTTTTTATTAGTTTATTTGAGTTCATTTTCTTCTTTTAAAAAGACATGGGTGTGTGTGGGAGTGGGGAGTGCTGGAGCTCCCCTACTCAAACAAACTGACAAAACCTAAATCAACACCAAACACTCAACAAAAGTAGTGTAGAACAGCTACAGTACAGCATAGTATTCATTATAACTTTATCTTTGTACTACACTAGTTGCAGTGGTCCAATGTTCTCCACAATTGCGCTTTTTTCTGTCTCGTGGTCTGTGTTTCTATGTTCTCCATTTCCCTTGTTCCCCCTTATTTCATTGACAAACGGTTAAGAGGTGTGGTACACTGGATGGACCTCTGGTCTGTTTTCTGCTTTATGGTCTCTGTTTCTGTGTTCTCTGTTTCCCCTTTTGTTCCTCATTTCAGTGACAAACGGTTGAGGTGTTGGTGTGGCAGACTGCCTGGATGGACCTTTGATCTTTTTTCTCCAGACTCGCCAATTTCTATCTCCACACCCACTCAGACATGAAGCCGACAGCCACCATTCCACTACAGTCAACCCCTCCAGCCAGGGTGACTGACTCCCCTCATCTTTTTTTTTTTTCCCTTCTGAAAAACTTTAAAGTTTCTTCCAAAAACATAAACTGGTTCCCCACACCGGCCCTTTCCCCACTGCCACCGCAGCCTGCAGCCCATTGTACCACACAGAAACCACATCGACCACACTACAGTGATTCGGCACACTTGTGGTTGTGGCATAGATTGGTTGCCACTGAACTGCTATTGTGTATATCAGAATGCAAAAAAATTACAAAATTATTTATATACAGTACAGTAGCATTACTTCCGTCTTCACATCACAGGGCCTTCCCAGTCACCCATTTAGTACACTGATGCTGTCATACATTCTGTATCCGGATAGGTTCTCCAACAGGAAATATCAGCAGAAGTGAATTTGCTTCCTAAATCACTTTCACCAACATTTACTGTCCTCAACCGTGCTCACATGTGATAAGAAACTTATACTAAAGACCCCCCAAATCCAAAAGCTGGCTCTGGGTATGAAAAAAAGAGACCTCTGCGCTCTGCAGACAGCATTGAAATAAAATTTTATTCCTGTATACCCAAAATAAAAGGCTCCCAGATCCATATCCATCAGCACAGCAGGGACGAGAGACACTCTTGCAGTTCAGATTCGCTCAAATATCTCAACTACAACTACATATAATCCAAATAAAGTTGACAACTGACATGTAAATTACATGTGAATTGGGTCATTAACATTTTGAATTGCCCTAACCCATTATTTAATAAGTAGAGTGGCCAAGATTATTTGAAATTGGAACAGACACACAGTTCAGTAGCTTAACCATTCACTCATACTTGCAACGGGCAACTCAGAATTTAGCAATCCCTTTCACTGCTTTGGAGAGACATGCGCATACCTCAACTCGGCTGTCTTTGATTTTCAGGAATGTCCCTGGTTTTGCACCCCAAAAAAATTTTCAGTCGCTACTAAAGCTGGCATTTCTGTCACTGAAGGGTAGCGATGTGAAGCATATAATAACGTCAGATATAGGTGGTACAAGTCTTGTCCCTTCCCCTCTCTAAAATACTTTTCATACTGAGCCACATACTGTGACAACTTCTTAAGCAGATATTATCCTTTAGGAGTTGTCCCTGATTTTGGTCATTTGTCCCTGATTTGTGAGAAAAGTGATTGAGAGGTACAGTATATGGCCCTGTTGCTCAGAAAAAGAAACTTCAGTACCAGCATCTTCTAACTTACCTTTACTCCAGCATTTATAGTAACATAAAGGATATATTTTTTAGGGAGGGTCAAAAGGGTTGTTAAAATAGGAATTGAAGTAAAATAATGTATTACATGTAACCTGTTTACTTTCCAAGTAATAGATTATTGTCGTGGGAGTGGGGGGGGGAGGGTTAAATCAAGCAAACTGACCTAGTAATCAGGTTACTTTTAGTTACTTTGCTCATCTGTACATGGCTCAACAAAACTATATATTTTTTTTTCTGACTTTATTTCCCCCTGGTCGCGGCACCTTGAACCTCTCTCAGGCATCTGAGTCCATGTCCTGCCCGTCAGAGACCCCCTGAGCTGTACCTCCTCTCTCCCCCTCCTTCCTGAAGCCAGTACCCCTGGTCTAACCCTCCCAGGGTGGGTCACCCTAACCCTCTTGGGCGCTCTTACAGACAGACAGACAGACTCCGGCTGCAGGGTAGGACTGGCCATGGAGAACCTGGAAGGTCAGTCAGGGTTGGCCCGGTGGTGGGCATGGGGGACTCAGTGCCGTCGCCTATCCAAGACACTCTTGTTTTCCCTGTTCTTCCATGTCTCCTGGAGCTCGGACATGCAATGACGTCCAGCCTGGCTTGTGCATGCTCCCGCACCCCCCTGATTGACGTCCGCCACAGCTCCAAACCCAGCAACTTGTGGCCGAGCACTGTACTGCCTCCAGCCTCAGCTGGAGGTCACTAGTGCATCGGCAGGTGGATCCCCCCTCCCCGGGGATAGAGAGCAGTCCTGGGGACGCTCAATCCTTTCCCCCCCTGTAGACCCCCGACGACCCAGGCTTGTTCCCGAACCTGGGTCACCAGCGTGGCGCGAGGTGTGGCGTCCAATGCCTCAAACCTCAGCGCCACCGGACTGGCCAAAACTATATTATGTTGATCAAAAGATCTCAGTTTTCAGCTAGGCATGACTCAGCAGTAGTGCCCTCGCATTCTGCATGAAGTGCAAATTATTAACCTCTTCACATCTAAGAAACACATTGTGGCTCACAGTGAATTGACTAAGGGATTCACACAAGTCACCAGCATTAAAATTTACCCCTTTCTGGTGCAAAAGGAATTCAAAAGTAATCAATAATCTGTAGCTGATCATTATTTTGAGACAATAATCAGCCCTCTTTTTTTAATCTTGTATTGATCTGTCATATAGGCTGCCCCATCTGGACCTCTGTTGGCTACCTCCAAACTCCTGTCTTTCCCACTTCCTGGCCTAGACAACCACAACCCCATGGCTTACCCCAACCCCCATCATCACCATCTCTTATCAGGACTAGCTGGGGGAGGGACTGAACACTGGAGTAATTAGCATGCCCACAACTGAAATCACCTACCTTGAAAGGGAGGGTGGGTTGTGCTGCCGAAGCCGCTTCTGCTGTCCTGGTGGGGCAAGCTCAAGCAGACCTGGTGCTGCTGATGCCACTGCTGCTGCTGTCATGACCTACTGGGCCATTCTATCTGGCTGGCTGGCTGCCTCGTGGCACCGACCGACACTCTGGACATGACTGCCCCGGGTCGTCCCCGACTCTCTCCTCAAACACTGACTGAAGTGGTCTGCTGCTGAGGCGCTGACTGCAAAATAAAGCATGGCACACACAATTTTCCTCTCTGTTGCTGCCGAGTAAACTCTCCGGTCTCCATGCCTCACTTGATAATCCTTCCTCACTACTGCTGAATTGAATAGCCTGCTCACTATGTGCGCAGGAGCACACCACACAAACGTCACTCTGAGCCACTCTTCCACTGAAAAAAGCAACCAATAGGCTTAGGGGCAGGATGGAAGGAATGAACGCTTTCTAGTGCTTCTGTGCTTCTTCACAGCATTTTTGTTTGGGGGGACACAGCAGATAGTCACAGAAGAAACACATACCTGCTGCCAGTATTATTGGTGGGGCTCAGCCCACTTTTGAGAATATTGCTGGGGCCTGGGCCCATATAACCCAGCACCTGATGGAGCAGCTGTGTGCTGTTGCAGCACTTCGTCTCTCTCTCTCTCTCTCTCTCTCTGGGGGAAGGGGCAGGACTGAGAATGCAAATCAAAGGACCAAAGCCCTCTCTGATTGGAGCGGCTTTGGCCCTTTGAAGTGCATGACCATTCAGCCCACCCAGCAGAGAATTGTCAGGACCACACCGAGTGGTCATTGATGTAGACTGCTGAGCCCCTAGTTTTGTGTACTGCAATGGGCTTGTCAGGGACACCCCCCAAATCCCCTGTTACAACAGTACATTGGCTTGTGCATGTGCGCAACCAGCATAAAAAAGCACATTGTTGCAACGCTGTGCTAAGTTGGAGGAAGTTAATTTTACTTAAACACAGTGACCTAGATATTTAAAAGGCTAGAACTGCTCTAACATGATTAGAGCTGTTCTAAGTGTGACTAGCACTGCTGACAGCCTGTTAGTGTGGCCACTGCTATATTCAGACACCCACTTAGTGTAGTGCTAATCTGTTCAGTGGGAGTGCTAACAGATAACATACATAAATGCCCCCTCCCACTTCTGGGGCTTAGCTTGTTAGGATCATGGCCCCTTCTTGCTGCCTTTTTTCTCCTCTATGCCCTATTCTCATTTCTTCACACTCTGGTCCCATTGGACTGCCGGGGGAGACCAGCAGGGCAGCAACTGCAGCACTCCAGTAGCCCTGGTGGGAGTTGAACCAGGGCTCCACTCAAAGTCTTCGCAACTGAAGTCACCTATCAGCACTTGTACTGTCAGCCCCTAGACAACCAGGGGAGCTGAAACTGGGTGGGGATAGTGCCATCAAGTGCTAATAAGCTGATTCATTGGCCGCAGGGAAAAAGTGAGGTCAGATAAATGAGAGAGGCTGGGGTTTGGCTTCACTGGGGACTGGGGTTCCACCTGGAGGGACACCAGCCTATACTGGCAGGATGGTCTGCATCTGTCCAGGAAGGGAACAAGTCTTTTGGGCAATCAGTTTAAATGCTTCATTGCCAAGCTTTTAAACTAGTCAAGGGGGGAGGCACTGATAAGCAACAGGAAAATCCAAGCCTCCCCCTACAAAACAGGGTACTAAATGAGAAAAAGACCAAGGTAGAAAGGTCAGTGGGGGGTGCTACTACAGAAGGTAAAGCCATCAAAAAATGGAGAGCAATGAGTACCAATGCCTGTAGTCTGGATAACAAGCTTCCTGAATTAGTGGCCTTGATGGAGGAGGAACATCTGGATATCGTAGCAGTCACAGAAACATGGTACACACAGAACCATGACTGGGACATAAACATACCAGGATACACTATCTACAGGAGGGACAGGGAGGGTAAAAGAGGAGGAGGAGTAGCTCTCTACATAAGAGAAGGAATCAAAGCAACAGAACAAAAGGGTAAACAGGGAGGAGAAGAAGCACTGTGGGTCAATTTGGAGGCAGGCAATGGCACCACAATCCGCACAGGGTTTGTATACAGACCCCCCGGGGAGGAAATGGACAAGGAAATGATAGAAAGTATACTTAGAATGGCAGATAAAGGGGAGATATTGCTGGTGGGTGATCTGAATATGCCAGATGTTAACTGGAGTGCAGTTGCAGCAGCCACTTCTAAGAGTGAGGTTATTCTAGATGCCCTACAAGGGGGATGCCTTAGGCAACTAGTATTGGAACCCACTCGAGAGGGAGCAATCTTAGACCTGGTCCTCTCAAATGGAGATGGAGAGAGGATCACAAATGTAGAAGTGGGTAGCCATCTGGGAACTAGTGACCATCGAACATTATGGTTCACAATAAACATAGCAATAGAGTCAAGCCATACAAAGGCAAAAGTACTGGACTTCAGGAGGGCTGACTTTGCCAAAATGGATGAGTGCCTAAGGAATGCACTAGCAAATGGGCAGGAAAGAGGGGTGGAAGAACAATGGGGAATATTAAAAACTACCATCACAGAGGTAACAAGCCTTTGTGTGAAGCAAATAAACAAAACAAAATGATGTAAGAAACCACTATGGTTCTCAAAGGAGGTGGCAGTGAAGGTTGAAGAGAAAAACAAAGCATTCAGAAAGTACAAGGAATCATAGAAGGAGCAGGACAGAGAATTGTATCAGTTAAAGCAAAAGAAAGCTGGGAAGGCAGTCAGAAGAGCAAAGGTCTGAACTGAGGAAAAGATAGCCAACTTAGTTAAGAAGGGGGATAAAACCTTTTTTAGGTACATCAGGGAGCGAAGGAAGACTAAGGGAGGGATAGTGAGGCTTAATAAAGGGAGGGGTGGGCAGAGGGTGACTGTGAAAAGCGGAGGTACTAAACAAATATTTTGCTCAGTATTTACAAATGAAGAGGGAGGTACCTAAAACAAACAATAGAAACACTCTGGATACAGAAGTTGATACCAGCCCATTTACAGAAGAAAGGGTTGTGAAAGAACTCTTAAAAGTGAAGGTGGACAAAGCAATGGGGCCTGATGGGATTCATCCCAGAATTCTAAAAAGAACTATGGTAGAACTAGTGACACCACTGACTACCCTCTTTAACAAATCATGGAGGATGGGGTGGTACCTGAGGACTGGAGGAGGGCAGATGTGATCTCATTCACAAAAGTGGGAGCAGGGCAGAAGCAGGAAACTACAGACCTGTTAGTTTAACCTCAGTGATAGGGAAAATGATGGAATCACTTCTGAAGGAAAGAACTGTCGAGTATCTAGAGGCCAGAGGGGCACAGGACCCAAGCAGCATGGATTCACAGCGGAAGGTCATGCCAGACGAATCTAATAGATTTCTTTGACTGGGTGACCAAAGTAGTAGATCAGGAGGGCTGTGGACATGGCCTACCTAGACTTTAGCAAGGCATTTGACTCAGTCCCACACAAAGATTAATATACAAGATAGCCAGCCTGGGAGTGGGTCCCAAGATGATAGCCTGGGTAAAGAATTGGCTGGAGAATAGGACACAAGAGTAATAGTAAATGGAGTCCACTCTGAAGAAGGGGTTACTAGTGGGGTGCCGCAGGGTTCAGATTAGGACCGGTCCTCTTCAATGTCTTTATTAAGTGTATTGCAGAGGGACTGGAAGGAAAAGTATGTCTCTTTGCAGATGACACAAAGATCTGCAACAGAGTTGATGCACAAGGTGGGGTAGAAAGGATGAGAAGGGACTTGGCAAGGTTAGAGGAATGGTCAATGTATGGCAGCTTAGATTTAATACTAAGAAGTGCAAGGTAATGCACCTGGGAAACAAAAACCCAGGGGAAGAGTACACAATGGGGGGTGAGATACTAACAACAACAAAAATGGAAAGGGACCTGGGGGTAGTTATATCAGATGACTTAAAAGTGGGCAAACAATGTGAGAGGGTAGTAAGAAGGGCTGGAGGGGGTACTGGGATGCATAGGGAGAGGCATCACCAGTAGAAAACAGGAAGTTGTTATCCCTCTGTACAGACAGCTGGTGAGACCCCATCTGGAGTACTGTGTGCAGTTCTGGAGACCCAGTCTCCACAAGGACATAGACAAGATGGAAGCTGTCCAGAGGAGGGCAACTAAAATGGTGCAGGGTCTGCAAGAAAAGCCATACAAGGAGAGACTAAAGGAGCTTAATATGTATACACTTGAGGAAAGGAGGGAGAGGGGAAATGATAGAAACTTTCAAGTACTTCAAGGGAATCAACAAAGTCCAAGAGGGTAGCATCTTTCGAAAAAAGAGGTCTGCAAGAACAAGGGGGCACAATTTGAAGATGGGGGGGCAGCTCAGAGGTAATGTAAGGAAGCATTTTTTCACAGAGAGGGTTGTGGATGCATGGAATGGCCTTCCAGAGGAGGTTGTGGAGTCAAAAGCAGTGGCTGAATTCAAGCATGCATGGGACAGCCGTAAGGCAATTCTAGGGGCTGGGGGTAGAAAGAAGTAGGCTGCTGGTTAACTAGGATCTGCAGCTTATCCATTAGGTAGGGAAATGGGCAGACTGGGTGGGCCAAGTGGTCCTTATCTGCCATCAAATTCTATGTTTCTATGTTATGTTTCTATGTTTCTGTGAGGCCACTGTGATCAGAATGAACCCTGCTGCACATGCACAGCAGCACCTTAACAGAGCCAGAGCACTGATTTGAAAATTGAGTCACATCACTCAAGGGTTCCTGCTCCAGGGAGGAACTGCAGGTCTGGCAGGCCAAAGAAGACTGTAATCCCAGCAACTGACTTTTTTGTGAAGACAACAACAGTTTTTACCAAAACTTACAGCTACTAGCAGTATGTGAATACCTTAACCCGAATAATCAGGCTAAATATTCTATTCGGGTTCCCCAGATATTTTGGTATTTGTATTCCTTATTTGGTGTTTTTTTTATGTTAAGATAAAGAAACAACCCCCCACCCCCTACCCAGCCCAGATCCCTTAACATAAACAAGCTCCCCGTACCCCCACCCTCAGTTAGGAACCCCAAGCCCACCTCCTCCCTCCAGCACCCACAACGTGATAAAAAGTATATTTTTGTGAAAAAAAAACCCTCCAATGATGGGTGACTGGCACAATATGCCTGCCCCCACCACTGTCTTTCATCTTTTAGTGCTTGTTTTAAGGAAAACAAATATGTCCCCCACACCTCCACTCTGTCAGCAACACCCTGCTCCCACCCATCCCTCTAGCACACAATGCTGAAGCGGTGAGCTTACAACAGTAAGCAGTAAGAAAGCGACCAACTCAACCTGCCCTCCTCCTCCATGCCTGGCTGCCTTCTAATGAATTAAAGCACTCACATGCTTGGTCATATAGTAAAACCAGCTAGTATGCGAGCAGTGGAGCAGGGGGTTTTCTTTCCCCCACCAGTGACTTCCCCCTCTGAGGGCCAATCTCCTTTGAAGTTCGACCGACCGAGAAGGCCACTGCCTGCTTCAGGGTACCTGGACTCCCTGCGCCTTCAGCACCAGATTGACCGAGAGTGAACAGAGACTGGTGAGTGAATGCCAGATGACCCTGGGGAAGCCTGCTTTCCAGTTGGGATTACTGTACATTCATTAAGACATGTTGCTTGTTCATTCATCAGATACCAGAGGTATCAGTGAAGCTAAATAAGGCAAGCAATAACACATGACGAGGTGTGGGTTATGTACTGATAAGAGCACACCCAGAGGTGTACTGCTGAGTGCCTTATGCCCCTGGCTGTGCTCTTATATGCACGTAACCCACACCTCGGAGTGTGTTATTGCACTTATAAAGTGGGCAACAGTAAAGTAAATAGACATTTGTGATTGTGATTTTTTTTATTGAAATTTGAATCATTTAATAGAATAACAGATTGTAGGGACAAAAAATAGTCCGTTTTTGCCATTGTAAATTTATATAACTGGTTTAGGACAGTAACTTGCTTAGTTGTTTAAAATAACTTTTTAAATATGTTATGCAATTTTTAACATTTGAACAGTTTCATAAATCTTTTAATGAAGGAAACATTTTGAAGACTAAAGAGTAAAGACTGTCTTACTGTAACTGTTGCAGTTCATTTTTTTTTTGTGTTGAAGATGTCAGCTTTACTGTATGCTGCAGAGAAATCTGTTTTAAGTCCATTTTTTTCTTGTTGAAGATGTGAGGTTCGTTCTGAACATTGTGCTGTTTGCAGTGGACAAAACATTAAAAAACTTTATTTCTAACTAACATTTTAAAGTAAAGTTAGTAAACTGATGCGGTGCTCATTTTTCTTTAAATGGTGCTGTTTCCTGTTACGTGGGACTGCGTTGTTATTTTGAGAGGGTGATGAACTTTACGTTGTGCATCACACAGTTTTGGACGTTGAATGCTGATGTTTTGGTAGTGACATTGAACTGCTGTAGGAGGCTTGTTGCTGGGAAGGTTTGTTCTGGGGTTTGATTCTCATCGGGACCTGAGGCTGGTATATTTCCGGTGGTGGGAGCAATGTTCAGGCTGGAGGAAGGTGTAGAATTTTCTTGTAGCGAGTTCTGTTTTTGTAACATTAATGGAGAGATTTCTAGATGTGCAGATGGCTTGGTTTTAATGGTTTGTACCTTGGTTTTTTGAGATAAGATATGGCTCCAACATTGACAATCTTCCGGGGTGGTAGCCCAATAAGAGCGGAGGCTAGATTCGGCTTTATGGCCAGTCACAGACATGATCTTGCGGGCTTCTAGGCCTGCAACTGCAAGAAGTCGGACAGCTGTGGCTCTTACCGAATGGTTAGTGTATCTGCATGATGGAGAAGCTTGTTCGCTGATTTTGGGCATTTAGTTAGACAGGTAATTGATGCCTAAAGGCTCTCGAGTGTACCAAGTGTTAACAGTTTCTGCAAGGCTGTCTGCAGTTTTTCTTGGGTGGCAATAAAAAGCTGGAGGGTTGGGAGGCAGTTTTTTGAGGTATTTTTTGAAGGATTTTACAGGGCAGAGAGGATTATTAGGCAAGCTGTATATTTACCCACAATATAACTGCTTTGAGGAATCTTTTTTTTTGTGGTTCTTTGTATATTCATTGAAGCTTAGAATTATATACTCTGCACCTTGTTTGTCTGTTTTTATTCTGAAGTGCTCCGGTTTCAATTGTCTTAAGCCCTCTCTGCCTCTTCAAGCCATGCAAAGCTGTATGTTGAGCCATACTTTATAGAGTAATTCTCTAGGTGTATTTGGGAATAGAGCAGGAGAGGCTTTTTAGCAGTTGTAGATCTTGTTCTGCTATGGCAGGGTGGTGGTCTTCTCGATCTTTGCCCTCTCTTCTATACTTTTTGAGAACTGCAGAAAAAATGTTGTTTGCAGGGTTCATGTCAGGATGGCTGTGCAAGTTTATGTTTCTGCTCAGAGGTGGATTGTTGAGGTGTCTGTTAAGACCCGCACGGAGCTGTATCAGGCTTGATAAGCTGTATTTTGTGCCATCTATCTGATGGATCTCTGCATAGAATTTTCGAAGTATTTTAGACAGGTCACTAGGTGTTATTGTTTGGAAATCTATTGCTATCCCTTTTGCTTGAGCCCAGGTTTGAAACACTGAGACTGCCCAATGTGTTGCTTTCTGTGTCAATGTAGTTTGTGGAGAGCACTCACCCCTACAGCAGCAAGTTTAAAAAAAAATGACAGATACACCAATTTAGTGCTTTAAAGTCATTTTACTCCTCGAGCAGACATAGCAGTGCAACAGACAAGGTAGCTTATGTTTCACCCGTCCATACGGGTGTCTTCAGAGCTAGTGAATTACATTCCATTCATGTAATATATACTCTCCCACCAGTAATGCCACTTCACATATAAAGCAATCAGATCACTCTATCATTTATCTCATTCACCCATCTCAAGTGTTTACATCAAACAAGTACTTTATATACAATCAACGTAGTGGGAGTTGAACATGAAATCCAAAGTTAATTATAAATACACACTTTTCAAAAAATATAATCATGTTCTGATCCCAAATTTCATGATACCACCTCACATCCCCAATTAACCTTAAAAAGAAGAAAACAAATATAGTATAGAAAAAATTTTTTTTTTCCTTTTTTGTTTATACTTTTGTCACAAATAACAAAATCTCTTTGTTCATTATTCAAACCATATTGAATTCTTATAAATTAGCTGCAGGCCCATCAGAATGGATCCCAACAGAATAAATCACAAATAAGGGAGCGGGAGGGGGGTGTTTGAGGGAGAAAAGGGGTGTTGAAGGGATTTTGGGACATGGTAGGGAAGGGGGGGGGAATGGAAAAGGGAAAGAAAGTGAAAAGAAGGAGGGAGGAGGAAGATTCAGTGAAAAAATTGGAAGCCAAAAATATATATTATACATTCATGATAAAGAGTTTTTCTAGGAAACTATTTCCTTTTTTTAATTAAAAAAGGTTTCAGTTCAAATTTCTCATTTACACCATGGGGATGCATAGCTCCCATCCTATATATCCATCTTTGTTCTTTTTCTTTCAAAACTGCTTCCGTATCTCCTCCCATAACATGGGTTTTACATGGTCCAAACCACATGCTGTAACTTTATGTATATAATTATCTCTGTTGTTCATAACATGGACAGCCATAGCATAATCTAAATTTCCATTTTTAATTGCCAGAATATTTTCATTCATTCTGAGTCTACACTGCCACTTGGTTCTGCCAATATAAAAGGCACGACAGGTACAGGAGAGTTTATAAATAACTCCCTCAGTTTTACAGGTAATATAATCTTGAATTGTTTCCTCTTTACCTGTCCTGGGGTTGAAAGAATATTCAGTTTTTTGCATAAAGTGGCATGTGTTGCAAAAACCACATGATCCCAAACCCTTCTTGCTTGTAGTCTGTTTTTTCTCCCCTTTTGCCTAATAACTAGAGACTAATGAGTCTTTCAGATTTCTCCCCCTCCTATAAGAAATTCTTAAAGGTTTTTCAAACAAGCCCGATAAAGGTTTTAAACCCCTCAAGATCTCCAGATTCTTCTTGCTCATGTTCACAAATTCTTTGCATCCCCCACCATATGTGGTAACAAAAGAAAATTGTTCATCTTTTCGTTTTTCAAGCTGCTGTAGTTCATCATTGGTAATTTCTGCATAGTGAGTGAGGTGTTTCTCTTTTCTTTTTTTCTTTGCAGGCTGTGGTGAGGAGATTGTTGCTTCCATCCTGTTGGATTCCTGCCTTTCGTTTTGTGAAGTTTCCTCGGTCAGTACGGATTGTGTGCTGGGAGTCTCTGCTGTGGGAGTGATAGAGACTGCAGCTGTAGCAGTCGTCGAGGTGGATGACTGGACTGGAGCGGTCTGTGGCGCTATCATTAGAAGACTGTGCGGTTCTTGATATTCGGTGAAATTGGTAAGTACTGCTTGAAAATCAATGTCGAAAATTGCTGGATTTCTGTCGTCCATTATGTGACAAGTGCTGTGGAGGATTTTTTTTGTTCTATTTGGCAGACGCTGAGACTTGGAGTGTTTACTTTGAACGTCGCGGTTTCCCGTCAATGACAGGTTTTCTTTTTTACTATTTTTTTATCATTTTTTAAATATTTCCTTCCTTTCTGGATGTTGCTTTGAGTTTCCAACGGTGTGTTTAGTTTGAGGGAACCACGATAGCTGTCATTGAGTGTGCGCTCTGAGGAGAATGTATTTTGTGCTATGGCATCAGTGACCTCGGACAGTCAGCATTCTTGTTTTCAGTTGGCAAAGCTCACTGATTTGCTGTTGTCATGCATTGAGTTGGTGGCTGGTAGTGCTGGTTGGCTACAATATCATCTGGTAAGGACATGGCTCAGATGATGTTGTAGCCAATCAGTGGCATGCAATTTTTCAGCCCATTTTATAATCATGAGTAACCATTGGGGCTTGAGCCTCACAACATGTGAAAACTGTGATTGTGCTAGGACTGAGGGCGAAGCCTCGGGTAGGACTTTGACTCTTTGATAGTCCTGGCAGAAGGAAGTGTAGGGGAAATTGTTTAACCGGGAAAGGCACACTAAGCTGAATCATGTTTCCAGGTGTGACCTGTGAGCACAGGAAAGTTAAGTGACTTGCTCAGGGACACACAGTATGCAAGTGGGGACTGTGGGATTCAAACCCAGGTCTCCAGCTTTACAGCTCTGTGCCCTAAACCACGACATTATACTGCTTCCAAGAACTGTGGAGGCCATCCAGCCATCCATTTGTGTGTGGATTACAAATAGGGTCCCCTTTTCTACTAGTTAAAGTTAAATTACATATGAACATATGAAGAAGCCAGCAGAAGAAGGCTGTTTGGTCTATCAAGTCTGCTCATATTGCAGGGTCCACAGCTTGAGCTAATGTCCCTTCCCTCCCTCCCCACTCCTCCCATCCTCCCTACCCATGATCCTTACCTTCCCCTATGCCTATCCCAGCCTATCTTGAAACTGCCCACTGTCTTCAATGAAATGACCTCTTCCAGCAGCACATTCCATGTGTCTACCACCCTGTCTGTGAAGAAGTGCTTCCTGATCTCCCTCCTAAACCTCCCACCCTCCAGCTTAAGACTGTGCCTCCTCATGTTATGGTTGCCACTCAGCTTAAAGAGACTCTTCTAATCAACCTTATTTATCCCTTTCAAGTACTTGAAGGTCCCAATCATGTCCCCTCTCCCTCTCCTGTCTTCCAGGGAGTACATGTTCAGTGCCATCAATCTCTTCTTGTATGCCGTACCCTGCTGACCTACTATCATCTTTGTAGCCCTCCTCTGGACCTTCTTCAGCAGGTCAATGTCCTTTTTGAGGTATGGGCACCGGTACTGAACTCCATACTCTAGATGTGGCCTTATCAGTGACCTGTACATGGGTAGTATAACCTCCTCTTTCCTACTACTAGTCCCCCTAGATATCCATCCCAGCATCTTATTTGCCTTTGCTGCTGCTTTTTTGCACTGCATGGAGTGCTTCAGGTCACTAGTGATCATCACTCCCAGGTCCTTCTCCTCCTGTGATGCAGATACTCGGACTCCACACAGGTAGTACTCTGTCCTGGGATTCTTGGCTCCAATATGCATAGTTTTGCATTTCTTGGCATTGAAGCCAATCTGCCAGATCCTGGACCACCTCCTTAGCTTTTCCAGATCTTCCTGTAGGTCCTGTGTCCCTTCATCTGAGTCCACTCTGCCACAGAGCTTGATGTCATCTGCAAATAGGCACATTTTGCCCTTAACGTCATCCCCAATGTCAAAGATTAAGACATTGAACAACACCGGCCCCATCACCGAGCCCTGCAGGACCCCACTGATTACCTCTCTGGTGCCAGATAACTCTCCCCCCATAATCACCCTCTGGGTTCAGTCCCTCAGCCAGTTTTCTACCCATCTGGCCATCTTTTCCCCAACCCCGAGATCCACCAATGTCCTGATCAACCTTTTGTGGGGCACAGAGTCAAAGGCCTGGCTGAAATTAAGATAGAGGATGTCTACCACTTGGCCTTTGTCTACTGTCTTAGTGACACAGTCAAAGAAGTCAATCAGCTTCATTTGACACATGCTCCCCCCTATGAACCCATGCTGCCTCACATCCTGGCGACCATGCTTCTCTAGATATTCCACCAACCTTTCCTTTAGTATGGTCTCCATGAGCTTGCCCACAGTGGAGGTCAGACTGACTGGTCTGTAATTCCCTGGGTCATCCTTGGGACCGCTTATGTGGAGGGGCAGTACATGTGCTATTCTTTAGTCCTGTGGTACCATGCCTGACTCTAATGAACTATTAAATAGGTCTGCCAGTGGCCCTGCCAACTCCTCAGCCAGTTCCTTTAGTACCCTTGGATGTACTTTGTCCGGGCCTGGTGATTTGTCCACCTTCAATGTCAGCAGCCCCTCCCTCACTCTACCCTCCTCTATCACTACATCTGTGTTCCCCTTCCCTCTGCTCCTCTTTTCTCTCCTTAAGGCACTGGTCCATCCTTCTCCCTGGTGAAGACAGAACAGAAGTATTCATTTAGTATCTCTGCTTTTCACACATTATCCTCCACCCACTCCACTCCTTTTTTTTAGCCTAACAATCCCTTCCGTCTTGTCCCTTTTCTCACTTATACAGTGAAAGAAAGTCTTCTCTCCCCCTTCTTAATTCCTTCAGCTATCTGCAGCTCCTTCTGTGCCTTTGCTCTCCAGACTTCCATATTTGCCTCACTAGCCAATCTTAGGTAATTTTCCCTATCTACCGTTCCCTTGGTCTTCCTGGATTTTCTATAGGCCAACCTCTTTTCCCTTACTGCCTGGGCAACCCCAGAACTGAACCAGCTGGGTGCTTTGGCTGCTGTGTTCTTCCCTGAGCCTGACACACTCATCTGTGGCAAAAGTATTCCTTTCTTAATGATGGACCACCTTTGGTCCACCTCTATATTTGCTCTGATGCCTGCCAGATGGTTCCTTAGCACTTCACCCATTTTCCTAAAGTCCGCCCTCCTGAAATCCAAGATTTTGGTCTTAGTTGGGATACTTTCCCTGCCCATATCCAACTGGAACTACACTGTGCAATGGTCACTTCCATCCAGTGGTTCCCTGACCATTGTTCAGTGATAGTGTGAGTTTTAAAGTGTGTTTTCCCCTGCAACAATTAGAGCATGCCACTGAAGTCTTACCCTGCTAGCAGCAACTGCATCCGCAGTGAAGTACCCACTACAACTATTTTTTTATTTAACTCTGTTTTTCCCTCCTTCTCCTCACTGGCCCTTTAGACCTCTCTCCAGTGGGGGTAAGGATGCCTGTTTTACACCCTACCTGAGGCCCCCCCTGAGCCTGTCTCGCTGCTCCCGGTAGCTCTCCCCCAACTCTGCCGTCCCCCAGGGTGGGACCACCATGAACTCTTCTGGCACTCTATCTGTAATCTAGAAGGGCATCCAGGGAGTGGAGGGAGAGATGTAGCGAACCAGCCAGGTGGGACCTGGCTGTGGGCGTGGTAGCCATCCCTGACCCCCCCCCTTCACTTGTCCGGGTGCCAGGGCTTTTCCTGTTACAGTTGCCCCTGAGGGGTGTGGACTTGCAATGATGCCCTGCACATGACAGGTGCACTCCTGCACCCATGCATAAGGCATCCGCTGCACCCCAACCTCGAAAAAACATGCTGCAAGTTGTGATGCCCCTGGTGACCACCAGGAGTCGCTGATACTGTGACATGTGCACCCACCTGCCCCCAGGACAGGAGAGCAGTCCTTCAGATGCCTAATCCTCTCCTGCCGACCCCGATGGCCTGAATTTGCTCCCGAACCCGGGTCACTGGTGTGGCGCGAGGTGTGGTGTCTAGCACCTCAACCCTCAGCACCACCGAGCAGGCTGCCCATTACAACTAACAAGAGAGCTCTTGCCCATGGCCTTTGGAAGGGACTAAGTTGGGTGCATCTGCTTGGGGTTTGAAGAACTGCTGGGGGTTGGCTGTTGAGGTTATTGCATAGAGTATAAGGATTTTACTACTACCCCATTTTCATATTTTTCCTAATGTCCCATTGTTCCTTTGGTACCTTCCCCTTTCAAATAAATTATTTGTTTTAACTTAATTTTTTGTTTTGGGAGTTGTTACTGCTGTTACAGTGTAACTTGTTTTGGGTCAGGACATGTGTGGGCAGGTTACGCATTGTTTTTGGAGGGGAGGGGAGGGGTAATATCTTTGTGTGTCAGCATCCAGGTACCCATATTACTACCCCAGTTGGAGACACCATGTCACTTTTAGGTGCAAGTTCCCAGTGTAGCACAATTTTAGACAACCCAGCCATCCCCCTTGAAGGTTTTGGAGAGATGATCCCCAAGGGCCCCCAGTGATTGGCTACATGTACCAATGCAGACAAATGCATAAATTTATTTTAGGGAACACAGCTACACAGGTGAAAATCTATGCATATTTGTATACTTGTAATTGTATAACTAAGTTTTTGTGCACTGAGAGTAGGGTGTCTTTTCTATATGTATATACTTTTTTCAAAATGCCATGACATGTATAAAAGGGAGGTGTCTTCCTGTATGCCACACCCCCTGAGGTAGGCTCATTATTGGAGTTGAAGTGCTGGGGTAGTACTGTTCATATTATTTGCTGTGTTGGGAGCGGTGTCTTGCTGTTATTTGGCTACTGTGCCTGAATATATTTGTTATTTTGTTTGCATCCAGCTCCTGTGTGCCGCATCTCCTTTCATTTGGATTGTATCTTTTTGGGTCTAGCTGTCCCACTTTGTGAGCATTGGCCCGCAGTCTCCTGTTTGTTCACTCCACTGAGGATTATTTATTACCCCATATTGCTATCCCAGCTGGAGACACCATGCCACTTTTAGGTGCAAGTTCTCAGTGTAGCACAACTTTAGACAAGTCAGCCATCCCCCTTGAAGGTTTTGGAGAGGTGAACTCCAAGGGCCCCTGGCGGTCTGCTTTATGCACTATTGTGGATAAATGCATAAAGTGATTGAAGACATATACAATAGTTCTGGAAGAATACTTAGAATGGCAGAAAAAGGGGAGATATTGCTGATGGGTGATCTGAATATGCCAGATGTTAACTGGAATGCAGTTGCAGCAGCCACTTCAAAGAGTGGGGTTGTTCTAGATGCCCTACAAGGGGCATGCCTTAGACAACTAGTATTGGAGCCCACTCGAGAGGGAGCAATCTTAGACCTGGTTCTCTCAAATGGAGATGAAGAGAGGATCACAGATGTAGAAGTGGGTAGCCATCTGGGAACTAGTGACCATCGAACAGTATGGTTCACAATAAACACAGCAATAGAGTCAAGCCATACAAAGGCAAAAGTACTGGACTTTAGGAGGGCTGACTTTGCCAAAATGGGTGAGTGCCTAAGGAATGCACTAGCAAATGGGCAGGAAGGAGGGGTGGAAGAACAATGGGGAATAATAAAAACTGCCACCACAGAGGTAACAAGCCTTTGTGTGAAGCAAATTAACAAAACGAAACGATGTAAGAAACCACTATGGTTCTCAAAGGAAGTGGCAGTGAAGGTTCAAGAGAAAAAGAAAGCATTCAGGAAGTACAAGGAATCACAGAAGGAGCAGGACAGGGAACTGTATCAGTTAAAGCAAAAGGAAGCTGGGAAGGCAGTCAGAACAGCAAAGGCCCAAACCGAGGAAAAGATAGCCAACTCTGTTAAGAAGGGGATAAAACCTTTATAGGTACATCAGGAGCTAAGAAAGACCAAGGGAGGCTAGTGAGGCTTAATAAAGAGGAGGGAGGGTGGGCAGAGGTGACTGTGAAAAGGCAGAGATACTAAACAAATATTTTTGCTCAGTATTTACAAAGGAAGTAGGGAGGTACCTAAAACAAACAGTAGAAACACTCTGGATGCAGAAGTTGATACCAGCCATTTACAGAAGAAAGGGTTCTGAAAGAACTCTTAAAACTGAAGGTGGACAAAGCAATGGGGCCTGATGGGATTCATCCCAGAATTCTAAAAAAAACTAAGGGTAGAACTAGTGACACCACTGACTACCCTCTTTAACAAATCATGGCTCGATGGGGTGGTACCCGAGGACTGGAGAAGGGCAGATGTGATTCCCCTTCACAAAAGTGGGAGCAAGGCAGAAGCAGGAAACTACAGACCTGTTAGTTTAACCTCAGTGGTAGGGAAAATGATGGAATCACTTCTGAAGGAAAGAATTGTTGAGTATCTATAGGCCAGAGGGGCTCAGGACCCAAGGCGGCATGGATTCACAGCAGGAAGGTCATGCCAGACAAATCTGATAGATTTCTTTGACTGGGTGACCAAAGTAGTAGATCAGGGAGGGGCTGTGGACATGGCCTACCTAGACTTCAGCAAGGCATTTGACACAGTCCCACACAAAAGATTAATATACAAGATAGCCAGCCTGGGAGTGGGTCCCAAGATGACAGCCTGGGTAAAGAATTGGCTGGAGAATAGGACACAGAGTAATAGTAAATGGAGTCCACTCTGAAGAAAGGGGGGTTACTAGTGGGGTACCACAGGGTTCAGTATTAGGACCGGTCCTCTTAATGTCTTTATAAGCGATATTGCAGAGGGACTGGAAGGAAAGGTATGTCTCTTTGCAGATGACACAAAGATCTGCAACAGAGTTGATGCACAAGGTGGGGTGGAAAGGATGAGAAGGGACTTGGCAAGGTTAGAGGAATGGTCAAATGTATGGCAGCTTAGATTCAATGCTGAGAAGTGCATAGTAATGCACCTGGGAAACAAAACCCAGGGGAAGAGTACACAATGGGGTGAGATACTAACAACAACAAAATGGAAAGGGACCTGGGGTAGTCATATCAGATGACCTAAAGGTGGGAAAGCAATGTGAGAGGGCAGCAAGGAGGGCTGGGGGGATACTGGGATGCGTAGGGAGAGGCATCACCAGCAGAAAACAGGAAGTTATTATCCCTCTGTACAGACAGTTGGAGAGACCCCATCTGGAGTACTGCGTGCAGTTCTGGAGACCCAATCTCTGCAAGGATATAGACAGGATGGAGGCTGTCCAGAGGAGGGCAACTAAAATGGTGCAGGGCCTGCACCGAAGGCATATGAAGAGAGACTTAAGGAGCTGAATATGTATAGCCTCGAGGAAAGGAGAGAGAGGGGGACATGATAGAAACTTTCAAGTATCTCAAGGGAATCAACAAAGTCCAAGAGGGTAGCATCTTTCAAAAAAAGAGGTGTGCAAGAACAAGGGGGCACAATGTGAAGATAGAAGGGGGCGGCTCAGAGGTAATTTAAGGAAGTATTTTTTCACAGAGAGGGTTGTGGATGCATGGAATGGCCTTCCGGAGGAGGTTGTGGAGTCAAAAACAGTGGTGGAATTCAAGCATGCATGGGACAGTCATAAGGCAATTCTAGGGGTTGGGGGTAGGAAGAAGTAGGCTGCTGGTTAACTAGGATCTGCAGCTTATCCAATAGGTAGGGAAATGGGCAGACTGGGTGGGCCAAGCGGTCCTTATCTGCCGTCAAAATCTATGTTTCTATGTTTCTAAGTGCCAATAGGCTGCATGTGCAGTGCTATTTAATGCTTCCAAATCCCTATCTTCAATCTGTGGTCCTGTGTGTGTAACAAAGTAAATCAAGAGCTGGTGTCTCCCTCCTGCCCCAATCCTCAACAGAAATAGTACAGTATAAAATTGTCACGCCCACCCTGGTAGTCTAGTGGTGCTCTCCTGGGCATAGCATCCCATTTCCCCATCATCTTGTGATGGCGAGTGGCACAAATCCACTTTTTGCCACCGTGGCCATCCCATATCTGTCTCACGCAAGTACTGGTATTGCTATACAACTCTGTATTGCAATACAGTATTTGCAGGGCAGCTATAGCAAAGTTTAACTTTTGAGCAGATGCCCCACAGAACTAAATCACTATACAGAGTTGAATAGGGATATCAGTACTTGTGTGAGGCAGATGGCAGACTGCTGCAGAGGTGTGAGAGTGTGATTATGCCGGCTGCATCATTGAGTTGGAGGATTAGATGCTGGGGGACAACCACACTACCAGTGAATTCCTTGAGATACAACATTAATGCTGATTAGGGTGGGATGTGGTCACTTGACTACCAGGGAGAGTGGATATTATTAATTATACCAGCAGTGAGTGGGTGGGTGGGGCACTAGGCTACTACAGAAAGTGGTTATTACAGTTATTATACCAATGATGATGATCAGGTGATGCCATTAGACTACCAGGGTGGGTTTGACAGTATTATATGATCTCTGATGGGAATCATGGTGGGAAGGGAACACTAGCATTTTATTTAGTTTGCTAAACACGCAGTACTACAGACTGGGGGGGGGCAATTCTACATGCAATTCATGGAGCAAAAGCAAGCACTTCACAAGTTAATGATTTCGTAATGGGATGCAAATAATCTTTTGGGGTGGGCCACAGAGAAAGGCTGCTTTCTGGCTCCATGTGCTCCGTATCAAAAGTACTATTCACTGTAGAGCAAAAGGAAATGGCACTCACCTCCCCTCTTCTGAAGACAAGACTGCATTGAAGGAGCAGGACACTTAGCCACTGTGACTTCTTCCTTTATTTAATAAAGTACTGACAGGTATAAGTACAAATCCATAATCAGGAACTGGCATAAAAACATTTTCAGCAGTCCACACCGATGCCAATGGGTGTCCTTCAGCTTACATTTTGTGCCTTGCAGATCCTCAGATCTGCATGACTCCGTGATCAGTGTTCTTTTAAGTCCTGGTATTCTGTGACATGGACTGTCACCATGGTAACCATGATCCAGCTATTCTTGTGCAAACCACAACACTAATGTGCAAATAGTTCATTTAAAAATAGTGCAAACAGTGTAGAAAAAAATGGTTCAAAAATACTCCGCAGAACAGGAGGAGCAGATGTCAGTATTTGAAAACTTTGCATAATGCTGTCACTCCTCTCTTGCTCAAACTCCTGTCGACAAGTATAGAAACAGAAACTGAATACAGTTAGAACACATAAATTAAAAAATCACTAACCTACTGACAGGAAAATTTAACATTCTTCTGGGTTAGGTACCATGGGGCTGATTCCAGGAGACATGGCGCAACTTGCGGGCGTATGTGAATTGCACCATGTGGAGCTATGTTGGGGACCCTGCACCATATTGCAGAACAGGCAGGGTCCCTGGCACCTATGCCAGTGACTTGCAGCAGCCGCAGGCTAGCGCCAAATGCATGGCACACCAAGCCTGGGTGCTGCAAGTCGCAACACACATACAACTGCCCCCCCATGCCTCCCCCACCCCAGAACTCTGCCACATGCACCAGGGAGCATTGGGGGTCTGGCCAGGTGGCACTGGCATTCTGGGGGGCACCACTAGTTATGTACCCCGGGGGTCCCCGTCATTCGGGGGCTGGGGGGCATGGCTGTGTCGGGGGGATGGGGAGTCGGGCCACATGCATGCCGCAGCACAGCAGAGTGGGCATCTTTCAATTGGCATGGACTGATGCCCCATATACCATCTCCCTGCTAGTCTAACTCCGCTGCGCCAATGTCAATCTTGAAATGGCAACCACCCTTTTGGAACAGGGTGCAGTTGCTGCCATAACCAACCCCGTGCCATGCTGCCACGGGTTGCAAGCATAGTGGGTGGCATAACCTACGCCTGGTGCAGCCTGCATTCGGCATGGCACAAGGTGCCATTTGGAATACCAACTGGCTTTATGCCTGGTGTAAGTTGCAAGTTGCACCATTGGGTTCAGCGTAACCCACCTTGCACCAGGCATAATGCCTGATAGAATCAGGTCTCATATGTTAACACGTAAGATAAAGACATAAGGTAAGATAAGGACAGGGGAGGGGGAACGAAACATAAGACAAGGTAGTAATAGACTCAGACATGGGAAAGGGAGGCCAGTAGGATAAGGACAATGTTTAAAAATGTATTTAAACACAGGGTGCAGTAGAAAAACCTCTTCATTCAGGATATCTGGTCAGACCCAGCATTAACTAAACATACTATTTCAAGAATAGTTTGATCTCAGATTTACCATTGAGGTGGCCAATTTGTATGGATCCAAAATTGTTCTCTGCAATTCAGTTTATTAAGAAAATCGCCTCCTCATGGGTCTTTCTTAACATGTTCAAGTTCCACCACCCTAATGCTACATTTTGACTTATCCCTCACATTTTTAAATGTAAGCTCATTGCATAAGTTGTGCAATCTTTCTACATGGCCTTAAGATGTTCTTCCACTCTTTCTGTCAATTTTCTTTTTGTGCTGCCTACATAATAGGCTCTGCATTTATGTTCCATTATGTATATGACACCTTCTGTGTCACCGGTGATAAGAAACTTTTATCACAATTTCTCTACCATCTCTGGGATTTGTAATGACCTGTATTTTACATGCAGTGGAGTACATATTATATTTGCCGGGTTAAAACAACCTCTTGGAGAATTCAGAAGCCAGGTATTCTGGGTATTCTGTTTGATAAGTTGATAACTTTGTGTAACCTTATCTCCTTTATTTCTGGCTCTCTGGAATGAGGTTCTGCACCAGAAGACATATGAAGAGAGACTAAAGGAGCTTAATATGTGTACCCTCATGGAAAGGGGGGCATGATAGAACCTTTCAAGTACCTCAAGGGAATCAACAGAGTCCAAGAGGGTAGCATCTTTCAGAAAAAGAGATGTGCAAGAAGAAGGGGGCACAATTTGAAGCTAGAGGGGGGACAGCTCAGAGGTAATGTGAGGAAGTATTTTTTCATGAAGAGGGTTGTGGATGCATGGAACAGCCTTCCTGAGGAGATTGTGGAGTCAAAAACTGGGGGGAATTCAAGAATGCATGGGACAGACATAAGACAATTCTAGTGGTGGGGTAGGAGGAAATAGGCTGTTGATTAACTAGGATTGCAGCTTATCCATTAGGTAGGGAAATGGGCAGACTAGGTGGGCCATGCGGTCCTTATCTGCCACCAGATTCTATGTTTCTATGTTCTGAGGGTCTGTTACATAAGTCTCCCAGGGCAGGAATGCTTATCACCACACTCAAATTGTTCTTGATCATATTTGTCACCTGAGTGGCCCTTGTTCCAAACGTGGTCACAAATGCTAACTGCGAGTCTACCTTTTGTGCAGATGTATTTTGTTTGCCCTGTAAAAGAGTTTTGTGTGGGATGAGGGGCTGTTTGCATAAGGAATTTGAATATACAGTGGTAGCCAATGCCTTGAGTAACACCAGCAAGTCATGATGCAAGGGACTGGATCTGCATTGGCAGTTATTTTTCCATTCTGTTCCAAATTGGAATGTTGAGTGCTTGGAAGTTCCTGAAAAGGCCACCAGGTATCATAATGCAGCATTTGTACGGCACATACATCACCCTCGAGCACTGTGTGGGCAGTGATATGCAAGTGTGCCACATTACAGGTGCCCTAGTGTAATACTTGTGTGAATTGCACACACCGCACTGTTTAATTTGGTTTACTACATACAACTGCAGCCAAACCCTCAAAGAGGGAGGCTGAAGTTCAATATAATAAGGAAATAAACATCATGCATATACAAAATTAATAGAAGTGAAGAAGAAAAAATACCATAACACATAACTACACTAATACAAATGTTAAAACTACTCTGCAGTCGTAAGCATACTTCACTCGTACATTAGTTGTTCATTTTTAAATCTAAAATGGCATTACTGTACTACACTCAAACTGATCATTTAAAAAAAATCATTCGTCTAAACATTGCATAAAAAGGATGATTTATACTTTCTTGTTCTGAAAATAGGCTTTTGCCATCTAACCCACAAAGCTTTGCCTTATGTATGTTACATAGGAGCAGAACCATGCCTGGGTTTCCATAGTAGCTTATTTTAATTTCAAACCAGCATACTAACATACTATTTGCCAGCAGATTAGGCCTTACGGTCTATCGAGTCTGCTCGAACTTTAGATCCTTAGTTGGGTGCCGAGTCCCTCCCATCCCTTGTGCTCCAGAAACCCGTATCATCCATCCCCACCCGCCTCGGACAGGCCATCATCTGATACATCCACTTTCTGTGTCTGTCCCATCCTCTCTTGAAGCCCTCCACTGTGGATCTCTGAACTAGCTCACCAGGCAGTGCATTCCAAGGGTCCACCACCTCTCAGTGAAAACCTCCTCCTTTTCCCCTCACCCTTCCACCTTCCAACTTCAAACCATGCCCTCTGGTGATACCTCCCTGCTTTAGTCTAAAGATCCCTCCATGTTTACCCTATTTATTCCCTTGAGGTACTTGAAGACCTCAATCATGTCCCCACTGTCTCTCCTCTCCTCCAATGAAAACAGGCAGAGCTCCTTAAGTCTGTCCTCATACGCCAAACTGCATCCTCGTATCATCTTTGTTGCCTCCTCTGTACCCTCCCAGGAGCTGTATGTCCTCTTCAAGTGTGGCTTCCAGTACTGTACACAGTACTCAAGGTGTGGTCTAACCAGTCCATTGTACAGCGGCAGAATCACTTCCTTGCTCCTAGAGGTGATCCCTCACGATGCATCCCAACATCCTGTTTGCCTTGCTAGCCACTCTCCTGCACTGCTCAGAGTTATTCATACATGCATCCACCATGACCCCTAGGTCTTTTCCCCTATTGAGGCCTCCAGCGCCTCCCTCCCAGGGTATACCTGTGTTTAGGGTTTCCCGACCAAGATGCAACACCTTGCACTTGGTGATATTGAAATTTACCCATGTGTGAGCCCAGCTTTCCAGGCTGTCCAGGTCCTTGCAGGCCAGCCCCTCTCTTCCTCAACTACTGCTCCCATCTTGGAGTCATCCGCCAAGAGACTCATTTCACACCCTATACCCTCCTGATATCCGATATGTATGCATTAAACAGGATCAGACCCAGGACCGAGCTCTGCGGTACCCACTACCAACCTCTCTAGGGTTCGAGAGCTCCCCACAGACCACTACTCTGAGTCGTCCAGCTAGCCAGTTTTCAATCCATCTGACCATCAAAGGGCCTACCTAACCCCATCAGTTTCTCCACCAGACCATTGTGGGGACAGAGTCAAACGCCTTGCTGAAGTCCAAGAATAATATATCCACAGGCTTACCCCTGTCCAGTTCTGATGTTACCCATTCATAGAACTCCACAAGGTTGGTTTGACATGATCTACCTGGCACAAACCCATGTTGCCGACTATCCAGTCCTCCCACCTCCTCCAAGTACACCCCAATCGTTCTTTAGTATACTCTCCATTAATTTTCCCACCACCAGGTCAAACTGATGGGTCTATAGTTACCTGGTACACTTCTCTCAGCCCCCTTTATGGATTGGTACCACATGTGCCTCTGCCAATCCTAGGTACCCTCCCTGTCTCAAGTGACCTGCTGAAAAGCTCCGCCGGGTGCAGCCAGTATGTCCACCAATTCCCATAGTACTCTGATGAATGCCATCCTGCCCAGGAGATTTGTCTTTCTTTAGGACCTTGAGGGCTAACCACACCCTTTGGCGGAGATAGCATCATCTGTCCCTCCACCTTACTGGCCTTTTTATCCTTACCCAGATGTGACACCCTGGGGTACCTCTCTCTCCTCTTGCTCCATTTCTGTTGCTCCCTGATCCCACTTACTGACGCTTTCTATCCCTTCTGTGCTTTGCTTTGTAGATATCCCATCCTCCCTAGTGAACACAGAGGCAAAGTACTCAAATACCTCTGCCTGGTCCCCGCCTCTTCCACCCACCCTCCTTCTGATCTCAATCTGCTGAGATGGCCTTAGTTTTTCTCCGCCTCCCAATGTACTGAAGAACCCTTTTCCCTCCATGTATCCCCTGTGCCAGCCACTGCTCTTTACTGGAGTTTGCCCCTCACCATACGGGTGACTCTTCTAGATGCAAGCTGGTACATTTCCTTATCCTATCCCTCTTGTTGTTTTATATTTTTGTAGGCCTCTTTCTTTCTCTGACTGCTACCTGTACCTCACTGGACCACCAGCATGGTTTATGTGACCTTGCTCCCTTACGCTTCAACTTAGCGAGATCCTGACTGCCTCATGAAGTCCCCTGCTTTATGACTCCCATCTCCTTTCCACACTTGTCATTGAGGTAATCCCCATCAAGTGATCCTTGAGAATATTTCCCATGCCCATAAAGTCTGCCCCTGAAGTCCACTGCCAGTGTCCTAGATCTCACCCCTCCCCCATGCTTATTTGAAACCAGACAGTATTGTGGTCGCTCCCAGTCAGGGGTCTTGTACAACCATGTCCCTTACCAGATCCCCATCTGCCAGAACCACATCCAGGACATGCCCTCCCTTGTGGGCTCCATCACATGCTGTGTTAAGAACACATCCGAAGCCTCCAGCAGCCTCTGCCCTTGGCCACCTTAGAGGACATGGTTCCCAAGTTTGTACCTGGCATATTAAGGTCCCCATCAACACCACTCCTTCCCCTTTTGGTCCACACTGGGCAATGATGTTGTCCAGCAAACCATCCTCTAGAACATCAGTCATCCCGGGGGTCCTATATGCTACACCCAGCTTGACCTTATCTCCTGCTGAGGATCGTAAGCTAACCCATAAGGCCTCCACGTTTCCCTCTGCCTCTTCTACCCTAGCGATTTCTATGTCATCTCTAATGAACATAGCCACTCCATCCCCTTTGCCCTCCTTTCTATCCTTCCTGAGCATAGTGTACCCCAGTACGTTTAGGTCCCAGTCATGGTTTTTGTTGGCCCACGTTTCCATGACCGCCGCCACATCCACCCCCCCTCGAACAGCATAGCCTAGAACTCTGGCAACTTGTTTCCCAAGCTCCTGGCATTTACTAACACCAACCCCACCCCTTTATCCTGATCCTCTTTGTCGAACCCCACCCAGATTCCTTATACTTCCATCCTCCTCTGCTCTTCCTGAAACCTCCATCCCCAATCTGTTTCCCTCCCCTTGGGCGTGAAGGCTACTCCTCATCTGGAGGAGAGGGCTTGGTCAGCTCTCCTTATCCCTTCCCCTCACAAGTTTAAACCCCACCTTTCTTGTATGTAGTCAGCCATCCTGCTAAGGACTTCCTTCCCTAATGGGGCAAGATGAAACCTGTCCTTGTCATATAGTCCCTTATCCTCCCAAACTCCTTTCCAGTTCCTCAACACCCCCAACCCACTCTCGTCACCCCACTTCCTGAGCCAGTCATTAACCTCTGTGAGTTCATTTTTTCTCCACTGAGGCCTTTGGTACTGGCAATATCTCCAAAAGGAAATGTTGCATCCATTATCCCGACAGACTCTGGCAAGTTCTTGGAACCTTGGTTGGATTTCCAAAATGCTATTTCCTCTAGATCATTAGTTCCCAAATGCACCAGGAAATCCGGTTTCCCTCCACAATCCCTAACCATTTCATACACCATGAACTTTGCTCTGTGCACTGTCAGCCCAGAGATACTCACTACCTTCACCTGGCTATGGCATCCACCCCCCTGTCCCTCCCACTGGATACCCCTAATCATAGAGTCTCCCAATAACATCTAACCTACAAAGCTTTGCCTTATGTACGTTACATAGGAGCAGAACCATGCCTGGGTTTCCATAGTAGCTTATTTTAATTTCAAACCAGCATACTAACATACTATTTGCCAGCAGATTAGGCCTTACGGTCTATCGAGTCTGCTCGAACTTTAGATCCTTAGTTGGGTGCTGAGACCCTCCCATCCCTTGTGCTCCAGAAACCCGTATCATCCATCCCCACCCCCCTGGGACAGGCCATCATCTGATACATCCACTTTCTGTGTTTAATTTGGTTTACTACATACAACTGCAGCCAAACCCTCAAAGAGGGAGGCTGAAGTTCAATATAATAAAAGGAAATAAACACCATACATATACAAAATTAATAGAAGTGAAGAAGAAAAAATACCATAACACATAACTACACTAATACAAATGTTAAAACTACTCTGCAGTCGTAAGCATACTTCACTCGTACATTAGTTGTTCATTTTTAAATCTAAAATGGCATTACTGTACTACACTCAAACTGATAATTTAAAAAAAATCATTCGTCTAAACATTGCATAAAAAGGATGATTTATACTTTCTTGTTCTGAAAATAGGCTTTTGCCATCTAACCTACAAAGCTTTGCCTTATGTATGTTACATAGGAGCAGAACCATGCCTGGGTTTCCATAGTAGCTTATTTTAATTTCAAACCAGCATGTTAAATGTACCTCTGTAATAGAGACATTGAAAATGTTGACAGAAAGAGACTCTCCAGTCTACCCATAATACCCTATTCTACCTCACTAGCTAGCATTTTTCGGGGATTCTTTGCAGTGCTACCCACTCCCATATTTTCTGCTCTACTACTGCACCCTTGGTCAATGTTAGGCCCTTAACTGTCACAATCATGTTTTGATTGCATAACACTGACTAACTTACTAAACATGGCCCAGACCCCTGTCAGGTCAGGGTTGGACTGGGGTACAAGGAGCCCATCTGGAAATGTTCCGGTTTCCTGGTGGGCCAGTATGACTCTGTGTCAGGAACAGTGTTGTATGCTTGAACCTTCTTCACAGGTGGTTGGTGGTCAGGTCTGACTGGGGTACAGGAGGTACAGACTCAGAACACTATGTAAACCATTGTCTTTCTTGATTTATGGTTTAGTTTTGATTTTGCTCCCTCAAAAATACTGTGAACTTCTGCTTTGAAGTCTGTGTTTACAGCACATTCTCTGTAAGTGCAGCACCTTTTCCATGTAGGACAGATGTGGGACAGAACCAACAGGGGGGCATACTATCTGTCATTTTTTGCTGCTGGGCTTTTACTATAGTTAAATCGATGGATGTTTCTCATTCGTGCACTGGTGGTACCACTGTACTAAAAGATCAACAGAGATGGAACAGAAATGTAAAGTGAACCAACGTTGAAAAAATGCTTCAACAGAAAATATTAAGTTAGTTCTTTGCTAATGTCACTTTTACTTTGCTGTACAGTAACTAACTTTATTCAGTAATGTTCCATCGAACATGGCATAGTAAAGAGGTGTTGCTGTACTGTGAACTTAAACAGTATCCGGTCTTGTACCATACTTAGTTCCATTTCTGCATGCTGACAGATCATCTGCTCACAGAATGTAAGCTGCTGGAGGTTGGCACTTCCCTTGTCAGCTATCCTATGACCCTCCTCCTACAGCCTGAGCACAGTGAGGCCCCACTGGATTACATTCCACACATAGCTGTATCTGATACCCAGTGAACCCTTCAATCTGCCCATTCAGATTCTATCTTGTGGGTCAGACCATGGGCATCTCCTACCAATGGACTCATTCCCTTCTGATTGGAGACAGATTTAATACCTTATCTTGCTGCTTCTTTTTTTTAACTTAAAGAGCAGCTGACGCGTTTGTAAGAACTTTATCAAAACATAATATTTAGGCACAGTTCAGCTTGTATTTCACATTAGTTCAATATTTCCCCATTATTTATTACTGAGGTAATTTGCATTAAAACAGGAACTTTGCTCCTGAAGAGTTCATCTACTCTTGTTGCTTTCTCCCTACCTGAGGTCATAATGCACTGCTTGTGACATCACAGTTACACCCATGGCAATGGAGTGTGATGTCACACCACATGATTATGACCTGAAGTAGGGAATAAGCTGTAGAGGCAGATGAACTCCAAGGGATAAATATCAGGTATTCCTGTAAATTTCATCAGTAATACATAATGGGTAGGTGAAATCCATAGAATACATATGGAATGCAAGCTGATTTGTACCTAAGTATTATGATTTTCAAAGTTTTCTTTGAGGCATCAGCAGCTCTTTAAAGTTTATTGAGGCTCAGTTATACAAGGCAGTTTCTCACATCATTACAGAAATACTTTGGAACCTCATTAGGTATGCTGTTTTGTTCTGCAGTAATATAAAGATAAAACAACTCAACAGCTCGATTTAGTTATCAGTACAGATACTATAAACATGCAGTACATAATTGTAAGGCAGCAACACCGACTGTGAACAGTGACCATGACAGTATAACATTCAGTATAGGAAGTGCTTATGAGAGGTTTAAAAAGATGTACTGAGATTTATTTATATATGACAGCTAACAAACAGCAGATGAAAAGGAAAATGAAAAAAATCAACTGGATAGATTTGTTTAAGGATAAACCTATAACCGAATGTTGGGAATATCTGAAAAACATGATACTGTCAATAGTAGATAAACAAACAAAGAAAATACAGAAATGTAGCAAAAGAGGAATAAAACTCAAGTGGCTAAATGGCAGAATGATGAAATTAATAAAAAAAATAATAAAGCATATGCTAAATGGAAGAAAAATAAGACCGTTGCAAAACTCGGACATTTTTCTAATGAAACAAAAAGCATGCAAAAATGCCATTAATAAAGCAAGGCGCAAGTTAGAGAACAGATTAGCGACAACTAACAAGAACAAAAAAATAGCAAACTATATTTTAGTTGTATAAATTCATTAAGAAATTCTGAATCAGGCATAACATCACTCTCTCATGACGAAAAAATGATCACAGACCCAAAAGAGATGGCTAACATATTTAACAACTACTTTTGTTCAGTTCAGTCTGACTCAAACATTGTTGATTACAGTTGTAATGTGAATAATGAAGGGGACTTTATTATCAGTAAGGAATACATCTTAAAAAAGATGGACGATCTTAAAGCCCATGGTGCCTCAGGACAAGATAAAATCACTCCTCAGATGGCGAAACTGTTAAAAGAAACCTTGTGGCTACAACCAAAGCTGATATTTGAAAAATCTATAAACACTGGAGAAGTACCAACAGAGTAGAAGACTGCTGGAATCACAGTACAGAACTATTGCCCTATTAGTGTAACTTCAGTCCCTTGTAAAATCTTGGAATCAATAATAAAAGACATTATACACAATCTTATTACTAACAGTCATACTATAGACATGAACCAGCATGGCTTCGTAAAAAGGTCATTTGTGTATCACGAACCTTATGTGCTTTTACAAACACATAAGTGACCTACTTAACAAGGGTGAGGCTGTGGATGTGGTACTGTTAGATTTTTGAAAAGCATTCAACACGGTTCCCCATTGGGCTATAGTTAAAAAGCTATTGTCATTCAGAATTGACAGTTGCATAATCAGATGGGTCTGCAAGTGGCTTACAGACAGGACACAGGCAGTTGTCATAAATGGTTACACTTTGGTGCAAGAGCACGTAAAGAGTGGAGTCCATCAAGGCTCCGTATTGGGCCCCATCATTTGTCAATTGTTTATCACAGACTTAGGGGAGAATGTACAAAACTTTATCACCAAATATGCTGACGATATGAAACTAGGAGGTCCATATACAACCCAAGACCAAGCTGAAACAGTATGATGAGATCTAGATAGGATAACTGAATGGGCACACTGTTGGGTTATGTCCTTTAATCTTGATAAGTGTTATGTTTTACACATGGGAATAAATAACTAACAACATCAATATTTATTAAACAACATAGTGCTGAAATCGAAAGAAAAGGAAAGGGATGTGTGGGTATAATTGTGAATCACAACTTAAACTTCAGTGAACAGTGCACAAACTCAGTTGCAAAGGCAAACAGGGTAATATTAGCCATAAAAAGAAATATAAAAAGCTGAAAGGCTGAGGTGCTAATACCCCTGTATAGGTCATATGTAAGACTGCAACTGGATTACTGCAGTCAGCTTTGGTCCCCCTACATGAGAAAGGATGTTGAAAATCTGGAGAGAGTTCAGCATAGGGTGACAAGGATGGTAAAGGGGTTGCAGGATGACCCTAATGAGTACAGACTAAGAAAGCTCAATTTGCATCCTCTGGAGCTACGAAGAAAAATGGGAGACTTGTTGTTATACCTTATAATGCAAGATACTGGATTAATCACAGAATTAAATATTGACTTTAAAAATACTGAATCAACATCAAGAGGACATCCACTACAACTGAAGGGAAATAGGTTTAAAACAACCAAAAGGAAACATTATTTTCACACAGAGGGTGGTGAACATATGGAATAGACTTCGACTAGAAATAATCATAGGTACAACTAAAGAAACATTTAAAAAGAGATTGGATAATTACATTACACAAGGAGGGAATATGACATATTGGATAATTACATTACACAAGGAGGGAATATGGCATACTATATGGAATCTTAATGGAACTACATGTGGGCGGTTGTGCCTTCTTCTTGCTCCTAAACATCAATGAGATCAGTGACAACAGCTTTAAACTGTTCTACATAAAAACTAGTACAGTCTACCAATCTGATCTGATCATGTGCTAATTCATGTAATGATTTCAGTTTTGTTCATCATTTTGCTAGTAAACTCAATGCATTTGAAATAAATAAAAGTAAATAAAGTCAATTATACAAATGCAAGAAAAATCCTCGTACTCTGATTGGTTAGTCTGGGGTTTCCCATTCTAATAATTTATTTTTCCACATTTCAGTTGGGGGGGGGGGGGGGGCGGTGTCAGGGGCTAGCCAATGTAAAGTAAGGCATTGCAAGGCTGCCACCCACAGCATCTGACCTAATTTACACTTGGCCCTGGGGCCTTGTAACAGTGTTGAGTAACCTAAGACCAGCTTTGTGAAAATGTTGGGGAACTGTTTGTTTAGGATTGTCTGCATTGCAGAATGGCCTTCTTGTCAGAATGACCTTATAAAAGGACAGTCCCAGAACAGTGGCAATCTATGGAACCACAGTGCCTTCAACACCTATCCAAATGTGTGATATTAAAATGTTCTGTGGCTGTTGGGGTCCTAAAGTACCTTATCAATATTCTCCAGTTAAATTCCCTCCACATTGGGGGGGGGGCTGTGATTGCCCAACTTTTGAACAGCCTGTTTTCCCATTGCTTGGGCTGTATTGTGATTCCAGTGCCAGTCTCCCAACTGGTCCTGATCTGGTCTAGTGGGGGTGGGGTGGGGCTTAGGTTCCATTAATAATTTGTATAGTTCAGATACCAGTCTTGTCTTTGCCTTTGATACTATAAACCAGTAAAAGAATTGTTCTAGGTCAGACTGTGGTCTTCTGGACTAATCTAAATTGTTTTGTTCCAGAACAAAATGTCAGACCTATAGAAATTGAAAATGATCCCTGTTTCTCAGTTGGAATTTGTCTTCAAGTTCTTGGAAATACAAGCACCTTTGATAAGCAATACATTTTTAAGAATGGGTCAAACCTCTGCTCTCCCAGTGGCTAAATCTTGTATCTGTTTGAGGAGGGAAAAAAATGCCTTAATGCCTGATGAGGGTAAGAGGATCCAGGGAATCTGGGATGTCTGTCAGCTTTAACTTGTACCAGGATTCTGACCATATGTTTAGACCAGGGATTCTTTCTCAGTTGACTAATCAATACCCCTGTTGAGATGGTTCAGAAGGGGAGGCTGGGGGAGTCTGCACCATAATTACCAGCCGGAGTCTGTTCTTTGATTAGCCCCTGTTCCCAAGAAGGCTGCTTGTGCAGCCAGATATTTCTTAAAACAAGGTAGACTTAGGCCACCTTGCTCATTGGGGAATTTTAGGACACTCTGCAATATCCTAGGCCTCTTCCCTAACCATAGGTATCTGTTCACTTCCTTTAAGAGGGGGTTCCAGTGTGTGTTAGAAATTGGTATTGGAAGGATCTGAAACAAGAAGAGGATATGAGAAAAGATAGTCTTTAGATATAGATATAGAGTCTTTAGATTTAGATATAAGTTACTAAGATAGTCATCTTAGTAACTTATATCCCACCATATAACATCAAAGCCAGTAATGTCCAGCAGGCCATGTCTGTCTTAAAGGTGTCTAGCAAATTTAAGACACAGTAGTTGTCTGATAAGAGTCTGCTAGTAGCCACTGAGATGCGTATACCCGGGTACTGTATCAAAAGCTACTGTGCAGGGCCCATGAGAAGGGGTAAGTCTGTTAAACACTGGGGGGGCACCCAAATCATCATTTCAAAATGTGCCGTGGTAAAACCAATCAGATTGCAGTGGGCAAGTTTCTTAATATGTCTTTGGAATCCTTTTTTTTTTTTTTGATCTTTTTTGCTGCCAGACTCCCCTAGCCCCACAAACAGGCTCACCCTGCTCCGGTACCCCAGTCCCTCATGCTTGGGGTAACTCCCCCCGAGTGGGGCCACCAGAGGTGGAACTGAAGGTGGCCAGAGGAACTGGGCACCAGAGTGGCTCATACATGGGAGCCAACATTTTTGCGATCTTTGACACCTCAGAGATGAGGGACGTGCAATGACGCTAATGGAAAACCTCCAGCATCCGCCCTCAGCTCCGCCCCATGTTCTAGTGCAGCGCCCCTGTCCCCTAACCTCCACCAGAGGGTGAACAGACACCGGAGCTGAGAATCTACCCTCCCTGAAAAGGAGAGCGGTCCCTCTGGACGCTCAATCCTTTTCCCCCCTGCTGACCCCCGGCAGCCTGCGTCTGTTCCCAAACACGGGTCACCGGCATGGCGTGAGGTGGGGTGTCCAGAGCCTCAACCCTCAGTGCCATCAGGTCAGCATGTCTCTGGAATCTTAATATGTTTCTGGAGGTGGTGAGCTAGGACTCCAGCATATAGATTTAGATCTGTGTTGAAGAAGTAGATAGGGTGATATGAACTTCACTCCTTCAGATCTTTGGTTTTAAAATAACTGAAATCTGGGTTTGGGACTAGGGTGGAGGAATTTGCAAATTGTCACTAAGTAAGGCATCCCCTACCCTCACCAAATGTGGCACTAGGTGTTCCCAAAAACATTTATCAAATTCTGCCAAGTACCCATTGGGGCCTGGGGATTTGACATTTTTCAGATTCTTAATTTTTTCAGACACCTCTTGGGCCATGATAGGGGCATTCAGATCCTCTTTCTCCTGGTCTCCCAACAGTGGAAGCGGTAGGTTAGCGAAATACCTCTGCACAGCATTACTTTATTTGGGCCCCCTTTCATTTCTATACAATGTGGCATAGGAGTCAGCAAATTCCTGTTGTATTTCTACTGGTTGGTCGTGGACTGTCCCGTCCCTTGGTACTTAATTTTCAGGACCATCCTAGAGGCATATGGACATATAATCATGTTAAAATTAGCCATTGACACAACGTTGTGGTCACTCAGTCAAGAAAACTTGCCATCACCTGCCGAGCGGTTGCGGGCAAAAAGGAAGCACAGCGACTATTTAGTGGCAATGGCAAGACAGCAACAATTTGCACTGTTACTGCTGTTACTGCTGGATGGTCAAAAGCACAATATATTTGCCCAGAACACCACCTAATATATATATATATAATAGAACTTACTTTTTCAGCCTCTTCAATTGCACCATTTAGCCCTCTACCTCTCTTCCTGTTTTCTTCTTGCATCGATGTTCATCAGAGTTCAGGTTATCTGCCATTCTTAAAGGGGCACACCACTCAAGTAAGGTAACCAGACACAGGGAGTTCTCACAAGTGGGGGAACTGCATGGCTATACTTAAGGTGAATGGGACTTTAGGATCTCATGCACACTTTATAAGTCATGGAGTTTGTCTAGTCTCCGAAGGGAAAACCCAAGCCGTCCATTGATAATTACTTGTACACAAAGGAGAAGGATGGTGCTGGTGTAAAAATAATATGGCGCTGTGAACAGCACACCTGCAGAGCTAGGTTGCACACTATTGGGGATGGTATAACCCAGGCTCCCACTGACCACAATCATGCTCCACCACATGACCGAGTGGAGGTCATAAAAGCAAGGGCTAACATGATGTGGTGAGCATGTGAGTCAAAGGAGTCCACTTGCAATGTTATCCACCAAGCATTACAAGAGGTTGCTGTTCAGCATGCACACCTGTTGCCTACACATGAAACCCTGAGGTGGGATGTGTGTGGAGACATAGACAGCATGGTGATCCAAATGACACAGACATCGCACAGTACTCAAAGACTGTCAGTGAAGAGCAATTTTAATGAGTACAGGAGGATGATTTTCTTATTTTTGCAAGCGATTCTGATCTCCTAGTTCTGAGTGAGCAACAACACTGGTTCTGTGATGGCACTTTCAAAGTTGCCCCAATGGAGGAAGACCAACTGTACACTGTACACGCTCTTGTACAGGGGGTTAATAGACCATGTGTATATGCTCTCTTACCCGGATGATGCGAGGAGGTTTACAGAAAGTTTTTTGTACACCTTAAAAACCTTCGTGGGGGCAAGATGAGTCCTGCAAGTGTAATAACAGATTTTGAAATTGCTGCCATTAATGTCCTTTGTCAGATGGTGCCAACTGCTGAATTGACTGGCTACAATTTCCACCTTGGGCAGGCCATGTGGCGCTGTGTACAGCATAAGGGGCTACAGCAGTGGTATGTTCAGGATGAAGAATTTGCTCACAAGGTGCACTGCATGCTGGGATTGGCATTTGTGCCACAGCACAGGGTGGAACATTATTCTGAAATTATACAAGATGACAAAGAGTTTGCAGATCTAGAATGCTTGCTAGACCCCTCGGAGGAGGTTGCTGCTGCACGCTGTTTCACTGTGGTGAATGAGGAGAGCAGGACTGCTGAAACACTTTTCTCTCATTTTGGAAAGGTATGCCACCATTGCCTGAATATAGAGCCCTATTGTAGAGAGCACTATATTCGAGAAGTTCAGCAGTCTTTTCCCAGTCCGACTTGTACAGCTGTTTATCAGATTCCTCCTCTCCCTGTTGCTGTTGCTTTTCCACAGAGTCTGGAGTCCTGAAAGGGTGGCAAGAGGAGCCCACTCCTGGAGAAGAAAGCAGGGTGTCCCTCGGCAGGACTGGCCAGGGGGGACTATTCACAGATAATCCCCATGAAGCCCCACAAAGCTGTGCTTGGTTGATTTGTACTCCCCTCCAAACCCTCCGTTGCTGAAGCAGCATAGAACAGGAGAAATACAGACAGAAATGAAGTAAATTGCTGTACTCCTTAGTTATGTATTAATCGATTTTGGTGCTTGGTATTTGAAATGCTGCTCTAATCAGATTGGAACTGAAGTACTAAAAAGTGTTATAGTGTCACATCGCTCCCCAACGAACAGAACGGAACGGTGTTGTGTTTTTCTGATTTGATTTTTATATTGTTTTTGTGATATAATTCCCCTTAACCCGCTTTTTGGTCCTGAGGCTTATATAGATTGTATAGAAATTATATTTTAACTGAAATAAATATTTAGTTTTCGGGGAGGCTGCTCTTAATTGACTGATAGTTGACATATTTTTTCCCTCACTAATTCCTGTCATATGTGCCTAATTGCAGATACTCTGGCAGATTTACCAAAACAGATGTCTGGATTTAATTTGTTATTTTGTTATTTGAACCCTCAACTCTCCTCCAGGTTGCTGGTTTCTTTCTTTTAATTTGAAAAATTAAAAAATAGACACCACATGTTAGGGAGCAAGGGAGTGAGTGCCCTCAGGTAACTGGTAATTTGCTAATTCTGATTCTTAAACAAGCAAGGCAGGTCAGCAATTAGGCAATAAAACTGGTTGGTTTGCAGTCCAGCAATTAAGTAATTAAGGTAATTTTCTTGACTGCTAAGTGCCTGATTGCTTGATTAATTTCAACGGATGAAACCTTCATAATGCATGCGTGGGGTCTCACAGGCAGATATACTTTTTTTCAGACAGAGAGCAGGGTCAAACTTGATAGCACCCCATCTCCACAAGCATCCTTATTTTAAAATTATCTGTGGAAGCAAAAGTGAGTGCGAGAGCTCCTGCTCTGGTTGAATTACTGAGCAACTTGAGAAGAAGATCTTTCTTCTTAGAATTTAGTGCACAAAAGCTCTTAAGCTCTGAGTTTTAAAAGTAATAATACTTCTGCGGCTTATATGAATGGAACTAAAGAAAAATTGAGCAACATGGTGGCTTGAAGCATCTTTTACCAAGAATAATAAAATCGACTAGTCTCTGGTGATATGGTTATACAGGACTTATTACTGGAGTGAAACCGAGTACTTCAGTAAGAATGGAAATCGTAAGTGTTATACCCACAGTAAGTTGAATCAAAGCTGAAACAAAGTACACTCAAATAAGGTTAATTTTTTTCTTTTTTGAGTATTAGAGGTTTTTACTTTCTGCTTTTAACTAATTTTAAAATCTGCTATTTTTATTGCTTCTCAGTTGCTTTTTTTATAGTTTATTTTAGTTTTTCAGTTTACAGTTCCCCCACTTGTTTGCAATAATCTGCCCATAACTTATACTTTTGGATACAGGTACTTGTAGAAAAGGTTTTTTGTTAGGAAAGGTTTTTTGTTGCCTCAGATATTCTCAGATTTTAGTTTATGTAACTGTGCTAATTTAATAATAATTAATTGTGTACTCAAGATGAAAGAATGTGTCTTTTTTTAACCTGTATTAAAACACAGTTGTAAGCATTTTTTTTTTATTTTAGAAAACACCTGTACCTTTTGCTCTGCCATTTGGCAGTTCTGAATGTCTGCAACGGTGGTCCTCAGTGAATACCACAAACACTCATTTGAACTGTGGTCTGGGATAACGAGATTTTCAGAAACTCAAGTGGACTTTTCCCCACAAGCTGCTCGGCTGTATTTAGCGGGAAGTCAGGGCCTGAGAAGTTGAGGCCCTTACCAAAGAGTCAGAAAAGACTTTGGGGTTACTCTCTTCCTGGAGGAAAAGTGCTCTCATCTATGAGACTATACTTAAAGAACTTCTTAAAAAAGGAAGGGGAAAGGGTGTGCTTTTATAAAAGTTGGTATCTTCCTTAATTTTGTGTCACCAGTAAGAAAGCCTTTTTACTTTTGGTAATAATTTGTATCCTTTGGCAAATTATTCTTTATAAATTATACCAAAATGTATACTAGAAGTGGCAAGGAACTTGTCAAGGGCCTAACTAAAACTGCCCCTTTAAGAAAAGGAAGAACAGTGGTGTATACTCCCAGGAACTAACATTGTCATCTTCTACTCCTAACGAGTTAGTTAGACCATCTCACTCTCCATATTATATAAAGGAGGAAGTAATACTTGACTTCAGAAAGGATCCCTGCTCTCTGGAGGTTCCTTCTCCCTCTACTGGACTCTATAATTCTCAGCATTTGCATGGAATGCATGGGAATGAGAACCCCTCTACAAATCATTCACAGGAGTACTTAGACACCTGTAACACCTGAGATGAAGGTTTCTAAACAGTATGTTGTATCCCATTCCACTTCTCTAGATAATGGATATCAAGCTGATAAAAAGATATTTTCTCCTACTGTTCCCAAACTTAAACAATACCAGCAAGGAAAAATTATTGATTTTTTGTTTCCCTGAAAAATAAACCAGTTAATATTACTCTTAAAGACAGTTCTCTTTCATACATAGGAGCTCTGGATAATTTGGAAGAGCTTTCTGTTAACTTACATGAGGAATCAATGGGGAACCTGACATAGGGGGGCTGAAATTTCTCTTCACCCCACCAGGTTGGACCTCTTTAGCTCGCTAGAACTTACCTCCAGCAATGACCTCTCCCTTTCTCAACTGGAGGCTTCATCAATACTCGTGGGATACCTGAACAAAGTTTTTGAAAGGTTGGATAGTAAGTGGAAAACATAAAACTAGCTCCTGAGTTTTTAGCACAATGCCCTGATACCATGTCCAAGTACACAATTACGGCGGTAGCCTACCCCATCATGCTAACATTGTATGTTTGGAAGCTTTCAATGAACTTAAACATCATATAGAGGGCTTGTCTGTTCTGTTCACTGAAACATTTACTGAACTTATACAAAAGATAGATATTATTGACGAAGATAATTCTAAGGGAAGGACTAGAAACCTTTCATTCTCCTCTATTATTATTCCTTCTTCCCCTAAGAATAAAGGTAAAAAGAAGGACGATGCTCCTAGAAAATCCAGAAAGAAATGAATGAGAAAGAGTAAGGGGATAACTACAAATACTTCCCATACCACCTATAGCAAAGAAGCAGTAGAGCTATCAAGCTCCAAGGTTATGACTTCACCTGACAATTCTAACCTATGTAAATGTTAATCAGCCAGAACCCTGTGCTGCAGGAAGTAATGCATTAAACTTGCCTAATACTACTGTCAGTTTAGAGAGAACTATTCCTCCTAAGGCAGAGCTTTTGTTCACTTCCACTGCTCCTCTATTGGCAAGCAGTATAGACAAGAATCTTGTAAAGGAGGCTAGTGAACAGACAGCAAGTCTCAAAGTGAACCCCCCTCTACAAATAAAATCAAATTATAATTACAGGAAACAAAGTAGTTTTTAAATTGGAGAATATTTGTATTAAAGCGTATGAAATGCAAAAGACACTGTTTGATTTAACCTGTCATTTATTTAGAGCTGAACTGGAATTAACAGTGGCTGCTGATGCTGTTATGTTTGTTTATAGACATAAATCAGTTCCCACTAACCCTGTCTGTGTTCTGTTGCCAAATTTGGACATCGCGAAAAAATATGAGCAAAACAATGGTGCCTTAACGCCCTTGGAATTATGATATCTTCCCCTGTCAACTGGTCTACTATTTGGAAACATGCATACAGGTACAACAAAATGCTCATTTTCTTTTCCTCAGAAACCATTTGCACCACATTAACTTTATTACATTGGGATTTTGAATGGGAAAATCATGTTAAGAGCCTGTCCATCTTTGGAATAGATCGCTTTGAGGGAGAAAATTGTCAAATGTTGGCATCTTATGTTTGGACATTACTAGCTACTACTCTAAATATTGAAATTGGCCCCTTTCACTTGGAGTCAGTAAGGAGGATACATTCAGGGGATAATGAGACCCAAATCGATTTTACAATAAACTCCTCTGAACTATATTATTCTTTATTATCAAATATGCACAAGTTAGATAGAGCCAATGTTCATCTAGTGGCCTTTTCAAAGTTGGAATAGTCTCCAAATTCAAATGGGGAATTGTTTGATAATTTGTGACTAACTACTTTGTCAAATCCCTTTTCTATTCTTCTTTAGATAACTCCCTTAAGGCAGGGGAAGCTAATCTTTTTTCTTTCAATATTGCGGGCCTTGGGATTAAATTAGCAGATCCTAACTGGATTAATTTTATTCAGAATTTTAAAGTACTATTATTCCAAGAAACATGGGCAATGAAACAGATGTTTATAAATGGATATGAATCTCAATATGTACCAGCTGTGAAAAATAAGCATTATGGTAGACCAGAAGGTGGACTGATAACCATAGTTAAGATATGGAAAGGACTTCAGGTTATTGATTACATTTCTCCAACTAAATAGCTATTATTTAAGCAATAAGGCATGACCGGGATGCGTTATGGTGGGATAATGGCCCACCTCGTGTGGGTTGAAGCATGAGGCATAGCCGAGTGCTTCCACCACATGAGAAGGGCTGTTAGCCCACCATAACCCACCCCCTGGAGTGCTTTATTGCGATTATGAAATGGATACTTTTTTAGTAAATTCTATGCCTTTTTTAAACACATTACTTTCAGCTGGGCCATTGTGCTGGGATAAACGGCCCAGCTGAAAGTTGCTCTTGGCCAATCAGGAGCCAGCATTCTTTCTACGCATTTCATAATAAGCATTATTAAATGGGTCAGTCTCCTGTTTCTTGTAGTGAACTTATTATATATTCCTCCTAAACATCAGTCCAATCTGCAATATGATATATGGTCTAAAATAACCCTGGAAATTGATTCATTTCTTATTAAATATCAGGTAGATACTGTACTTCTTGCAGGCGATTTTAACTCACGCATAGCTAAGTTTGATAATCTACCCATGTTACAATCTCTAATTTATTTAGGTGATCTTAGCACAAGGAATTCAACTGACACACCACCAATGATGCTGGTAATAGTCCAATTGACTTCATCACCAATAATAACTTGTTGATACTAAATGGTTGAGTGAGTGGTGACCAGGAGGGTTCCTGTACCTGTTTCTCTGCCATAGGTCAAAGTGTCATAGACTATTTTCTTGATTCCCTTGAAAGTTACCACTATTTCAAAATATTTTACATACTTATGAGATCGGAAAGTGATCATGCAGCTTTAATGCTGCTTGTTGATACATTAATGGATAACCAAGTAACTATGGATAATGATAATCACTTGGTATCTTTGTCCTCAAGTGGTAGATCAAAATTAGTGTTTAATACAAAAACTAAAGGAAGGGTTACTGAAGTGATATACCTTCCCCTGATGTCTTCGTTATTTACTTTAGCACAGGGCCCTACTACAGCCAAAAGTCTTTATAAACATCTTGAGCCCTGTCGTCAAATGATTAGTTCTAAAATTTATTGCTATAACGTCAAGAACTCTGATAACCCCACTTGGTTTGATACACAGGATGGGATATTCAAAGGGGTTGCACCTGGCACAACACAGCTGTGCTGGCGCAACCCCGCATTGTGCCCCAGAGGGATATTGAAAAGGCTTCCCAGCGCAGCGCCAATCCTGATGTGCTGGGGTGGAAGGTAATCCTATGCAGTGCAGATGCAGGAGGTGTGCCCATGCATATGCAGCACATCCCGATATTCAGCCCGGGATGTGCGGCGCATATGCTGATGCAACCCCTATGTGCACCGCACACTGGTGCTCAAAACTGAACCATAAAATATAGGCTCAAATGCTGGTCACCCACAGGTGGACGGCTGTATTGTGAGGCACAACACAACAGCCGCCAGCCGTGGGTGGCCACCTGCCCAGCAGAAACACCATCCACAAGCACCCAGTCCTCCCTGGTAGTCCAGTGGCCCCCCCCACCCTGCATGCCCGATTGCAGGCAGTAGTAGAAATACACATAACCCTATGCCTGATCGTGGGCGGTAGCAAGAATAATCTTAATCCTGGTGGTCTAGTGGACCCCCCTCCCTCCCATTCCATATGCCCGATTGCAGGCTGTAGTGATATGAGAGTTCAACCTGGTGGTCCAGTGGTACCCTCCTCCCCACCCACAGGGCCCCAGCCACCCAGCACCCCCCCATCTGAGCCATCGGCATGGTAGCACCCCCTTTGTACTGCCCGCTAATGACAGCGTGACAGTCTGATCTAGGCCTGTTGGGCCACAGTGTGAACCAATGGGCTTGCAGACCATACTGTACTACACAGTACCAGATATGTGAATGAATGAAAAGAGATTATGGTTTAAAAGTGGATACCACTCACCTTGGCTAAAGGTGCTTACTGCAGTTTTATATAATATTAACTCCTTACACATTTGGAATGACTATCAGATAGGTATAACAATATCTTTAGCCCACAGAACTCAAATTAAAGTAAAAATATTCACATTAGCCCAGAAAAAAAGATGGATCAAGTTAGATCCCAAAAAACAGGCCCCTTGGTGTAGTCAAAACAAAACTGATTCAGCTATAGAGGACTATTTGATACTTCCAAAAGCTTCCAAGACCCAAAAGATGATCACATGGGCTAGATTTGGTATCATTACCTCTAAGCATACCTATTTTAATCAACAGACCTTGTATGATTCTTCCTAAGAATACAGATGTTCATGTAATAGAGGTTTTCAGGAGACTTTATTTCACGTTATAATCCAATGTCCATTATATAACTGTTACAGAACTATTAACAGAATTCCTGTTTAGATATGCAAAAACAAATTATGATACATTATTTATCTTAATGCACCCTATGATTAAAGAAGATGCAGAAATGATTGCCACATTTTTGTCCTCAGTGATCAGCTCTAAGAGAAAAAGATTCCTTGCGCTAAGGAAGAGTAGTTGATGTTAGTTCTTTATCAAGCACCTTTTGCATGATTGTGTATTTATTCTAGTGTATGTATTTTTTTAACTTCTCCTTCTGTCTGTAATATTCATAGTGTAAACATGTACTGTGTTGTTATATATTTACTAGTGTATTTATTGTATTAAACTGCACTTTCGTAATGTCCAAAATTAATATGTTTTGGAAGAACAATAAACTTGACTTGACTTGCTAGACTACTTTGAGGACAATTACATTGTGCGATTGTCCGGAAATCGAAAAAGTAGGCAGCAGCCACATTTCAAAATAAGTTTTTGGAACCAGCATGACAGAGAACTGCATGACCTACCGAGAAGCAATAATGCTATTGAGGCATGGCACCGAGCTTTTGCCAGAACTGTCTGTATCAGCCACCCAACCCGTGCTAAGCTGGCCCACAAATTAAAGCAGGAACAGCATGCTGTAGCCTTGCAGAGGTGACAGGTGCAGCTTGGCTAACAACCACCAAGAAAAAATAGCAAATACTCTAGAGTTAACAAAGTGTTTCAGTCAATATGTCGAGATTTTGAACTCTGGCAGCCCAAGCAGTATTTACATGACATAGCTACTGTCACAGCAATAAATGTTGCCTGAATGTTGCATGAATACATTTGATTTTAAAATGACCTTTTGTTTACATTTGCACAGCTGTTTTCATTTAAATCACATTGCACAAGCACCAGCACATTTACATGTCACTTTTGAACTCTATGCACTTTATGCAACACAAGTACAAGTGCATTACTTCATTTTTTAGTGAGTTATTGCTATTTGTTTACTGCAACTTTTTTGTGTGTTTTAAGTGAGATTTTACAGATTTTTAAATGTTTTTTAAATGATTTTAATCCATTAAAATAAATTACAATACCATCTACTTATTTCCCCTCAGTTTATTTACTGCATGTCAGATGCATGTCAGCTGTAGTTCCTACCACCTTTGTATAGATTACAGCTCTGCCTATGCTGTTTACTGGGGGTGGGGGTAAATGGAGAAGGCTAGCGAGTGTTGATTCTGCCTATCAGCCTGCAGATGCTGTTTAATGGGACTTCCAGCTTCTATGTTGCCGAGGGGGTGGGGGCTAGTGAGTGAGTTAGTGTTGCTGTTGCCGAGGAGGTGGGGGTAAAGGCTAATGAGATTGCGGCAACCATTTGACTGTTCCATTTGTTGATTTGTAATATTCTGTCTGGCTACAAGAGTGAGGAACGACCATTACAGCTGTCTTTTTTCTCAGCTGCCTGCCAAAAGTTTTCTGGCCCTGTTACCGTTTTCATAAAACCTCTGCTTAGAATGTAGGAGAACCACTTCTATCTTGGCCTCCAACATTTTGGATAGTTCCTTTTTTGCCTTATCAAGTAGGTGCTTTTACTTCCTCGTTTATTACACTTTTATGCTGAAACTCCAGCTTGCCTATACACCTTTCTAAGGACAGTTGTCTAGCAGCTTTGTTCCTCTTCACTGGGTGGCATAAGCAATCATTTTGCCCTTAAGAGTGTTTTTGGGGTATTCCAGTGGAGCGGGGCAGTGCTATCTTCCTGGAGGCTTGTGGTCAAGAATTCTTTGATTTGTCTTTGCACTAATCTCTGAAAGTCCTCTGCACTGAGAAGACTAACATTCAATCTTCAAGAAGAGGATCTAGGGGTTAGGCATAGGGAGAGTTCCAGAGAGACAGGGGCATGGTCAGAGGTAGTGATATTTCCTATCATGCACCTCTCCACAGCATGGGCTTTTGGACTGGGAGAACATTAAGTGTAGTCATGGACCCCTGGGTGTATATGCTACCAAACATCCATCAGCCCCAGTTCTGTACCCAGCCTGCCCAAAAGCTTGCCCAGATGCCCACCCTGGATTGTGGCTGTGTTGTCTGGCCTGACTTATCTAGACTTAGGTTTGAGACTGTACTGTCATCAGTTTCAGTATCTACAGTGCTCTATTTGAGAAAGGGGCCCCCAAGCTGCTTTTCAGTGTGAGAATACACATTCAAAAGAAAACAGTTTTGCCCCCTATAGTTGCCTGTATACTAACAAACCAACCCTTTGGATCTGTGTCTGCATGGCTTATTTTAAAGAGGGAATTCTTCTGGATTAAAATGTCCACACCTCTGTGGTGTGGTTGCAGGTCATAATGAGAGGTGTACACTTCCCCCACCCAAACTCACCTTAATTTAGTGTGCTCTGCCTCCATGAGATGATTTTCCTGCAGGAATGCTGTTCCCACCTAACTCATTTACAGTTCCTGCAGGATCCTCATTCTCTTCATCAGATACCCTTAATATGTGACCAAAACATTGTGATCTTGACCCAGGTCCAACCTGACTTTTGGTCAGATGTTCGGACCTGATTGGATCTGTGGTTGCCGAGATCATCTGGAGTTCCTTGAGAAATGGGGTCTTCCCATCAGTTTTGAAAGAAGCCTTGGTTAGCACCCTATTAAAGAAATCCTCATTGGACCCAGACTGCCTCGGCAACTACAGACCGGTCTCTAACCTCCCATTTTAAGGGAAGGTTATAGAAAAGGTGGTGGCCATTCAGCTTGAGAGGCGGCTCACCTCCTCGCCCACTTATGAGGTTTTTCAGTCTGGGTTTAGGGCCAGGCATAGCATGGAGACTGCCTTGGTGAAGGTGCTGAATGACCTCCTGATTGCGAGAGACAGGAGAGAACATATCATCTTGATCCTCCTGGATCTCACGGCAGCTTTTGATACCATGGACCATGAGGTGCTGCTCGACCGGCTGTGGTTCTGGTGTGGCCTGTCCGGTACAGTCATCAAGTGGTTCAGGTCATACTTGACAGGCAGGGTGCAGAGGGTGGTGATGGGCCTTGCCTCATCTAACCTGAAGCCTCTGACCTGTGGAGTTCCACAGGGGTTGGTCTCTTATCACTTCTGTTGTTTGCGGCATGTATGTTGCCATTGGGGGACATTATCAGGCGGTATGGACTGGGTTTTCACTGCTATACAGATGATACCCAGCTATACCTCTCCTGAGCACCAGGTAGCCATATGGTGGACACCATGCTAAACAGCTGCCTGGCTGAAATCCAGACTTGGATGACTCATAATGGGTTGAAGCTCAACCCAGACAAGACTGAGGTACCGGTGGTGGATCTGGGTCATCTTGGTGGGGACGGGACTTGCTGGGATCCCTCTGGTCTTGTACTGGGTGGGGGTACCTCTGTCCTGTCTGAGCAGGTTATGGATCTGGGCATTATCCTTGATGATGGCCTAACATTTGACACTCAGGTGTCGGCCATTGTTAAGAGTGGTTTTTATCATCTGAGGAATATCGCCTGGATCCAACACCTTCTGCCACCCGAGGACCTGGCCTCACTGGTGCACGCTTTTGTCACATCTAGGCTGGATTACTGCAATGCCCTTTACCTGGGGCTTTCTGGAGGTAACCTCCATTGGCTGCAGTTTGTGCAGAATGCGGCGGCTCAGTTATTGATGGGCTCACGTAGGTTTGACCATATTATGCCTGTCCTCCGCGAGATGCACTGGCTGCCAGTCAGGTGGAGGATTATCTTCAAGGTCAAATTACTGACCTATAAGGCCCTACATGGTAGGGGACTAGTCTACTTGCAAAATCTTCTCGTGCCTCATTGCCTATCCCAGGCTGTCCTTTCCGCTGAGGGTTGCCTCCTTAGGGTTCCTAGGGTGAGGTTGAGATACTTTGGCAATTGTGCATTTTCAGTAGCCGCACCCACCCTATAGAATTCCCTTCCTCAACAACTTCAGGAGGCACCCTCAGTGGAATCCTTTAAAAAGGGCTTAAAACCTTTTTATTCAAGCAGGCATTTAATATGTTTTAATAATTGATTTGTATTGTGATAGACAGTTCTTTATTTCGCTGTTCGCTCTTTACCGGATGTTGTTTGTAATATTGTTGTTATATTGTGGTTTTATATTGTATTGTAAAGTGCTCCAAGTCTTCAAAGTGGGGCACTATATAAATAAAATATCTGTCTGTCTGTCTATCTATCTACCAACCGAGACCAGGACACCTGCCTGCAGCTCCTTGGAAGCTGCCTGCCCTTGAATGGGGCTGCTTCAGCTCCCCCACGGTCGGCCGGCACACAGCCAGCCACCGACCGAGACCAGGACACCCGCCTGCAGCTCCTTGGAAGCTGCCTACCCTTGAATGGGGCTGCTTCAGCTCCCCAACGGTTGGCCGGAACCCAGCCAGCCACCGACAGAGACCAGGATGCCCGCCTGCAGCTCCTTGGAAGGTACTGGACAGCGCAGACAATCGGAACACGGGTGCTTCCAGCAAACCCGCTCTGACTGGCCAGGACTTTTCCCCTGCTTCAGCCACCTGGCACTTTTTCGATAGAACTAAGCACATTTCAGCTGTGTAATAGAAGTTTTCCATTAGCAGGTTATACAGACCTGCCACTAGAGGGATTCTTGGTCTTTCTACACAAATCACTGTACTCAATCATGGGCAATATGGCCTGCATTATCATTCTACTTCTAATCCTGGCAAAAATTGACTCATAAAGCACCGATCCATGCTAAGACAGAAGTCATCCCCGTCTGGGAACCCACAATCATAGTTCCTGCTGCATCTTCATATTGCTTCCCTACTCTTAATCTGTTCGGTTCTCATTTTAATTCTCATCCCTCTCCTCTGGCCCTCCTCCCTTCGCCAATGTCTTTCCGTGCACTTCCCCTACTAGCCTTGAACGGCCATGACAGCATCTCCTATGCCCTGGCTAGACGTACCTCAATGACTGAACACCACACAAGAACACATACGAAAAGAGCCCACTTCTACCTGATAAATGCCCTCAAGAAAATGTTTCTAATTCTCCTTTTCTGTTCAGGCAATGTTGAACTAAATCCAGGTCCCCCAACTCAAATCACTTCTCCGTCGGAGTTTGCAGCTGCTCCTGGGATGAAACTGATGATGGTCAATATTCTAAGCCTGCTCAAAAAACTTGATCATCTTCAAGTCTGGGCAGCCCACACTGACCCAGATCTGATTATAATTACCGAGTCATGGCTAAAAAAGACCAACACTGATCCACAAATTACTATACCAGGCTTCAAGCTCTTTAGGGCTGATAGGGATTCGGGGGGGGGGAGTGGTTGTATATGCTAAATCAAAATTTGATGTTAGCAGCATTTCCTGTAAAACTAAGCCCAAGGAATACAAGATTTTCTCGCTTAAACTTCACCTTCCATCCTCAGAGTGCATCACAATCATTGGTGGCTATAGACCCCCCGTCAGGAGGCACAGAAATTCTTAACGTGTTGAAATCCATAACTTTGGCTGCTAACATGGAAACAATAATCTTAGGGGACTTCAATAGGGATTGGCTCACTGCTAAATCCCACTCCCTAAAAGCCATCTGTGATGAGCTGGGTCTTACACAGATAGTAACTGAACTCACAAGAAACAATGCTTCTAACTCTGCCAACAGCTCACTCTTAGATGTCATCTTAACCGCATCCCATAAAATCTCACATTCTGCAGTTTTCCATAATGACATGAGCGACAACAGTATTGTTGTATGTACAAGATTCCAATCTAAAACCCAGCAGCACCCTAAATTCAGAATCAAACGCTCGTTCCGTAAATTCAACTCAGTAAACTTCCTAACCGATCTAGCTACGATCAGGTGGCAAGACCTATATCTTGCCGAATCTGCTGATGCCCTTGTCTCTGTCCTAAATGACAACCTCACCACCCTAATTAACAAGCATGCTCCTCTTATTAAAATGAGGGTGCGGAAAATCTCGCATCCATGGTTCGCCCAAGAGCTCAAATCTGCACTTACCAATAGAGACAAGCTATGGGCTAGGGCCAGGCACACAACGGACCCGGCAGACTGGCAGGCATTTAGAACTGCCAGAAATGCCTGTGTTAAAAGTGTATGTGCTACTAAAGCAAACTTCTACATCTTCACTCTGGAGCAGGCCAAAGGAACTCCTAAAATCTGGAAGACACTGAGATCCATTGAAGGCCATCCTGCTGCTTCCTCCCTTCCCACCAAGATTCTGGTCAAGGACGGATGGTTGAAAATAAACTGCGAATCCTCAAGAACTTAACCTTCACTTTGCCACTGCCGGGTTGGCATTTGACTCCTCCCCATACGCTAGCCGAGTGAATAGCAACACTAGCCCAGATACTACACATGCTACTCCACCTCATCCCTTCCAGTTGTGCCTGTTTAGCTACAAAGAAGTTGAAGACATAATTGTTAGCCTTGACACCAAGAAAAGTGCAGGGGACGATGGCCTTGAATCATTTTTCTTGCGGTTAGGCTATGCCCAGCTCACAGCCCCATCCTTCACATCTTCAACCTCTCTATTACCACAGCCACTGTTCCATCCTGCTGGAAATCTGCCCATATTGTTCCTCTCTTCAAATCAGGAGATCCTTGTGACTTAAACAACTACCGTCCTATCTCTATCTTGCCCGTTCTCTCCAAAGTGCTGGAAAAACTTATATACAGCCAACTAAAAATCACCTCAAGTGCACTCACTCCTAAACCAGGCCCAATCTGGCTTCAGGTCGAGCACAGTACCATCTCAGCCTTGGCTAAAGTCTCTAATGACTGGATCCATGCTATGGACACCAAGAAGGTTACTGGTGCAGTCTTTCTAGACACCTCAGTTAGGCCTGACACTGTAGACCATCACCTCCTAATCACCTGTCTTGCCTACATAGGTGCCACTCCACTTACCTTACAGTGGTTTAACAGTTATCTCACAGGAAGGATACAAAAGTCAAAGCTGATGGCCTACTATCTGCCCCCTTCCAATTGCCAGAGGAGTCCTCAAGGCTCCATCCTAGGACCAATCCTTTTTCCTTGTACATCAACAACCTTGACTCCCACATAAAGAACTCTAGCATACATTTTTTGCATGACGATACGGTTTGTAATGCTATCAGGCTCATCCTTAACTGAAGTCAAGGAAGCACTTCAAGCTGACTTTATCCAGTTAGAAAGCAGCCTTATCAATGCCAAGCTTCTCTAAATGCCAAAAAACAAGACAATGATTTTCTGAGACTTGCCTTGTCTGGTGCCCTACCTACCCCACCTAAAAACTTCATAGTTACGGCCCTAGGTGAACCCTTGGAAGTCGTACCTAAATTTAAATATCTAGGTATGTGGATAGACAACAAGCTTTCCTTCAACAACCACATCGAGGATCTATTAAAGAGTCTTAAAGCACGCTTGGCTTTCTTCTTTATAAATAGGACCCTCTTTTCTCTTGCGACCCGCAAAAGACTTGTCCAAGCAACATTCCTTCCCTTGCTTGACTACGGAGACATTATCTTTATCTCCTCCCCAACCTTGAGCCTATCTAAACTGGATGTACTCTATCACCGTGCTCTACACTTCATTACTAACTCTGCATACAGGATCCACCACTGTGATCTTTATGCAGCAGTTGGGTGGACCTCTCTTGCCACCAGATGCCTCCTGCATGCTGGCATTTGGACCCTCAAATTACTACTCTACAAACTGCCTGTCTATTTAACGTCTCTCATACACATCTCGCATAAGCGCCTACTCCCTAAGGAAATCTGACTTATCCTACTAGATGTTCCCAGGACACGTACCACAGCTGGCCACAGAGCTGTCTCATACGCCCTCCCAAACATTTGGAACCAACTACAAGCCATGCTGTAGCTAACCAGCATCGTATCAATTAACTCCTACAAAACACTAGCTATCTCTAAATTAAAAAGACATATGTAGGTGCTACTAGGCCCCCAACACCAAGTCAACTTTCTAGGTACCAACTGGCCCTATACTTATTAAGCTGAAATGAGTTGCATAATTTAGGGCAAGGTTAAAGCTGGAATGTACTGCATATATAGCATAAGGACTTCTATTGTGTATACCTCTTGTATTATATATTTTTTTTTCTTTGTTGTTCTACATTTTATATCTCCTGTCTATGTAATTGCGAACTGTATGTGTATGTGCCTCAGGACCTCCTTGTGAATGAGCTTGCTCTACGGAGTCTTTCCTGCAATAAACTTGAATTATCTATCTATCTAACATTATATGATACAAATTTTAGCTCTGCCATACTGAACCTATTTCTCTTGAGGAATGATCATTGGTGAAGACAGATATTGTGGCTGTTGGTAAATTTGAATCTTAACTAGAGCTATGCAACAGGCATACAATAACTGTAAATACAGAACAAGAGAAATACAATTAGTAACAAACATCTTTACAACCAATAATATTGTGATGTCAAAACTTCAAGGTGGACCACCCAATTGCACCCCCAGCTATTTATCTGGAAAGATGGGGGTGGTGTTAGGAGCTCCTCGAGGAAGGACCAGTTTCCATTGCAGGGTCATAGAAAAAAAGAAATATAGAATGTGGCAGGAGATAGGGCCACTGTGCCCATCCAGTCTGCCCATTTTTTTTAAACCTTCATTCTTTTTGCTGCAGACCCAACTTGATCTATGGCGCAATCTCTTCCCCCCACTTCCTTACCCCTATGATTCCCTTGTGCCTGTCCCAGGCACTTGTGATCTCCACCAGTGCTTTCACCCCCACTAGCTCCACTGGAAGGCTGTTTCAGGCATCCACCATCCATTCTGTGAAGAAGCACTTCCTCACATCCCTCCTGAATTAACCCCTCCACCTCTAGCTTCATAGCATGGTCCTTGTTCTAGAGCACCTTTTTCTCTGAAAAATACCCCCTCCTGTACTTATCAACCCTTGTGAGGTATATAAAGGTCGCTATCATATCACCCCTCTCCCTCCTCTCCTCCAGGGTGTACATATTTAGCTCCTTTAGCCTCTCCTTATAGGGCTTTCAGTACAGATCCTGCACCATTTTGGTAGCGCTCCTCTGGACTGCCTCCACGCTGTCTATGTCCTTCCTGAGATGTGGTCTCCAGAACTGGACACAGTACTCAAGATGGGGTCTTACCAGCAATCTATAGGGGTAGCACCACTTCCCTCTTCCTGCTGGTGTTACCCCTTCCTATGCACCCCAGCATCCCACTAGCCCTTTCGACTGCCTTGTCACACTGCCTGGCCACCTTTAGGTAATCCAATATGACTACCCCTAGGTCTCTTTCCTGCTTCATCTTTGTCAGTATTATTCTGCCCATTTTCTACTCCGCTCTTGGGTTTCTATGGCCCAAGTGCATTATTTTACACTTTTTTTTTGCATTACACCCCAGCTGCCATACCCTTGACCAATCTTCCAGTCTTTTCAGATCCCTGCCCATCCTTTCCACACAGACCCCTGAGTGTCCACTCTGTTGCAGGTCTTGGTGTCATCCGCAAAGAGGCAGACCTTCCCTTCCAGTTTCTCTGCTATGTCACTTATAAAGACATTGAAGAGAATTAGTCCCAGCACTGATTCCTGAGGTACCCCACCGGTCACCCTCCCTTCCTCGAAGCGAACTCCATTTACCACTACGCTCTGTGTTCTATCCCCTAACCAGTTTCTTACCCAGGTTACTACCTACAGTACCCCCTGCAGGGCACATTCCTCAGGCAGCTGATCAGTGAACCCACTCAGAGTGGGGCAATACTGGAGCTGGTGCTGATAAATGGGGACAGTGCGGCAGTTGTCAAAGTGGGAAGTCATCTGGGGACCAGTGACCATCACGCAGTATGGTATAATATAAGAACAACAGCTCAATCCAGCTGCACAAGGGTGAGGGTCCTGGATTTCAGAAGGGCTGACTTTACAAAGTTGGGAGAATGCATCTGAGAGGACCTGGAGGGGGGAGATGTTGAGGGGAGGGGGATGTGTGTGGAAGAAAAATGGGCTAGGATAAAAGAGAGCATAGTAAAGACTACAAACTTGTATGTCTTGCAAATAAGCAAAAGCAGAGCAAGGAGGAGACCATTATGGTTCTCGAGGGAAATGGCAGAACAAGTAAGGGCAAAAACAGTGGAATTCAGAAGGTATAAGGAGACCCAGAGGGAGGAGGACAGAGAAGTATATCTGGGGATATGGAGGGAGGCAGGCAAGGCAGTAAAGAGGACAAAAGCACAAGCTGAGGAAATAATAGCCCAGCCAATATTGAAGGGGGGCAAGACATTGTTCAGGTACATCAAAAACAGAAACATAGAAGTAGATGGGGACCTTATGATCCATCAAGGCTGCCCTTGTTTTCCTACCCACCCCACTTAGCTGCTTGCTTGAGTATCCCACAATGCCTGTCCCATGCCCGCTTGAATTCCCTTATCATCTTTGCCCCCTCCACCCCCTCCGGCAGGTTATTCCACAGTTCAACAACGTGCTTCATGAAGAATTTCCGCATATTGCTCCTGAACCTACCTCCCTTGAGGTAAAGATCATGCCCTCTTGTCCTGCTATAGTCTTTTACCTGAAAGAGGATCTGCACCTGTACCTTGTTGTTGCCTTTAAGGTATTTAAATGTCTCTATCATTTCCCCCCCAATTCCTGTACTGCTCTAGGGAGTATAGATTGAGTTCACTGAGTCTGGCTTCATATGGTTTCTGGTGCAAGCCCTACACCATCTTTGTTGCTCTTCTCTGCACCATCTCCAGCCTATCTATGTCCTTCCTGAGGTGTGGCCTCGAGGACTGGATGCAGTATTCCAGGTGGGGTCTTACCAGGGATTGATACAGAGGCATGATCACTTCATGCCTCCTGCTTGTGATGCCCCTTCCTATGCATCCCAGGATGCCTCTCTTTTAGTGCTGCCTTCTCGCATAGTTTGCTGACCTTGAGGTCATCTGATATGATCACCCGCAGTTCTTGCTCTAGCCTTGTATGCACCAGCTGCTCCCCTCCCATCGTGTATAGTTTCTCTGAGTTATGTTTTCCCAGGTGCGTGGCTTTACATTTTTTGGCATTGAATTTCAATTGCCAGATCCTTGACCCTTCCTCCAGCTTTTGAAATTCAGATTCCATGCTTTGTCGCCCCTCTGGTGTGTCAACCTTATTGCTGAGTTTGGTATCACCAGCAAACAGGCACCCTTTTCTCTTCAGTCCATCAGCAATGTTGCTGATGAATATGTTGAAGAGGATCGGCCCCAGAGCCGAGCCCTGCAGAGCCCCACTAGTCACCCTACCCTCCTCTGACAGAGTGACATTTATTAATACCCTCTGTGTTCTCCCATTTAACCAGTTTCTGACCCAGCCTGTTACCTAAAGCCTGACTCCCATGTTCTTCAGTTTATTGACTAGTCTCCTGTGCAGAACCGAGTCAAATGCCTTACTGAAGTCCAGATAAACCACATCCACTGCTCTACCCTGATCCACCGTTTTGGTGACCCAGTCAAATAGATCTACCAGGTTTGTCTAGCAGGACCTCCCTGCTGTGAAGCCATGTTGCTTTGTGTCAAGCTGACCACTTTCCTCCAAAAAAGCAATGATTCTTTCCTTCAGTTGGGACTCCATCAGTTTTCCCAGTACTGAAGTTAGACTAACTGGATGGTAGTTTCCTGGATCTTGCTTGCTTCTGCTCTTGTGGAGTGGCATTGCTGTTGCCCTCTTTCAGTCCTCTGGAACCTCCCTGCTCTCCAATGATTTGTTGAAGACCACTGCTAAGGTGGCTGCTAATTCCCTCCCAAGTTCCTTAAGTATTCTTTGGTGTAACCCATCTGGCCCCATGGCTTTATCCACCTTTAACTTGTTGATTTCCTCTAGTACCCTTTCCTCTGTGAAGGGACTCGTGTCTATATCTCCAAGTGGAATATTCTTTTTGCCTATTGTTGGACTGTTACCGTCTGCTTCCTGTGTGAAGACTGAGCAGAAGTATTCATTGAGCATTGAGTGCCTCTACCTTTTCTCCATCATGTGCTGTGGGCTGCCCATTCTTTTTCATGATTCTAACAACGCCTCCCGTAGTCTTCCTTTTTTCTGACATGTACCTGTCGAATGTTTTGTCACCCTTCTTCACTCCCTGAGCTATCCTCAGCTCTGTCTGTGCCTTGGCATTTCTTATCACTTTCCCTGACTCTTTTAGCTTTTCTTTATATTCTGTTTTGTCAGCCTCTTTCCCTAACTCCTTGTACGTTCTGAAGGCTTTGCACTTTTCCCTCACCATAGTTGCCACCTCTTTGGAAAATCATAGTGGGGTTCTCCTCTTTTTATTCTTACTGACCTGGTGGGCACACTGTGATGTGACCATGGTTATTGCATCTTTCAACCTTGTCCAACACTCCTTGATGCTCCCTTCTGTTGTGTTACTAAGATTGTCCCTCAGGCAGGCCTTCATTTTTTTGAAGACTGTACTGCTGAAGTCAAGGGCCATTAGCTTAGAGTGTGTGGAGTTCTCAGTCCTGTTTACCTTGAACCATACTGTGCGATGGTCACTATTTCTCAGGTGGTTCCCCACTTCAACGCCTAGAACCCTATCACTATTTGTGAATACCAGGTCTGAGATTGCATTTCCTCTTGTGGTGTCTTTACTAGTTGACTTAGGCCTGCTTCCTGTAGTGTAACTAGGAATTCCCTGCTTTTTTCTGATGCTGCTGTGTGGGACTCCAATCAATGTCTGGTAGATTGAAGTCCCCTACCAGCACCATGTCCCCTTTGTCTGACATCTGAAGGATGGTTTCCAGGGTATCCTTGTCCCTGGTTTCCTCCTGATTTGGGGGTCTATAGATTACTCCTACCCGGATGGGTGTCTGGCTTTTGGCCCCGATTGTAATCCATAGGTCCACGGTTTCTGCTTGTACCTGCTGTATTTCAGTAGTGCTTATGGCATCTTTAACATAAATAGCTACCCCCCCTCCCTTTTTCCCAGTCATAGCTCTCTTTAATAAGTTATACCCTGGGATAGTCACCTCCCAGTCATGATTGTTCTTGAACCATGTTTCGGTCATGGCAACCCAGTCCAGTCCTGTCTCTGCTATTGTGGCAGTGAGGTCTGGCATCTTGTTAGCCAGACTGCATGCATTGAAACATAATGCTGTCCATTCCCAATATGCATCAACATTTGTGATACCTCCTTTTTTGTTCTTGTTTTTCCCTTTACCTTTTTTTTGGCCATTGTCAGTTTCTGACAGGGTTGCATGCTTTCTGTCTTCTGCAACTGTTATCTTGGAGTGTCCTGTAGGATTGGTGCTAGCTGGAGAGGAAGAGACGGCAGGCTCTACATGTGCTACTCCTAGAGCTGCCGTCTTCTCCCCATTTGCTAGTTTATCAATCAATCAATCAAATCTTTATTTATTCAGGTGGACATCATTGAGCAAAGCTCATTTACAAGATGGACCTGATAGGCCAAGGATCAAATTGAAGGTACAATAGCAGACATATACAGAACACTTATATTTAAACAGATACAGCAATATAAACATATATACAAATGAAGGATAAGGATGATTCAACCTAACAGGACAAGGTAGGATACAGTAGAAGTACCCTAGAAGAAACCAGAATGTCCAAGATCCAATAGAGGAGCCAAAGCAAGCACGCAATACATGGTAACAGGTGGTTACAGGCTCCAGGGCAAACTAACGCAGACAAACAGATGTAATGATTTATGACTGCAAAAATGATGATAAACAGCCTCTGACAAATGACATGGAGGGGCTGGTGGGAGATTCAGAGAGGGGCTAAGGCTACTAGTAGTAGGAGGTATGGAGGAGTGGTTGGGGTAGAAGTAAGTGCCAGGAGTTGCTCTGGAGGTCTTAGTCAGGTGAAGCTAAGCTGTAAAAAGGTATGAAAGGGGGCTGAGATACAAAAAAAGTGGTCTGCGAGGGAGGGAAAAACTAAGGGGAAGATTTATGGAAGAGCTGTCAATAATAATTGCTGACTGAAGGGGAGGGTTGTGAATGTGACTGGACTAGGCCTTGTGGTAGCAATTGCATTTCTCTGGGAAGAGACTTACATAGAGCTTTTAAAGGATGCTAGAGGTATAAAGTTGGTCAACTTTAGGGTCTTCTGTAGAAATTCCATGCCAATGCTAGAGAGTAGCTGATTGCAGACCTCCCATGCGGGTGTAGGCTTTGGGTAACAGGGCGTGATGAAGTTGTTGCTTCTTAGGGCATAGGACCTAGCTGTGGCCAGTGTAAAGCAGTCTAAAATATAGGATGGAAGTTTATTAGACAAGGCTTTGTATATCCATAGTGCAGCATTTCTGTTCCTTCTGAGGTGTAGGGATGTCCAACCAACTGCAGCATAGAGAGCAATGATGAGTGTTGAATGGAAGATCTGTAATAAACCGTAGTGCTCTGTGATACAAGGTATCCAATTTGCTTAAGTAGGAAATAGGACAGTGACCATAAAGGAAGTCTGCATAGTCGATAAGTGAGATAAATGAGGCCGGATTAGTCTCAGCCTTGAGTCTCTGGTTAGAAAATGTTTAATTCTGAAGAATAGGCCGAGCCTCTGCAAAGTTTTTCAAGTTCTTCAATATGATGAGTGTAGTCAAGCCTGCTATCAATCCACACCCTAAGTATTTAATTTATCTACATAGTCCAGGCTTTTCCAAGGATGGTGGATAAATGGGGAAGATTGCTTGGTGAGGAGGTGTTAGTATGGTTATTAGCGAGAGAACATAGCTTTTGTCTTCTTTGCATTTAGGAGGAGTTTTTCTCAAGTAATTGGTGTTGCAAGAGGAGAATTCTGATTGTAAAATTTCACAGGCCACTGCAGGCGATGGGTTACTGACATATAAAACAGTGTCATCTGCAAAGAGGTGAACATTGGCTTTGGTGAGATTAGTGTCAATGTTGTTAATGTAAATGGCAAAAAGGATGGGGCCCAGGATAGATCCTTGAGGAACTCCTCTTAGAAGCGATTTTAATGAGGATAAGTCACCTTCAGCTTTCACCTGCTGTGTTCTATCAGTGAGGTAACATCTGAACCACTTAAGAGAGGCTGGGTCTAAGCCTATGGAGTGCAGTGAAGAGAGTAGCAGCTCATGATCCACGGTGTCGAATGTTTGCTTAGATCAAGGAATACAGCACAGACACTGCTCTTTTTGTCAAGCTCAGTTTGCCAGTCATTTGTGACTTTGGCCAGTGCAGAGATGGTGCTGTGCCTGGCCCTAAATCCAGATTGAGCAGGATTTAAGAGGTTGTTAACTTCAAGGTAGTCTCTTAATTGGATGCTCACTAATTTATCTAGCATCTTGGAAAGCACTGGAAGAATGGATATGGGCCTGTAGTTGTTGAGGTCCATGGGGTCCCCTGATTTTAGGAGGAGAAACACTTGGCCTGTTTTCCATATCGAAGGAATAGAGCCAGAGGTTAATGATAGATTAAAAAGATGTGTTAATGGAACTGCAAGCTCATGAATTGCAATTTTTAGAAAATAGGGGTCAAGAGAGTCTGCACCTGCGTTTTTTTTAGTGTCCAAATGCAGCATTAGGTCCTCTACTTGCTTCAATAAAACCGGTTTGAAGGAGAAGGAAAAAACAGCCCTCTGAACCTCAGTAGACTGGGAGTTTAGTTGTGCCCGCAGTAGATTAGCTGGAGAGGGTGTCAAAAGCAAGGCCAGCCGTAGTGAAATGATTATTGAATGTATCCAGTACTTCCCATTTATCAGAGATAGCAACCTTATTAAGGTGCACTTGAGATGGCAGAGAGATGCTAGAGTCCTGTCCTAAGATCCCCTTGACAGTGCCCCAGAATCTAGCAGGATTGTGGTAAGAGGCGTCAAGTTCAGCCATATAGAAAGCAGCCTTAGCATCTCTTGCTTTCTTGGTACAGCTATTTCTGGCTTTCCTGAACAGCATCCAGTCATTTGGTTCCTTAGTCTTCCTTGCCAGTTTCCATAGTTTATCTCTCTCCAACAGTGCAGATTTAAGGTCGGCTGAGAACCAGCGGCAAGATTTGCTTTTTGTTCTGACACTAGTGATTGGTGCATGAGTGTTAAGGGCACCTATGATTATGCTATTTAACACCTGATGTGCTTTTTCCACAGAATGCGTAAGGTAGAACTCCTGCCAGCATGTAGAGTGGCTTAGGTCATGGAGATATCCCTCAATATTAAGGTTTTTCTTAGATCTTCTCAGAAGGAATTTTGCTGGGTTAGCTGGTTTGCCGGATGATCTTATTCCTGCAATGAGACAGTGGTCACTTATATCACTGAATAGCACTCCAGCGTGTGAGAATAGGTGGGGTTTGTATACCAGCATGATGTCAAGTAGGGTGCTACTACTTCTATTCTTTAAATTGATTCTTGTTGGTTCATTTATCAGTTGTGTGAGCCCATGTGTATCATAGAATGATACTAGAGGTGCAGCTGTCTTGGAGAGCCAGTTTAGGTTTAGATCACCTAGGATTATGATATCTTCAGGGGCCAATTTGATTAGGTTCCCCAGGTGGGTTAAGAGTTTGTGGTCAGCAGAGGGGGGCCTATAGCAGCCAACTAGTTGAAAAGCTGCCATGTTGGGGAGAGTTATTTTAAGGGATATACATTCGAATTCTTTGGGCAATGATGTTGCACTAAGGCAAGATGCAGATATATTTGACTTTACATAAATAGCTACTCCACCACCCCTTGTCAGGCGATCTGCTCTGAATATTTGGTAGTTGGGTAGATTTACCTCCCTGTCTGTTGTTGCAGGTTTGAGCCATGTCTCGGATATTACGAGAAAGTCTGGCAAAGTATGGGCGACCCAGGCTTGTAATAATGAAAGCTTTTTCAGGAGGCTGCATGCATTGATATGAAGGAAGCTTAGTCCTTTGATGGAGGCAAGATCTGCTGGGGAGGTGATGCCCTCTGAAGGGCCTGGATTGATTTCAACATTACCAATACAGATCAGCAGAAGGAATAAGAGTTTCATAAGGGCTTCGAAAGACAGGAAGATGGGACTGTCTTTGGGCCTTCTCTTCTTGCTCAGAGGCCACTGCTTTGAGGTGATCCACTTGGGGTTGCGACTTGGTATCCTGTCACAGAGTGCTAATTTGGTGGGCAGGTGTAAGGGGGAACTGTGGACCCAACAATGGAGCATTGAATGTAAAAAGTACATGACAGGTTGCGTCCCTTTTTGTGGGTTACCCCACTGATTATGATGTACCATCGGTAGGGCATATGTGAGGATCCGGTCAACATCCACTGGAGGTGTAACAGAGAGGCTAGGCTGGTGGGCCGCTAAATGCCCTGCATGGACATCAAATATTTGGCCCACTGCCCTAACCCCTTCCTTAGTCAAGTGGATGCCATCGAATTTAAAGAACTCACTTTCCCAGATGTTGTCCCAGTTTACGATGAAGTTATGCCCCTTGGTGTGGCACCAGTCTTTGAGTCATGTGTTGAGCTCACCTATCTCCTTCTCTCTGATTTTCTGCCTGTTTTTTCCCCTTTTCCAAAACAAGCAGAACCTCTGAGAAGGCAATGCTGGATGAAAGGGAAATCAATTTCTCCCCATGTTAGGCAACATGCTCCTTAACCTCCTCTACCGGCTGGCTAGCAAGGTCATTGGTCCCTAGGTGGACCAGGGTGTTAGAGCCTATACTTTCCCTTTGAATTATGCCAACTATTCAGTCAGTGTCCTTCCAAGTGGATACTCCTGGGAGATATCTGACCTGAAAATCCGCCTGCTCGTATCTGCTCAGGTGGGAATCCACACTGCGAATCATGGAGTCCCGTATAATTAAGATTTTTTTCCTGTTGTCCTTGGAATTCCATTTATAATGGCGTTTTGTTACCCTGTTGGTTTCAGCGTTGTGCTGACCCGAGACTTCCTCTCTCCTTTCTGATGGTACAGATGCAAGATGCATGTACCTGTTTTCTATGTTTAGAGTGAATTGTCTGTTAGGGGGTTTTGCCTGGGTGCTGCCTCCTTTTCCCTTAACCAGCTGCCACTCCCAGGCTTAGATGTTCTTTGGGAGAGAGGTGTGCTGGTTTGGTGCCGGCGATGCGGAGGTGCATTCCCATAAGAATAGTTTTCCTGTATGTGGTTACGTAGGAGGTTGATCTCACCCCAAGCTTCACGGAGCTGAGCTTTGAGGTGATATATCACCCAGCATATGGGACAGTGGCCCTGCCTCCAGACGATGTATCTGTTGAAGAGTGTTCCACAGTGTTGGCAACCAATAATATCCATGTGTGTTGCCAGTGGATGAAAAAAGAGAGAGAAAAATAAACAAATAGGATGAATGAAAAAGTGAGTGTAAAGTAAACAATTAAGATGCCAATCTCCTGTCCTGGGCTTGAGGATGGAAGAAAAAGAGTGTGTAAAGTAAACAATTAAGATGCCAATCTCCTGTCCTGGGCTTGAGTGGACGAAAGAGAACCTTTAGAATAAAGCTAAAAATGTTTTTTTTGAGATGTGCAGTAAGTCCTGCCCCTTCCTTACTTCCGCAGAAAGAATATGAGGGAGTCAGGGGCTATATTAAAGGATGAGCATGGGGTGGGTGGGAATGGGTGGGAATGGGGCAGAGTGGGTAGGTACTTCCCCTGCAGAAAATCAGTAGAGGTACCTGTAGAGAAAAACAATCAACTTTTGGCAGTGGCTCCAACAAACATCACCAACCACAGCACCCTCGGATGAAAGTAAAGGTAACCTGACCTTTTAAATCTTCCTTTTGTTGGAAGGTACTAAGCCTTTGTCAGCTCCACCCCCCAGTTACACTCCTAATCCCCTGGAAGAGCTGTGGAAGAAAAACAATTAGCTCCTTCAATGTGAGAAACAGACTGCAAAACCTGTAAGCCCAAAACAAAACCCGTAAGCACGAAACAAAATAGTAACAAAACAGTAACTCTGCTTAGCCTAAAGAGAGATCAGACTGTAAAACCTGTAAGTACAAAACAAAACAAAACAGTAACAAAAGCTGTAAGCACAACCTGTAAACACAAAACAAAATAGTAACAAGACAGTAACTCTGCTTAGCCAAAAGAAGCTTTAATATTTCTCCTTGCTCTGCTAATGTTGCTCCTTGCTCTGTCCTTTCAAGCAAACCTAGAAGACAAAAAGCTGAGGTGAAACCAGGTGCTTTTTGTCTGGAAACCTTAGTCTTCCACCATCAGTGAGAAAAAGAAGACCAAGGGAGGGACTACACGGTTAATAAAGGAGGAAGGGGACTACACTAAGGAGGATCAAGAAAAGGCAAACATCTGTAACAAATATTTCTGCTCAGTGTTCACAATCAAGGGGGAAGGGGAGGTATCACAAATAAGAACCAAGAGATTAGGGGGAGGGAAATAGACACATGTCCCTTTTCTGAGGAGAGGGTCAGGAAAGCACTCACCAATCTGAGAGTGAACAAAGCCATGGGGCCAGAAGGGGTGCATCCAAGAGTGCTGAAGGAACTCAGGGAGATGCTAGCTGCACCCCTGACAAACTTGTTTAACAGTTCACTGGAGACTGGCTTGGTCCCGGAGGACTTCAGAAGGGTGGATATGGTCCCACTTCATAAAAGTGGTAGCAAGGAGGAGGTGGGAAATTACAGGCATGTCAGCCTGATATCTGTAGTAGGGAAACTGATGGAAACACTATTAAAGGAAAGAATTGTGGAACACCTGGAATCCAGTGGACTGCAGGACCCAAGGCATCGTGGCTTTACAGAGAAGAGGTCATGCCAAATTAACCTGATAGATTTTTTTGACTGGGTAACCAAGGTGTTGGATCAGGAAGGAGTGTTGGATGTGGCCTACTTGGACTTCAGCAAGGTCTTTGACACAGTTCTACATAGGAGTCTAGTAAATAAGTTGCGTATCATGGGGTGGGCAATAAGGTGGTAACCTGGGTAAGAAACTGGTTAGGCGATAGGAGGCAGAGGTTGGTGATAAATGGAGTTTGCTCTGAGGAGGGGAGAGTGACCAGCGGGGTACAACAAGGGTCAGTACTAGGGACAGTCCTCTTCAATGTCTTCATCAGTGACATAGCAGAGGAACTGAAGGAGAAGGTCTGCCTCTTTGTGGTCCTTGCGGATGACACCAAGATCTGCAACAAGGTGGACACTCCAGAGGGGCTGCAAAGGAAGGATAGAGACTTGAAACAACTGGAGGAGTTGTCAAAAGTGTGGCAGCTAAGGTTTAATGCAAAAAAGTGCAAAATAATATACTTGGGTCAGAGAAACCTGGGGTGCAGTACAAAATGGGGAGGGATACTAGCAATGACCAAGCAGGAAAGGAACCTGGGGTGATCGTATCGGATGACCTGAAGGTGGCCAAACAATGTGACAAAGCAATTGGGAGAGCCAGTGGGATGTTGGGGTGTACAGGTAGGGATATTGCCAGCAGGAAGAGGGAAGTTGTGTTGCCGCTCTGTAGGTCTTTGGTAAAACCCTATTTGGAGTACTGTGTCCAGTTTTGGAGGCCACATCTCAGGAAGGACATAGGCAGGATGGAGGCCATCTAAAGGAGGGCAACCAAGATGATATGGGGTCTACATCAAATGTCCTATGAGGAGAGGCTAAAGGAACTAAACATGTACACCCTGGGGGGGGGATATGACTGAGACCTTTAAATATCTCACAGGGGTGAATTAGGTACAAGTGGGAGGGATTTTTCTGAGGAAAGGGTGCTCCAGAAGAAGAGCCCATGATATGAAGCTGGAGGGGGTAGGTTCAGGAGAGATGTGAGGAAATACTTCTTCACAGAAAGGGTAGTGGATGCCTGGAACACTCTTCCAGTGGAGGTAGTGGGGGTGAAAACAGTGGGTGGATAAGTACAAGAGACTCATAAAATATTGGTAAGGGGTGGAAGAGAAAGTGCCATAGACCTGGAGGGGTCTACAGCATAAGCAATGCAACAAAAAAGGGCAGACTAGATGGGCCATACGGCCCTGGCCATCAGTTTCTATGTTTCTTTCCAGCCCCAAGTTACCCAATTTGTTTACCAGTCTCCGTTGTGGAACAGTGTTGAAAGCCTTGTTGAAATCCAGGTAGGCTACATCAACCACTCCACCCTTATCCAACTCCTTGGTCACCAGTAGCCACTCCACTACCAGAGGGTGGTGTCAACAGTGAGTAAAATGTGTCTCAGTGAGGTATTAATTAGTTGAGGCAAGGCAGCCAAATAAAGTAGCTCAAATGGTATGGGCCAGGTAAAGGACCCCGAGGCTTGGTTTCTAGTTGGAACCATCTGGTCCCCAAGGGCAACAGACCATGTAGCTGTGAGAGAGGGAGGAGAACCAAATGGTCAAAGAGAGAGAGGGAAGAGGGGGAGCCTGAACACAGGGACCCGAGTCCTATCCATAGTCGCTAGCATCCAAAGACATTTTTATACCTAGCACCTAGGTAAGTGAGGGAACCCAAGGAGGCCACTTCTCCATCCCCAACCTACTGTTGCAGTGATAAAACATAAAGGATTTTACTAGACACCCCAACCACGAGCCAGAGACTCCTGGTTTGAACATATGCTATACTAATAGGATGGGTACACAGGCCCTTAGGTAGTCTTCAAATTCTCTGAGCACATGGCCAAGAAAAGGAAGTCACTGTGGACCCCTAGACTGGGTGGAGAGCACACAAGCTCTGTGTTCAGTGGTCATGATAATGCCATTTGGTTGCTAATGGTACCAGTTGTTGGGGTAAAGGCAGTAGCATTTCAGCTTAAATCAGCCTTCCACCAGATACCAGGGGAGGAGTCCCCCCAGCCCAGACACCCTGTCATGTGTATCTGCCCAACCTAAGAGCATCACATGGTTGATGGGGTCTCCCACTAAATTGTTGCTTCCACTTGCGGAAAAAAAGGGGTTTGCTTCAGAACCCTATCTGGCACCACCAACTTGCTGATTAGGAATTAAACTGAACTGTGCTCCCCTGCCCCAGAGGCCTAGCATGAAATTGGTGGATGGAGTCAACCCCTCAGCAAGCCAATCCCCACCCCAGCCACCTGGTTCGAGCTCTCCCCTGTTCTGCCATTTCTCCCCTCCCCTCCACACCATGAGCCACCTACCTGTCTGCTCCAGCTGATGCAGGGGGTGGGAATCAAATATCATCCTGCATTTGGCATATGAACTGTGCTAAACACAAACTCTGAGTGTCCACCACTCTTTTAGCTTGAGTCTGTAACCCACAGAGCTTGTGAAGGAGGAGCAGGAAAATACTCCATGCACCGTGGATTTCACGTGGTAGTTGCTGCAGGTGCTAAGGCATTCAAGGGGCTGTTAGTATCTGATGCCTGTGAGGAAGGTTGTGGTGAGTCCCTTTTAGCATTTGCAGTGACTGAGTCCCAAATACTGGTAGGAGTTTTCATTGGTGATCTCTGGTATTGTTTCTTCTGCTGCAAAGCCTTGCTCTGCAACTCATGTAGTCTTGATTGCAGCTGTATTTCTTCAAGCCGGGTGCAGTGGGAAGCAAGGAAGTTGGTCATCTCTCCTAACTCTGCAAATCTGTGTATGCCCTCCGGTGCCTGTACCTTTAGGTGGGCTGGATATTCTAGGTGTGCTGTTATCCCTTTCTGCTTAAGGGCCCTCTATACTTGCAGTACCTGGCATCAGCACTGCACAGTGGAGGGGGCAAAGTCATGTTCTAAATAGACTCTCCTTGCTGCTTCACTTTCAGTACCAGCTTTACACCTGCATGTTCTTCAGGTGCATTGACTCTGCATGGGTGCGTCTCCGGGGGTTGCCCCCAGCAGGATTTCCCAATATGTCTTTGGGGGAACCTGCCCAGGTCTGAAAGTCATTGGGCAACCTCCATTGAGGGGATGGCTCTCTAGGGTTCCCTCACCCTTGTGGTGTCACACTACAACATTCCTATATGGGCAACACTCTGCCACATGACCAACAGATACCAGTGGCTTGGAATGTGTCTCGGGCAACTAATGCCCTCCCTGGTAACCACCAGGGTCTTCCATACTGTTTTCAAGAGGTCTTCAAAGCCTAGGACCTCTGCCACTCTTGGAGCCCTGAGAGTGACTGGTTCTTAACTCCACTGGACGCGGGAGCCACCTCATGGCACAGGGTCATAATGTCGCAAGACATTATGCCGCAGCAATATATCATCCTGCCAATACAGCACAATATATTGCCAGTGGCATAAGTCTTTGTTTTGTGGGGGAGTGGCCCATTATGCGGGGCTGCACTCCTGAACCCCCTCAACTAAATTAACTAACTCTGGGGCGGGGGGGTTAACAGTTAAAATCGCACAAAGTGCAAAAAAAATAAAAAATCCATGTGTCTGGGACCAGGAATCAAAATCCGGTCACAGACGCACTGCCTGCCTTGCTTGCTACCAGTGGCTCATCTTGTTGAGCCACGGCAGCTGCTCGCCAGCCCCCTGTCCCAGCAGAGGTCTTATCCTCTGCCTGGGAGAGTGAGAGGGTGCACTACTGTGCATACACCCTTTTGCGGTTTTGCACCCTCTCGCTCTTTCCTACCACGCTGTTCCTGACATGCAGTTATGTCGTGTGCTATTAAGCGAATGACTTATTGACCTGGTAGGCACCTCACAGTGCCACCCATGCCTTCTGGCCAATAGATGTGTGCCAGTTTCCACCTAGGCTGGACTTGAGCAAATTACTCTCCCTCCAGCTATGAGGTGAGTGAGAGGGAAAGGGGTTGGACACTTGCATGCTCTGGTGCTGGGCACGTACTGAGTTCATCTTGCCAGGACAGTGGGGAGATAGGTACCCAGGCCACTGGTGCCTGCCCCCCTCCAGCACCATTACTCCCCTGCTAGCTCCTGGGCACAGCAGCTCCTTCTTCTGCTCTGAACTTCAAACCCAGAACTCTTTTGGACTGACTTAGGAACTACTCCCTCAACTGTTGAACTAGCTGTGGAGTGTGGCCCCAGAACCAACTGGCACCATGAGGGCACCCTGCTTTTATCTGTACTATAGCTCCTACCCCATCTGTAACCATGGGGGACATTTCTAGAGCATTAGTCCCTCTTGGCTTATCATGGTGCACAACTACTTCATCTTACTATATGGAGGGGGTTGTTACACAAATCTGATTGCAAAGGTGAAAAGACATTTACAGAGTCTCTGGAGAGTACACACATACAGTACATTGCCAATTGGTCTGTTTTAAAAAAGATATAGGTCTTACCATCATTCATAGCTTTGGCTTTAGCTGGACCCAGGAACTGAACTGGCCTCTCTCATCCAGAATCTCTTGTTTGTAATTCTAGGAGTGATAGTGGTGCTGCTGGGTTGTGAAATGAGGATCAGGACATATGAATAACTTGATATTTTGGTGAAATAAATTACATCTGAGCCTTGCTAAATGGAAAACCAAGTTCATTTCAGAATCAAAAGAAAAAAAAAAGAGTGCTGGGGCAGATAACATAGACCCTCTCTTTTTGAAGCTTGGCTATCATTATCTAACAGCCCCTATTTAGCTGTTTAACTTGTCTCTAACAGAGGGAACGGTACCTCTTAATTGGAAAGTAGCACATATACTTCCCCTCTTTAAATCTGGAGATCCTTGTGACATGAACAATTATAGGCCTATATCAATCTTACCAGTTCTATAAAAGCTTCTGGAAAAGCTGGACAGTATGCAGGCAAATAAATTGATCCGCCCCTTACAGTCAGGGTTCAGACAACATCATAGTACATTATCTGCCCTGTCAAAAGTAACTAACGACTGGCAAGAGGTTATAGATGATAAACTGGTCACAGGGGCTGTGTTTATGGACCTCAGTAAGGCCTTTGATACAGTTGATCATGGTTAGTTACTCTCAAGGAACATGGATTTGATAGCTCAGTACTAAAATGGTTTACCAGCTACCTGAAGGATAGACAGCAACAGATCAAGGCCAATGGGATCTTCAATTCCCTGCTCCCACTGGCAGGAGGGTTTCCCCAGGATTTTATCCTGGGCCCCCTGCTTTTCTTATTATATGTTAATAACTTGAGTACAGTAACAAAATTGTTGATTCCAAAATACACCTCTTTGCTGATGACACTATATTATATATTTCCAAACTTCATTTACACAAGTTTGTACTGCCCTCCAGGCTGACTTTAACCAGCTTCAGAATAACTTAATTAATTCAAAGCTATTACTTAATGCCAAGAAAACTAAAGTAATGTATTTCCATCTGTCTAAGTAATCTGATGCCTCCTCCAATTCCTGCCTCCCACCACCAATCATCACCATGCTTGACGATGCATTGGATGTGGTGGACAGGTTCAAATATTTGTTTTTTTTGCTAGATTCACATCTTTCCTTTTCTCCTCACATTTATTTATTGAATTTTGTTGACCTGGTATGCCCACTGAGACTAGAAGTCCCTTTTTCAAGGGTGACTGGAGGGGGATACAGATGGTGACCAATTGAAATTGAAAACAGATTAAGCTGTTGGTGGTATTTTTAGTGAATGGGGGAAATTTGGCCAAGAAACCGGGGAACGTCCCCTACTCTTCCTGTAGGGGGAGTTGCTGGCCATCAAAGGATGGCCACAATGTTCAAGCCTTCAGAGGGAGCAGAGGTGCAGAGGGTAGAGGAGATGGTCTCCTCCTCTGCCTTAATGCTGCAGGAGACTGAGATTTTCTTTAACACTGCAGTTGCAGTAGAAAAATCGGACTGAAGATGAGATACAAGAAAAGAAAATAGTAATCAGACTGAAACAACCGCAATGGACATTGAACAGGTACCATCAACTTTACCTACAAATCAAGCTTGTAAAGAAATTGAAAGAATGGACTTAAACAAGAAAAAAGCTTGCAAGATTTATTAATTGAAGAGGAAAAGAGATTTCAACACAGAAAACAAGAGCTAAGAAAAAATGTCCAGCTTACAGTAGAAAATCTAGCAGTGGCCTTGAACGGGACCTTGCCTAGCAACCAGATCTCTAGCTGCAATGACGCCAGAGAAACAGCTGCAGGAGAAACAAATGACTCAGAACTTAGAACGTCTAAAGTAATCTTTACAACAGTGCAGGATCAAGAACAAACAACACTTTTTTTGTTTTCAGCAAAATCCATGGCAACAAGTAAAAAATGCACCACCGAGAAAAAGAGTAAAAAGAAAACATGGGCAGATTCCCTTATGACTGACACAGAGCCCTGGACTGTAGAAAAAGCCCTAAAAGCAGCTGGCTGGGCTAAAAAACAGGATACAGGAACTTGAATGGTGGGTTTCATGCCCATCAAAATTCCGGGGGTAAGAACTCCTAAAATAATAACGGAGCAAGATATTTCTTTTTTCAAAGATAATCATGCACAAATGGAAAAGCATACCAGTGAAGAAGAAACTGCTGCCCCTGTCCTCGATGCACTCGACATCAGAACTATGTTTAGATAACAATCCAGGATACTTTTTAAAAATATACAGTTCACTTTAATAAAAATAATAGATTTAATTCCCAGATGGGCTTTGTGTCTAGGCAGAAAATAACTATTATCGTATAATAAATATTGACACACCACAAAGGAAAACAGAAAGAATAGCGTTATTTTAACAGGTACAACCTTATTTATTTACATCTCAAAATATAATATATGGGAAGTAGGATTTCAACTGTAGCCTCTCTCTTTTACTGAAGCAGTTACATTTCCAAAGTGTCCAGTAGCTAGCCTCCCTTTGGTTGAAAAATTAATAGCAGAACAGTGAATTCCTGAAAAAATGAAAGATGTAAATTGACTCTGCTGTCACAAAAAACTAAACACAAAGGGAAACCAGAAACATAAACAGCAAGAGGACAGGTATTGTACCAGACCAAAATGTGTCACAGAAATTGAAATAATAGACCATTTATTTTTTACGTGTAATTATATAACACATTTCTGGGCATGCCTGGCTGATGAGACAGGGGAAAGAGTATGTAGCACTGTGACTTATGTAAATTTAATATATGGTCATTTTAATAATCAATGGGAAATATGGGGAAAAAGCATGCTAAATGTAATACTTGCCACTATCAAATGGTATGTGTGGAATGCAAGGAGCATTTATACTTTGCAACAAAAAGCTATGAACTACATTGAATTGTTTAGAAAAATATTACATGAATTAAAAGAGATATATTCACTTGAAGCAAGTCAGATTACTATACAACAGCTATACAAAAGTTGGAGAAATTTGCCGTGGATTACAGACACAGATGTACCAATTACTTGAAAAATTAGAACAGGTGGGATAGGGAAAATTATTTTGTTTTGTATAGAGTAAATAATGAGATATATGAAGGAAAATATTATGTTAAGAGACAAGTTCAATGTTTGTATATATTGTATGTTTGTTTTTTTCTTTTTGTTTCTTTCTGTATGTTAATTTATGCAACGGGGTCAGGATAAAAACTGTAGAATAAAACCATTTATCTTCGCTACTATGGTAATAAATTTATATAATTACTGGTCATCAATTTTTAACATTGGAATAAGCAGTTGATATTTCCCGTAACAACCAGCTGGTTGTTACGAGATTCACGCGCTGCGATTGTCCTAGTGATGCCGTGAGCATTCTTTGAGTGTACACATAAGCCCAGTGACAGCAAATGAAAAAAACGGCGTAAAATATCTACACTCCTGCAGTACCTGCCTGAGAAACAGGAAAACCAGCAGCCCTCAACATCGACTTGTGCCTTCCCAAACCCGAGTAGTGGTCAAATGACTGCCAAAGAAATCACAAGAAGTATTCCTCAAACAATATTTGACCCAAACTGTGTGATCAACCAGGGAGTGTCAATAAGTTTCTATCATACAGCCCCGATTAAAGTAGCAAGATGAAAGCAGGCGTCCAGTAATCGAATCAGATTCAGAGTAGAGTACATGTTCACTGACATAGTACTATCCATATGGTAATTAGTAGCCTCCCAGAGTAAAAAAACAAACCAAAAGTCAAAATCTGTAGAATTATAATTGATATCCCTTAGCATCTGCATGAGAATTTTAACACTGTCCCTTACTTCGTTTCAGGGATGACCTCCGTAGCCATGGCAATGAACTGTCGTGCAGCAACTGATACTGAGCACACTCAGTTATGAAGTTCCTACGGAGGTCTCAGCTGTCTGATATTTTTTTATAGAGTGAAGTAAAATGCCGCATGGACAAATATTTGAAAGAGAGCTCTGTTTTTGTTTTTTTTTTGTCCAGCTCCCGTAATATCGATTCAGCATTTATTTTTGTTTTTCTGTAATAATCTTGTTGGTTCTGTCTCAATAGTAGCAACTATATATTTCCATGTGATGCATCACATGAAAGGTAAAACAGTTCTTATTTATTGCTGTTGTGTTTGTTATTAGTAGAATAAAAAAATGCCTATTTTATGAAATGGGATGTATTGTACAATATGAGTTTGTGTAGTGTGTCAGCAGGCCTTACATCTATGGTAGGATAAAATTTGCACCAGCAATTATAAAAAATAAGACAGGGTACTGAACGTTATGAAAATTTAAATGCACCCTCGGTGAGTGATGCATTGATAAACCCCTCGAGCTTCGCTCTCGGGGTTTACTGATGCATCCCTCACCTCGAGGGTGCATTAAATTTTCATAACGTTCAGTACCCTATGCATTATTCTCTATTTATCCACATAGTAACTACATCATCACCCATTTATTCACACAGTAACTACATCAGTAGCTCATTTATCTACACAGTTCTCTTCAGAATTCATTTAGAATGTTCGCCTCAGAAGCAGTACTAACCATATTTAAATGTCAATAACTTAAAACGAAAAGATAACATGGTACTGTGAGCACGAAAATTGTTCAGCACAAAATTATCTACAAAATGAATAATGTTTCATTTATATAAACCCTGTATATTGTATATGGTTAGCAAAAAACGAGAAATGTAATTTTGTTTACTTTTAAACAAACAAATATAAATAACTTTAAAACAAAAATGATAGCATGGTACTGTGAGCACGAAAAATGTTCAGCTCAAAAATATCTACAAAATGAGTGGTGTTTCATTTATAGATACCATTTTGTTTTTTTATAATTAGTAAAAAACAGCATAAAATTCTATTTTCTTTTCCCTTTTTTGACAAATTATTTACACCTACCAAAATCAAAATGTTCACACAACATCTAAACCTGTTGCATAAATGGAATATGCAGTGGTTCAGTGTGTGATAATGCATTTATATTATACAGTTTCCAGTGATGTCTCGTAACTCTCACTCGCGCCTTCGGCACTCGTGAGGTTACTTGAGGTCACTGGAAACTGTACAAGATAAATGCATTATCACACACTGAACTGCTGCATATCCCTTATTTATTTATTTTCAATAAAAACAAATTCTCCTGCTCTTTTTGAGGAGTACCGTGGGATATTTAACATCCACCTGAACAAACACCAGAAGAGGCAGACAGGATCTCAGTTTAATGTTTCATCCGAAAGACAGCACCACAGGAGTGCAGTGCCCCCCCTCATGCTGCACTAAGTGTCAGTATTAGGATTTAACCCAAGTGCCTGATGTGGGGTTGAAGCGTTAGTCAAAAAATTGAGACTGAGGCTTGGTTTCTTCTTCAGGAATAAAACCCTGTTTTCCCGGACCTCGAGAATGAGATTAGTGCAAGCTACATTTTTGCACTACTGGATTATGTGGATAACTTACACAATAACAGTGCTTCTACCTATCTGCATAAAATTGGACATATTATATCATTGTGCTATCTGCTTTATTACCAACACTCCAGCAAGAACCCACCACTGCACTCTCTACAAAGAGGTGAAATGGACCTCACTGGACAATAGAAGACTAGTTCACATACATACATATATATCGCCCAATAGAAGACTAGTTCACATACATATATATCTATATATATATATATATGGATGTACAAAGCTCTATCAAACAAGCTGCCTATTTATATCACCACTCTCCTTCGCTGCTTATACAGCTCATATGCCCTAAGGAACTGTGCTTATATCTATCTAGATTTACCTAAAATATGCAGTCACTGTGGTAAAGTAGCTATCAGCTATGCACTTCCCTCAGTTTGGAATAAACTTCAAAGGAAATTTAAACTCCAAACCTTAATCCCGCTGAATGCCTTCAAAACCCTTATTAAGAAAATTACTACTGACATCTGCCACTGCTATTAATATCACATCTTGCCACTCTACTCCCTTCCTCCTTTCTATATTTCTTTGCTTACTTTTTGGACACAGTTGCTCTGTGACATCCTATGGCATTTATGCTTTGTGTGATTGCTCTGATCAACATTCTCCTTGATTGAACTTTCATATGGTGCTTTGCAGTTGGCCTGTGTCCCATGCTGAATTTAAACATTGTATATGTACTTGTTTATATTGTATGGATTGTAAATATCTTTGAATTTTATTACTCTATTACTATTTTGAATTATGTAAACTTATTATCGGACTTATTCTATGTATTTTTTGTACCGTTTGTATAGGGGACATTCTTGCAAACGAGCTTGCCCAATGGATTTTATCCCTTCACAATAAGCTTGAACATTGCTTGCTTGAACAAAAGTTGCTAAAACCATGGCAGGTGCTGTCCTTTAACAGGGACTACTGGGGATTTTTTTCATTATTTCAGAGGTACCCTGTGTTCTTTTATATCCAAGTGGGCATTTTCTGGAGACAACGAGAAGGTTTCTGTCAACATTGCCCTGATAGCCTCCCTTAATATAAGGTAATCATCTTCTACAGAGCTTGGAATTCCCACTAAACTGATGTTGTGGTATCTGGTGTGGTTTTCCAAATTCTCCATTTTACAGAGAAGATTAACACCCTCCCTCATCTCAACAGCAGCTTTTGCCTCTGGGGAAGAGACGTTAGAGTGCTTGTTAATAATATTCTTGTTGGTTTCAGTGCCCTCTTTCTTTGCCCCCAGTTTAAAACATTGCATATCTTTCTGCAAAAAGTCTGTTTTCTCATTCAGAGCATCACATTTGCAGTCAAATATCTGCATCCACAAATAAATGTTCACAAATGGCAAGGTTAAATCCTGGATGTTGATTGGCTGAAGCAGGCTGCCACCTATACCCTAATCTCAGCATACATTTCCCTGAAAAAAAGTACTGCACCAGTCTTCGTACAGAACAGTTGGAAAACAATAAAACAAAAACAAATGCAGTATTACTTTTGTATAGCTGCTTATCCTGCTGTGACCTGCCTGATATCTCTTCAACTTCTACAGTATGTGAAGAAAAGTAAAACTGTAAAAACAAAAAACTAAAAGAAAAGTAAATTAAAACCAACAATGGCACACTAAAGAAAGCACATCACAACCATGAAAACCAGAAAATGTCATCTAGCAGTGCACCCTCTAATAACAGTCTTCCAGCAGAACCATTTTGCTAAAAAACACTTTTATAAACATTTAAAAAAATAGTTATATTAATTTTTTAACAATGTGACACAAAACCCATTTTATATGCACAATAAGACACTGCAGGGTTGGAGTTATACTGAGATTACCACATTTCCAGGGGCTGTGTGCCCTCCACCAGTGACGTGTGGTAATCTCAACATAAATCCCACCCTGTCATATTTAACTGCTTACTTATTAATTACCCAGCTGAGCAAATCCTCAAAGCACTAAATGGCCTCAGCCTGAACTAGAATGCTGGTGCTGACTGGCTTGACCTGAAGCTTCTCTGCCTTGAAGCACATCATATCTGCGCCCCAGTTACCATGCTGTTAAACATCTCCCTTTCCTCTGGTGAGATACCTACTGCCTAGAAATATGCTAGAGTTGTGCCTCTCCATAAATGATGGGCTAAACTGGATCTGAATCAGTACAAACCCATTTCAGTCCTTCCTGAACTTTCCAAGGTTCTTTAAAAGTATGTTCACTCACAGCTGACTGTGCATCTCAGTCTGCACAATCTGCTCTCTCCCATGCAATCTGGCTTCAGGAAGGGGTATTCCACCATATTTGCATTGCTTAAGGTCACCAGTGATCTCCATGTAAGGATTAACCCATGACAGAGTGGGTCTATTGAAAATTAATCCATGGCTGGTGGGGTTGGACCATGAGGCCACAGCCGAGTGGTTACAACCAACCAGTCAGCCATTGATGACTTCCCAAATAGACCCACACTCTGGAGTGGGTTAATTCACTTATAACATGGGGAAGAGAAAGGGTTTGACTCCCTTTTTGTTTGTGCCTCTTCCCCATGTGAAAGTGTTCAGAAAGTAATTTAAAACTGTGAAAACTGCAGTGTTTAAAGGGTTTCCAGGAGGACATTTAAATTCCTATCTGTAACATGGGGAAGAAAAAAGGGTTGCACCTGTTTGGAGAAACTGTGTGCTGAATTTTTCTTTATAATATTATGAGTGCAACGGTGAATTATTACTGATTACATGCAGATGTGATCACCATTTCAGAATATGTGCTCATTTTGGCTGACTTACTTTTGTGAACTGTGGAATCATCTCCATTTTTCTGCTGTGTTTGCTGTTTGAGATTTGGCTGCTATGCATTGTGGTAAATGTATGTATTTAAGTTCAGAGGAGATTTGTGATCTGGTAGTTGTTGCTATTACCTTGGCTGGCCAACTGATGGTACACTGAAGCTTAAATCCTTTTTATCTGTGAATTTTATAGCTAGCTTTGTACATTAATATATTTGCCCCCTTTTAACTGATTTACATGAAATCTAGCAAACACAGCCTCTGTGTCAGGACCTCTTGATCCTATAAATTCCGTTTAGATTGGTTCAGGGGAGGCAAAGTTACAGAGGTTCAAAAAAATGCAAAAGTCTCAGTTTTTGAAAATGTTAAGACTTTTTTTGCCACCCGATAACTAAAAAAATAGGAGACTTTGAAATCTGAAACTTTCAGGTTTGATAGAGACTGGTCCAATGTGTGTGCTTTTGTGGTTTTTAGGTCCCATTGATAAAGCAGTTTTTTAAAATATTCAAAGATATGGAGGCAGTCTGGAAAATCACACGTGCCATACATTACTATATAGTCACTGAAAGGGTATGTGTTTCTGAGGCAATAGACCAAGTAAAAAAAAAACACATTACATAGTCATATAGAAGTTTTCAAGCAAACAATATGCTGCTAACTCTGCTAAGTCACAGAAATAAGACACTTCTGTGATGTGTGTAACTGTTGTGATACTTTGAGGAAAACAAAATGTGTCCACTACTGGTACTGCAGCTAGGGACAGGAAACAGACATGGGGAAGACAAAGTGTGTGCACTGTGCCATTGATTAATTCTCCAGCAACTGTGGATTACTTGAGAATTAATCAACAGTCACCTGATGCTGTTGGACCAATCCTGTGCTACCCTTTCTCTTCCCCATGTTACTAGTAAGATTAACCCAGTCCAGAGCGTGGGTCTACTGGGACTTAATCAGGCCGAGTGGTTCCAACCAACCAGCCATGGATTAATTCCCAAATAGACCCACGCTCTGGAGTGGGTTAACTCACTTGTAACATGGGGAAGAGAAAGAGTTCAGCTCCCTTTTTGTTTGAGTCTCTTCCCCATGTGAAAGTGTTTGGAAAGTAATTTAAAGCTGTGAAGACTGCAGTGGTTAAACGGTTCCGGGAGGACATTTAAGTTCATATCTGTAACACAGGGAAGAAAAAAGGGTTGTACCTGTTTGGAGAAACTGCATGCTGAACAGGCTGAATCTTTCTTTTTAATATTGTGAGTGCAATGGTGAACTATTATTGATTACATGCAGATGTGATCAACATTTCAGAATATGTGCTCATTTTGGCTGACTTGCTTTTGTGAACTGTGGAATCATCTCAGATTTTCTGCTGTGTTTGCTGTTTGAGATATGGCTGCTGTGCATTATGGGAAATGCATATATTTAAGTGCAGAGGTGATTTGAGATCTGGTAGTTGTTGCTATAATTCCTGTGGCCGGCCAACAAATGGTACACTGAGGCTTACATCCTTTTTATCTGTGAATTTTACAGCTAGCTTTGCACATTCATAACTTTGACCCCTTTCGACTGATTTACATGAAATTTAGAAAAGGCAGCCTCTGTGTCAGGACCTCTTGATCCTGTAAATTCCATATAGATTGGTTTGGGGAGGCAAAGTTACAGAGGTGCAAAAAAATGCAAACATCTCAGTTTTTGAAAATGTTGACTTTTTTTTGCAACCGATAACTAAAAATATAGGAGACTTTGAAACCTGAAACTTTCAGGTTTACTAGAGATTGATCCAAGGTGTGTGCTTTTGTGGTTTTTAGGTCCCCCTGTTAAAGCAGTTTTTTAAAATATTTAATAAAAGACGTGGAGGCAATCTGGAAAATCACACGTGACATACATTACTGTATAGTCACTGAAAGGGTATGTGTTTCTGAGCCAGTAGACCAAGTAAAAAAAACACATTACATAGTCATAGAGAAGTTTTCAAGCAAAACATATGCTGCTAACTCTGCTAAGTCACAGAAATAAGACACTTCTGTGATGTGTGTAACTGCTGTGGTACTTTGAGGAAAACAAAATGTGTCCACTACTGGTACTGCAGCTAGGGGCAGGAAACAGATATGGGGAAGACAAAGTGTGTGCACTGTGCCATTGATTAATTCATCAGCAACCGTGGATTACTTGAGAATTAATCAACAGTCACCTGATGCTGTTAGACCAATCCCGTGCAACCCTTTGTCTTCCCCATGTTACAAATAGCTATTGATAATGGTCTCCTTACTGGAAACATCTTTGCGGACCACTTCAAGGCTTTTGACTAGGTGGATCATGCAGTACTGATTCTCAAGATCTAGGCCCTAGGTCTCCACCAAACAGACAGCAAATGGCTCAAAAACTACCTGAGCAGCCATACTCAGCCAGGGTCCATGGACGGCATTAATTTAGTCTTTGCCATCTTAAATCTTGAGATTTCCCAAGGCTCACTCCTTGGTCCTCTGCTGTTCTCCATTTTTGTTAATGATCTCCCTAAGCACAGTGAGGGTGTCATCTACACATGTGTGCAGATGACACCATACTCTACTATAGTGCAACGACAATGTCTGACAGTTAATTCAGTATTCCAATCTGATTTTAGCACCATCTCCTCCTGGTTCATCAACAACTGTCTGATGCTTAATTAATTCAAAACTAAGTCTATGGTGTTTAGATCCCAGAGCTTGCTAACTCATTCGGCTGATCCACTTGCAATCATAACATCAGATGGCAACACTATTGAGCAAGTCAGCATATTCAAATATCTAGGAATCTGGCTTGATGCATTGCTTACAGACTGTAGGCATGTTCATCACATCTTATCAGCTGTGTGGCCCAAGCTCAACTTCCTCTACAGATCTAAATGCTGCCTCAAGTGCTGACATAAGGAAGCAGGTAGACCGCTGTGCAAACAAAGCCACTCTGCTGACCCTGAATTGTTTGTACAATGAGATGTTCATCCTCTCCTGTGACTGGTCTACCCATCATTGTCTGCTGTATGACCAGCTTAACTGGAAAAGTCCCTCAAGCAGCACAGTTGACTACCCCTGGCTTTCTTTGTTGTTCAACAGTGCTCAAGGAAGAGTCCCTGAGTATCTACTAGCCCTCCTTACACAGCCAAGCAGTGCCCACTCACTCTATTCAACAGCAGCACTTACCTTCTCAATTTCCAGGATGAAGCATGAATTTGGTAGAAAGGCTTTGCATTTGCAATGCCAGACACCTGGAACAAACTTTTTGTACAGGTGAGGAATGCTTCTAGCTTGCAAGTGTTCAAGACCAGTCTCTTTCCAGCATCTTATAACTCCCTGTCAGGGTTCAGTTAGTTTATTTTTAATGGAAGTCTAAAACTTCCATGAGTTCAAATCTGGATGTCATTCCAGTTTTTTTGGAAGTCAAAATACTTCTAGGATCCCCTTTTTGTATTTTGAAGAATTCCATTGGAGAGATCAATCCTATCTTCCAGAGTAAAATAGATTTTGAGTCTGAGCAACGATAATACAAATTATACAATGGCATGAAAGTATCCTGGACTCTAATTGGTCAGTCTGGGACTGGACTTGTGATGTTATCCCACTACAACATCACGGGTCTAGTCCCAGCATACAGAACACTGCAGCAACCATTACCAACATCATTTCACTGCAGCTCGCTTCAGTGATCCCGACTGCCCAGCTCACTTCAGTGATTTCTGATCCCAAGCTGTCTTCAGTGTTCCCTGCCCTTTACTATTAAAATTACAAACTTCCCTCCCACAAAGTCAGTTTTTACTCTCCAGCGCAGAAAGCTCACAACAAATTGAATTTGTGAGCCAATTTCATCCCTGAAGCCAGTGGCTTAAGTGACTATTAAAACCGTAAGTGCCGGTTGTGCGGTTCACTGACCCTGCTCAGTTCATGACAAAAAAAAAAAATCTGTTCACCAACAAGAACTGCATAAAGTAGGTATAGAACACATTTAAAATACTTTCTCTTACAAGAATAACATTTTAAAGAAGTACTTTCCTTACTTCGATTGAGACACAGTTACCGATGGAAACAGAAAACCGGAAGTGTACATGTAGCCGCTTCTCCCTGTCACGAGTGTTTTCAGCTTTCACACAAAGTATTAAAAAAATACATCTTCAGCTGGTGCACGGAAGACAGAAGAACCGGCTCAATTAAACTTGACGACAACCAAAAATCTACCAAAAAAAACCCACAACTCAGTGAGGGGGGTGAATAGTACAAGAAGCAAAAGCAGCAGCACCACCTACTGGGCAAAAAATAGAGCAGCACTATTTTTCCAGTATGGATACCTACTCAGTAAAAAAAAAAATGAGTCATGCCTTACCTTCTGCATGCTGGCGACCCATGTTAAGTGGTGCGGGTAGTCGTCAGGGGTTGGCTGGGGAGGGAGAGGATTGACGTTACGAGGACAGCTCTCCTCTCCCGGGAAGGGGTGGGATTGGAGATCAGTACATACCTGTCCTCTAGTGGCAGCTAGAGGCTAGCACACTGACTCCATAAGAAGAGGGGTTGGAGATGAAGCAGACACCTGGCATGCCATGTGCGGAAGCAAGTGTGGCTCGGCCATTGGTGTCATTGCATGTTAAGATCTGCACTTGGGAGGTCGGGAAGGAAAAACTGGAGGCAGAAAACTCCATGGACTGGCAGGATGATCCCAGCCCTCAGCAGGCACCGCACCTGGCCAGCTGGCACCTCAAGCCAGAGGTGAGTACCAGTGGATGCCGGGGTGATGGGGCAGGGGGGTCAGAGGAAGGGGGCTAGTTCCACAAAGAGATAAAGAAATTAATGTAATAAAAAAAGAGTAAAAAAACATTTTAAACATATTTTTCATCAGTTTTTATTTCATTATAAAAAGGAGCCATTGTATAATAGCAATAATGCACTCCAGGGTGTGTGTTGTGCTGGGATAACAGCACGTCTGGGGCACTGGATGTACTCGGCCTGTGGCCTCATGCTCAGTTACTCCAGGCGTGACGTTATCCCAGCACAACACACACACACACCATTGTGCATTATTGCTTAAGTCAGTGCCAGCGGGCGTGACAGGGGCTAATGGCATCAGTCTCAAGCAATGTGATGCATGGAATTTGCTCTATGGTGTGAAAAAAAATGCTTGCCACTTCTTGGATTTGGTGCTTACTGATACTAAGGATTTATCTGTTATAAAAAGGCCCAGTATTATGGCCCCAGCCAGGGGTACTATGACACACAACATTGGCTACACTGTAAACAAGAAATGCTATACCACTTGTGATTTGGCTTGGCACTCAGTGACATTATACATATAGGTAATAAAATGACTTAGGACTTCGAGGGCTAATGACCCCCTACCCTCTCATACAAATTCAGAAATACACAAAAAAGCAAAAGCCTGGCTGGTACATGAGTCAAATAAAAATAAAGATTTTGTAAGACTGAATATTCAGTCACAGTGGTGACACAGGACACTGCAGCTGGGCTGATGACCAATCTTACTCTCTTCCCTCTCCCCCCACTGTACAAAATTTCCAGCTCACAATTTCCCATAAATTCTCCACAAAGAAAGAAAAAAGCTCTTAGAGCAATTTCTGCTGTTTGCCAACCTATACATTGGTGTAGGAATGCATATGACATGTACAGTAAGCCATGTCTTACCAATATTTTTATGGGGGGGTGCATTCTTGGCCTTGGTTGCTGATTTTGGTTGCTTCCAGTGCCTGATTCCCACCCTACTGATACTGTCATTATTATCTGATCGTTGTACTCTAATTGAAGGAAGCATTATGGTAAATGCAATTAAAAAAAGGTACCGGGTCAATATAGCACTGCGGAAGCAGTGCATGAATAACCACGCAGTCTAAAGTGCAGAATGAAGTACAGTGACAGGGGTAAAATAGTGGTAAGAAACTACCACTACCCCTGTTGCACACTAGGAACTGGAGGAAGGAGTGAAGATGCCAAAAGTGCTGTGCCTGGTCGAGCCACACTCGTGGTGGAGTGACTAAGGCACAAGCACCTGGCGCAGTGGAAACCCAGGGACTGGGATTTAAGTCCCTGTCTCATGAGTTGTTTTTTTTTTAAACTAAGTTCCCAGCTCCCGATTTTTCCTTTTTTCCCTGTGGTCTACACCCCCCCCTCAGAGTTGGTTACTTTAGTTGGGGGGGTGGGGGGTGAAGCCCCCCACATAAACATAGATTTTGGCATTGTTGCCAATGGTGTGCACTGTGGTATTCCGGTCAGCATTTTCTCCTGACCTTATATTGCCGCACACCATTTTGCCCACGGCATTGTTGTTTTGCGTGGTTTCAGCCACGACATAATGACCCTGTGCCTTAAAAAAAAGCATAAGTACTATTGTAAATTTTTTTCCCTTTCTCAAATACAACAGCCTCATACAGAAAAAAAGCATTTATTTTCAGTGTTTGGCAAAAATGTTTAATATAATAAATGTGGCCCTTTCTAGAGTAAATCTAAAATATATGAAATAGTTGGAAAATATAAAATGTATATATGGCACATGTTTTTGCATTATATAGTATGTATAACACTGTAAATTCTCTGGTCGCATGAATATTTCATATATGTCCCATATATTGTCCATATAAATATATATTATAGGGGCGTGGCTGCACCCCTGTAGTTAAGGTTGAGTAGGCGGTTTAATGATAACCCCCAATTTTTGCACTTTAATAACTTCACAACCATTCCACTGATTTGTATGAGATTTTGCACGCACAGTCATGAGCGGTAGATCTGTGGATGTGCCAAGTTCAGTTTCAGTTGGATGTGCGGATTCCATGTTCTGGATGGTGCAAAAAATGAATTTTCGCTCATTGGTTTTGCTTGTTTTTTTCTTTGAACCTGCCTACATCCCAGACAGTTTGGAATTTTGGTCTGGAAGTTTTAGGGTAGAAAGGGGCTGGCCCATAGATGTGCCTTTTGCTTGTTTGGTGGAAAAATATTAAACCCTTCCAAAGTTATTTAATTTTAAAAGATTTGTTTCTGCGCATGCTCAGTAAGCACGTCCAGATAGCTGTATGAAATGAAAAAGGAATCCATCTTGTTCCCATTTATTTCTAAAAAAAAAAAATTCAAAAAGCTACAAAAATTACATCCTGGAGAGAGACCAACACATCTATCTGACTGATCAGGAGCCCGTTAGGTGTAATCTGGACTTCGGTGTTAGAGAAATGCCCTTAAAATGTTATTTTTTTAATATTATAATTTTTTTTCGTGAGACTCGATACTGAAAAAAAATCTTTTTTTGTATCATGAGTCACGAAAAAAATATCCTTTTTCATGAAGGGAAAATCCTTCTCCATTTGCCGGATACCTGGCACCGCATCGTAGGGGGACAGGCTGCAGAACATAGAAAGCCATGGTAACAAATGCCTGCAGCCTGGGAAATAAAATCCCAGTCCTGGAGACCTTGCTAGTGGATGCAGACCTGGACATAGCAGCAATAACAGAGACATGGTACACTGCTAATCATGGGTGGGACATCAATGTACCAAGGTATGCTCTGTTCAAAAAGGATAGGGAGGGTAAAAAGGTGGGGTGTGGCCCTGTACATCAGAGAGGGAGTAAAGGCCACAGAAGTGCATGGAAGATGGAGGAGGCCGAGCACTGTGGGTCACCCTTGAGCCAGGCGATGGCACAGCAATATGCACGGGGGGGTGCTCTACAGACCTCCGGCAAAGGGGAAGGGAGTGGACAGGTAACTAGTGGATGAAATACACCATATGGCATTAAAGGGTGAAGTCCTGCTGCTGGGTGATTTCTACATGCCAGATGTGGATTGGACCACCCAGGCAGCTGCTTTAGCCAGAAGTAGAATAATCCTAGATTCCCTACAGGGGGTAGGTCTCAGGCAGCTGGTGCTGGATCCCACAGGGACAAGGTAATTCTGGACCTGGTATTGATCAATGTGGACAGAGTTACAGAAGTCTGGGTAGAAGGACAGCTGGGGTCCAGCGACTGCCACATAGTGTGGTTTAGCACTGAGACAGGGACTCAATCAAGTTACACAAAAGTGAAAGTTTTAGAATTTAGGAGGGAAGCCTTCTCAGAAATGGGGAGATGTATCAGAGTAGCCCTGGAAAAGAGGGAGGTGGGGGGGGTTGAAGAGCAGTGGGGGCAACTAAAAGGAGCCATAGTGGATGTGACGAACCAATGCATCAGGCTGATGTCCAAAGGGAAGAGAAGGAGGAAGCCACTATGGTTCTTGAAAGAGGTGGCAGATAACGTAAGGGCTAAAAGGGTGAGTTTCAGGAAGTATAAGGGAACCTAAAGGGAGAAAGACTGGGAGGTGTACCTTGAGTGTCTAAAAGAAGCGGGGAAGACTGTTAGGAGCACAAAGGTGCGGACTGAGGAGGGATTAGCACAGACAGTGAAGAAAGGGGACAAGACATTCTATAGGTACATCAGTGAAAGAAGAAAAACCAGGGGAGGGATTGTAAGGTTTAAAGGGGAGTGTAAGGAGGGAGACCAAGACATGGCAGAAATACTGAATAAATACTTCTGTTCAGTCTTCATTGAGGAGGGTCAGGGTCAGAGATCACAGATAGGTAACATATGCAAAGGTGGGGGGGAGAGGTGGACACCAGTCCATTCACAATGGAGAGAGCTCTAGGGGAGCTCACAAAATTGAAGGTGGACAAAGCTATGGGACCAGATGGCATACACTCAAGGATATTAAGGGAGCTATAAAGGGAACCAGCAGCGCCTCTGGCAGCTATGTTCAAAGAGTCACTCTACACAGGGGTGGTTCCAGAGGACTGGAGGAGGGCACATGTAGTACCTCTGCAGAAAAGCGTCAGTAGGGAGGAGGCAGAAAACTACAGGCCGGTCAGCCTCACCTCAGTGGTGGGGAAAATCATGGAGGCACTGCTGAAAGAAAGGATAGTGGCACACCTGGAATCCAGCAGTGCACAGGATCCAAGACAACATGAATTCACAGCAGGAAGGCCATGTCAAACAAATCCTATAGATTTTTTTGATTGGGTGACAAAGGAAGTGAATCAGGGAGGGGCAGTGGATGTCGCCTACCTCGATTTCAACAAAGCCTTCGACACTGTCCCACACAGAAGGCTGGTTAACAAAATGAGTAATCTGGGCATGGGACACAAGTTAACAAACTGGGTTAGTAACTGGCTGATGGACAGGAGGCAGAGGGTGGTGGTAAATGGGATCCAATCTGAGGAGAGGTAGGTGATCAGCGGGGTACCTCAGGGATCGGTCCTGAGACCAGTCCTGTTTAATATCTTCATTAGTGACATTGTGGAAGGACTGGAAGGAAAGGTCTGTCTGTTTGGAGATGACACTAAGATCTGCAAGAGAATGGATATGCCAGAAGGAGTAAACAGAATGAGGAGGGACCTGTAGAAGCTTGAAAAATTGTCTGAGGTGTGGCAACTGAGCCCTCTAAATGCTCCTCACCAGATGAGCTCGATCCTAAACTTCTCTACCTTTCTGCTTCTGCAATTGCTCATCCTATCTCCCTAATCCTTAACCTGTCCTTTATTTCTGCCCAAGTACCCTCATCCTGGAAACGCGCTGTAGTCCTTCCTTTCCCCAAGGGTGGTGACACATCCACTCCTGGCAACTATCACCCCATTTCCCTCCTTCCTACCCGTGCCAAACTTCAAGAACATTTAGTTCTCTCTTAACTATCACCCTTCCTCTCTGATTCCTCCTTCTTCACCCCCTTCCAATCTGGTTTTCGGAAGAACCACTCAACAACCACCTCTCTCCCCAGGCTACCTGACTCCATCCTTTTAGGGATGGACGACGGCCTGATCACCTTGGTCATCTTTGTCGACCTAGCCAAAGCTTTTGACACTGTTTCACATCCCCTGCTTCTTGATTCACTCTTCTCAGCTGACCTTGCTGCATCAGCCACCAACTGGTTTAAATCCTACCTCATTGGCAGGACCCAGTCAGTGAGAATCCTTGACTCCATCTCCTCTCCACTCCCCATCAACACTGGTGTCCCTCAGGACTCAGTGCTTGATCCTCTACTCTTCTTTATTTTCCTTAATGATCTTCCCACAGCCTGCTCATCCTCTTCTATCCACATGTACACTGACGATACTGTTTTGTGCAGTTCCGGCAAACACTCTGCTGCTGTGCAAACCAGCTTGCAGCATGACTTCAACCAAGTTCAGCTCTGGCTTACTTCTCACCAGCTTTTTCTAAACACCAAGAAGACAGTCTCAATGACCTTTGGCACCAGGCAGAGACACTCTCTAGGCTCCCGGCCCTACCCACCTTCCACACTCTTGATGGGACCATCTTGGAGGATACCTCCTCATTTTGATATCTGGGAGTTTGGCTGGACCAGCACCTCAACTTCTCTGTGCATATCGATGCTATCCTGAAGAAACTGCGCCCCAACCTTGGTGCTCTGTACAGGAATCGTAATTGCATCCCGCTGACTGCGAGGCACGAAATTGTCCAGAAGATAATACTCCTCATCTTTGACTACTGTGACGTAGTCTATGGTGCTGCTCCCAAATCTTCCCTGACCAAGTTGGACACTCTCTTTAACTCCTTCTGCCGCTTTGCTATCGACTCCCCTTCCCGCTCCCACCACTGTGAACTCTATCGCTCTCTAACCTTCCTTCCTCTATCTCACAGACGTATCTCTCACTGTGCCAAACTAACCTCCAAATTCTGGTTCAGGGGGCTCCCCTCCTATCTCTCATCCTCTCTCTACACTCCACCTCCCTCCACCCACTCTCTCAGATCAAATGACACCCGCACCTTGACGGTCCCTCGCCGCTCCACCCTCATTGGTCAGACTGGTTTTGCCCATCTTTTCCCTAAAATCTGGAATTCCCTCCCCCCTGAAATACGTCACTCCTCCTCCAACAACTCCCTTACCTCTGCCCTACACAATTACCTTTCCCTCAGCTGTTCCTGCTTTAACCCACCTTAATGTCTATCCCCAGTTTCTGCCTTCCTATCATGACCCCCCCTGGCAGGGTCTTCAATGTCCTGAAGAAGGAAATCAGGAAATGGCTACCCCTTCTCCTCATATTCAGTTCTTGCCTCTCACCCCTCTCTTCTCCTCTTGCCCTTCTGGGTCACCAGTGTGTACAGCCTAACCCCATACTTTTTACTCCAACAGCACTTGCGTAATACCTCGAGCCTGCTTCTGGTACACTCATGCACTATAAATGGTTCTATCGCATTATTACTGTTTTGTACATTCATATGTTCTTTTGTATGATTTTGAACATGTAATTTACCCAGTGTTCCACTACTGTTTATTGTACAATACCTTGTGTTCCAACTGTTGCACAATCTTACAATGTTGTATTGTTTGTATTACCCACATATTATTGTAACTGATCATCCTTCACAACCCTATGTAACCCTTCCCCCCAGGTTGCACCGTGAGACGAGCAACTTGTTGTTCAGTGTGCCCGCCTGGTGAAACATTTCAATAAATAAATAAATAACTGAGGTTCAATGCAAAGAAGTGCAAAATAATGCACCTGGGAATAGGGAACCCTGGGGAGTGCTACAGGATGGGGGGGAGGCGTTGATGATCACCAAGGAGGAAAGGGACCTGGGGGTTATCATTTCTGACCCGCGCCTGAGCGGCGCTTTCTGTTAACGTGTGGAAGCCTCCACGGCCACTGCCACCACCGAAACCGACACCTCCTGACCGCCCTCCTGGTCCTCGGAATCCGATCTCCTATCCAGGGACCTGTGCCTGAGCAGTGCTTTCTGTTAACGTGTGGCTGACTCGACGGCTGCTGCTGCAGCCGCCGAAACCGACACCTCCTGGCCGCCCTCTTGGTCCTCAGAAGCCGATCTCCCATACAGGTACTGCCACTACTAGATCTTCGGAGCCAGCTCGAGACGCGGGCCTCTGATTGGTGTGGCATTTCTGGTGACTGAGTCCTATTGGACTGTTTGCTCCCAAGGCCCAAGCCGATTGGAGCACCTTTCTCCATTTACTTAGCATTGACTTTTGTGCTGCTTTTGCTCTGCTAAACCTCGGTGGTTTTTTTCAATTGTATTCCTGAAGTTTGTTTCTCTGTGCCTATTACTGGTTGCTAGAATTACTAGTCTGATTTTACTTAATCCCTCAAATCTCTGCTAGCCTGACCTACCTGTACTTAGCTGTTTTATTCATGTCAGCCTGCAATCTTAGAGTTTTTTATGCTTGTTACTGCATCTTTGTTTTCTGCTCATACTTGATTGCTCTAAATCTTCCTCTCCCCTCTGCCTTGCTTATTCTCTCCACTCTAATGGGTACCGTGTTTTAACTGCAGCTTCCTGTACTTTGTATCTTCCTGCCCCCCAGCTCTGGTCCAAATACAACTTGTCCATTTCTGTTTCTTTCTGTCTGTAACCCTTCCCCATTCCCCTGCTATCTTGCATCTCCTCGACTTACACTCCTCCCACTGCACTTTTTTCTTTGTCTGTCTGACCCCACCCCAGCCATCTCTGTTGCTAACCTGCCTTTGTGTTCCTGATTCTCACCCTCACCCCCTGCTGACGATCTGCCACCTGCCATCCGCCCCCTGTCCCTCTGCTATTATATTTAACTCATTTTTTTCTTTCTTTCCCCCCAGGGAACCACACCTGAGTGGTGCTTTCTGTTAACGTGTGGTCAACTCCACAGCTGCTGCCACCACCGAAACCGACACCTCCTGGCCGCCCTCCTGGTCCTTGGAAGCCAATCTCCCATCCAGGTACTGTCACTACTAGATCTTTGGAGCCAGCTCGAGCTGCAGGCTTCTCATTGGTGTGGCATTTCTGGTGGCTGAGTCATATTGGACTGTTTGCTCCCAAGGCCCAAGCTGATTAGAGTACCTTTCTCCATTTATTTAGCATTGACTTTTTATGCTGCTTTTGCTCTGCTAAACCTTGGCGGGGTTTTTTCTCCCACTCCCCCCCCCCGACAACCTTTAAATACACTATTGTTCTTCCCCTTTGGTGAAATCTCCCATCCCATTGGCTAACCATGACCCTACTCTCCTCAAATAATTGACTTAGGTGACTGTGCCTTTCCACGCTTTGCTCAGATATCCTGCACACTTTAGGCAGCCCTCTAATGGTGCCTCCTTATCTTTACTGTAAACCTAACTCGACTCAGTCTCAGTCTCATATACACTACTGTCCCCCAATCCCACCTCGAAATCCTGTTTGATAATCTTGGCTAAAGTCTTAAAGTCTGCTCCACCTACTATTTCTGACCTCTCACTTTCTATCCCACTGGCATTTCAGTTTTCATGTGTATTCTAGCCAGTCATCAGAGCTGCTAAAATGAAACCACACATGATATTACTTGTTCTTGTACCTTCAATAGTTCTGCTACCCCTTTCCCTGCCTACAGCTCCCTGTGCCCCCTCGGCCACCCCAACTTGCCTGCCTCATGATTTCCTTTTCTCTAAATTTCTCCTACTGCCTACTCTCTGACTAGGTCCTTCTCCTCTACTATTAAATAGGTACTAGATCCACATGGTTGCCTACACCCTAAAATGACGTCCCCTGCATATAAATACTGTCTACCCCTTCCTGTGACGCAAACTCTGATCTCTCCTCCTATTGGCTTTACTGCTTTCAGGAGATGTTCACTCAAACCCCGGACCAGCTAACAGTTTACCTAGTCCCCTTACCAATGCTAAATGTCTAATTGTAGTTCACCATAATATCAGGAGCCTTGTGCACAACCTCACAGAACTGGAGTCCTGGACCAACCTTTACAAACCCGTTATCATCTGCCTTACTGAAACCTGGCTCAAACCTTCCACCCCGACTCACAATGCTCCCTTCCTTCATACAATCTGCTAAGGTTTGATAGACCTGCTCCCAAAAGAGGGGGTGGTACAGCCATCTGTTTTAAAGATCACCTCCATCTCTCTGCAATCAGCTCGTCTCCCCTAACCCACTGTGAAGCGACACATGTTCTTTTCACCCTCGGCTCCAAAAAATTACATATTGTGTATTCCTACAATGCCCTCTCTAGTGGCTTAAAAGGACTCAGTGAGCTGTTTGATCAGACCTCTCTTCTTTCTGGCAGGCATGAGGTATTTATACTTGGTGATTTTAACTTAAATTGGCTCGGAAACTCTTAACCCTCACTACTGACTAGGCTTCAAAGTTAAAACCTGCACCAATTGATCAGTGACCCCACCAGAACTGCACAGCACTCAAACTCCAGTACTCAGCTAGACTGGATTATGACCAACCATCCTGAAAACATAATCACCTTGGGCATACTTGCTGATGCCATTAATGACCACTCCCCCACCTTTTGTATCTGGGGTAAGGGCAGGCCAGCTCCGTCAAAGCCTCGTTCTATTAATTTCTGAAACTATGCGCACCTTGACTCACAGCCCTTCCTACAGGATATCGCCACTATAGATTGGTCCCCCCTTTTTAAATCTAGTGGCTCTCAGACCTCTCTTAATCTCTTCTTAACCAACTTTCTGGCAATATAGAATAAACACTGCCCTCTCGTAATCTGTCTGGTAAAAAATAGGCCTACCCGCTGGCTAAAATCTGACCTACTCTCCAAGATACGTCAAAGGGACAAATGTTGGCACCTTTATAAAAGCTCTGGGCTACCGGCTGACCTACATGCCTACAGAGCCCTAAGAAGTTCATGTAAGAAGGAAATCAAAAGGACCAAAAGTGCCTACTGCAAGGATCTACTAACCGACTAATGTAGAGATTCCAAAAATTCTGGTCCCATATAAAGCCCTTCCTTGTTTCTAACCCGGCCCCTACTCCAAATGATATGTCTTTAAATGGCATCCACTGTAACAATCCCTGAACCATAGCCAATGTTTTCAATACTCAATTTTCCAACCTTACTAACTATACCTCCTCTTTCCCTGCCCAGTCGAATCTGACCACCCAACCTGACGTCCCTGGGCCAACTTTCCATTTCAAATCTGTCTTCAACCGTGATGTACTCAGGCTATTAAATAACATATTTGAGTTCACTACAGCAGGATCTGACAATCTTGAACCTAAGCTCTTGAAACTCGCAGCCCCCCTTCATTGCTGCACCTCTAGTAAAGATGTTTACCCTCTCCTTGTGCCAGTGTCATGTTCCCAACATCTGGAAGATGGCTAGGGGTACCCTCGTCTTCAAAAAAGGCGACCAGAACGATCCATCTCACTACAGGCCCATTGCTATCTTGTTAGTTCTCAGCAAAATACTTGAGAAACTCGTCGCCACTCAAACCTTTGATTTTCTCCAGAAACATGACCTTCTAACAACTGCACAGCATGGTTTCCGCAAGGGTCATAGTACTACTACTGCAGTACTCAAGTTTACGTCTGATGCCCTAGTGGCCATGGACTCTGGCTCTCTAACAGGGGCAATCTTTATTGACATGACTAAAGCATTTAATCTTGTTGACTACCCCATCATCTTAACTACCCTTAAATCTCTAGGCTTTTCACCAAATGTAGTAAAGTGGTTTGGCAGCTAATTATCAGATAGGACTCAGTTAAATATAACTCCACCATATGTGATCCCACTCCACAAGAGTAGTAGCAGGGAGGAGGCAGGGAACGACAGACCAATCAGTCTTACTTCAGACTTCAGTAGTGGGCAAGATTATGGAGGCACTCCTTAAGGAAAGGATAGAGCAACACCTGGAATCCATAGGAGCACAGGATCCAAGACAGCATGGGTTTACAACAGGAAGGTCCTGTCAAACTAATCTCATAGATTTCTTTGACTGGGTAACCAGAGTGGTGGACCAAGGGGGAGCAGTTGATGTCGCCTACCTTGACTTCAGCAAAGCTTTCAATACTGTTCCACATAGAAGACTGATTAATAAGCTGGGTAGGCTTGGGGTGGGTCAGAAGTTGGTCAACTGGGTGGCAAACTGGTTGACAGGCAGAAAACAGAGAGTGGTGGTAAACGGTATACAGTCAGAAGAGATGCAAGTCACAAGTGGAGTACCTCAGGGTTCAGTCCTGGGGCCAGTCCTCTTCAATATCTTCATCAGTGACATTGCAGATGGACTGGAGGGTAAGATTTGTCTGTTTGCAGATGACACCAAGATCTGCAACAGAGTAGGTAATCCAGATGAGATGGGCAGAATGAGAAGAGATCTGGATAAACTGGCAAAATGGTCAGAAGAGTGGCAACTAGGGTTTAACGCAAAGAAGTGCAAGATCATGCACATATGGAAGAGAAACCCTGAAGCCACCTATAGGTTGGGAGGGGAGTTGCTGGTAGTCACAAGGGAAGAAAGAAACTTGGGCATCATCATCACAGATGACCTGAAATCATCCAAGCAGACCACTAAAGCAGTAGGTAGGGCTAGGGGGATGCTGGGGTGTATTAGTAGGGGTATCACAAGTCGTAAGAGAGAGGTAATAATCTCTCTTTACAAGACACTGGTTGGGCCCCATCTGGAGTGCTGTGTGCAGTACTGGAGGCAACACCTTCATAAGGACATTAACTAAATTGAGGCTGTGCAGAGAAGGGCAACCAAAATGGTGCAGGGACTGCATTAGAAAACATATGAGGACAGATTAATGGAGCTCAAAATGTATACCCTAGAGCAAAGGAGGGAGAGAGGTGATATGATCGAAACATTCAAACACCTTAAGGGCATTAACAAGGTGAAAGAGTAACATGTTTCAATATAAGAAAAATAGCAGGGCAAGAGGACACAGCATGAGATTAGAGGGAAGCCGATTAAGGGGTAATGTGAGGAAGTTCTTTTTCACAGAAAGGGCGGTGGATGCATGGAACAGCCTACCTCAGGAAGTGGTGGATATGAATACAATGCAGGGCTTCAAACAGGCATGGGATATGCATAAGGAAGCAATACAGATGAGTATGACTAGATAGGCCATTGACAGAGCAAAGGCTGATGGCACATTCATAAGGTAGAAAAAGAAATGGGAATACTGGATGGCCCTTGTGGTCCTTATCTGCCATCAACTTCTATGTTTCTATGTTTCAACTTCTATGTAAAGCCACAGTCAACATTGACGTGCCACAAGGGTCTATCCCTGGTCCCTTGCTTTTCACCATATTCATAAACAATATCACCTCCAACCTCAGGCACACTTCCTCCCTGTATTATGCCAATGACATTGTCCTGCACTCCAGTTCCAAAAACATCACCGACATCAACCAACGCCTCTCCCAGAATTTTACACAAATTCAGCAGTGACTGTCTAACCATAAGCTTGTCTTAAATGTATCTAAGACCCAAGCCATGTTATGTGGTTCAAATGCTAAACTTAAACACTCTCTACCTAATTTCAAGGTCTCCACTGCAAACGGTTCTCCTGTAAGAGTGGTTAACTCGTTTAACTCATTCACACCACAAGAGTTCTTTGAGACTTCTGCCACTTGTGCCCTGTATACTCTTAGCACTGCATCCTGGGCCTTTCTTAGCAAAATCAAACCATAAATCAGCATGTCGCAAACAAATGTGACTACTTCTTGAACCGTAAGTGCTACACACAAAGTATGAGTGGCAAAGTTGTTCAGCACAATGTTATCTTTTGAATGGTGCTATGCAATCAGTTGTAATCAATTTAGTTTTATTTTATACTAGCTGAAATACCAAACAACTGATTTTTTCAAAGTGCTTAGGTGATGCATGAGAGACAAATGTCAGCCTTGCACACCATACCTTAAACAAATGCAAATAACTCCTAAAGTAAATGTGGTAGACACAAAGTATCAGTAGCAAAATTATTCAGCACAAAATATCCTTTCTAATGGTAGCTATGCAATCAATTGTAATCCATTTAGTTTTATTTTATAGTAGCTGAAATACCAAACAACTTCTTTTTCAGATTTATTCAGGGTGCTTAGGTGAGGCTTGAGAGACAAATGTTAGCCATGCACACCATACCTTAAACAAATATGAATAACTGCTAAAGTATACATGATAGACACAAAGTATCTGCAGCAAAATTGTTCAGAGCAAAATTGCCTTTCTAACGGTGCTATGCATTCAATTCTAAGCAATTCGGTTTGTTTAATAGTTAGGCAAAAACTGCTGACTTCCTCAGACGTTTCTGGGCCTGAGTGAAAGTCAGTTGAGTACGTCTACAGGCGTTATTGTCCTGAGGGGCTATGCTTTCAGACACCGCCTACAGACGTCTCTAGGCCTGAATGAGTTAAATACTTGAGTATCACCCTTGACCTGGCTCTTAATTTTGAACTTCACATCCAGCTAACCTGCAAGTCGGTCAACGTGAAGCTTGGCATTGCCTACCACTCCAGCTATGTGCTTATCCCCTCTGCAAGGCTAGCCATAGCACGTGGAATACTCCTTCCGTCTCTCACCTATAGGGTTGCAACGTATACCACCGTGAGTAAATCTAGTTTTCGGAAGTGGGATGTTACCTGCAATAACATCTGTCGCTATGCCTCCTCTTCACACCGGCTTAAACACCATTGCCTTCTATACTCTGAACTTGGCTGGCTTTCGCCTCTTGCATCCAGAGCCTATGTATATGGCTCGATCATCGATAACATCATCAGAACGCAAATACCTAAGCCTCTGGTGGGACTATTTATAAACCAGACGTCCAGTTATGACCTGGGCTCTGTGGTAAATGCTCCTGTCCTCATCCCCAGACATCACTCCTCTAAAGGGGCTAGTGCCTTCACTTGTCATGCTCCCCAATACTGGAACTCTGTCCCTCTAACTATACGCCTTGCCCCATCCCGCGGTTCCTTCAGGAGATTGCTACATAGACACCTAGTTGATTCTGGAAACTGCTCCTGTTTCAAACCACCTTAGCCTGTATATCTCCCTCTTACCTGCACCCCCTAGCAACTTGTTTCAGTTTTATCCCATTAAATGATCTGCACTTTTTCTTTTGTTACCTGTCTGTCCTACTCACAATTTCTCTCTGTCCTCACCTCTTACTTTGTCACTATTTTCCTATACATCATTCTAATTTCTATCCTACTTCCCAACTCTCCCATATCTAGCCTGTATGACTACTTAAGTATTACAACCTTCATTGTATTATCCGACCCGAATTGTCTGGTCTGCTGCTTAAATGACCTTAGTTAATGTATTGCTTTCCCTCACTTTCAATCAGTTATACTGTATTGTATTTCTACCACTGCCTGCTATTTCTTTACTCATACTTGCAATGTATTCCCATCTTCGAAAATTGTCAAATTTATGTAATGTCATGATGTACTGTTTATTTTGCCTCTTTGTATTGTTCTGAGCCCTCTCGGGTCGTGCCTGAAAATAGTCATTTCCATGGCTAATGCACCTTACCTGGTCAACAAAAACTAAATTAATAAATAACCTAAAGGTGTCCAAGCAGAGTACAAAGGCTGCAGGGAGGGCCAGTGGAATGCTGGGGTGCATAGGCAGAGGTATCACCAGTAGAAGGTGGGAGGTGGTGATGCCATTGTATAAAGCACTAGTGAGGCCTCACCTAGAGTACTGTGTGCAATTCTGGAGGCTGCACCTGTGCAAGTGCATTGATAAGGTGGAGATGGTCCAGAGAAGGGCAACCAGGATGGTATATGGCTTGCGCCACAAAACATATGAGGAGAGATTAAAGGACCTCAGTATGTACTCACTGGAGGAAAAGAGGGAGCGGGGGGACATGATGGAAACTTTCAAGTACCTCAAGGGCATAAACAAGGTGCAGTTGGGAAACATCTTCCAATGTAGAAGGAGTACAAGGATGAGGGGTCATGATATGAAATTGGAAGGGGGCAGGCTAAGGGGAAATCACAGAATCATAGATGCTTAATGGCAGAAAAGGACCATACTGGCCCATTTAGTCTGTCTTTTTCCCCCCACACACCCCCGCCAGCTCCCACTCTCCCCCCAATACTCAGCCCCATAAACTTGTCCCTTGCCCTCTTGATTTCTTCCACTGATTTAACCCCCACAACTCTGTCTGGTAGTCTGAGCCAGGGTTCCACCACCCTCTCCATGAAGAAATGCCCTCTCAAATAGCCCCTGTATCTTTTTCCTTGCAGTCTGAGGCTGTGCCCTCTAGTTTTGACCCCCTCCTTCCTCTTAAGTAAACCCTCTTCTCCTACTTTATTGAGCTCCTTTACATATCTAAAAGTTTCAATCCTGTCTCCCCTTTCCCTCCTTGTTTCCATCGTGTACAGATCCAGCTCCTTACAACTCTGCTTGTATGACTTTCCCTGCATACCCTGTGAGGAAGTTTTTCTTCATGGAGAGGGTGGTGGACACATGGAATAGTCTGCCTCAGGAGGAGGTGGGAGCAAGCACAGTGGAAGGATTTAAACATGCCTGGGACAGACATAAGGGAACCTTGGAGGTGGGTGGGAGGGGTGAAAAGCCATTGACCAGGTAGAATCTGAGGCTGCAAACTAGTGTAGGGCTTACAGGCAGACTGGATGGGCCTAGCAGTCCTTATCTGCCGACAGTTTCTGTGTTTCTATGTAGGTGGCACAAAACTCCACCCCTGAGCAATGCTGATAGTGAGAGATGTAAAAAGTAGCAGATGTCCACAATGGCTGAAGCTACTGTCTCTGTGGAAGAAGGTGAAGAGAACACAACTAAATCTTTCCTGAATGATCAGCACCGCCAAACCACCAGAAATGAGGACCTGTACATGTGCCCCTACTGCTAGAAGAAGTTCGGCAGGCAAGCTTACCTGAGAAAACACCTGGCCATTCATCAGGTACCCATACCTCCATCTTCCTATAATCAGCTAGAAAGGGGGAAAGTTACATTTCCTTACCACTTGTGTGGAGCTTATTTCCCTACAGCAGACGTAAGGGACAAACACTGACTGGCACACAGTGACCGAGGAGATACTCGTCTCTACAAAGGAAGGTTTTGCAGTGGGACTGCAGGGGGGCACTGAGAGGGAACAACAGCTCTTCAACTGTAAGCACTGTCTGCCTACCTTCTTCAGTTCACCTGGGCTCACAATGCACATTAACAAATGTCATTCGACTGAGACCAGACAGCTTCTCCTGCTTCAAATGCCACTTGGACCAGGGCCCTAATTCACAAGGCACTTTTAGAAATAATATAACCTAGCTTTTCCTAAAACAGTCCCCCCAAAAAAAAAAAAAAAAGAGTTACGCTAAGCAGAGATCACATAGTGCAGTCACATAGTGGCTCAGCAGCAGCTGGTCTGTGATAATTTTCTTTCTCCACCTTCTCAAACTATTCAGAACAATTCCCAGCACACAATTTTCTACAAACTCCCTAAAATAAAGTGAAAATGCTCTTAAAAGGCCTTTCTGTCATCTACCCCCAAAGCTCCGAGTCAGTATTCAGTTTTCTGTACTTTTTCACTACCTCCAACTCATTTTCAGTACTTTCTTGCTACACAGACAGAAATCCCTACCTAGCTCCTTTTGGTAGGGTTGCTTGCTGTGTAGTGAGAAAATGAGTATTTATGCTGCACTAAACTAGCACAGAAAATGTTTCCAAAAGGTCAGCCCACACTCCCATCACACTAGTGCAGAAAGGGCCCTATGCACTGAAAGTGTCCTGGCCCTACACACCCTAAAAAGAGGCACTTAAGGCTGAGATATGCACATCCCAGGTGTCTGATGCCTGCAGATGCACAAATGGTGTGCACCCACTTTGCACCCCTACTTGTGGCCAAGCGCAGGGCATTAATTGCATGGCCAGTCTGAGCAGGGGTCAGGAAGTGGGCGTACCTGGGGATGGCCAGTGGAACTCAGCCTTCACAATGCCTTTTGTGCTCTGCCGGGCCTTTCTCATGGGGGGTTTCTATTATCCAAAGTAGATCCATGCTGTAGGAAAATCCATGGGTAATGTCTGTATTTCAGCAACTGCTGCCACCCAGATGATGCACTTTAACTGTTAGCCAAGAAGAATGGGGTTGGGGGTGCACATAAACTTCACTCAAAACACTGAATTCTTTCTTCTCTATTTTCACTTTATTCAGAGTAGTTCAAAAGAGCATGTGGTTAATCCCATATGTTTCTCCCAATATGAAGGGCTTTCTCAGGAGAATGCCTTAACGTCTAAAGTAAAACATAAAACATTTTTAAAATCATTGTTTAAATAGTTGTTAATACATGTACTAAAATATAATTTGTCATTCTAATGCTTAATATATGTAACCCCCCCCCTTCCTGCCCCGTCTAGGGGCATCCTTTTAACATTGCAGGTCTTCCAGCCAGGAAGAAGGGAGCACCCAAAGTGCTAACATTCAAGACCTTTTGTACACTAAAACAGCAGGGAAAACTGTTGTCTCCTACCTGCATGCCGTCTTCATAGCTGTGCACTTTACTTCCTCCATTTCAGCATCTGATCTCCTCCCCGAGCCGACCACCAGACCGAGACTTCCCTCTTCACCTTCAGAGGTCTCAGGAAGCCCTTGCAGCCCCAGCCAGGCTGGATTCTGCCCCTGGAATGGAACTCAGGAAAATTTATTAGACTGCAAATATGGGGGATTTCATTTCATTAGCCTCCCCGTCCCCAGTCAAATAAGGCACAAACCACTGTTCCTTCCCAACTGGCTTTTATTTTTCACCTGCATGGCAAATGATTCCAGTGATACAGGGGTCACCATTCTTTTCTAATAAATAAATAAGCAGCTCCATGGGGCTTTAACTTTTTTACAATTCAGGCTGGGCCTAATAAACAGCAGAGACCACGGATTTAACAGACACAGAAGGATTCTCCTTTTTTACCACTTCACTCTCTCAGGTGGTCTACCCAAGACTCACTGGAACACCAGATCCCTGCAATCTCCTGGCATATAATGGATCCAGTAAGCCAACCTTCCTTTTCTTTTCTCACGGGTCCCTTTTACTTTGGTACTGGTCGTGCCCCCTTATACCAGCACAGGAAAACAAGTGGAATTCCCCTCCTGGACCCCTGGGTGCTGGCCCAAGTCACAAGGGCATCCAGGAATTTTCCTGATGACCCAGGCCCCAAACCGCCTTCACAATGGCTGGCACTATACACAGTGCTGAGGCCACACCTGCCACGATCACTCGGCTCTGCCTCTGCACTTCATGGCCCCCAATTCACTCCAAGGTTTCTGCTGGTACCTGCTTCCTATGGAGGATTCCTGCTATGCCCACATCCCTGCTTCTATTCCTGGACTTGAGTTGAGCTCAAGCAAGGGGACAACCCTCCAAGGTCTGCCATTTCTTTGGCCTGCGACCCATGCGGATTCTTAAATGGACCAGTGCCCCAGGACTGTCCTCTTAAACAGGCCCCTGTTTCGGTGAAAGGCCTCTGCCCTTTGGACCTCAGGCTGCCCCTGCCACACTGGGTATGAGGGGGACCTCTGCAATCAGTTCCCCTCCTGAGAGGACCCTACCACAGCCTTCCCATCCCTGGCGACCTGGGTATACACAAACGGGTTTCATAAGGGCTCCTACATCTTTCTTCTAGGCTTACTAAAGCTTCCTAATGCCCTAGCCCCCCAACGATGCAGGACCTGGCTACCTTTGTCCCCAATGGAGCTCCAAACCCCCATGGTGCATAAAACCGTCCTGAATGTACTCTTTTAGGGGGGTTTCCCTTCTGGCCCTTCTGGCCTTCCTGGACTACCGAGCTCCCGCACTTGGCCACCTATTCTGGTCGTGATGCTACTCTTGCAGCCTCCCCCTTCAGCCCCAGGCCTAATGCCCGGGCTGGAAAAGGCCCCGCTCTTTCCTGTCAGACCCTTTTTATACCCTTTTTACCACTCTCTCCTGCCACCTTGAGGCGTTCAGTGCAATTTATCCCAGGACACTAAACCCATTTCCTAACTCATGGGGGTGGGGGTAGGCGGACGAAAGGAATACCTAAACAGTGGGAATACAAGCCTCACATTTACAGTGGGCTTACACTCTTTCTCCACCCAGGAAATCATTCCCTCCTGGGAATGATGGCAATGGTCCAGTGATGGTCCTCTCCCATCAGACTGAGTATGTGCACTCCCCAGCCCTCTGGTGATGGACACACCATACCTGGCCACCAGGCACCACCCACTCTGCCTACCTAACCCAAATTATACCCTAAAAGCTCATTCCTAAACCCTACCTGTACCACGAGATAAATCTAAAGTGCTAGTCACAACCATCATTATTTCTTTTTAGACTGGCAATTGCAATCAGTTTCCATAATGATTTAAACATTTCAAAAGACTACTAACCCTGGGCAGCAAATAATCACAGATAAACACAATGGCTCACTCAAATTAGCTTTTTATGGGCTTTCAGACATTAAGAAATCCTGTAGATGACAGTTCCCCTTTAAGCTTTTGCTAAACGTTATTAATGAGGTAGAAACTGTTTAGACATTCCCATAGATACCTCCCACCAAATTTTTAAAATAAGTTTTTCTGTGTGCAAACCCTAGACCACTCATTCACACATGAATACACACATTCTCTCACCAATCGTTTGAAACATATTGTATCATGATCATAAAACAGTAACAATAAAACTTTTTTTTTTCAAATTTAAGAGCTTGATTTGAATAACTGAATTAAAGTCACCATATCAGTTCTGTGGAGCAATTGTCCTGGCGCAGTCCACACATCTCAGACCAAGAGGCCTAGGTTGCAGGCTCCCCACCTGGAGGGAAATAATACACTGGATCTGACTTAGTGGTGACCTCTCCAAAGGAATCCCGCTCCAACAGGTAGTACTTGGTCCGAGTCCCAGTTATGTCCTGGACCATAGCGAAATGTTTGAAAATGGTTAGTCCAGACCAGGTCCCTGTGCGGCACATTGACCGTGCCTGCTGGAACAACTGTTAAGATGGAGCACGTCCTCCTCCTGGATGGTTCTTTGGCCTCTCCAACTGCTCCTTGAAAATCCAATCCTTCTACATCTCCTCAATAATGTCCCAAATTCTTTCTGGCACATAAGGATAGTTCAGATTGGGATATTCTGCCCACAGCCTCCTGTGAACCCACCTTTTGGCCTGACACCACTGGGGCAGGTCCCTCACGCTGATTCTCCTGGCTTGTCCCATTGGTAACCATATCCCCCGTCAATGTTTTAGGTTCAATGGGTCATTTGGGTTTAACCAGTCCATCCGGGTCTGGAGGTTTTAACCCCAGACAGGGAGCTGTGGGGTGGTATCTCTGTAACCCCTAGGTGGCGCTATCCCTTGGGCTACTACCCCTGCCTCCTTGGCTACTAACAGGTTAAAGGGCCTGAGTTCTGAAACGGGTGCCTCCACCCAAAGGTCTGGGTTGGTTTGGGTTACGCTAACCAGGTCACAGCCCTCTGAGACACTGTGACCCCCCTTATCTCCCACTAGTGGCCTACACAGTACACAGAAGTAACCTTCCCAATACCCCAGATATGCAAACCACATACACTTGTACTTTGCACTTACCCCCAGGACTGGTTCCTTCAACTTGACTCTGGGGACCCCCTGTAAAATAAGGTGATGCAGTACAACAGCAACAATGCAATACCTTTAACATAAACTGACACCACAGTCAATGTAAATTGCAGAAACAAACAGATCTGATTGATTCAGGGGTCTGTAACAAGGAAGGGGAATAATCAGGTTAGTTAGCTTGACCACATTAATAATCACTCTGTTGTGCATGCACTTAGACTCCAACTCAGTCACACTCTCTGGGCACCCAGGATGGGGGAACAGGCTAGCCAGGACCAGTGCCTGGGGTAGGCCGGTGATGCAGCTGGTTGGGGCCCTGTGATGGAGAAAGAACATGCACACACAATTTGTAATCCGGAGCTGGAGGGCTCAGTTCATGAAAAGAAACACAAAACAATCAGATGACACATTTTGATTTAAGAAAAGTTGCAGGGAGCTACCCTGATAATTACTCACGGTACCCAGACTACACACAGGAGGGCTGATGGATGAACTTTCTGGATTGCCAGAAGAAGCAGGGCCCACACGAGTTGTTTTGGCTCTGTTCTTGTTCAGGCAAGGTGTAAGGGGCTGGTCCCCTGGCTGGTCTCTCGTCGATGGATATTTTCTCTGTGCAGCAGGGTAAGGAGACAAGACCCTCGTGGCTGGGCCTATCTGCGTCAGGCAGTATGGATTCAGTCCGATTCTTGCTGGGAAAACAACTTCCAGCGCTAGCACACAGTTTACAGCAAATGGAGAAATCAGATCGCGATCCCCTTCCAGCATATGGCACATTTATATCTAAAGACAGTTTTCTGTACCAGGAAAATGACTCCTTGGTTCCAATCGCAAAATCACTGCTAAACCCGGGAACACTACAGTAGCTAAAGCTCCTGACAGGCCGATCGCATTTAGCAAAATCTTAGGTCTTCTACAGGGTAAGCCTGGTCCCACAGCAGCTTGCTTCGTTCTCTACAAATTCGGAATCAGTCTGAAAAAGTCCTCTTCTCCCTCTCAGGGCAGAATTCAAGCAAGTAGGCCAGAAGTCAGGTCTTCCACAGGTCTTCCGTGTGAACTACACCACAAACAGCCACTCGAACACACAGAGGTGCTGCTTCTTCAGCTTCCAACTCAAATCCCTTTTGGTCTTTCTCTGCTTGTCATGCCCATAACTCGGGGCACAATGAAATGTTCGGAGACATGGTCCAAAATAATCTCTCAATTTTTCTCCATGCAGGACAGCTGAATGCAGGAAGGCCAGACTCAGCCTTCCTTCAAAAAACCCCACGCTGCCCCGTGGGGCAGCAGCTCCACGAGCTGCTCACTCTTCCAGCTCCATCGCTGTTCTGACCCTGGGCTGCAGGCAGCAGGGGAATTTCCCTCTGATCCAAACAGTTTGGTTGGCTGATTCTGCTGTCGGTCACAACATGCTCCCCCTGCCGGTGCAAAAAGGAACCAAGTATCCAAAACTACACTTCCCAGAGTCTGGCACCACACAGTCCCATTTTAACAGGCTCCATTTAAAGTCCCCACATACTGATTGGTCCAATTCGGCAGTTCAGGACCAAAATGGTGGAGATAGCAGAAACAGTCCATGTTGCAAGAAAGGTAGGTTAGACAAACTACATTTTCACTATTACTCTAAATAGTTCCCAGCAACTAGTTACATCTTTCAGGAGAGTTCCCTCTGCGCATTTAGCGACGGCAGAAGGAAGTGCTTAGGCAGCAGCCCGGCAGGACTTGGGCATAGAAACACAGTCCCCCCCCCCAGATTAATTATACTGCAATTGAGCAGCTCTTAAAGAGACAGATGCAGAGGCGCTTAGGCAACTCTACACAATTTATTTTTTTAAAACAGGAACGCAGGACACCAGCCTGCAAAGGGTATTTAGGCACACACCCAATGAAAGGCTTTTGTCATCTCCATTTGTGGGGGGCTACATTCCAAAGGTGATAACTGGGCGGTGGTACTGCCTAGGGGTTGACCTGACCACCATGTGGTCCTGGAACTGGAACTGGCTGCTAACATATTTTTCCTCATCCAGCTCCCTTAGATCTTGTGAATCACCAACCCTTCCTCCGGCTAACAGTGGTGCAGGCTCAGGCTCAGGGCCACTCCCTGTGGATCTAGTTTTACTCTTGGCTCCTGAGACAGGCACTGATTTGCTGGATAAAGCCTGTGGGTTACCGCCAGACAAGGGCCATGGTGAGTGTCCCCCGTGACCTGGAGGATCCCCAACTGGTTGTCTGAGGCCCTGGCTCCTCCCTCTGCCAGTGGGATTGCCGGTAGCCAGTGGTGGAGAGCTGGGCAGACGGCTGTGCTACCCGTCACCTTTGTCCCTCTCTGGTGCACCTGCACCCTCTTCCTCAACAGCCTCCACTATCACATCTGGGGATTCACTTCAGGTTTCCTCTGCCTAGACATGCATGCTCTTTCCCAGGGCCAGTCTCTCAAACCCCTCTGAATCCCAACTGGATTGTGACCATGGAATAAATAAGCTGGTGGTGGAACTGGGAGCATACATCCCCCTACATGGTACTGGTGCTCTGCCTATACAATAGAGGCATATAGACAACCTGGTTAGTGCCTCCCCCATAAATCCACACCTCACACAATGTTCATGTCCTTTGTATTTTCTTCCAGCTTTCCAGAGCCAGGAGAGAAGTAAGGCGGGAACTTTAGCATAGGGTTCCTCCTGAGGGGTCGCTTCAGGTCTCTCTGCATCTCATTTGAGACCTTTTGCTCACTAAAACAGCAGGGAAAACAGTTGTCTCCTACCTGCCTGCCATCTTCATAGCTGCACACTTTACCTCCTCCATTTCAGCATCTGATCTCCTCCCTGAGCCGACCACCAGACTGAGGCCTCCCTCTTCACCTTTGGAGGTCTTAGGAAGCCCTTGCAGCCCCAGCCCGGCTGGATTCTGCCCCTGGAAGGCAACTCAAGGAAAATTTATTAGACCACAAATATGAGGGGGAAGAAAGGATTTCATTTCATTAGTCTCCCACCTACAGTCAAATAAGGCACAAACCCGTTTCTCCCCACCTGGCTTTTATTTTTCACCTGCATGGCAAATGATTCCAGCGATACAGGGGTCACCATTCTTTTCTAATAAATAAATAAGCAGCTCCATGGGGCTTTAACTTTTTTACAATTCGGGCTGGACTTAATAAACATCAGAGACCACAGATTTAGCAGACACAGAAGGATTCTCCTTTTCTACCACTTCACTCCTCAGGTGGTCTACCCAAGACTCACTGGAACACCAGATCCCTGCAATCTCCTGGAATACAATGGATCTGGTAAGCTAGTCTTCTTTTTCTTTCTTCACGGTCCCTTTTACTTTGGCACTGGTTGTCCCCTCTTACACCGGCACAGGAAAACGAGCGGCCTTCCCCACCTGGACCCCTGGGCACTGGCCCAAGCCACAAGGACATCCAGGAATTTTCCTGATGACCCAGGCCCTGACCCACCTTCACAATGGCTGGCTCTATACACAGTACTGAGGCCACACCTGCCACGATCACTCGGCTCTGCCTCAGCACTCCATGACCCCCAATTCATTCCAAAGATTATGTTGGTACCTACTTCCTATGAGGGATCCCTGTCAGGACCACATCCCTGCTTCTATTCCTGGGCTTGAGTTAAGCTCCAGAATGGGGCTACCCTTCTAGGTCTGCCATTTCTTTGGCCTGCAACCTGCCCGGACCTTAAATGGACTGGTGCCCCAGGACCTGTCCCTCCAAACAGGCCTCTTGTTTTGGGTGAAAGGCTCTCTGGCTCCCTTGACCCCCAGGCCTCCCTGCCACACCAGATATGAGGGGGACCTCTGCCACTGGTTCCCCTCCTGAGAGGGCCCTGCCACAGCCCTCCCAGCCCTTGTGACCTGGGTATACACTAACGGGCTTCCTGAGGGCTCCTACATCTCTCCTCTAGGCTTACTGAAGCCTCCTAACACCCTAGCCCCCAAACGACGCTGGACCTGGATACCTATGTCCCCAACGGAGCTCCCTACCCTCACTCCTCGTTTTATCACGGCGAATGAAACTGTCCTGACTGCGCTCTTTTGGGGGATTTCACCATTGGCCCTGATGAATCGCTGAGTTCTCTCACTTGCCCACCTATTCTGGTCCTGATGCTACTTCTCCAGCCTCTCCCCTCAGCCCCAGGGCTAATGCCCATGCTGGAAATGGCCCCGCTACTTTCTGTCAGCACCTTTTTATACCCTTTTTACCACTCTCTGCTGCCACCTTGAGGCATCTAGGGCAATATCCCTAGAGCACTAAACCAATTTCCTAGCTTTTGGGGGTTAGGAGGGTGAAAGGAATGCCTAAACGGTGGGAATATAAGCCCCACGTTTACAGGGGGCATATATTTAGGTCCACACTGCTCCACAGGTGCATAAACATTTAATTATACAGTAATGCATAAGAATATTGCACAATTATTTGACAGATTCTTATATGTTAGAATCTTTGCTGTACATTTAAAACAATAAATAGAATTGGTTAAACTCAATTTTCCTATATACGAAAACTTAACTAAAAGTATTCACTTGTAAGCTCACAATGGAGCTAAATGAACCACACCATATGAGGCAGAGTGAATTTAGGTATTTGATTCCAAAGAAATTTTGTATGTGTTATGTGCAAGGAGATTTAATAATTTGGTATTGATTGTCCAACACTGCTACCCTATCATTAATGGGAATTATTAAGTTGACTCATTGTGTGTCCCAACCACCAGAAGGCATGAAATCAGCTTTGTCAATTACCACAGTGGGAGGTCACCACCACGACCCTAAGCACAGTCTTTTGGTGGAGTTTGTGTATGGTTGCTCAGCAACCTATTGCACTCCTCGAGTGCAGCACACATTCCAAGTGAATGCAGGATAGCGGCGGTGCTTCCCACAAGAATCCATTTAGTAAACATTAGATAATTATTATTACCACATGAAACATTTGAAAAAATGCATCAACATGTAGAAATGTAGGACAGAGTAATAGATTAAATTGGGTGGTAGGAGTCTCATGCCCAAGAGATGCTCAGAGTGGATTTTGTACTAATAAACAGACACTGAAATTAAAAACACTAGGGGCCAGATATTCAAAACTTTGCGCTGGGCAAAAATCATTCGCGCAGGTTTAGTGCGGGATTAGCGCGGGTCTGCCATATTCAAAAGGCCAAATAACGCGGGCAAACTGCATTAGCGCCAGGCAAAAGTATAATGTATGCAAGGGGCAAACTGACGTGAATACAAGCGCAATGCTATATTCAGTGGCTAGCGCCGCGCTAAGTGGTTTAGCGCGACCTAGCGCGACAGTTAGCGGTGTGGAATTACCGCCCAGAAAAAGCTGGTCTTAATCCTGGGCAATCAGCTTTGCGCAACATAAATGGCTGTGCGCTGGATTTGCTGGGTTTAGCTGGTCTTGGCGCACCCTAATACATAAATATAACACATAGATAAAGCCAAACATAGTGGAAGCTTGCTGCTAACCAATGGCATCACAATGATGCCATCATCTGCCACAGTCCCAGCCATGCCAGGCAGTAAGTGGTGACCCTGCCGCCAGTGGACAGCATGGCAGTGTAGCCATACAGCACACACCTGCGGACCACACATATCTGTGGACAAAAACAGATGCCAGCACACACATGCAGCACTGTGGGCATGGAGGATGTTGAGGGGAGCGTGTATGGGTGGCCAGGCTGTGCCACAGACCAGGTGTGGCCACAAGGCTGGGACTCAGCATGCAGTGCACATGGGCCAGTATTAGGAATACCCCAACACTAGTGTGCCTTTCGGATACTATATGCCCCCAGCCACATACCACACAGCTGTACAACTGCCACAACACACAAAGCCAGATATGTACATGTCACTGTGGGCATCACATGCCACAGGTACAGCATCTGTGGGTCACACAACAGTGTAACAGTAATGTCGACTGTCAGTAAACACCTGCAGGTTGGGCCTGTCACTGTGTACAGTGCAATCAGCATCACTTGCCCACACACCATAGGCAGTGCTACGTCCCTCACACTACTGTCTCCCTTGCTACTGTAGTGTCTGCTGTGCACTGTAGCATGCCCTACAGTGTGACAGTTGCATGCAGCACCACCACCACCTGTGCCTATGCTGTCCTGTCCCCTGGGGTACAATATGCTATGCTATGCTATGCTGTACTGTTTACCTGTAGCCTGTAGCTATCATCGTGCACTGCCAGACTGACCTACAGATGGAGCTGCGGTTGGACCTTGTCTGCCCTGTACTCCAGACTGACCTACAGGTGGCTCTATGGGACCCTGCAGTAATGCTAGGCAAACTGTGTGCAAATCAGGGTATAATGAGATGCTAATCCGGTTGTTTGCCCAGAGACTACCTAAGTAGGCTCATTTGCATGGCACTTTTGAATATGGCACATTTTAGCTCGAGACAGCGTGTTTGCTCCAGGTTAATCCGCTTAGCTCGCTAATGTTAGCGGCGCTAATGGTACGGGAATATTGTAAAGTTTTGATCACTGTTCTTTCTCATCTGCTGCTTCCTGCAACTGTACTGAGTCCATGCATTTGCTGGACACACATTGGCCACGTAGTTCGTCTGTACTGCCCTCACGTTGCTGTGTACTGTGTTGTTGTTGTGGGTTGCACTTCCTGGTTGTTTTATTCAGTGCTGTCTTATTCCAGGGCAATGTTTGCCCTGCACTCCCAGCCCAGTTTGCATGGCCTCATTACCATGCTATATTCAGAAGCTGTTTGCCCTGGGCTATTCCGTTTGAATATGGCTTGCTTTGTGCTCCGGGCTCAGTTTGCCCGCTGGGCAGTGCTAATTTTGCCCCTGGGCAAAGTTTTGAATATCTGGCCCTAGGTGTTCTGTGAGCTGTTGAGGACATGGTAGTCAGTATGCGGGCCACCATGTCCCATGATCCTCTGCTCTCATGGAGCAGGGATCTACTGTGGGGCCTGATCAGGGCTTCTGATTTGAAGCTTGCAGTCCAGCCCATGTCTGCCCTCAGGCCATTCATGCTCCTTGCATGGCTTTACGCAGCCACACATCTGGCCGACTGGGGCCAGTGCGTACTGGCACTGTGCATCCCCTGAGGGCCGGTCACATGGCACGCAATTGCACAGCCTGGTACATAACCCCACCAGCACATACCAGGCTTTGTAGTGCATCGCCCCTAATATCCTGAAAGTTACATAGAATTACATAGAAATTGTCAGCAGATAAGGGACGCTTGGCCCACCCTGTCTGCCCATTTTCCCTACCTAATGTAATACCGCAGACCCTACTTGTCTCCGGCTTTACCGTCCATTCTAAACTAATAACATTCCTTTATGTTGAGTAGGTAATTATAAGAGAAGCAAAGGCAGACACAGAACTGAGTAATGTGGAGTGGGTCAATGGTGAGGAAAAACAGTTCTTCAGATAGGTATCCAGTGATATGGGTGAAGCAAATTGAGTGACTCAAAATGACTGACTCAATTTGTGTGCCCGCAATGACAGTGACCATGAAGGATACTAACGCGGGGTTTGAATAGCAAAAGTTGAGGAGGTTAGCATCTGTTGAGGTAGTGGGTTAAGTAGTTGGAGTGAGCGGGCTACTGCTGAGCTGGCCGCCTGGTGTGGTGATTACACTTACTGCCCATGGTGCAGATGGACCCGTATTCCGGACTGCATGTAGGAGTATAATATTTTTACATCTGGGTGTTGCGGTGCACTTTAATATTTTTTTTATAGACCTCTCATTCCTCCCAGGTTGTTCCCTCCCGCAACAGTCGCCTCCTCCGCATTTTCCTCACTCCCTGTGTCCGCCCTCGCAGGTTGATTATGTTTAGTTGGGTGGTGCGGGGGCAGAGCTCCCTGCATAAGCAGCAGGTCCATAATGTCACTGATTTTGTATTTGGTGTAGTGCTGATCGCCGATTTTGTTTTCAGCGTTTAACACTCGCCTTTATGTGAATTGTGCTGTTATCACATGGAAACATTCAGTTATATTAAGGAAAAAGAAAGAAGGGAGGGGTATTGTTAGGCTAAAAGAAAGGGAGTGTACTAGAGGAAGAATAATAGAAAGCAGCTGTCTTTAATGATTACTGCTGTTCTGTTTTCGCAATGGGGGACAGGGGGCCTCTGTCTGGCATGGGCAATTCTGAAATGAAGCAGCCAGTATTTACCAGAGAAAAGGTTTAGAAGGGGCTTATAGCTCTAACAGTAGATAAATCTCTGGGGACAGATGGGATGCACCCAAGGGTGCTCAAGGAATTGGCTGCAGAACTGACCGAACCCTTAGCAGTGCTATTCAATAGCTCAATTCAAACAGGGGTAGTTCCAAAAGATTAGACGGTAGCGGACGTAGTTCTGCAACACAAGGCAGGGGGCAAGGAGCAACCAGGGAATTACAGACCTGTCAGCCTTACCTCTGTAGTGGGTAAACTGATGGAGTCAATGATCAAAGAGGACCTTGTGGAGTACCTAGAGAGCAACAGTCTACAGGATAGTAAACAGCATGGGTTTGTGGCAGGGAGCTCTTGTTAGACCAACCTGGTAGCTTTTTTTTTGACTGGGTAACAAAGTTGTAGATGAGGACGATGCTGTGGATTTATTCTACTTTGATTTCAGCAAGGGTTTTCACTCTGTGCCACACAGAAGATTGCTGAAGAAGGTGGAGGACCTGGGTGCTGCTAGGGAGATAGTTAAATGGTGTGACAGGAATGTGAGCAGATTAATTTATTTTTTTGTTAGTGTAATTATTTTTTATGTTGGTTTGTGTGCATGCGCAAACAACATATTGGGGTAGCAGCACTTTCAGCGGTGTGTCAGTGTTGTGGTGAATGCAGGGCACGCTTTAATAGGTGCGTCCCTCATTCCCCAATTAGCCAGCATGCTAGCACTGACACAAATATTATGCAAAGTGCCACCAGCTTGAAAGAAATGTGCCGCTGCAATCAGAGACAAGCTCATCATGCAGTGGCACAGACTCCCCCCGTATATTCCTTTCTTGGTGAAACATTTCAATAAACATGGCGGCGGCTCTCGAAAGAAGGATGACATCTGGGGTGAAATCCTCATGTCGGCATGTTTGCCACCACCTCACACTGTGTGGCACACTGTGAGCCCACCCCAGTGTGCTGCTGCTCACAGAAAGCCGACCGCGTTGGTAATTTCCTGCCCCTGCTTACCCCCATTGTGTGGCCAACATCACCCCCAAAAGTTATGGGGCACACTGGTGGCCCACCCCAGTGTGCCCATTTGTTTTATTTCACCTGTAAAGAAAGAAAACTGTCCTGTGGCACTGTGTCTGTATTTTTTTTTGTACCTGAAAAAAAAAATGGTTCATTGTCTGTGGCACCCCCCCAACCCGCACCCAGCCTCTGTGCACGCCACCTCCCCTCACCCCATACTTACCTCCGGAGGGTCCGGCGCTGCAGTCTTCAGTGGAGCGGTAACACATCTGCACTTTTCAAAGCTGAACTGCAAAATGTAGAAATGCCAGTAAGCTGTATAATGGCATAAATGGAGGGGGGGGTCAACTTAAGTCGATAACTCAGCCATTTTTTTGAATTTTGGCTCCAAATTTTCAACATGGGGTTCTTGGGACCCCACCTCATGAACCCAGGCATTGTCATCTCATTATTTGGTCCCGAAAGGTCATATGAACATACAAAATTTGCCAGCAGATAAAGGCCTAGAGGTCTATCAAGTCTACTCGAATGTGCAGCTAGCACCCCTTATTCTGCAGCTGCCCCTCCCTTCCACCCTTCCCCTCCATTAACCTTCCCCCTTGTCCTGTCCCATCCCCTGTTGAAGCAGTCCACTGTTCTACTGAATATCACTTCTGCAGGTAACACATTCCACCCAGCTACCACCCTCTCTGTAAAAAAGTGTCTCCTCATCTCCCTCCTGAACCTTCCTCCCTCCAGTCTCATATCATGGCCCCTGGTGCCCCTCCTCTCCCTTACTTTGAACAGCCCCTCTGCACCTGTCTTGTTTATTCCTTTCATGCACTTTAAGGTTTCAATTGTATCCTCCCTGTCCCTCCTCTTCTCCAGTGAGTACTTGTTCAACTCCCTCAGCCTCCTCTCGTATGATATGTCCCCCAGCCTCTTGATCATCTTTGTAGCCCTATGCTGCACCCCCCCCAGTAACTTATTGTCCCTCCTCAGATATGGGTGCCAGTACTGCATGCAGTACTCCAGGTGCGGTCTAACTAATGACATATACAGTGGAAGAATCTCCTCCTCCCTCCTCGAGGATATATCCCTTGCAGTGCAACCCAGCATTTTGTTGGCCTTTGCAGCTGCCTTCCTACATTGTGCCAAGTTGTTCATTGACCCTGTAATGAGCACCCCCAGTTCCTTCTCCTCCTTTGTCTGGGCTAGCTGCACCACCCCCAGCTGGCAACTCCTCCTTGGGTTCTTCACCCCAAAATGCAGCACCTTGCAATTTTTGGCATTAAACCCCAGTTGCCAGGTGTCTGACCAGGTTTCAAGCTTTGCCAGATTATCCTGCAACCCCTGCCATCCCCTAGGTCATCCACCACTGCTACCATCTTGGTATTATCAGCAAACAGACTGATCTTGCTCTTGATGTACAATGATATGTCTGCAGTGAATATCCCAAACAACACTGGTCCCAGCACCGAACCCTGTGGACGCCCACTCGTTACTACCCTTGAGTGTGAGAGCGCCCCACCCACCTCCACCCTCTGTTGCCTTCCCTGAAGCCAGTTCCTTACCCATCTCACCAGTTTTGCACCTGCCCCTGCGCCTTCTAACTTACTTCCCAGCCTCCCATGCAGCACCGAATTGAATGCCTTACTGAAGTCCAGATACAGGACCTCCACTGCATGGCCCCTGTCCAGTTGCCTAGTTACCCAGTCATAGAACTCCACCAGGTTGGTTTGGCAGGCTCTGCCATGTATGAAGCCATGCTGTCTGCTGTCCTGTAGTCATTGTAGTCCTTTGGCCTCTAGGAGGGCCACCAGCCTCTCCTTCAGGATAGTCTCCATCAGCTTACCCACGATGGACGTGAGGCTCACCTGTCTGTAGTTCTCCGGTTCATCCTTGGGGCCACTCTTGTGGAGGGGCACCACATGAGCCATCCTCCAATCCTGAAATACACACCCTGAGTGTAGTGAGGCATTAAATAGGTCTGCCAAAGGTCCTGCAAGGACCTCTGCCAGCTCCTTCAGTACCCTGGGGTGGATGGCATCTGAGTCTGGTGCCTTGTCCACCCTCAGTGCCTTCAAACCCTTCCAAACTATGCCCTCCATGATTTCCCCATCTGTCACCCCCCCATTTCTGCCATTCCTCCCCCCTTGCGTATCGCCCCCTCTTCTCCTTAGTAAATCCCGAGCAGAAGCAATCATTTAGTGCTTCTGCCTTATTGCACCCTGCTTCCACCCAACCCCCCTCCTTTCTAATCCTTACTATGTGGTCCTTACAGCTCCTTTTCTCCCTGATGTACCTAAAGAAGTCCTTCTCCCCCTTCTTAATGCCTTGTGCCAGCCTGAGCTCCGTAGATGCCTTGAATCCCCTTACTGCCCGTGTCACCTCCTTCGATTCTGTCAGGTACTCCTCCCTGTCCTCTCCCCTCCCTGTTTTCTTGTACATCCAAAAGGTAGCTCTTTTCCTCCTTACCTTTTCCATTACCTCCTTGCTCAACCAGCTAGGTTTCTTAGCCCTAGACTTCCTGCTCTGGGCCTTGCAGCAGGTTTTGTTTGCCTCCACTATCCCTAGCTTTATGAGCTCCCACCTCTGATTAGTGCCCCTACTAGGTTGAATTCTGGCCAGGTACCCTTATGCCACTTCCCCCATCCTCCCAAAGTCGGCCCTCCTGAAGTCCAGCACTCTTGTGCCAGATTCCACTTCTTCCTTGCCCATATCCAATGTGAGCCATACTGAGTGGTGGTCACTCACTAACAGTGGTTCTTCCACGTTCTTGCAAGAAGGATGAAAACATGGTCGCAAATCCATGTTAGGTGAGAATCAAAAAGCCACTGATGACACACACACACACACACACACACACACACTGTCATGGTGGGGGGACACTGGGGGGAACTGTCACTCAAGGGGGAACTATCACTTAAGGGAGAGGTCACACACCCACAGCCCTGAGCCCATGAAATGGAGAGCTGGACACCCAGCTTTCTCTCTCTGACCTTTTATATCTGGTGAAGAAGGTGGCAGGCCTGCTAATATAGTTAACTTTTCTGTGTGTGGAAAGTGCAGCTTAGATGAGTGCCCTTTCAAGTTAGTTGTCAGATAAGATAGACTGTAGGAGAGACTAGAAGTTGAGATTTTTCTAACAATGATCTGTTAACAGTTTTTTTCTTTTCTAGTAAACATGTAAATCCTTTGTCTTGCTGTAAATATATCCTGTTTATTTATTAATGCCTGTAGTAATTACTAGTAAAGAATCTATTTTATAGAATCAGTGGCTGAGCCTCATTATTGAGAAGATAGTTTTAATATTTCTGCTGGCAAATGAAGGCTTCTCTGTTTAAAGTTCAGTAGGTAGGGAATATAGGGCAGACTATCTACTGACAACTTCTATGCTTCTGTGTTTCTATCTGAAGTGCAGTCTACCAATTGTTATTATGTTTGACTTTCCTGTGCCTGAGCAGGATGGGTCATTTTCTGATATAATCAGGTGGTGGCAGCCAAGGAACCAGTATACCCAGACAGCAGCACGGTAAGCTGGTATGGCCAAAGGGGCAGGTTGTCACAGATGGATAAGAAACTGGTTGAAGGAGAGACAGCAAAGGGTGATGGTAAATGGGGTCAAATCAGAAGAGAGGGAGGTAGTGTGTGGGATGCTGCAGGGATCTGTCCTGGGTCTTGTCCTCTTCAATATGTTCATCAGCGACATTGGAGATGGCATCCAGGGCAACCTGTGTCTCTTTGCAGATATCATGTACATCTGCAGTGGGGTAGATAGTGATGAAGGGATCAGGGAGATGCAGAGGGATCTACAAAGGTTGGAGAGGAGGTCTAAGGTTTGACAGTTAAAATTCAATGCCAAAAAATGCAAGGTTATGCACCTAGGGAAAAGAAAACCCCAGGAAAGAGTACTGGATGGGAAGGGATAAACTGAGCACTGCGACAGAGGAAAGGGACCTGGGAGTCATCATTAGTAATGCCCTAAAATAATCAAGCCAGTGTAACAAGGCCTATAGTAAGCCTAGGATACTGGCGTGAACTGGAAGTGGTACTAAAAGCAGGGAAAGGAGGTACTAATACCTCTATATTAGTCACTGGTTGGGCTGCACCTAGAATACTGTGCTCAGTTCTGGAGTACTCACCTAAGGAAGGACAGAGACGTGCTGGAGACAGTGCAATGCAGGGTGATCAAGAGGATTCATGGCCAACAGGGCAGAATGTTATAAACATTGTCAGAAGACACTGAACATGTACTCGCTGTAGATCAGCAATGGGGGGCATGGTAGAGACTTTCAAGTTAATTAAGGGAATAAAGAAGGTGAACTGCGGGGAACTCTTTACCATGACTGTAGAGTTAAGAACCCAAGGTCACAAGTGGAAACTGGCAGGGGGAAGGTTTAAGAGGGATGTAAAGAAGTTCTATTTTATGGAAAGGCGGTGAAGCCTTGGAACAGCCTGCCAGAGGAAGTGTTGGGCACCAAGACTATAAAAGGCTTGAAGTATGACTGGGACAGAGTGAAGAGTATGGTGGTTGCTTAGGTTGGTAGCAGTTGGTAGGGGAGTGAGTGGGGACTGGGTGGGATAAAACCCTGCATGGACAATATGTCGTGCGGCAGATAGGGAGCTCCAGACAGACTGGATGGACCTGTGGTCTTTTTCTGCCATCATTATCTATGTTTTATGTAATTGTAACCTGCTCTGATCTAGAGCACACTAGTAGGGCTGCACCAAATGGCCCGTTATCCACATTTACCTGTCTCATTGAATAGCACCAATATAGCACCAGTATCACGACTACTGTATGTGGATACTATCTGTACAACACTATTCTAAACACTTGACTGCACTGTCTCTGCGCCTGCTGTGTTTTAGTCTGCCTGTTTCTTTTTGTATTACTTAAAGCATCTCACTCAGTGTCTCCTTGAGTAGCTAGAGACAAACTGTTGATCTTTCATGTCTAAGATTTCAGAACATCTTGTTGTTGCCATAAAGTCTTCCACTGATTAAAGGGTGTTACCTTCTTATCTGTTTGATTGTAAGCACAGAGTTTGAAGACACTGCCGTTAATATTTTTGTTTTTACAGCTAGAAATCTGCAGGACCCTGTCCTTGGTACAGACAATATTTTTTATCCTTGGGATTCTACGAATGGCAGACGTTGATACTTGTTTTGGTCCAAACTCCCGCTATACAGATCCCATACCATCAATCCCCCCCAAGAAAAAAATATTGTTTACCTGATAAAGTGTTAATAATATGTTCAGTGCAGGATCTTTAAATAAGTGTGTCAATGATCAAGACTATCAAGTGTTTCAATAGTTTGTCTTAACGTTGAACACAAAACAGATTCATGGGTTATTCATGTCTGGAGCATCATATTGTCCCACCCTATGGCAGGGCAATTCTGATAGGAAAAAAATGGATGGTAGTAGCCTACTAGAAGGCAGCAGAAATGCAAGGTTTTGAGAAGGGAATATTACAGTAAAATAAAGAACAACTGAAACATATAGCTGCTCTTAATTGAAAATAATAATAATATCTTTATTTGTTAAGCGCAATTCAAAATATTAAAGCACGTTACAGAAATATAAAATATTAAAACTGTAAAAGCAGTAACAATTAAAATACTGATGCATCATATCAACTGATCATTCTCAAGTAACAGCAAAAGCAAGATGGAATAAGTGGATTTTTAGTGCTGTTTTGAAGCTGTCCATAGTCTGGCACTCTCGAACCTGATGAGGTAAAGAATTCCATAGGTTGGGCACTGCAAAGGCAAAAGAACGGGCCCCAGATGTCTTCATTTGAACCATGGGAATCTCTAGCAATCTCTCATTGGTGGAGCGAAGTGGACGGGGGGGGGGCAATAGGGCCTAAGAAGCTCTTGCAGGTAGCTCAGACCCTGTCCATGTAGAGCTTTGTAGGTTAGCAAGCCGACCTTAAAGGTGATCCTCCATTGAACTGGCAGCCAGTGCAGCTCATACAACACAGGAGTAATGTGGCTAGATTGAGGAAGCCCAGTCAGAAGCTTGGCTGCCGCATTCTGCACTAGCTGCAGACAGCAGATCTCAACCCGTGGTAGCACTAGGGAAAAGGTGTTACAGTAGTCCAAGCAAGAGGTCATAAAAGCATCGACCAATGTTGGAAGGTCGTCGGGCGGAACCAGATGCCTGATCTGGATGATATTCCTCAAATGGTAAAACAAGGTCTTGACAACGGATGACACCTGAGGCTTCAGGGTGAATCCCTCATCAAGAATAACCCCAGACTGTGCACCCATTCAGAGGTCCTCAGCTGGCAGTCTCCCAGCACCAGACCAGATGCCAGCCCTGCTGAAGACCCCTCTACTTAATGACCAGGATCCACAACCAAAACTTCAGTCTTGTCAGGGTTCAACTTCAGCCAGTTGGCACTCATACAGTCTTGAATCTCAGATAGGCAGCTGTTAAATACTGAGACCACAACATCCTGACCGGGTGCAAAGGACAAGTACAGCTGAGTATCATCTGCATAGCAGTGAAAACTCAGTCCATACTGCCTGACAATGTCCCCCAGCGGCAACATGTACACCACGAACAACTTGGGGGAGAGCACTGAACCCTGCGGGACCCCACATGGCAGGGAGAAAGTATCAGAGGAATAAATCCCTGACACTATTCTCTGAAACCTGCCAGTGAGGAAAGAATGGAACCATCTGAGGACTGTACTAGACCAACTGCAGGCGCTTGAGCAATACCCCATGGTTCACAGTGTCAAATGCCGGTGAGAGATCAAGGAGGACCAAGGTGGTATGGCTCCTCCGATCTCTCACAACAAAGAGGTCATTGAGCACCTGAACAAGGGCAGTCTCAGTACTGTGCCTTTTCCTAAAACCCAACTGGAAGGGATCATAGATGTCATGGATGACAAAATGATCCTCCACCTGCAACACAACCACGTTTTCAATAACCTTACCCACAAAGGGAAGGTTAGAGACAGGCCTGTAGTTGGGAAGCCAATCTGGGTTAAGAGAAAATTTCTTAAGAAGGGGAGTCACCACTGCCTCCTTCAAGGAGTCTGGGAACTCCCCAATCTCTAACGAGCACTGGACTATCTCAGCCAGGACTGGGCTGATGACCTCCACATACCCCACAAGGAGGTGGGTTGGGTCCGGGTCCAAACTACAGTAGGTTGGCCTCATACTCTGTATGATCTTCATGACATCCGAGATCACCACATGGCCAAAAACCAACCAACCAGACTGAGGTTCTACGACCTCCCACCGGTCACTGCAACCCTCATTACAGTGTGCCGAACAGATCTCTGTCCTGATGCCAGCAACCTTATCTGTAAAGAAGCAAGCAAACTCATCACATTTATCTCATGAGAAGGCTCTCCACGACTGCAGGCAGGCTGGATTGCACAGTCTGTCCACAGTGCAGAAATCTGAGCAGGTTGATTCCCTGCAGCAGAGATCTCCCCGGACAGGAATTCTGCCTTCTTATGGGAAATCACTGATTGATAATCTGCATAATGCGCCATCAATTTAAGCTTATCGGCATCAAGGCCAGCTTTCCACCAGCATTACTGTAGCCTACATCCTACTCTCCTCATCTCCCTCAAAGTCCCATCAAACTATGGGGACCAAGGATGAAGGGAGAGAGGGCAAACCTGGACAGGAGCTATGGAGTCCAGAGCTGCCACCACAGCCTTATTATAGGCCTGTAGTAGGTTCTCTGGACCCATGCTTGCACTCTTATATTCTGACAGGTCCAATACTGCCATTAGGCCACCTGGGGTCACATCCCTCAATGTGCAGTACCGGGCCATCTCCAAAGGGCAGGCCTATCGGGGTGTGCTATTCAGAAAAGATGGAAGGCAAGTGCAAACTTGGGATGCAATTTTGTTTGGACAAGTTTTACACATTATGGGCCCGATATTCAGAAATGGGCCTGGCACTGGCGCAAGTGGTAGACTGAGTTGCGTTGGAGCAACTAAGGGATATATTCAAAAGAGATGAGCCATGGCGCATCTCTTCTGAATATATCAGGTAATGCGCACTGCACAAATATGATATGCTGGTGCAACCCCCCCAGAGAGGGCTGAATACCAAGAATGGGAACTGCGCCAGTGCAACAGAGTTACGCTGTGTGCAAATTCCTGATATTCAGCCAGTAGTATGCAAATGGGGCCTTAATACATGCAAGGTGCAAATGGGGTCATTTGCATGTCATTATGGCCCCATTTGCATGTGTTGTGCAGGGCTGGCCAGCAAAATGCACCTGGCACCCTGCATAGCGTGCAGTGCTGTCACAGGAGGTCTAGTTGTTCCCCCCTCCCCTCCAGTACCTCCAATCACCATAAAATATATGTGCGAATCACCCTGGTGGTCCAGTGGTTCCCACCTCCCCATCCCGTACCTCCGTTCACCTGAATGTACAGCCTGTCAAATCCCTGGTATTCTAGTGGAATCCCGCCCCACCGGTAACCCCAATCACCATAGTAAAATGAACATAGTACCCCTGGTAGTGTAGTAGAACCCCCCTCCCTGCCAGTAACCCTGATCACCATAGTAAAATGAATATAGTCCCCCTGGTAGTCTAGTGGAACCCCCTTCATGCTGGTAACCCGATCACCTTAGTAAAATGAATAAGTCTCTCTGGTAGTCTAGTGGACTTTCTTCCCACTGGTGACCCCGACAATGGCAATGACTGGTCTCTGCGGTGCAGTGGCACTCGCTTTCACACAGGACTCTCACCTGAAGCCTATCAGTGGTGGGCAAACCCACTCAGCCTGAGCTGCCATCTGACGGCTGATAGTACAGCTGCAAGCCCATTGGTCCACACTGTAGACCAATGGGCTTGGTAGGGCATACTGTTAATGTCATTCACAACTGTGTGAATGAAGTCATTTATTCTCAAAGTTGTGTATAACTATTACAGTATGCACTGCAAGCCCATTGGTCCACAGTGTGGACCAATGGGCTTGTAGCTGATACTGTAAGCTGTCAGATGGCAGGCAGCCATGGAGGTATGCAGGTGGATTTGCTGCCCACCACTGATGGGGGGAGCTGGGTGGGCAGGGGATCCTGTGTGGGTGTGGGGGAGTGCCACTGGAACACCAGGGACTGGTCATTGCCATTGATATGACGATCGGGGTACCAGTGGGAAGGGGGGGTTCCACTAGACTACCAGGGATTTGACAGGCTTGACTTTTGGGTGACTGGAGGTACAGGAGGGGAGGGTGGAACCACAAGACCACCAGGGACATATTTGGCTGCTTGTGAACGATGTTGTGGGGGTGGCACCCACGGCTGGTGGCTGCTGTGTTGCGCATTGCAATACAGTGGGCCACCAGTGGGTGAACTGCACTTGAGCCTTCTTTTATGGGCTCAACTTTGAACCCAGGTATGTGGAGCATCTCAAGGTTGTGCCAGCATATGCGCCACACATCCTGGGCTAAATATTGGGATATGCCGCATATGCATGGACACACCCCCTTGAAATGTGCCACATACATTATCTTTGCACCCTGGCACATTCGGAATTGCACTGCACAATTCCAACATTTGAATAATGCACTGGGGCGCAGTTCTGGGGTTGCGCTGGTTCACCTCAGTTGCACCATACGCAATCCCATTGAATATCTAGCCCTTAGAGTTCTCCAGCTTGACTTATCAATGTTTTCCACGTATGTAAGAGTATGAACAATATCAAACAGACAGAAGTGCTTTACCTGGTGTCCTCCAACAGGACACAGGATCATGCACTGAAGTTCAGAAGTGGTAAATTTAGAGGTACCATTAGGAAGCAATTCTTCTTTCAGAGGGCAGTGAACATATAGAACAGCTTACCAGTGGAGACAGTGGACATGAAGACAGTACAGGCCTTTATGGTAAGACTGGACAAATGTCTGCTTACCAAGGGATCACTGGAAGACCTGAATAGTAGGGTGGGTAGGGAACCATTTATGTTAGGGCATGTTTACACAGTAATATTTTTAGGAGTGGACCTGATGGACCTAGAATCACATTTTACCTTACATTACCATGTTACTGTGATATAGTCTGTAAACAATAAGAAACAAGAGGCTCAGATGCAGAAGCTCAACCGTTTGGAAGTGTGGTTTATGAATAGAAACTGTCATAAAGACATAAGTCAAGAAGCAGAGGCAGACCAGGAAAAGTTATAAAATTTGCAAGTAGCATTTTATTATTTTCAATAACACTAAAACAAAAAAGAATAAATTGTACAGGATAGCTCTTCATACAAGCAGTACAAAGAAAGTCCTACATCTGACAGCCTCTGAAAAAGAAACGTTGCTCTGCTTATATAAAGATGCTTTTGCTTGGCAGTTCAAAATTCTGCATCTTGTTCTTGTAAGTTTCATCTCCTGTCTTTCACAAAATGTACCAAACTTTGTCACTTTCTTCCTGTGACCAATCAAAAGAATACGTCTAGGCTTGATAGGTGCAACAAAAGAGAACATTCTGTCCTACTGCTGGTCTCCTGTTGACAATTCTGTAAACATGCTTGAGGAGGTCAAAATACATGCAAGGTCAACCCCATGTGTTCCAGATTGTTATTTCCATTTCTAAGAAATCCAAATATCTTTCTGCAGTCATTTTAACAATATAATTATATACATTTTCAACTCAAAGGATCCCAGTTTCAGATAAAGATTCACATATATTTTTTAACCAGAGAGATGCATAGGGAGAAAGAAAGAATATAAACAGCAAGTGAATGAAGGGAGATAACAGGGAAATTGTGGGACCATCAGAGTGGCCAATTCCTAGGTGCCATAAGGAAAATATGTGCAATTGGATAGGCAAGAGACTGCCAAAAGGCAGAATAGGAGAGGGTAGTTTAGATCCTTGCTTTTAATTCTCTGCATAACAAATGGGACTGGCTCTTACCCAACCCTGTCACACAGCCCCCTCTTTAAGAGGGGACATTTTTTAACAGGTTTCCTAAACTTTCTTTTATTTCTTTTTTAACATTAGCTTATAATATTTACAGTTCTATGCATATGCAGTATCCCTTTTTTCATTACAACTTTTACAGCAAACATTTCAGTTAAGCACGCACATTTTTTCAACCTTCTGAATTCTCTATTTCTGATCCATATCTTGACAGAAAATTAGCACTGACATTCTCTTTTCCAGATTTGTGCATTGCTTTGAATTTAAATGTCTATAATGCCAGGTACTACATTGCAATTCTGGGATTTTTATCCTGCATTCGATTAAGCCAACAGAGAGAGTTGTGATCTGTTATAAGTACAAAGTCAGCTCCTAGCAGATAAAACTTTAGGGACTCCATTGCCTACTTCACAGCAAGACATAACTTTTCAATAGTGGAGTACTTTTTCTCTCTGCTGTGCAGTTGCCTAATGATATGCAGAATGGGATGTTCCTTCCAATCAATATTCTAAGGACTGCACTGAGGCCTACCTCTGATGCATGTGTCTGTAACAGAAATTTTTTTCTCAAAGTCTGGACTTCTTAAAAAAAGGGCTGAGCATAATGCAGCCTTGTTGGCCTGAAAGACTCATCACACTCTGCGGACCATTTCATATTATTTGTGTACCATATTTTTGTGAGTTCAGTGAGGGGAGTATCTAAATGGGCAAATTTGGAAATACATCTCTGGTAGTAACCAGCCAGACCAAGAAATTATCTGATATGTTTCTTTGTTTTAGGGACAAGACTGTTAGCTGCAGCTTCTATCTTGGAAACTTCTGGTTTTACATCTCCATTTCTCAAAATATAACCCAACTATCTGGTTTCCTGCTTGCCCAATGCACAATTGGTAGGATTAATGGTTAGGCCTGCAGTTTTGATAGTTTGGATAACTGCTCATAGGTGTTCCAGATGGCTTTTCCAGTTTGGACTGTACACTACAACATCATCCAGGTAAGTACCACAACAGCCATTCTGAGGGGTGGGCTAGAATTTCATCCATGTACTGCTGGAATGTAACTGATGCGCATGTAAACCAAATGATATGATGGTAAACTGACAGAATCCAACTGGAGTGGAAAATGTTGTTTTGTCTCTATTCTTTAGCTAGGGGAATTTGCCAGTAACTCTTTGTGAGATTGAGGGTACTAATGTACTTGACACTTCCCAGTCTTTCCACCAGATCATCGTCCTGGGCATAGGATGGTTGTCAAATATGGACACGTGATTATGTTTCTTAAAATCATGGCAAATTCTTACACCCCCCTTCTTTTTTATTTACTATTACCACTAGTGGTGACCAAGCACTTTTCGATTCTTCAATGATACCCAACTCTTTCATTTTTTTGTATTTCCTTAACCTTGTCTGCTCTTAACTGCTCTGGTACTCTGTATGTCATTTGGCTGATAGGGTGAGTGTTCTTTGTCACTATTACAGTATGTACCTGACCTCTTTTGCTCAGCCTGGCACTGTGTTAAAAGTACTTTGAAATGTCTTTACCAAGTTACAGATTTCTGCAGTTTGTTCTGTGGATAAGGACACATTCACTTTTACAGCACCAGAAGTGACGGTTTGTTTCAGTCTGTCATAAGCGATATCAATATCTTCTTCAGCAGTTTCTGATTATACTAACAAAGCAACCTTTGGTGTTTCTTTTTTCCAACACATTTCTTCGGAAGGTTAGCATGGCATATCTTGGTAGAATTTTTCCAATCAGGGGTCTCAGTCTCATAGTTAACTGTAGTAGTATGTCTAACCACTTCATAAGACCCTTGCCACTTCATTAACCGTTTCTTTTCTGTAGTGGGTAACAGTAACAAGACCTTTTCACCTGGCTCAAAAACGTTTTCTTTTACCCTGTGGTCATAATACACATTCTGCTGTTTTGAGGTTTCTTCCTGATTACTCTGGGTGATTTCAACGTATTTTGCCACTTTCTTTGTCAGTGCACACATATAAGATGTAATAGATTCTTTCTGAGGGAGATTATCTTCCCATGTTTCTTTTATTGCATCTAGTGTCCCTTTGGGTTGTCTACCACACAACATTTCAAAGGGTGAAAAACCTGTTGATACCTGTGGCATTTCTCCATAAGTAAAAAGCAGGTAAGGTAAGTACTGGTCCCAGTCTTTCCCTTCTCCTTTCACAAAGCTTTTTAACATGCCTTTTAGAGTTTGATTAAAATATTCCACAGGACCGTCTGTCTGAACGTGATAAGAGGAGGTTCTCATGTCAGTGATACTTAGAAGTCGGTACATCTCCTTCAGTAATGCAGCACCAAAATTTCTACATTGATCAGCAATGATTTCTTTTGGTATGCCCAGCTTGCTGAAAATTTTGGCACACTCTGCTGCCACTTTTGGGGCTGTGACAGTCTGCATTGGAATTGCCTCTGAATGTCAAGTAGTGTAGTCACATACCACCAAGATGCATCGATTACCCTTTTACTTTTGTCCAAGGGGCCAACAACATTCATTGCAATTCTCTCAAATGGAATATCTTTATATTTATTTATTTCAAGAGTTTCACCAGAAAAGACATACTGAGCTGAATAGCAGCATGTTTCCAGATGTGTCCTGAGGGAAGGGGAGATGGGAGAAATATACACAGAGTATTTGCAGTTAAAATGCTTAAAATATACAATACACAGAACATCTACAATGAGAGAGAACTAAGCAATACATTGCAGATAATTTGTACAAAAGCATCAGATCATATACAGTGTACTAAGCAGAGCAAGTCGAATATTGTAATTGCTGCAAATGTAGCTATTTCTATCATTAGTCAGTGATCCAGGTACAATGCACCGGAGGGGCAGCAGTGTTTAGGGGAATGCTAAGGCAGGGAGAAAGTGAGTTTACAAGTATTTAGTGAGCAAAAATATATTGGGGTGGGGAGAGAGGGAGGGAGGGAGTTTACCAGTTGGGATCCAGGGCAGAGTATTGAGTTGAAGGAAGAAGGGTATGGAGAGGGCGAAACGAAGGGAAGTAGAATAATTGAATAGGGGAGAGCTCAGGTGCAGTTGCAGGAGGGAAGGGTGAAGATATGGAGAAGACTGAAGAGGGAGTGAAGGGAAATAGCAATGCGGATGGAGAGGGAGAGTAGGGGCATCAGGGGCACCTTGTCTTCTTTTTTTAGTCACTGGGGCTACTTTCTGACATTCAGCACAAGAACTGCAATAGGCAGCAACATCTTAATGAATCCCAGCCCAATAAAATCTATTCAACAATCTGGCAAGGGTGCATTCCCTCACTGAGTGACCAGTTACAGGACTATAATGTGCTATATGTGACAACTCAGTTGAATACTCCTTTAATATGACCAATTGTTCTATCTGTTCCTGTGTCTGAGGATTAACTCAAGCTCTGTTCAGTAGCCCATTAAATTTTTTAAACATCGTTTCACTCTGTTTTTGTTTCAACCCCAGTTGCCTACAATAACCTTGGAAAGAAACATCATTAGTTTGCTCAGAAACAAAATCACAATCAGTATCATTTTAGTTTCAGCATTTTCATATATCAGCCCCTTACAGCCCATCAGTCTTTTGCTCCCACTGTTTTTTCAGGCATCTTCTATCTTTCCTCAACTTCTGGATCTCGGGGCTGGGTTCAAACAAGTCTACATCAAAGACACCAAAAGGAAAAGTATCCCCACCATCTGAGATTTTCTTTGCCTGTGTTCTTATCACAGCTGTTGAAACAGTAGGGTTTACTTTCTATGGGGCCTGTTCACAAAGGATGCATTGGGCTATGCACCATGTGCACATGTGGCCCATAGCCGGATACATGTGGCAGGTACATACGGCGTACACCTGCATGACATGCATGTACTGTGTGTAACCTTGTAATGGCGTGATGCCCACCCTCAAACATGTGCATCCCAAGGGGTCTGTGGGTGGAAGGATGTGGCTGTGGAGTCTCCCACGCTGCACTGCATACGCACATGCATGAAGCCATGCACGACTGAAATCTGCATACCACCTCAGCACCCTGCCTATGCAACTACAAGGCAGCCGTAAAAGGTGGGTGCCTAACACATGCACCACTGACCAGCAATGGGTATTACAGAGGTGGCCCACAATGGGATGCTATGGCCACTGAGGATGGCCACTAGTACAGGGCAACATGAAAGCCATCAGCTAGCTGCATGACATGTGCGGCACATGTGCACAGCAGCACAGTGAGCAACAAGGCACAGCAGGGACCCACACATCAAACTAACACACCAACGCACACACACACACACACAGCTGCCATGCCAGAACCAGCAAAGCACTGCACAGCATGCCCCAGCATGATTTGACCCACAGGCCCATGGCCGAAAAACAGTGGTCCACCTATCCACTGGCTAACAGGCCTGACACATCATTGTCATAGGCTGCACGCCATGGTGAGAGGTCAATGACAGAACCCACAGGGACTGTAACAGACAGCACTCCTTGCAAACCAAGGCCGCCCAGGCAGCACAGTGGCAGGACAAGTGAGGGACACTGACCCTGATGATGCAGTATAACAAAATGTTAATTAAACAGTAGGGCATGAAAAGTGTAGGGGACATGGGATGGTACAGAACAGAACACCCAGCCAAAACAAATGCCGCATTGCAGGGGTACTCAAACAGACTCCCCAGAGTAGGAGGTGGATGACGGGGAAGGGGGGGATAGTGCTGGTGAACAGCCTCTCCTCCAGGATGATCCTCCTCACTGGACCCAGGTACCGCTGCAATGACAAGAACACACAGGGAGCCAACCATGAGTTCATGGCGGAGACACATGGGTGGCCACCATGCACACACACACACACACACACACACACACACATATGGAAAATGGACAACACCTACCTTAGACAGCTCATGGATGGCCCACAGATCTCCCAGGTCATCATGGTGCAGCACATCCTTCATGGACATCTTCAGAGAGAGGTAAAGGGGCATGTCCAGTGGGAGCCGTCTCTTGGAGTCCACCACCTGGCCTGTGCCCCCTGGCCCCAGATCCAAGCGCTCCAGCATGAGCCATGCTGGCCTTTCTCTTGTTGCCTGAAAGACACAGCGCAGTGCAACACACTAGTCTCAGCCTCCCTGACAACACCCTGCACACCCACACACACGTGCCCCCATACTTACATTCGGCTTCTCCCGCACCTCCCATATCATCCCAACTGGTAATTTGTCCTGGTAGCAGGTCAGTGATACTCTTATGAGATGCCTAGGTAGGCCATGCCTACCGCCACTACTGCTGACCCTACCGCCCATGACCGCCATTGTCGCTGCAGTGAATGGGGCTTCCGGGTACATGTGTCACATCAGCATGGAGATGTATGCAGCACACCCTTCCCATGTGTGCTGGACATGCCCCTTAAAGGGTGTGCCATCTGTGGCAGCTGTGCACCTCACACCACCAACTGCCTGCACGGAGGTGATGAGTGCTGACCCCATGCAGCAGTGGTGATCACACTGACACCATGTGTCCTGGACCACTGCTGAAAGTCCTCATTGAGATGCCATTTTGTGGCAGTATGCCTGTCACCATAACAGACAGCCATGCATGTTTCAGCACCAGCTGGAGGAACACACCCTACAGGACACTGAATGCCTGCAGTGGTACCATATTGACCATGCCACACTGGAGTACATATGTGGACTCATCAAGGACCACATCAAGCCATGCACACAGCGATTCATGGTCATGACCATGGAGATGAAGGTCCTATGTGTCCTGCAATACTATGCCTTAGGAATGTTCCAGAGGTGCACAGGGAACGTCACAGGCATAAGCCAGTCATCAGTGTCTCGGCACTGCTTCAGGTGACAGATGCGCTATCGTCACACCTGACACACCACATCTGGTTTTCCACGACACGGAGGGACATCAGTTCGGGAAAGCAGGTATTCCACAAACTATATGGCACGTCAAACACAGTGGGGGCAATTGACTCTACACATGTGGCAATCCTGATGCTAGTGGTGAATGAAGAGGCATATCAGAATTAGAAAGGGTACCATAGTGTGAATTACCAGGTCATGTGCAATGCCAAGGGCATCCTGACAAATGTGTGTGCGATGTGTCCTGGAGTCATGCCACGATGCCTACATATTTGTCAACAGCGAGCTCAAGCATCGTCTTTCCACATCTCCAAAGGGGTATGGTTGGATCACAGATGAGCACATTCCATGGCTGGCAATGCAACATGTGTCACTGTGTGGCACTGGCACAGAACTAATGCCGTTACTGTCACCTCCTCAGGTGACAGCGGCTATCCACTGCGGACATACCTCCTGATGTCGTACCTGGCAGCACAGCACCCTGCAGAGGAGGCCTACAACCAAGCTGACACAAGAGCTCACAACATCATGGAATGTACCTTAGGGCTCCTGAAGAGGTGGTTCTGTTGCTGGGACCACAGTGGTGGCATGATGATGCTGATGCCAGGCAAGGCATGGAGAGTGTTCATTATCTGTGCCATGCTGCATAACATCTGAGTGCATCTTAAATTTTCTGTGCCCCCTGACAAGCCCCTGGCTGTGCCCCCTGCATTCCAACATGCACCACAGCCTGTGGAACCCCATGCTAATTGCGGTGGGCATTGTCACCCATGGGATCCACCTGTAGAGGACTGCATAGTGGCCCATGCTGTATGCCACCACGGTGCAGGGGACATTTGGCCAGTAGGGCATGATACCATGTGTGTGATTATGACTCCGGCCAGTTGAGCGCACATGTGACCATGTGGATATGGCTGGCTATGTACCTGCCCACTGTGTGCCATGCTAGGCAATACATGGCCACTGTGATGGTGCAGATGTGCCCTGAGATGCCTGCAGCTGCAGTACAGCTGTGCATGAATGGTGCGTGACATGTGTGAGATGCTGTGTCTGTGCCACATGTATGCAGACTGCAATGTGTGGTGCATGGTGTGTGCATCCTGGGGTGCATGTTGTGTGGTGTGTGCGTGTATTGGCATTGTGGCAGTGACAGGTTGTGGATGTGGCTGTCTGGGTTATAGACTGCGTCCACCATGGGTGCGTCCTTTGGCACACATACCATTGTGCCGTGCCCTTTGACATGGCACCTGCTAGTGGCTGCATGGCCTGCCGTGGTCACTGCACACCCAGTGGGGGCACCTCCCCTTGCTGAACTGTGGGTACTACTCCAGCATGGCCTACTGCACCAGTGGGTTGCCTGGAAAATGTGGGATCTGTGGCACTGGGCGCTGTAGGGTGGCATCCATGCACGGTGTCCTCCACTGGTGCAGATGGTTGCATCCGTGGTCGGCTGACAGCCATGTGTCTGGTGATGGTCACCAGTGCATTGGCAACCCTCTCCTGGGCACACGCACTGGCGGCGACCTCTTTGGCAAGCCTCACCTGAGCACAGACACCGGTGGTGACCTCGTTGGCCAGACTCTCATGAGCAAGGACATCGGTAGCGACCTCATCGGTCAGCCTCTCCTGGGCAGAGACACTGTTGACAACCATTTCAGCCATACTCTCCTGGAATGTACGGCACCTGCCACCACCTCTCTGAGCCGCTCCAGGGCCTGCTTATGCTCCATGGTGTCCTGCAGATGGTCACCCTCCAGCCTATGCATGTCAGGGTAATAGGTCTGTAGCAGATACCTGGCATCTCATCATAGGGGGATAGGCTGCAGAACATGGAAAGCCATGGTAACAAATGCCTGCAACCTGGGAAATAAAATCCCAGTCGTGGAGACCTTACTAGTGGATACTGACCTGGACACAGCAGCAATAACAGAGACATGATGCACTGCTAATCATGTGAGGGACATCAGTGTACCAGGGTATGACCTGTTCAAAATGGATAGGAAGGGTAAAAAAAAGTGGAGGGTGGCCCTGTACAACAGAGAGGGAAAAATGCTACAGAAGTGCAGGGAAGATGGGGAAGGCTGAGGCACTGTGGGTCACCCTTGAAACAGGCAATGGCACAGCAGTACACACAGGAGTGATCTACAGACCTTCGGCACAGGGGGAGGAAGTGGAAAGGAACTTGTGGATGAAATACATCACATGGCATCAAAGAGTGAAGTACTGCTGCTGGGGGATTTCTGTATGCCAGATGTGGATTGGACCACCCAGGCAGCTGCTTTAGCCAGAAGCAGAGTAATCCTAGATTCCCTACAGGGGTTAGGTCTCAGGCAGCTGGTGCTGGATCCCACCAGGGACAAAGCTATTCTGGACCTGGTATTGACCAATGGGACAGAGTTGCAGAAGTCTGGGTAGAAGGACAGCTGGGGTCCAGTGACCACCACATAGTGTGATTTAGCATTGAGACAGGGACTCAGTTGAGTCAGACAAAGGCGAAGGTTTTAGATTTCAGGAGGGCAGACTTCGCAGAAATGGGGAGATATATCAGAGTAGCCCTGGGAAACAGGGAGGTGGGGGGGTTGAAAAGCAGTGAGGGCAACTAAAAGGAGTCATAGTAGATGTGATGAACCAATGCATCAGGCTGGTGTCCAAAGGGAAGAGAAGGAGGACGCCACTATGGTTCTCGAAAGAAGTGGCAGATAAAGTAAGGACTAAAAGAGTGATTTTCAGGAAGTATAAGGGAATGCAAAGGGGAGGAAGACAGAAAGGTGTACCTTGAGTGTCTAAGAGAAGTGGGGAAGACTGTTAGGAATGGAAAGGCATGAACTGTGGAGGGATTAGTGCAGACAGTGAAGAAAGGGGACAAGATATTTTATAGGTACATTAGCGAAAGAAGAAAAACCCAGGGAGGGATTGTAAGGTTTAAAGGGGGGGAGTGTAAGGAGGAAGACCAAGACAAGGCAGAAATACTGAATAAATACTTCTGTTTAGTCTTCACTGAGGAGGGTGGGGGTCAGGGACCACAACTGGGCAACATATGCAAGGGGAGGTGGGGGGAGGTAGACACTAATCCATTCACAGTGGAGAGAGCTCTGGAGGAGCTCACGAAACTGAAGGTGGACAAAGCTATGGGACCAGATGGCATACACCCAAGAATATTAAGGGATATGTGAAGGGAACTAGCAGTGCCTCTGGTAGCCTTGTTCGTGGAGTCACTCAACACAGGGGTGGTTCCAGAGGACTGGGAAGGGCATGGTTGTACTATGCCGCTGCAATGGCCCTGATGGAGACATCCCTGACAGCGTTTAACCGCATTGTCAGTGTCAGCATTGCAGTGTCGGAGATGCCTCCATGTTTCTATTGGGGCGCTGCACTCCCCCGAACCCCCCACACCTCCCCTGGTCTCTAGGGATACAATTCCGAGTCAGAGTTGTCCCAGGGGATGGGGCGAAATACCATACAAGGCAGTCCTGGGGCTAGCTGAGACAGCGACGTGTGGTTTTTGCCCGATTCCTGTCACTGTGATGGTCTTCACGGTAGGGGGTTCACTGTCGCAATGGCACATCGAAGGGCACATGTAGTCCCTCTGCACAAAAGTGGCAGTAGGGAGGAGGCAGGGAACTAGAGGCCAGTCAGCCTCACCTCAGTGGTGGGGAAGATCATGGAGGCACTGCTGATAGAATGGATAGTGGCACACCTAGAATCCAGCAGTGCACAGGATCCACGATAACATGAATTCACAGCAGGAAGGTCATGTCAAACAAATCTTATATATTTTTTTGGTTGGGTGACAAAGGAAGTAAATCAGGGAGGGGCAGTGGACGTCACATACCTCGATTTCAGCAAAGTCTTCGACACGTCCCACACAGAAGGCTGGTTAACAAGTTGGATAGTCTGGGCATGGGGCACAAGGTGACAAACTGGGTCAGTAACTGGCTGTAAAAATGATGATCCTATTTCTAGGGCAAAAAGTGGGAGGCACTCAAAAATTAAATCTGTAGACAGTCTTTCCATGTTCCAATATTCCTTTTATTTCATAAAAATGGCAAGCCTCAACGTCACTAGAACTGCAGACTTCCTCTCCTTCTGAGTTCATTTAACTTCTTTCAAAATGTTTATAAAATGATTAGTATCTCTAACATAATTTGGTATTTCTTCTACCAGAGGCTGTAAATGATAATTAACAAAATCAGACAAAGGTTCAAATATACTAGAAATCCCCGATACTATGCGACGCCCTGGTGGATCTATTTGATTTTTATGTATTTTTGGTAATGTATAAAAAACGGGGGTTCTTGTAAATTTTTATACTAACAATTCTCCTTCCCATTCTCTTAAGAAGTTACAAAGTACTAATTCTTCCATCAATCCCAATAATTCCCTTTTTATAATATCCAAAGGATCAAAGTCCAACTCTAAATAGTTTGTTGTATTTCCAAGAAGCCTAATACATATATTTTTATAGTGTTCATAATCTAGAACAACAATACCACCCCCTTTGTCTGCTGGTTTTTTATTATTATACTCTGATCATTTTTTAAGACATTCAAAAATTGTCTTTCCACTTGCGATAGATTATATATTGACTGTCTATCTGTCTCAGTTTTAAATAACTCATAAATTTCTCTTTTCACTATGTCTGCATAAGTTTCTACAGTAGAACAACATCCAACTGGAGGATTATATGTAGATTTTACCCCCAAACCACTCTTAATGTCAGAAGACACAGGTATAAATGAATGTGTATTTAATTATTTAGTATTTGGCTCACTAAGTTGTGGTGACTGGTGATGGGTTCCTTGGTCCTACATTTAACCCTCATGTGAGAAGAATTATAGAGATGTAATAAGATCAAGGATTTAATGTTTCATATATTTTTTAGGATTGTGATTTCAGATAATGACTGAATAAGGGAATTATAGAGTTATAAGTATAAAAACAAGTAAGTGGCATCAGTGTTTGTTTTTATAATTGTGTTATGGATTTTATATATGTGGTTGTGGACAGTTATCTAATCATATACATTTATATATTTATTTAGAAGGGCATCTCTTGATAAAGCCTACTTGCTAGGTGAAATGTTGAGGCTTGCCATTTTTATGAAATAAAAGGAATATTGGAACATGAAAAGACTGTCTACAGATTTAATTTTTGAGCGCCTCCCACTTTTTGCCCTAGAAATGGGATCATCATCTTTTATAAACAACACATCGGGAATGGCAGCATAAACATAAAAGAAGTGTTCATTTCCTGTGGAACCCCTCCTTAATTCCTTCTTCTTAAATATCAGTAACTGGCTGACAGACAGGAGGCAGAGAGTGATGGTAAATGGGATCCAATCTGAGGAGAGGCGGGTGATCACTGGAGTACCTCGGGGATCAGTCCTGGGACCAGTTCAGTTCAATATCTTCATTAGCGACATTGTGGAAGGACTGGAAGGAAAGGTCTGCCTGTTTGGAGATGATACCAAGATCTGCAATATGGTGAATATGCCATAAGGGGAGAAGAGAATGAGGAGGGACCTAGGGAAGCTTAAAAAATGGTCTGAGGTGTGGCAACTGAGGTTCAATGCAAAGAAGTGCAAATAATGCACCTGGGAAGAGGGAACCCTGGGGAGAGCTACAGGATGAAGGGATGGAGGTGTTGATGATCACCAAGGAGGAAAGGAACCTGGAGGTTATCATTTCTGATGACCCAAAGGTTTCCAAGCAGAGTACAAAGGCTGCAGGGAGGGCCAGTGGAATGCTGGGGTGCATAGGCAGAGTTATCACCAGTAGAAGGAGGGAGGTGGTGATGCTATTGTATAAAGCACTAGTGAGGCTTCACCTAGAGTACTGTGTGCAATTCTGGAGGCTGCACCTGTGCAAGAGCATTGACAGGGTGGAGATGGTCCAGAGAAGGGCGACCAAGATGGTACATGACTTGCACCACAAAACATAAGAGGAGAGATTAAAGTACCTCAATGTGTACTCACTGAAGGAAAAGAGGGAGCGGGGGGAAATGATAGAGACTTTCAAGTACCTCAAGGGCATAAACAAGGTGCAATGGGGAGACATCTTCCAATGTAGAAGGAGTACAAGAACGAGGGGGCATGATATGAAATTGGAAGGGGGCATGCTAAGGGGAAATGTGAGGAAGTTTTTCTTCACAGAGAGGGTGGTGGACACATGGAATAGTCTGCCTCAGGAGGAGGTGGGAGCAAGCACAGTGGAGGGATTTAAACATGCCTGGGACAGACAAGGGAACCTTGGAGGTGGGTGGTAGGTGTGAAAAGCCATTGACCAGGGAGAGTCAGAGGCCGCAAACTAGTGTAGCGCTTACTGGCAGACTGGATGGGCCTAGTGGTCCTTATCTGCCGACAATTTATATGTTTCTATGTAGGTGGCACAATCCTTGACCCCTGAGCAATGCTAATAGTGAGAGCTATAAAAAGCAACAGATGTCCACAACGGCTGAAGCTAGTGTCTCTGGAAGACGGTGAAGAGAACACAACTAAATCTTTCCTGAATGATCAGCACCGCCAAACCACCAGAAATGGGGACCTGTACACATGCCCCTACTGCTATAAGTTCTGCAGGAAAGCTTACCTGGGAAAACACCTGGCCACTCATCAGGTACCCAGACCACATCTTCCTATAATCAGCTAGAAAGGGGGAAAGTTACGTTTTCTTACCACTTGTATGGAGCTTATTTCCCTACAGCAGATGTAAGGGACAAACACCGGCTGTGGCACACAGTGGGCAAGGAGATGCTTGTCTCTTCAAAGGAAGGTTTTGCAGTGGGACTGCAGGGTGGTATTGAGGGGGGAACAACAGCTCTTTAACTGTAAGCACTGTCTGCCTACCTTCTTCAGTTCACCTTGGCTCACAAGGCACATTAACAAATGTCATTTGACTGAGACCAGACAGGTTCTCCTGCTTCAAATGCCACTTAGACCAGGGTCCTAATTCACAAGGCACTTTTAGAAATAATATAACCTAGCTATTCCTAAAACAGTCCCCCCAAAAAAAAAAAGAGTTACTCTAAGCAGAGATCACATAGTGCAGTCACATAGTGGCTCAGCAGCAGCTGGTCTGTCATAATTTTCTTTCTCCCCCTTCTCAAACTATTCAAAACAATTCCCAACAACAATTTTCTACAAACTCCATAAAATAAAGAGGAAAAAAGCTCTTAAAAGGCCTTTCTGTTATCTCCCCCCAAAGCTCTGAGTCAGTATTCAGTTTTCAGTACTTTTTCTCTACCGCCAACTCATTTTCAGGATTTTCTTGCTACACAGACAGAAATCCCTACCTCGCTCCTTTTAGTAGACTTGCTCACTGTGTAGTGAGAAAATTAGTTATGCCACACTAAACGAGCACGTGAAATGTTTCCAAAAGGTCAGCCCATGCTCCCATCACACTTTCGCACAAAGGGCCCTATGTACTGAAGGTATCCTGGCCCTACACACCCTAATAAGAGGAGCTTAAGGCTGGGATATGCACATCCCAGGAGTCTGACTGACATCTGCAGATGCACAAATGGTGCACACCCACTCTGCATCCCTACCTGTGGCCAGGAGCAGGGCATTAATTGCATGGCCAGTCTGGGCAGAGGACAGTGAGCAGGTGTACCTGGGGATGGCCAGTGGAACTCAGCCTTCACAATGCCTTTTGTGCTCTGCCGGGCCTTTGTCAGGGGGGTTTCTATTATCCAAAGTAGATCCATGCTGTAGGAAAATCCATGGGTAATGTTTGTATTTCAGCACTTGCTGCCACCCAGTTGATGCACTTTTACTGTTGGCCAAGAAGAATCGGGGGTTGGGGGTGCATAAACTTCATTCAAAACACTGAATTCTTTCTTCTGTATTTTCACTTTATTCAGAGTAGTTCAAAAGGGCATATGGTTAATACTCTTATGTTTCTCCCAATATTAAGGGCTTCCTCAGGAGAATGCCTTAAAGTCTACAGTAAAACATAAAAAATTTTTACAATCATTATTTAAATAGTTGTTAATACTAAGATATCATTTGTCACTCTACTGCTTAATATGTGTAACCCCACTTCCTGCCCCATCTAGGGGCATACTTTTAACATTGCAGGTCTTCCAGGCAGGAAGAAGGGAGCACTCAAAGCGCTAACATTTGAGACCTTTCGCACACTAAAACAGCAGAGAAAACAGTTGTCTCCTACATGCACGCCGTCTTCATAGCTGTGCACTTTACCTCCTCCATTTCAGCATCTGATCTCCTCCCCGAGCTGACCACCGGACTGAGACCTCCAATTTCCCCTTCTGATCAGGAAGCCCTTGCAGCCCAAAACCAGGCTGGATTCCACCCTTGGAATGCAACCCACCTACAGTCAAATAAAGCACAAACCACTGCTCTACCCAACTGGCTTTTACTTTTCACCTGCATGGCAAATGATTCCAGTGATACAGGGGTCACCATTCTTTTCTAATAAATAAATAAGCAGCTCCATAGGGCTTTAACTTTTTTACAATTCGGGGTGAACCTAATAAACAGCAGAGACCACGGATTTAGCAGACAGAGAAGGATTCTCCTTTTCTACCATTTCGCTCTCTCAGGTGGTCTACCCAAGACTCACTGGAACACTGGATCCCTGCAATCTCCTGGCATATAATGGATCCGGTAAGCCAACCTTCCTTTTCTTTCCTCATGGGTCCCTTTTACTTTGGCACTGGTTGTTCCCCCTTACACCGGTGCTGGAAAATGAGCAGCCTTCCCCACCTGGACCCCTGGGTGCTGGCCCAAGCAACAAGGGCATCCAGGAATTTTCTTGATGACCCAGGCCCTGACCCACCTTCATAACTGCTGGCACTATACACAGTGTTGAGGCCACACCTGCCACGATCACTCAGCTCTGCCTCAGCACTCCATGGTCCCCAGTTCACTCCAAGGGTTCTGCTGGTACCTACTTCCTATGGGGGATCCCTGTCAGGCCCATATCCCTGCTTCTATTCATGGGCTTGAGTTTTATCTCCAGAATGGGGTCACCCTTCTAGGTCTGCCATTTCTTTGGCCTGCGACCCAGCTGGACTTCAAATGGACCAGTGCCCCAGGACCTGTCCTTCCAAACAGGCCCCCTGTTTCAGGTGAAAGACTCCCCGGCTCCCTTGAACCCCCAGGCCACCCTGCCGCACCGGGTATGAGGGGGACCTCTGCCACCAGTTCCTCTCCTGAGAGGGCCCTTCCACAGCCCTACAAGCCCTGGCGACCTAGGTATACATAAACGGGCTTCCTAAGGGTTCCTACATCTGTCTTCTAGACTTACTAAAGCCTCCTAATGCCCTAGTCCCCCAACAACAAGGGACCTGGCTACTTGGGTCCCCAACGAAGCTCCATACCCCACTACTCATCAGCCATGGTGCATAAAACTGTCCTGACTGCACTCTTTTGGGGGGGTTCCTCTCTGGCCCTCCTGGACTGCCAAGCTCCCTCACTTGCCCGGCTATTCTAGTCCTGATGCTACTCTTCCAGCCTCCTCCCTCCAGCCCCAAGCTTAATGCCTGGGCTGGAAAAAGCCCCGCTTATTTCCTCTCAGCCCCTTTTTATACCCTTTTTACCACTCTCTGTTGCCACCTTGAGGCATCCCAAGCAATATCCCCCAGAGCGCTAAACCCATTTCCTAGCTCGTTGGGGGGGGGAGGTAGGCGGTGGAAAGGAATGCCTAAACAGTGGGAATACAAGTGGCGCATTTACAGGGGGCTTACACTCTTCCCCCACCCAGGAAATCATTCCCTCCTGGGAATGATGGCAATGGTCCAGTGATGGTCCTCTCCCATCAGATGCACACTCCCTAGACTTCTGGTGATGGACACACCATGTCTGGCCACCAGGCACCACCCAACCTGCCTACCTAACCTAAACTATACTATACCCTAAAAGCTAATTCCTAAACCCTTCTTGCTCCAGGAGATATATCTAAAGTGGTAGTCACAACCATCATTATTTCTTTTTAGACAGTCAATTGCAATCACTTTCCATAATTATTTAAACATTTCAAAAAGACTACTAACTCTGGACTGCAAATACTCACAGATAAACACAATGGCTCACTCAAATTAGCTTTTTATGGGCATTTAGACATTAAGAAGTTCTGTAGCTGACAGTTCCCCTTTAAGCTTTTGCTAAACAATAATAATAAAGTAGAAACTGTTTACATTCCCATAGATATATCCCACCAAATTTTAAAATAAGTTTCTCTGTGTACAAACCCCAGACCACTCACTCACTCACATATGCACACACACATTCTCTCACCAATCTTTTGAAACATATTGTATCGTGATCATAAAACAGTAACAGTAAAACTTTTTTTTTTCAAATTTAAGAGCTTGATTTGAATAACTGAATTAAAGTCACAATGCCAACTCCATGGAGCAATTGTTCTGGCGCAGTCCACAAGTCTCAGACCAAGAGGCCTAGGTTGCAGGCTCCTCACCTGGAGGGAAATAATACACTGGATCTGGCTTAGTGGTCACCTCTCCAAAGGAATCCCGGTTCAACAGGTAGTACTTGGTCTAAGTCCCAGTTATGTCCTGGACCATAGTGAAATGTTTGAAAATGCTAAGTCCAGACCAGGTACCTGTGCGGCATATCGACTGTGCCTGCTAGAGCAACTGTTGAGATGGTACACTTCCTCCTCCTGGATGGTTCTTCACCCTCTCCAACTGCTCCTTGAAAATCCAGTCCTCCCACATCTCCTCAATAATGTCCCAAATTCTTTCTGGCACTTGAGGATAGTTCAGATTGGGATATTCTACCCGCAACCTCCTGCGAACCCACCTTTCAGCCTGATTCCAGTCGGGCAGGTCCATCATGCTGGTTTTCCTGGCTTGTCCCATTGGTAGACATATCCCCTGTTGATATTTTAAGTTCAACGGGTTATTTGGATTTAACCCGTCCATCCGGGTCCTGAGGGTCTTAGCCTGGACTGGAAGTTGTGGGGTGGTATCACCAAAGGTGATAACTGGGCTGTAGTAGTGCCTAGTGATTGCCCTGACCACCATCTGGTCCTGGAACTGGAACTGGCTGCCGACATATTTTTCCTCATCCGGCTCCCTTAGATCTTGTGAATCACCAACCCTTCCTCTGGCTGATACTGGTGCAAGCTCAGGCTCAGGGCCACTCTCTGTGGATCTAGTTTTGCCCTTAGCTCCCAAGACAGGCACTGATTTGCTGGATAAAGCCTGTGGGCTACCGTCAGACAAAGGCCATGGTGAGGGTCCCCTGGGCCCTGAAGGATCCCCAACTGGTTGTCTGAGGCCCCTGACCCGCTCTCTGCCAATGAAATAGCTGGTAGCTGATGACGGAGAGCTGGGCAAACTGCTGTGCTCCCCGTCACCTTTGTTCGTCTTTGGTGCATCTGCACCCTCTTTTTCAACAGCCTCCACTATCACATCCGGAGTTTCACTTCAGGTTTCCTCTATCTAGAGACAGGTGCTCTTTCCCAGAGACAGTCTCTTAAACCCCTCCAAATCCCCACTGGCTAGTGACCATGGAATAAATAAGCTGGTGGTGGAACTGGGAGCAAACATCCTCCTACATGGTACTAGTGCTCTGCTTATACAATAGAGACATATAAGTGTAACCCCCTACAAATTGGGGTTTACTATAATATCTTCCTGGGCTCCTAAATGCCCACTGTCAGGCTGGTGTCCTGTCTGCAGTAGTTCTATTTGTCTGTGTGAGAGTGCTTTAGTGAGTCTCTGTGCCTGCCTCTTTTAGAGAAACACCTATTCTGTGTCTGGAAATCAGTCTGGGCTGTCTCCGAGTAACTAAGGCTCGTGACCAGCCAGACTGTCTGTATATTGCTCCATTCTGCAGTCGCAATACGCACAGATGGAGTCCTGTTCGGAATGTGATTATTTGCTGTTTATCTGTTATATTAGTAAAGGTAGAGAAGTTTGTGTAACCTGCTTTCATTTGCGGCTTGAACATTTGAGTAGGAGCCACCATTTTGGTTCTGAACTTCCAGTGTTGGACCAATCGAACCTCTGGGGACCAAAGATGGAGACTGTCCTCAGGGGTTTTGTGGGAAGGAAATTCTGTAGTATTTGTAGTTTTAAGTGTCTGGCACCTAAATGAACCTGGAGGGGGAGCCCTTGCTATGACAGACAGTTCCCTCAGCCAACCGAACCTTGTGGATTACCTGGAAATCCCCAGAACTGCCTGAAGCAGTAGTCAGTCGAGAGTTGGTGGTTGAAGAGTGAGCAGCTCGAGCTGTCGAGCAGCGGCTCCTAGGAGGAGCATTGGAGAATCATTGGGAAGGCTCTGCTGGCCAGTTTGCCACATTCTCCTGCCTTTGAGCTGCCAGTGGAGTAAGCGGACCTTTCCGTTTGCCGGCGAACCTCGGCAGTGGAAAAAAGAATAGAATTGTTGTGGCGACTGAGGTTTTGGACCGATGACTTGTTCCAGAAGCGATCGGCCCACCTGATAAGAGATAATAGCCTCGGAGAGAAAAGTTTGCGCAGTAAAGCTGTAATTAGCAACCTGTCTGTATCCGAACTGTGGCTTAGAGAAATAACTGATTTAGGTGTGCTGAATGTGTTTCATGGGTCGTGACTTGGTTCCCCTCGGTGAATCCTGTTACGCACGCTGGAGGCTTTTCCAGCAAAAGATCATGAACTCTCACAGAACTGTCAATCCTACTTGGGCCTCACCATCTCAACCTAAGCCGCTGCCCCCAGTTCAGAGATAATCTCGGTGAAAGACCTGCTTGGGGATTCGGCCCCCTAATCAACACCATTGATCAGATAGTGACCACCAGGAGGTGAGTTGTGTAGACCCTGCTTCCCCATGCCCACCAGATCAATGCCACGAGGCCTTCATCTTGGCTGTCCTTCACCCTGGTCTGGGTAGCGAGAGTACAAATCAGGGAAGCACCCTGCAACAACAGCTGCAAATCATTGTGTGTCATCTGATTGTTTTGTTCTGGATTATTGCAAACGGACTGAGCCATCTGGCTCAGGATTACAATTATTTGGGTTGCACACGTGCTGTTTTCCTTCCTAAGGGTCCCAACAACAGTTGCAACACCGACCACCCCAGGCAACGCTTCAGGCTAGCCTGCATAACACACTGGGTACCCAAGTTTGTGGGACTGTTAAAAAGGGACTTACAGTACATGCTGAATAAACCTAGACTAAATCAAAGTGTCTATATTCTATCAGATTCACGCCCCTCCCTAGTTCATTCCCCCTGAATAAATCAGATTACATTGTTTCACATTTAACCTGGCTAGTGTGCATATTATTAGTTGGGTTACAGTGGTAACAGTGTATTGTTGCACCTGCACCAGATCTAGCCATGGTGGTAAGTGCAAGGGGTGTGAACATATTATTACTATTATTCCGTGAATGTGAATGTTCTGTCGCCTTACTATTTGGGCCACTAGAAGGGTTGGTGGGTGGTTCAGGTCTCTCTGCATCTCCCCCTGCTACCACTTGCTGCCAATCCATGTGGATGCCTGTGCTTGATTTTTTTCTTCCCTCCCAGTCCCACACTCACGAGGAGCTCACAGTTCTTTTGCTCCAAAAATATGTAGCCCAGTTCACTTGCCTGCTCTGATAATGCACTCCAGAAACAGTCTCTTTTGCTCGGTTCTTGCTATCGTTATTCCTCTCTAGCATTCTGCTAGTGCTGGTCTCACTCCCTCAGCTCTACTCGCTCTGATTTCCCAAGATGGCACTTCTTCATGCAGCTGCTATAGCTCCCTCTCGCCCATCCTCTAATCAGGACCCTGCCTGAGAGTCATGTGGCCAGCAAGTCACGTGCGCACATCACACCAGCAGGCTAGGCCTAATGCCTGCTCCAGGCCTATCCTAAAGCAATTGTGTAGTGCGCCACAGGGCCCAATCAGGCATGGAAGCCTAGCATACCACAGACCGCAAGGCTCAGGGTCCGGCGGCGATTTTTTTGGTTCGGGAAACATCACAGATGAGTAGCCCCCACAGTGTAACCCCCACTTCCTGCCCCAACTAGGGGCATACTTTTAACATCACAGGTCTTCCAGGCAGGATGAAGGGAACACTCAAAGTGCTAGCATTTGAGACCTTTTGCTCACTAAAACAGCAGGGAAAACAGTTGCCTCCTACCTGCATGCCATCTTCATAGCTGTGCACTTTACCTCCTCCATTTCAGCATCTGATCTCCTCCCCGAGCCGACCACCGGGCCGAGACCTCCCTCTTCACCTTTAGAGGTCTCAGGAAGCCCTTGCAGCTCCAACAAGGCTGGATTCTGCCCCTGGAATGCAACTCAAGGAAAATTTATTAGACTGCAAATACAAGGGGAAAAAGGATTTCATTTCATTGTTTATTTTATTTATAAGCAGAGTCTCTTTAAGCTGAGTGGCAACCATAACATGAGGGGGCACAGTCTTAAGCTGGAGGGTGGGAGGTTTAGGAGGGAGGTCAGAAAGCACTTCTTCACAGAGAGGGTTGTGGGCACTTGGAATGCACTGCCGGAAGAGGTCATCTTGTTGAAGACAGTGGGCAGCTTTAAGAGAGGCTGGGATAGGCATAGGGGGAAGGTAAGGATCATAGGTAGGGACAGTGGGAGGACTGGGGAGGGAAGGCAGGGACATTAGCTCAAGCTGTGGACCCTGCAATATGAGCAAACTTAATAGACCAAATGGCCTTCTTCTGCTGGTTTCTTCGTATGTTCGTATATTCGTATTTATTTAAAATTTGATAACCGAGAAAGGCACCATGAGCAGAATCTCATTTCCAGATGCGACCCAGGGGAAGAGGTACAAAACAGAGGGTAGCAAACGTCAGTTACATGGTAATTACAGTGTACTTTTAGACAGCTTGAAACATATGACAAAATACATTTAAACATGAAACATAGAGTATTTACAAGTATATACAGTATAATACAGAGTATATACTGTATATTCACAGATACAGGGTGTTTTTTTTCCCTTTTCTGTCAGCATTTTACAGTAGGAGACCAGCTACAATGGGAACAAACAGACGGGAGCCTGCTAACACCTAGGTAGAGCAGAGCTTCCTAATACAGGGCAGGTGCTAAAGAGAAGCAAGCAGGAGCACAGGGAGGAGAAGCATTTAGTAGGAGGGAGAACAGATGCAGGAAGAGAAAGGGGAGGGTCTGAGTAGGCCCTTAAGGGTAGGAAAGGAGGGAATGAGGCGGGTTTGGGGGGGTGGAATGTTGCTCCAGAGGGAGGGACGTCTATAGAAGAAGGCCAACTTGTTGTCCGATGTGCGGACACGTGGGAGGGTGAAGGAACGGTCACTGACTGAATGTGAGTTATATGGGGAGGGGGTGGCAGGTTTAAGGAGGGAAGCAAGGTATGGCGGGAGAGTCCCAAACCAGTATTTAGATATGAAGGTGGTGCAGTTGGAAAAGCGTCTCTGGGAGAGAGATTGGAGGGATACGGAGTAGAGGTCACAGTGGTGGGTCAGACGGGGGGGAGTTTGAGGCAAACCTGCAGAAGGCATGGTAGAGCACATGGAGTTTGGAGAGGGAGGTTACAGGGGCAGCGCTGAAGACAATGTTGTATAATCAAAGGTGGGGGAGTATGCATTAACCAGTAGATTGCATCTAATGGAGAGGGAAAGGCTAGCCTTATGTCAGTAGAGTAGTCTCAGCCTAGGTTGCATCTTCGAGTGGAGAGCGCTGAAGTGGGAGAAGAAATCAAGTGAGGGATTGAGCCAGACTCCGAGGTACTTATCTGCCATCAACTTCTGTGTTTCTATGTACTTATAAGACATGACATTTTCTAGGAGAGTGGACGCTGTCGCTTCGGAGAGGAAGGAGGGTATGGTGTGGAGCCTGGCCAGTTTTTGCTTGGTTCTGAAATTCATCGCTACAGTTTTCTTTACATTTAATTTTAGACAGTTTGCATTAAACCAGGAGGCGACAGTTGAGAAGTCATTTTGCAGGGGAGTTTGGATGGCCAAGAATACCCTTTTTAGCCTCGCCCGACAGTCAAATAAGGCACAAACCACTGTTCTACCCAACTGGCTTTTACTTTTCACCAGCATGGCAAATGATTCCAGTGATACAGGGGTCACCATTCTTTTCTAATAAATAAATAAGCAGCTCCATGGGGCTTTAACTTTTTTACAGTTTAGGCTGGATCTAATAAACAGCAGACCATGGATTTAGCAGACACAGAAGGATTCTCCTTTTCTACCACTTCATTCTCTTAGGAGGTCTACCCAAGACTCACTGGAACACCAGATCCCTGCAATCTCCTGGCATATAATGGATTTGGTAAGCCAACCTTCCTTTTCTTTCCTCACGGGTCCCTTTCACTTTGGCACAGGTCATCCCCTCCTACACCGGCGCAGCAAAATGAGCAGCCTTCCCCACCTGGACCCCTGGGAGCTGGCCCAAGCCACAAGGGCATCCAGAAAGTTTCCTGATGACCCAGGCACCGATCCACCTTCACAACAGCTAGCACTATACACAGTGCTGAGGCCACACCTGCTATGATCACTCGGCTCTGCCTCAGCACTCCATGGCCCCCAGTTCACTCCAAGTGTTCTGTTGGTACCTACTTCCTATGGGGGATCCCTGCCAGGCCCACATCCCTACTTCTATTCCTGGGCTTGAGTTAAGCTCCAGAACGCGGACCACCCTCCAAGGTCTGCCATTTCTTTAGCCTGCGACCCACCCAGTCTTTAAATTGACCAGCGCCCCATGATCTGTCCCTTCAAACATGCCTCCTGTTTTGGGTGAAAGGTTCCCTGGCTCCCTCGACCCCCCCCCCAGGCCGCCGTGCCACACCGGGTACAAGGGGGACCTTTGCCACCTGTTCCCCTCCTGAGAGGGCCCTGCCACAGTCCTCCCAGCCCTGGTGACCTGGGTATACACAAATTGGCTCAATAAGGGCTCCTACATTTCTCTTCTAGGCTTACTAAAGCCTCCTAACACCCTAGCCCCCAATGACGCAGGACCTGGCTACCTGTGTCCTCACCGGAGCTCCATACCCCCACTCCTCATTGGCCATGGCACATAAAACCATCCTAACTGCACTCCTTTGGGGGGGGTTCCCCTCCGGCCCTCCTGGACCGCCGAGCTCCCTCACTTGCCCACCAATTCTGGTCCTGATGCTACTCTTCTAGCCTCCCCCCTCCAGCCCCAGGCCTAATGCTCAGGCTGGAAAAGGCCCCACTACTTCCTGTCATCCCCTTTTTATACCCTTTTTACCACTCTCTGCTTCCACCTTGAGGCATCCCGAGCAATATTCCCCACAGCACTAAACCCATTTCCTAGCTCGGAGGGGGGTAGAAGGGGGAAAGGGATCCCCAAACAGTGGGAATACAAGCTCTGCATCTACAGGGGGCTTACATATATTTAGGTCCACACTGCTCCATGGGTCCATAAACATTTAATCATACAGTAATGCATAAGAATATTGCACACAATTATTTGGCAGATTCTTATATGTTTGAATCTTTGCTGTACATTTAAAACAATAAATTGAATTGGTTAAACTCAATTTTCCTGTATACGAAAACTTAATTAAAGTATTCACTTGTACGCTCGCAATGGAGATAAATGAATAACACCATATGGGGCAGAGTGAAATTAGGTATTTGATTCCAAAGAAATTTTGTATGTATTATGTGTGAGGAGATTTAATAATTTGGTATTGATTGTCCCACACTGCTACCCTATCATTAAAGGGACTTATTAAGTTGACTCATTGTGTGTCCCAACCACCAGAAGGCATGAAATCAGCTTTGTCAATTACCACAGTGGGAGGTCACCAACGCTACCCTGAGCACTGTCTTTGATGGAGCTCATGTATGGTTGCTTAGCAACCTATTGTACTCCCTGAGTGGACCACACGTTCCAAGCGAATGCAGGATAGCGGCGGTGCCTCTCACAAGAATCCATTTAGTAAACTTTAGGTAATCATTATTACCACATGAAACATTTTAAAAAAATGCATCAGTATGTAGAACTGTAGGATAGAGTAATAGATTAATTTAGGTGGCAGGAGTCTCATGCCCAACAGACGCTCAGAGTGGATTTTGTACAAACAAAGAGGCATTCTGAAATTACAAACACTATGTTTTCTGTGGGCTGTTGTGGACATGGCAGTCAGTATGTGGGCCGCCATGTCCATGATCCTCTGCTGTCATGGAGCAGGGATCCACTGTGGGGCTTGATCAGGGCTTCCGATTTGAAGCTTGCAGTCCTGCCCATGTCTGCCCTCAGGCCATCCATTCTCCTTGCATGGCTTTACACAGCCGCATATCTGGCCGACTGGGGGTCATGCATACTGGCACTGTGCATCCCCTGAGGGCCGGTCAGATGGCACCAAATTGCAGAGCCTGGTACTCAATCCCACCAGCACATACCAGGCTTTGTAGTGCATAGGCCCTAATATACCAAACATTAGATAGAATTACATAGAAATTGTCAGCAGATAAGGGCTGCTTGGCCCACCCAGTCTGTCCATTTTCCCTACCTAATGTAATAACACAGACCCTACTTGGTCTCTGGCTTTACCCCCATTCTAAACGAATAAAATTCCTTTATGTTGAGCAGGTAATTATAAGGGAAGCAAAGGCAGACACAGAACTGAGTAATGTGGAAGGGGTCAATGGTGAGGAAAAACAATTCTTCCGATAGGTATCCAATGATATGGGTGAAGCAATTTGAGCGACTGAAAATGAGTGACTCAATTTGTGCACCCGCAATGATAGCGACCATGAAAGGGCACTAGTGAGGGGTTTGAATAGCGAAAGTTGAGGAGGTTAGCGTGTGTAGAAGTAGCGGGTTAAGTAGTTGGAGTGAGCGGGCTACTGCTGAGCTGGCTGCCTGGTATGGTGGTTACACCCCCTACCAATGGTGCACATGGACCCGGGTTCAGGACTGCATGCAGGAGTGTAATATTTTTACATCTGAGTGTTGTGGTGTACTTTAATATTTTTTTTTAGAGACCCTCCCGTTCCCACTAGGTTGTTCCCCCAGCCGCAAGTTGTCCCTCCTGCAACAGTCACTCCCTCCCGTGTTTTCCTCCCTCCCCCAGTGTCCGCCCTCCTGTAGTTGATTATGTTTAGTTGGGAGGTGTGGGGGCATAGCCCCCCGCAAAAATAGCAGTTCCATAATGTCACTGATTTTGTATTCGGTGAAGTGCTGATCGCCGATTTTGTTTTCAGCATTTACCACTCGCCCTTATGTGAATTGCAATTAAAAACTCACTGTCATCACATGGGACCCTTCAGATATATAGAGAATAATTCATATGTAGGTGTGTGATATGCAGTTTTTTTTATACACCCAAGGTGTGTGATAATATATAAACCTTGAGAGCAAAGCTTGAGAGGTTTATATATTGTCATACACCGAGGGTGTGTAAAACGACTGCTGATCACACACCTTCACATGTGTTATTTTTTATAATAACTGGTGCTAAGTAAGTAAACACAGCTCAGAGTCTTAGCATTACATACTTCCTGCGTTACTAATTTGACCTCTGTATGGGTTCCATGGCATGCCGGTTGTTATGACGACAAGGTGAATGTTCCACAGCTTCTCCACTGTTTAAAGTTTAAAATAAAACTGTGAACGGTTCAGTTTTCTGAGTCGGTAAGTACCTTAGCGTGATACACACAACCTGGTGCGAGACAGTAAAAGCTGTATCAACTCGCAGGTTGATATGACTTTGCCATTTCAATTCGCAGGTTAATATGACTTGGCCATATCAAGTTGCAGGTTGATATGACTTTTTACAGGTCTCAAAAACGGGTTGATATTGGGGGTCACCAGTTATTATATTAAGAAAAAAGAAAGAAGGGCGGGGTATTGTTAGGCTACAAGAATGGAAGCATACTAGAGGAACAGTAATAAAAAGCAGCCATCTTTAACGATTACTGCTACTCCGTCTTCGCAATAGGAGACAGCAGGCCCCTGCCTGAAAGTGGCATCATGGCAGCTGGCAGGGGCAATTCTGAAATGAAGCAGCCAGTATTTACCGGAGAAAGGGTTCTGAAGGTGCTTATAGCTCTAACAGTAGATAAATCTCCAGGTACAGATGGGATGCACCCAAGGGTGCTCAAGGAATTGGCTGCAGAACTTGCCAAACCCTTAGTAGTGCTATTCAATAGCTCAATTCAAACAAAGATAGTTCCAAAAGATTAGAGGGTAGCGGACATAGTCCTGCTACACAAGGCGGAGGGCAAGGAGCAACTGGGGAATTACAGACCTGTCAGCCTTACCTCTGTAGTGGGTAAACTGATTGAGTCACTGACCAAAGAGGACCTTTTGGACTACCTAGAGAGTAACAGTCTACAGGATACTAAACAGCATGGGTTTGTGGCAGGGAGCTCTTGTTAGACCAACCTGATAGCTTTTTTTGACTGGGTAACAAAGTTATAGATAAGGACAATGCTATGGATTTATTCTACTTTGATTTCAGCAAGGTTTTTGACTCAGTGCCACACAGAAGACTACTGAAGAAGGTGGAGGACCTGGGTGCTGCTAGGGACATAGTTAGATGGTGTCACAGGAATGTGAGCAGATTAATTAATTTTTTTGTCAGTGTAATTATTTTTCTTGCATAAGTTCTGCTGATTGGAATGAACACCAAAATGGCTTTCAGTCACATGTTCAGGCAGCTGTCAGAAGAAACACTGGCCAAATGGGAAGGTGCTACGTCTCCCATCAGCTTATCTAGCAACAGACCATGGCAAAAGTGAGGGTGCTATTTGTGGCACGGAGACATCCTGCAAAAAAGATGAAAACCTGGTCGTAAAATCATGCTAAGTGAGAATCAAAAAGCCACTGATGATGACACACACACACACTCATGGTTGGGGGGACACTGGGGGGAACTGTCACTCAAGGGAGATGTCACACAACAACAGCCCTCAGCCCATGAAATGGAGAGCTGGACGCTCAACTTTCTCTCTCTCTGACCTTTTATATCTAGTGAAGAAGGTGGGAGCCCTGCTTATATAGCTAACTTTCCTGTGTGTGGAAAGTGCAGCCTACGTGAGTGCCCTTTTAAGTTAGTTGTCAGATAAGATAGACTGTAGGAAGTACTAGAAGTTGAGATTTTTCTAACAATCATCTTTTCTTTCCCAGTAAACATATACATCCTTTGCCTTGCTATAAATATATCCTGTTTATTTATTAATACTTCTAGTAATTACTAGTAAAGAATCTATTTTTATAGAATCAGTGGCTGTACCTCATTATTGAGAAGGTAGTTTTAATATTTCTGCTGGCAAATGAAGGCTTTTCTGTTTAAAGTTCAGTAGGTAGGGAATATAGGGCAGACTATCTGCTGACAACTTCTGTGCTTCCATGTTTCTATCTGAAGTGCAGTCTACTAATTGTTATTATGTTTGACCTTTCTGTGCCTGAGCAGGATGGGTCATTTTCTGATATAATCAGGTGGTGGCAGTCAAGAAACCAGTATACCCAGACAGCAGCGCGGTAAGCTGGTATGGCCAAAGGGGCAGGTTGTCACAGATGGATAGGAAACTGGTTGAAGGAGAGACAGCAAAGGGTGGTGGTAAATGGGATCAAATCAGAAGAGAGGGAGGTAGTGTGTGGGATGCTGCAGGGATCTGTCCTGGGTCTTGTCCTCTTCAATATGTTCATCAGTGACATTGGAGATGGCATCCAGGGCAATCTGTGTCTCTTTGCAGATAACATGTACCTCTGCAGTGGGGTAGATAGTGATGAAGGGATCAGGGAGATGCAGAGGGATCTACAAAGGTTGGAGAGGAGGTCTAAGGTTTGGCAGTTAAAATTCAATGCCAAAAAATGCAAGGTTATGCACCTAGGGAAAAGAAAACCCCAGGAAAGAGTACTGGATGGGGGAAGGGATAAACTGAGCACTATGACAGAGGAAAGGGACCTGGGAGTCATCGTTGGTAATGCCCTAAAATAATCAAGCCAGTCTAACAAGGTCTATAGTAAGCCTACGATACTGGGGTGAACTGGAAGTGGTACTAAAAGCAGGGAAAAGGAGGTACTAATACCTCTATATTAGTCACTAGTCGGGCTGCACCTAGAATACTGTGCTCAGTTCTGGAGTACTCACCTAAGGAAGGACAGGGACATGCTGGAGACAGTGCAATGCAGGGTGATCAAGAGGATTCATACCCAACAGGGCAGAATGTTATAAACATTGTCAGAAGGCACTGAACATGTACTCACTGGAGATCAGGAATGGGGGGGGCATGATAGAGATTTTCAAGTTAGTTAAGGGAATAAAGAAGGTGAACTACGGGGAACTCTTTAGTATGACTGTAGAGTCAAGAACCCAAGGTCATGAGTGGAAACTGGCAGGGGGAAGGTTTAAGAGGGGTAAAGAAGTTCTATTTTATGGAAAGGTGGTGAAGCCTTGGAACAGCCTTCCAGAGGAGGAGTTGGGCACCGAGACTATAAAAGGTTTGAAGTATGACTGGGACAGAGTGAAGGTTATGGTGGTTGCTCAGGTTGGTAGCAGTTGGTAGGGGAGTGGGTGGGGACTGGGTGGGATAAAACCCTGCATGGACAATATGTTGTGCGGCAGATAGGGAGCTCCAGACAGACTGGATGGACCTGTGGTCTTTTTTCTGCCATCATTATCTATGTTTTATGTAATTGTAACCTGCTCTGATCTAGAGCACACTAGTAGGGCTGCACCAAATGGCCCGTTATCCACATTTACCTGTCTCATTGAATAGCACCAATATAGCACCAATATCACGACTACTGCATGTGGGTACTATCTGTACAACACTGTTCTAAACACTTGACTGCACTGTCTCTGTGCCTGCTGCATTTTAGTCTGCCTGTTTCTTTTTGTATTACTTAAAGCATCTCACTCAGTGTCTCCTTGAGTAGCTAGAGACAAATTGTTGATCTTTCATGTCTAAGATTTCAGAACATCTTGTTGTTGCCATAAAGTCTTCCACTGATTAAAGGGTGTTTACCTACATTTCAGTCTAGTCTTCAAGCTGCTCAGGCTGCAGAAATAGCTTTTCTCTGTGTAGTAAATCATCTGACAGTCATCAAGTTTCTTATTTACTATTACTTGATATCTGACATTCTCAAGACAGTCTGTCACCCATCAAATTCACTTAGTCTTGCTTTGGTTTCCTTCTTATCTGTCTGATTATAAGCACAGAGTTTGAAGACATTGCCGTTAATTCTTTTTATTGTTACAACTGGAATTCCACAGGACCCCGTCCTTAGTACAGACAATATTTTTCATCCTTGGGATCCTATGAATGGCAGATGTTCATTCTTGTTTTGGTCCAAACTCCCACTATACAGATCCTGTACCATCAATCCCCCCCCAAAGAAAAAAATATTGTTCACCTGATAAAATGTTAATAATAAGTTCAATTCAGGATCTTTAAATAAGTGTGTCAAAGATCAAGACTGTCAGGTGTTTTAATAGTTTAAGTCTTAATGATGAACACAAAACAGATTCATTGGTTATTCATGTTTGGAACATCATATTGTCCCACCCTATTGAAGGGCAATTCTAATAGGCAAAATTGGATGGTACTAGCCTACTAGAAGGCAGTGAAAATGTAAGGTTTTGAGAAGGGAATATTGCAATAAAATAAAGAACAACTGAAACATATAGCTGCTTTTAATTGAAAATAATAATATCTTTATTTGTTAAGCTCAATTCAAAATATCAAAGCTCTTTACAGAAATATAAAATATTAAAACTGTAAAAGCAATAACAATTAAAATACTGACGCATCATATCAACTGATCAATCTTAAGTAATAGTAAAACCAAAATTAAATAAGTGGGTTTTTAGTGCCGTTTTGAAGCTCTCCACAGTCTGGCACTCTCAAACCCAATGAGGTAGAGAATTCCACAGGGTGGGCGCTGCAAAGGCAAGAGAACAGGCCTGAGATGTCTTCAATTGAACCTTGAGAATCTCTAGCAATCCCTCATTGGTGGAGCGGAGTGAACGGAGGGGGCAATAGGGGCTAAGAAGCTCTTGCATGTAGCTCAGACCCTGTCCGTGTAGGGCTTTGTAGGTCAGCAAGTCGACCTTAAAGGTGATCCGCCGTTGAACTGGCAGTCAGTGCAGCTCATACAGCACAGGAGTAATGTGACTAGATTGAGGAAGCACAGTCAGTATCCTGGTTGCCGCATTCTGCACTAGCTGTAGACAGCGAATATCAACCCCTGGTAGCTCTCTTTAAAGGGTGTTACAGTAATCCAAGCAAGAGGTCACAATGGCATGGACCAATGTTAGAAGGTCGTCGGGTGGAACCAGATGCCTAATTCAGGCAATATTCCTCAGATGGTAAAATGAGGTCTTGACAACGGATAACACCTGAGGCTTCAGGGTCAATCCCTCATCAAGAATAACACTCAGACTATGCACCCGTTCAGAGATCCTCAGCTGGCAGCCTCCCAGCACCAGACTGGATGCCAGCCCTGCTGAAGAGCCCTCTACTCGATGACCTGGATCCACAACCAAAACCTCAGTCTTGTCAGGGTTCAGTTTCAGCCAGTTGGCACTCATCCAATCTTGGATCTCGGCTAGGCAGCTGCTAAATACTGAGACTGCAACATCCTGACTGGGTGCGAAGGACATGTATAGTTGAGTATCATCTGCATAGCAGTGAAAACTCAATCTATACCACCTGACAATGTCCCCCAGTGGCAACATGTACACCGTGAATAACATGAGGATGAGCACTGAGCCCTGTGGGACCCCACATGGCAGGGAGAAAGTATCAGAGGAATAAATCCCTGACACTATTCTCTGAAACCTGCCAGTGAGGAAAGAATGGAACCATCTGAGGACTGCACCAGACAGTCCACAGACCGACTGCAGGTGCTCAAGCAATACCCCATGGTCCATGGTGTCAAATGCTGCCGAGAAATCAAGGAGGACCAAGATGGTACAGATCCTCTGATCTCTTGCAACAAGGAGGTCATCAAGCACTTGAACAAGGGCAGTCTCAATACGGTACCTTTTCCTAAAACCCAACTGGAAGGGATCATAGATGTCATGGATAACAAGATGATCCTCCAGCTGCTGCACAACCAGCTTCTCAATAACCTTACCCACAAAGGGAAGGTTAGAGACAGGCCTGTAGTTGACAAGACAATCCAGGTCTAGAGATGTTTTCTTAAGACAAGAAATCACCACAGCCTCCTTCATGGAGTCTGGTAACTCCCCAATCTCTAATGAGCACTGGACTATCTCAGTCAGGACCAGGCCGATGACCTCCACACACTCCACAATGAGGTGGGTTGGGCCTGGGTCCAAACTACAGTAGGTTGGCCGCATACTCTGGATGATCTTCATGACATCTGAGATTGCCACATGGCCAAAAGTCGACCAACCAGACCGAGGTTCTACGACCTCCCACCAGTCACTGCAACCCCCATTAGAGCATGCCAAGCAGATCTCTGTCCTGATGATGGCAACCTTATCTGCAAAGAAGTGAGCAAACTCATCACATTTATCTTGTGACAAGACTCTCCACAACTGCAGGCAGGCTAGATTGCACAGTCTGTTCACAGTGCAGAAAAGCTGAACAGGTCAATTCCTTGCAGCAGAGATCTCCCTGGACAGGAATTTTGCCTTCTTTTGGGAGATCGCTGATTGATAATCCGCATAATGTGCCATCAATCTAAACCTGTTGGCATCAAGGCCAGATTTCTGCCAGCATCACTCTAGCCTATGCCCTGCTCTCCTCATCTCCCTCAAAGTCCCTTCAAACCATGGGGACCAAGGAATAATGGAGAGAGGGCAAACCCAGACAGGAGCTATGGAATCCAGAGCTGCCACCACGGCCTTATTATAGGCCTGTAGTAGGTTCTCTGGACTCATTCTTGCACTCGTACATCCTGACAGGTCCAATACCGCCATTAGACCATCTAGGGTCACATCCCTCAATGGGCGGTACTGGACCATGTCCAAAGGGGCAGGCCTATAGGGGGTGTCTAGAAGCTGAACCTAATAGTGCAATGGTCAGACTATTCAGAAAAAATGGAAGGCAAGTGCAAACTTGGGGTGCAATTATGTTTGGACACGTTTTACACATTTAGAGTTCTCCAGCTTGACTTATCAATGTTTTCCACATATGTAAGAGTATGAACAATATCAAACAGACAGAAGTGCTTTACCTGGTGTCCTCCAACAGGGGTAACTGGCTTGTGCTCTGGTTAGTACATTAAATGTTATATTCTTTGGCATTACTTAACACTTTTTGCATAATTTTTCTGTGTGTGTGATCGCTTTTTGGATTGTATCCTCCAGCAGGACTCAGGATCATGCATTGAAGTTCAGAAGTGGTAAATTTAGAGGTAACTTTAGGAAGCAATTCTTCTCTCAGAGGGCAGTGAAAATATAGAATAGCCTACCAGTGGAGACAGCGGACATGAAGAAGGTATGGGCCTTCATGGTAAGACTGGGCAAATGTCTACTTACCAAGGGATCACTGGAAGCCCTGAATAGTAGAGTGGGTAGGAAACCTTTTATGTTAGGGCATGTTTACACAGTAATATTCTTAGAAGCAGACATGGTGGACCTAGAGTTACATTTTACCTTACATTACCATGTTACTGTGATATAGTTTGTAAACAATAGGAAACAAGAGGCTCAGATGCAGAAGCTCAACCATTTGGAAGTGTGGTTTATGAATAGAAACTGTCATAGTGACGTAAGTCAAGAAGCAGAGGCAGACCAGGAAAAGTTATAAAATTTGCAAGTAGCATTTTATTATTTTCAACAACACTAAAACAAAAGGAATAAATTGTACAGGATAGCTCTTCATACAAACAGTACAAAGTGCTACATCTGAGAGCCTTTGAAAAAGAAATGTTGCTCTGCTTATATGAAGATGATTTTGCCTGGCAGTTCAAAATTCTGCATCCTGTTCTTGTAAGTTTTATCTCCTGTCTTTCACAAAATGTACCAAACTTGGTCACTTTCTTCCTGTGACCAATCAAAAGAGTATGTCTAGTCTTAAAAGGGGGAACAAAAGAGAACATTCTGTCTCACCACTGGTCTCCTGTTGACAATTCTGTAAACACGCTTGAGGAGGTCAAAATACATGCAAGGTCAACCCCATGTGTTCCAGATTGTTATTTCCGTTTCTAAGAAATCCAAATATCTTTCTGCAGTCCTTTTAACAATTATATACATTTGCAACTCAAAGGATCCCAGTTTTACATAAAGATTCACATATAATTTTTTAACCAGAGATGCGTAGGGAGAAAGAAAAAATAGAAACAGCAAGTGAATGAAGGGAGATGACAGGGGGAAATTGTGGGACCATCAGAGTGGCCAATTCCTAGGTGCCATAAGGAAAATATGTGCAGTCGGGTAGGCAAGAGACAGACAAAAGGCAGAATAAGGGAGGGTAGTATAGATCCTTGCTTTTAATTCTCTGCGTAACAAATGGGACTGGTTCTTACCCAACCCCGTCACACAGCCCCCTCTTTAAGAGGGAACATTTTTTTTAATAGGTTTCCAAAATATTTTTTATTTCTTTTTTAACATTATCTTATAACATTTACAGTTCTTTGCATATGCAGTATCACTTTTTTCTTTACAACTTTTACAGCAAACATTGCAATTAAGCAAGCACATTTTTTCAACCTTCTGAATTCTCTATTTCTGATCCATATATTGACAGAAAATCAGCATTGACATTCTCTTTTCCAGATTTGCGCATTGCTTTGAATTTAAATGTCTATAATGCCAGGTACCACGTTGCAATTCTGGGATTTGTATCCTGCATTTGATTAAGCCAACAGAGAGAGTTGTGATCTGTTATAAGTACAAAGTCAGCTCCTAGCAGATAAAACTTAAGGGACTCCATTGCCTACTTCACAGCAAGACATTCCTTTTCAATAGTGGAGTACTTTATCTCTCTGTTGTGCAGTTGCCTACTGATATGCATAATGGGATGTTCCTTCCCATCAATATTCTAAGGACTGCACTGAGGCCTACCTCTGATGCATTTGTCTGTAATGGAATTTTTTTCTCAAAGTCTGGACTTCTTAAAAAAAGGGCTGAACATAATGCAGCCTTGATGGCCTGAAAAGACTCACACTCTGCGGACCATTTCATATTATTTGTGTACCGTATTTTTGTGAGTTCAGTAAGGGGAGTATCTAAATTGTCAAAGTTGGAAACAAATCTCTGGTAGTATCGAGTCAGACCTAAAATTTATCTGACATGTTTCTTTGTTTTAGGGACAAGACTGTTAGCTGTTGCTTCTATCTTGGAAACCTCTGGCTTTACATCTCCATTTCTCAAAATATAACCCAAATATCTGGTTTCCTGCATGCCTAATGCACAATTGGTAGGATTAATGGTCAGGCCTGCAGTATTGATAGTTTGGATAACTGGTAGTAGGTGTTCTAGGTGGCTTTTCCGTTTTGGACTATACACCACATCATCCAGGTAAGTACCACAATAGCCATTCTGAGGGGTGGGCTAGAATTACATCCATGTACTGCTGGAATGTAACTGATACGCATGTAAACCAAATGACATTATGGTAAACTGACAGAATCCACCTGGAGTGGAAAATGCTGTTTTGTCTCTTGATTCTTTAGCTAGGGGGATTTGCCAGTAACTCTTTGTGAGATTAAGGGTACTAATGTACTTGCCACTTCCCAGTCTGTCCACCAGATCATCTTCCTGGGCATAGGATAGCTGTCAAATATGGACACGTGATTAAGTTTCTTAAAATCATGGCAGATTCTTACACCCCCTTCTTTTTTATTTACTATTACCATTGGTGGTGACTAAGCACTTTTCGATTCTTCAGTGATACCCAACTCTTTCATTTTTTGTATTTCCTTAACCATGTCTGCTCTTAACTGCTCTTGTAATCTGTATGTCATTTGTCTGATAGGGTGAATGTTCTTTGTCACTATTACAGTATGTACCTGACCTCTTTTGCTTAGCCTAGCACTGTGTTAGAAGTACTTTGAAATGTTTTTACCAAGTTACAGATTTCTGCAGTTTGTTCTCTGGATAAGGACACATTCACTTTTACAGCACCAGAAGTGACAGTTTGTTTCAGTCTGTCATAAGCGATATCAATATATTCTTTAGTAGTTTCTGATTATACTAACAAAGCAATCTTTGGTGTTTTTTTTTTCCAACACATTTCTTCAGGAGGTTAGCATAGCATATCTTGGTAGAATTTTTCCAATCAGGGGTCTCAGTCTCATAGTTAACTGTGCTAGTATGTCTAACCACTTCATAAGGCCCTTGCCACTTCAATAACAGTTTCTTTTCTGTAGTGGGTAACAGTAACAAGACCTTTTCACTTGGCTCAAAAACGTTTTCTTTTACCCCGTGGTCATAATACACATTCGTCTGTTTTGGGGCTTCTTCCTGATTACTCTGGGCAATTTCAGCATATTTTGCCACTTTCTTTCTCAGTGCACACATATAAGATGTAATAGATTCTTTCTGAGCAGGATTATCTGCCCGTGTTTCTTTTATTACATCTAGTTGCAAAGATCCAGATAGGCAAATCATGTCCCCTCTGTAACTGAGATGACAGCGAGAGGAGACTGAACACTGTGGTGCTGTGGAGGAGCCCCAGAGCAGGATGTGCTGTATGCCTATTTTTATTTTATAAAAGGTATGCCACCATTACCATAGCTGCACGTCTTACCAGGATTTCTTGAGTCTCCTTGGTTGGTGCGTGGCCTCAGGTTGTTCCTTGTCTCCCTGCAGGAGGAACGCATTTGGTGGTGGCTGGATTATGGGGAGAGAGGGGGCCCTTCAGAGAGGCCTGAAGCCTGTAGTGCCACTCCGTTCTTGGTTGAACTGTTCTGTGAAATTGGAAACTCGAGAAGCGGTGAATGGTGAGCGGTGAGTGGAAGACAGAGTTTTTTTTTAGTGAACAGTCCACTTTCATTCTATCTCACAGCCAAGTTTGCTTCTAAGTATCGGCTGTTCAATTGAGTTTTTGACTTATAATATTTTTTAACACTTTTACTTGGATTTATTTGAGAACTACTGGTCTGGATGCACGGTTCAGCAACTGTTTGTTCATTGTTTGTGTTTACAATTTCATCGCAATTATAATCACTACTCACTCTGATTTGGGGGAAGGCTGCTGCTGAGAAGATTTTGAGAAGAACAGTGAAGTATAAAAAGCTTTAGTGGGGGACTGGAGATGGGGAACTGCAACGTTTTCATTGTTTAACCTCATTGCTTAACCTGTGGGGCAATATATGTTTTATATATATGTTTATATGTTTATATATATGTTTTAATTTCCCTCAGAGATTCTAACCTGAGGCTTTTAAGCGGTGCTCTTTTTGTTTTAATAGATTTGTTGGGAAAGGGACGTTCAGACAAACTTTTAAATCTTGAAAATTATCCTTGTCGAGGCAATAGGCTGTTGCGTGTGCGACAGAGTGTAGCGCAAAATTCTCCTTGTCTGTGTTTTTTGGTATCTTATTTTATTTTATTTTACTTATTTTTATTCCTTTTCGTGCCACTCACTGTAGGAAGTAAGGGATTGGTAGCTCTGCCCACGTGTCTTTTGAGGATATAAGGCACTTGTGTGAATATGCAAGACAGCAGTCGTGGTGATCTTGGTATAGGGTGAGCAGCATTGATGGAGCTCGGCTGTGCTGCATTGCACCTTTGGTTCCCGTTTTCAAGTGCAATTCTGAAAAGGTAAACTATTTAAAAGCTAGTGGTGTACAATGCACTAGAGTCTGTTTTTTTTCCCTCGGTGGGTGTTATAGTGGATTAGTGTTTGTGTTTGAGTCTGAAAAAACTTTCCTCTTTTTTTTATAGTGTGGATCAATATAAAAATTGAATTTTCCCTGCAGAGTGTACAGTTCCCCTTTCTCTGGTTCTGGGACTTGTAGCTGTGAGGTTTATTTTAAATTCTGACTCTCGCTGGATCTATGATGGCTGAGTAAGTTTCTTATTAAAACGGAGCTTCTCTACATAAGATCTGTTATACTTCTTGGATATTTTTATATGTTAGGAGTGATAAACTGTGTTAAGGTGTTGACATACTACATTCTTACATTTTTGGGGGGGTTTGAAATAATTGTGTTTAGTGTGCAGAGTGTGCACAATGTGTTCTGTGTTTTGTTTTAAGCTCCCCTATATTGCTTTCTTACATTGTATGTTCTTATTACAGAGTACCCAGTTCCATTTTAAAACTCTTAGTTGCAACAGAGGCCGTAGTGGTGGTGGTGAAGTGGTCAAAGTGGACAGAGGAGCTTCCAAATAGAAATTATATTTGGTGTGGAGAGTTAATAAAGTAAAGGGGTCTACGAAAAAACACTGATAAAATTTGCACTAAGGGCACTTTCTGCTCTTTATATTTTGAACTGCTGGGACTTTCTGGAGACAATCTGGATGATCTGGAAGTAACATACGTTTATACACATACAGCTACAATGTAGAAGCAGTATAGAGTATAACTACAGTATAAATTCGAGTGCAATTGTCTCACCTTTTTGATTTTTTTTAGATGTGGATGTTAATGTATGTAATATAGATATTTTTTGTGTCTTTTGTATTTTGTATTTTGGCTACCTAATTTTGGCTGCCATAACATTTCGGAGCTCATGCTAGTTTATATTTTGTTGTTGATTTTTACTGCGATACTCACATTCATATATTTATTTATATACGTATTTAAACATATACACACTGTTGTGAAACTTTGTGAATTATGGTGGTAACAAGAGCACAGTCTATAGGCGATGTGAGAGGTTGTTTAGGGATTTTAAATCCAGATGCGGCTCCTTTTTCTCCTTCTTCATCTTTCAAAGGGAGTAAAAGGAATCCAAAGAATAAAAGTAAAAACAAAAGCAAAATGAACAGGTCTAATAAACACACTAATATAGATAATACTAGTAGTAATTTTTTAAATGGGTCCAAGAGTGGCTATAGCTCTGAGAAGTTGGATGATTTCACAAAACCCAGTTCTAAAAAGTCCCATAAAAATAAAAAAGGGACAAGTAATTCTGAAAATTGTAAAGAAATAGAAACAGAATTCTCTGAACTCTGTGTCAATAAATATTCGGATTCTCTAAATCCTTCATTGTTACAGTCTGGAAAGACTGATTCTAGAACATGGTTCATGCCAAATAAGAAGTCAAATTGTGTTATACAGACCAAGCAAACAAGTATCTTGGCACATTGTGTAGCCAAATCAACTAGGGATTCTGATGCTAACGAGGATTGTTTAGGGAGACTGCAGAAAGGGGTAATAGATGTGGCAGACTCCAACGTGCTGAAGGGTTTGCATTTTTGGCTCCTGTTGATTTTGAAAATAGTGTCAAAATAGTTAATACTCCCCTGTTGGGTTTAGAAAGTTTGAAGTCAGATGATTTAAATTATGCTAAGGACCGTGTGGGTCATCAGAACTCATTCTCTGCTGAAGTATCTCCAGATGAAAAGGGGACAGGCCTATTGACTCCACAAAATATTAAACAAGGGGTACTAGAAGTTTCTTTAGAAGGAGCACCTGTGAGATCTCTATTGGCTCCCTCTGAGTCTGAGTTTGATAACTGGTTGCCCTCTGGAGTTGAAATGAACTTGAATGTCATCCCTCAGATTCCTGACAGTTTTTCTACAGTCAGTTCTGTCATAAATAACATCTCTGTGGGGGACAAAATTGTTCCCAACTCCAACTTAGGTGAAATAATGACAGACCTGCAATACACGATACTGGTCTTAAAAACGCTAAGTACAGATTGTAAACCTAAGGGTACTCTGATTGTGGAGATAGTTTTACAGGATAATCACATACCCAGGGTGATTGATTCAAACACTCCTGGACACTCCAATGGAGAGTGTCTAAAGACCTCAATGATGTATTATCCCACAACACTTAGTCAGGACCTAATTGGCATAATGAAGAATCAACATGCAGCCAATTTAATCCTGATGGAGCAATTTGTGATGGTGAGGGAAGAGCTGGACAATCTGAAAACACATATAGCAATCAATGGAGCTGAATTGGAGAATTTAACTAGCATACTAAATAATAATCTCTCACTAAGGGATAGTGTTTCTGTGTCTATGATTTATGCTGAAGCCCGAGGTAGACCTGTGATTGCTAGTAGCTTTGATTCATCAACAGTCAGGGTCAAAAGTCAAGATCTTCTGACAACCAGTGAAGGTAGATTAACAAACAAGGATTATCAAGATGGAATAAAGATTAGGGATAATGTTAAAAAGGATAAAGGTAAAGGAAAACGAAGATCAAGAAGAAAACCAAGAAAACTGCAACACCGCACATTACGGAAAAAGTTAAATAACAATGATGCCAGTAGTCCTTTTATTAATAATAATAAGAGAAATAGGAAATGTAGAACCCAAAAAGGAAAGGGTTAAATATAACAAAACAATTACCACAGATTTTGAAGTTAAAAATAAACTTATGCTTGAAATTCTGGGTAGGATTCTACAGAACATCTACATTGAGATGTTTAATAATAATAATAGCAAAAAAAATCCAGAAAAGTTGGTTTGATAATGAATGTCTTACTCAGAAGCATTTATTGAGTGTAAAGCTGAGGAAGTACAAGCTAACACCAAAGTCTGATAACTTAGCCCAACTAAGATTAGATATTTATACAGGAAATTATTAATTGATAAAAAGAAACAATACTACTTACATCAATGGCAATTAATAAATCAGGCAATTAGAGATAGAGATGATAGAACCTTCTGGCAATTGATAGCCCATGGATGCAAGCAGGCTACCAATTGCATTGAGAGTGCTATTGGTGACAGGGAGTGGTGTAATTACTATGCACAGATTCTATTTCAAGATTCACACAGACGCATACCACCATTTTATCAAAAAGTGGTGTCAAAGCTTACAATTTCTAAAATGGAAGAGAGTGAAGCAATTGATGGTTTAAAAAATAATAAGGCTCCTGGCCCTGATTTAATTCCCTGTTAAGTCTTTAAACAGCTGAAATCTAAATGGGCTGAGTTGCTGGTAGATTTTTATAGTACCTGCTTAACCACTAACCATATACCAGACTCATGGAGGGGCTCAGTGATTGTACCCATTTTCAAAAAAGGTAATAGGGAGAATCTGGCACATTACCGTCCTATAAGCCTAATTGAAATTATGGAAAAAAATACTCTCTAAAATTTTACTTAATCATCTGACTTTGAATATACAATAACTGGGTGATTTATTTTAGGGTTAAGCCAGTTTTCGTGAGTCATTCTCAACTCTTGATAACCTGTATATACTCCAACACTTAAAGAAAAATATGTTAATTTGAGAACTCAGAAGTTATATATGGCATTCATTGACTTCATGTCAGCTTTAGACACTATAGAGAACTGTTGTGGTTTATTATGAGAAGTGACAGAATTGATTCTGTGCTCATAAGTGCTATCAAACTACTATATACTGATACATGAGCTCAGGTCAGAAACAGTGGGGGGAGTTTAACTGAGCATTTTTATACCAATTGTGGTGTGAGACAGGGCTGTATCCTTGCTCCCTCACTTTTCTCAATCTACATAAACAACTTCTTAGTAAACATAAATAAGTCAAAAACTGATTCTCCCAAAATTGGAAAAGACTCGTGGAATTCTTGCTTATATGTATGATCTGTTACTGTTATCCCTATCTCCTAGGGGACTCCAGCTAAAGTTAAATGAGTTGGCTAAGTCTGCAGACCAGAATTTTCTGAAAATAAATTTGTCCAAATCAAAGGTAATGGTATTGGGAGGCACCATATGCAAATATAAATGGTTTGTAAAGTCCAAAAGGTTGGAACTTGTGAATGAATACCAGTACCTGGGAATCGCGGTATCATCTTCATTTAAATGGAACAAGCACAGTGAGGTTGTCTCAGTAAAAACTAAAAGAACTATTGAAGCTCTGAGTAGGTTCAATTATATATATGGTGGCAATTCACTTGTTCCTCTTTTGAGCACTTTAGAAGCGAAATACAATTCCCAAGTCCTTTATGGTTGTGAGTTATGGGATCACAAATATATTGTCAAGTTAGAAAAAACAACAATGAGAGTGCTCAAAAGAGCTATTGGTTTCCCTAAAACAACTCCCGCTCAGTTTGTTAGAGCTGAATTGGGTCTCTCTAATCTTATTGCTTTAGCTGAATCTCGTGTAGTAAATTTCTGGATTAGGCTTAATTTGTTACCAGATCATCGTTATACAAAAAATTGTTTGTTGGAAAAAATGAAATGGGAAATTCTGGACTGAAAAAAATCCAATTGGTTGTCCTGGGTTAAAAAGATTTTAAACTCAGTTGTTTGAATTTGTATGTATTGACTACCCAACATATCAGTATCTCCAAAATCTATGGATGGTTTCTTAAGCAGTTGATTATACAGAAATATGGGATCTATGATTTACACTACATGCAGAATTCTAAGTTTGCAATTTAGTATACTGAAAATGATTGTCATCATTATTGTCGTTATTATCTGGAATATTTGGAACACCCTTAAATGCGCCGAACTTATGCAAGGTTCCGGATAGATTTTTTCTTGTCTAATGTGCTTGACTGTAGGTTTAACAAGATCTATGATCAAGAATCCTCTTACTGCTTTTGTGGTGCTAACGAAAAGGAAGATTTAGAACATGTTGTCCTAAAATGCCAGTGGTACAGGGGATCTAGACAGAGATGGTTGGGGCCGATTCTTGTCTCCCTTACAGACTGTTCGAACAAGATAATATTAAGGATTCTTTTTACTACAGAAGATGGGTATATCATTAGAAATACTGCTCTTTACTTACATAATATACAGAAAATAAGGAAACAAATAATTAGCACCATTCACAGATAGAGTTTGGGTTGATTTTATTTGCTGCTTTGCACAAATATTTCTGTAACTTATTTGTCTAATGCACTATGTATTTATGTGTCAGTGTTCTCTGTATAACATTTTGTAATGATCTTTTTATGGCTGAAAAAATAAAATGAACATACAACATACATCCAGTTGCCCTTTGGGTTGTCTACCACACAACATTTCAAAGGGTGAAACACCAGTTGATATTTGTGGCACTTTTTCATAACTAAAAAAAGCAGGTAAGAGAAGTACTGGTCCCAATCTTTCCCTTCACCTTTCACAACCTTTTTAACATGCCTTTTAGAGTTTGATTAAAACACTCCACAGGACCGTCTGTCTGAGCGTGATAAGAGGAGGTTCTCATGTCAGTGATACTTAGAAGTTGGTACATCTCCTTCAGTAATGCAGCACCAAAATTACTACATTGATCAGTAACCTGTTTAGGTATGCCTAGCCTACTGAACATTTTGGCACACTCTGCTGCCACTTTTGGGGCTGTGACAGTCTGCATTGGAATTGCCTCTGAATGTCGAGTTAAGCGTAATCACATACTACCAAGATGAATCGATTACCCTTTTACTTTTGTCCAAGGGGCCAACAACATCCATTGCAATACTCTCAAATGGAATATCTTTATATTTATTTATTTCAAGAGTTTCACCAGGAAAGACATACTGAACTGAATAGCAGCTTGTTTCCAGATGTGTCCTGAGGGAAGGGGAGATAGGAGAAATATACACAAAGTATTTACAGTTAGAATGCTTAAAAATATACAATACACAGAACATTTACAATGAGAGAGAACTAAGCAATACATTGCAGATAATTTGCACAAAATCATCAGATCATATACAGTGTAGTAAGACGAGCAAGTTGAATATTGTAATTACAGCAAATCTAGCTATTTCTATCATTAGTCAGTCATCCAGGTACAAGGCACTGAAGGGGAAGCAGCATTTAGGGGAACGCTAAGGCAGGGGGAGAGAGGGAGTTTACAAGTATTTAGTGAGCAAAAATAAATTGGGATGGGAAGAGAGGTAGTTTTCCAGTTGCGATCCAGGGCAGAGGATTGAGTTGAAGGAAGAAGGGTATGGAGAGGGCAAAAGGAAGGGAAGTAGAATAGTGGAATGGGGGAGAACTCAGGTGCAGTTGCAGGAGGGAAGGGTGAAGGTACGGAGAAGATTGGAGAGGGAGCGAAGGGAAGTAGCAATGTGGATGGAGAGGGGAAGGGAGAGCAGGGGCACCTTGTCTTTTTTTTTGTCACTGGGGCTACTTTCTGACATTCAGCACAAGAACAAGAACAAGCACAAGCATAGGTAGCAACATCTTAATGAATCCCAGGCCAAAAAAATCTGCTCAACAATCTGGCAAGGGTGTGGTCCCTCCCGGAGTGACCAATCATAGGACTATAATGTGCTATATGTGACAACTCAGTTGTATACTCCTTTAATATGACTAATTGTTCTATCTGTTCCTGTGTCTGAGGATTAACTCTAGCTCTGTACAGTAGCCCATTAGATTTTTAAACATTGGTTCACTCTGTGTTTGTTTCAGCCCCAGTTGCCTACAATAACCTTGGAAAGAAACATCATTAGTTTGCTCAGAAATGAAATCACAATCAGTATCAGTTTAGTTTCAGCATTTTCATATATCAGTGCCTTATAGCCCATCAGTCTTTTGCTCCCACTGTATTTTCAGGTGTCTTCAGTCTTTCCTCGACTTCTGGATCTTGGAGCTAGGTTCAAAAAAGTCCACATCAGACACCAAAAGGAAAAGTATCCCCACCATCTGATATTTTCTTTGCCTGCGCTCTTATCACAGCTGTTGAAACAGCAGGGTTTACTTTCTCTGGGGCCTATTCACAAAGGATGCGTAGGGCTATGTACAGCATGCATGCATGGTGTATAGCTGGATACGTGTGGTAAGCATGTACAGCATGCCTGTGTGGCAGGCACATATGGCATGCCTGTGCAGCTTGCATGTACCATGCGTAGTGGTTCTCGGATGCCCACTTTGCAAACATATGCACCCCAAGGGATCTGTGGGTGCTGAGGGGGTGTGGCTATGGAGTCTGCCCATGCTGCATTGTGTATACCCATGCATGAAGCCATGCATGACTGAAATCTGTGAACCACTGCAGCACCCTGCTTACTTGACTTTGAGGCAGCCATAAACAGCAGGTGCATAACACATGTGCCACTGACCAGGAATGGACATCAGAGGTGGCCTGCAATGGGATGCCGTGGCCTCTGAGGATGGCCCCCAGTACAGGGCAACATGAAAGCTGTCAGCCAGTCACATGACATGTGCGGCACAGTGGCACAGTGAGCAACAAGGCACAGCAGGGACCCACACCCTGAACCAGCCTACCCAAGCACACACACAGCTGCTATGCCACAACCAGCAAAGCAGTGCACAGCATGCTCAAGCACAATCGGGCCCACAGGCCCATTGCCATGGGCTGCACACCATGGTGAAAGGTCACTGATAGAACCCACAGGGACCGCAACAGACAGCACACCATGCAAACCAAGACCTCCCAGGTAGCACAGTGGCAGGGCAAATGAGGGACACTGACCCTGATGATGCAGTGTAACAAAATGTTTATTAAACAGTAGGGCATGGAAAGGGTAGGGTGAGGTGGGCAGTACAAAACAGAACACCCAGCCAAAACAAATGCCACATTGTGGATGCAGGGGTACTCAAACAGACTCCCCAGACTCAGAGGTGGATGACGGGGGTGGGGTGTAGTGCTGGTAAATGGCCTCTCCTCCAGGATGATCCTCCTCACTGGACCCAGGTACTGCTGAAATGAAAAGAAAACACAGGGAGCCAACCATCAGTACACGAGAGAGGGAGACATATGGGTGGCCGCCATACACACACATACACACACACACACACACACACACACACACACACACACACACACACACACACACACACACACACACACACACGGAAAATGGAAAACACCTACCTTAGACAGTTCATGGATGGCCCACAGATCTCCCAGGTCATCATGGTACAGCACATCCTTCATGGACATCTTCAAAGAGAGGTACAGGGGCATGTCCAGCGACAGCTGTCTCTTGGGGGACACTACCTGGCCCATGCCCCCTGTCCCCATATCCAAGCACTCAAGCACGAGCCATGCTGGCATGTCCCTTGTCACCTGGAAGACACAACACAGTGCAACGCATTAGTCTGGGCCACCCTGACAACACCCTGCACACCCACACACACATGCCACCATGCCAACATTTGGCTTCTCCTGCACCTCGTTTATCACCCCAACTGGCAAGTTGTCTTGGTAGCAGGTCGATGATACTCTTATGAGATGCCTAGGTAGGCCGCTCCTACCGCCTCTAGTGCTGACCCTTCCATCCATGGCCACCATTGTCGCTGCAGTGAATGGAGCTTCTGGGTACATGTGTGACATCAGCATGGAAATGTATGTAGCACACCCTTCCCATGTGTGCTGGACATGCCCCTTATAGGGCGTGCCATCTATGGGCATCTGTGCACCTCACACCACCGCCTGCCCGCATGGAGGTGGTGAGTGCTGACACCACACAGTAGTGGTGACCACCCTGACACCATGTGCCCTGGAGCATTGCTGAAAGTCTTCATTGAGGATGCCATTGTGTGGCACCATGCCCATTGCAGTTACAGACAGCCACACGTGTTCTGATGCCAACTGGAGGCACACACGCTGTGGGACACTGAATGCCCACAGTGGTACCATGTTGACCATGTCACACTGGAGTATATATGTGGACTCATCAAGGACCACGTCAAGCCATGCACACAGTGGTCCATGGCCATGACTGTGGAGATGAAGGTCCTATGTGCCCTGCAATACTATACCATGGGAACATTCTAGAAGTGCACGGGGGATGTCACAGGCATGGGTCAGTCGTCAGTGTCCCGGCACTGCATCAGGTGACAGATGCGCTATTGTGACACCTGACACATCACATCTGATTCTCCATGACACAGAGGGACATCAGTGAGGCAAAGCAGGTATTCCACGAACTATATGGCATGCCAAACACAGTGGGGGCAATTGACTGTACACATGTGGCAATGCTGATACTAGCAGTGAATGAAGAGGCATATCAAAATTGGAAAGAGTACCACAGTGTCAATTGCCAGGTCATGTGTGATGCCAAGGGCATCCTGACAAATGTGTGTGCAATGTATCCTGGGTCATGCCACGACATCTACATATTTGACAACAGCGAGCTCAAGCATCGTCTTGCCACATGTCCAGAGGGGTATGATTAGATCATAGGTGAGCACAGTCCATGGCTGGCAATGCAACATGTGTCACTGTGTGGCATAGGCACATTAATGCTGTTACTGTCACCTTCACAATGGACAGCGACTATCCACGCAGACATACCTCCTTATGTTGTACCTGGCACCACAACACCTTGCAGAGAAGGCCTACAAACAAGCCCACACAAGAGCTTGCAACATCATGGAATGTACCATAGGTCTCCTGAAGATGCAGTTCTGTTGCCTGGACCACAGCGGTGGCATGATGATGCTGATGCCAGCCATGGCATATAGAGTGTTCACCAGCTGTGCCATGCTGTATAACATCTGCGTGGATCATAAACTTCCTGTGCCCCCTGATGAGCCCCCAGCTGTGTCCCCTGCATTCTCACATGCACCACAGCATGTGGTGCCCCATGCTAATGGTGGTGGGCATTGCCACCCATGGGATCCACCTGTGGTGGACTGCATGGTGGCCCATGCTGTATGCCACCACGTAGTGCAGGGGACATTTGGCCAGTAGGGCATGGTACCATGTGTACGATGATAACACTGGCCAGCTGAGCACACATGTGGCCATGTGGATATGGCTGGCCATGTATCTGCCCACTATGTGCCATGCCCAGCAATACATGGCAACTATGATGGTGCAGATGTGCCCTGCAATGCCTGTAGCTGCAGTACAGCCGTGCATGAGTGGTGTGTGACATGCGTGAGATACTGTGTCCATGCCACATGTATGCACACTGCAACGTGTGGTGCATGGCGTGTGCATCCCAGGGTGCGTGTTGTGTGGTGTGTGTGAGTGTTGGCACTGTGGCAGTGACAGGTTGTAGATGTGGCTGTCTGGGTTATACACTGCGTCCACCATGGGTGCCACTGTGCCATGCCCTGTGGCATATGAACATATGAATGTGCCAGCAGAAACAGACCTCCTGGTCTATCAATGTCTGCTCGATTGTGCAGCTAGCTCCTTAGGTTACAGCTGCCCCTCCCCCCCACTCCCCTTGTTCTCTCTTGGTTTTCCACCTCCTTACCCACCCTCGCTCTCTGTCCCCTGCCCTCTTGAAGCCATCCACATTTTTGCTTGATACCACCCTTACTGGTAGAGGGTTCCACCTCAACACCACTCTCTCTGTGAAGTAATGACTCCTTATCTTCCTCCTGCATCTACCCCCCCCTCCATTCTTAGCCTGTGCCCTCTAGTATCTCTTCCTTTCCTTAGTGTAATCACCCCATCCTCTTCCCCCTTGATGATTCCTTTCAGGTACTTGAAGGTTTCGATCATGTCCCCCTATCCCTCCTCTCCTCCAGTGTGTACATGTTCAGTTCTCCCAGCCTATTCTCGTAGTCCCTTCCCTCCATTTCCTGAATCATCCTCGTTGCCCTCCACTGTACTCCCTCCAGCAGCTTGACATCTCGCCTCAGGTATGGCCTCTAGAACTGCACACAGTACTCCAAGTGTGGCCTGACTAGTGACCTGCAGAGGGGCAAGATTACCTCCCTGCACCTGGATGTGAACCCCTGCGCTATGCACCCCAGCATCTTGTTCACCCTTGCCACTGCTTCCCTGCATTGAACAGTATTATTCATGCTCCCCATTACCATTACTCCCAAATCCTTTTCCTCTCTGTGATCCCGAGCTTCCCCCCCAGCCAGTACTCCCTTCTTGTGTTCTTTGCCCCGAAATGCATAACCTTGCACTTTGTTGAATTGAACCCCAGCTGCTACCTCTCTGATCACTCCTCCAGCTTGGTTAGGTCCTCCTGTATTTGCTTCCAACCCTCCTCCTCATCCACTACTGCACCCATTTTGGTGTCATTTTCGAATAGTCTCACCCTGCTCTCCACCCCGTGCGGAATGTCTGAGATGAACAGCCCAAATATCACCGGGCCCATTACCGAACCCTGTGGCACCCTGCTTGTCACTGGTCTAGGTTCAGAGACCTTCCTCCCCACCACCATCCGTTGTAGCCTACCTCTTAGCCTGTTTGAAATCCAGCATGCCATGCTGGTCCCCACCTACACTCCAGTCAGCTTCCCACCTAGTCGCCCATGGGGCACTGAATCGAAGGCCTTGCTAAAGTCCAAGTATAGGACATCCACAGAATGGCCCCCATCCAGCTCCTTTGTCACCCAGTCATAACACTGTATAAGGTTAGTTTGGCAGGATCTCCCTGAGATGAACCCATGCTGCCTCCCATCCTGGCATGGCACCCGTCGATAGCAGCAAGGCCTGCCATGATCACCACACACCCAGTGGGAGTACCTCCCCTTTGCTGAACTGTGGGGTGCTGTTCCAGCATGGCCTGCTGCACCAGTGGGCTGCCTGGCAAGTGCAGGACCTGTGACACTGGGTGCTGTAGGGTGGCATCCATGCACGGTGTCCTCCACCGGTGCAGGCAGTTGGATCTGTGGTCGGCCGACAGCCATGTGTGCAGTGATGGCTGCCAGTGCATTGGCAACCCTCTCCTGGGGCTGGACACTGGTGGCAACCTCGTTGCCAGCCTCACCTGAGCACAGACACTGGTGGTGACCTCAACGGCCAGCCTGTCCTGGGCAAGGACACTGGTGGCAACCATGTTGGCCATCCTGTCCTGGGACATATGGCACCTGCTACCACCTCTGTAAGCCACTCCAGGGCCTGCATGCACTCCCTGGTGTCCTGCAGTTGGTCACTCTCCAGCCTATGTAGGTCAAGGTAATAGGTCTATAGCAGACTACTCAGTGGTGTCCAGCATGCCCATCTGGTGGGTGGCAGCCCTGCGGACATCCCTCAGTCATCACCGGGGACCATTGCAAGGGAGCTCTGTCTGTCAGGGGCCTCACTGAGGGCTGCGTCGGTGTCCTGGGGTCCTGGTCTGTTGCTGCTGCTTCCAGCCTCCATTGGTGTGCACTGCCATTCCACCACCATGTCCACCGTTGTCTGGCTGTCCTCATAGGGGGGTGTCTGTGGTGCTATGTTCTCTTCACCGGCGGTCCTCTGTGACCTGGGTATGTGGCTTCGCTGCATGTCCATGCCCTGGCTGGTGTCAGTGGCACTGGTGGTTGGATGGAATCCCCTTGTGGTGGTTGTGTGTCCTTCTGTGTGCCACCAATTGGGGAGTTACATACAGCCATAAGTATCAGCACAGGTGGTGGTACCATGGCACCAGGCACGATGGCTGTAACAATACCTACCATCTGCTGTTGCAGTCTATGTTGTCCCTGTGCTGTGGCCTGATGTCCCCTCTCCAGGGCTGTCATCATCATGCACTGTGGGGAGAGGTGCACATTTGGTCAGTATGCTCTGTGTGTAGTGTGGGTGGGTGGTGTGGTGTGTGCCCACAAATCATGGGAGGATGGGGTGGTACCTGAGGACTGGAGGAGGACAAATGTGATTCCCCTTCACAAAAGTGGGAGCAAGGCAGAAGCAGGAAACTACAGACCTGTTAGTTTGACCTCAGTGGTGGGGAAAATGATGGAATCACTTCTGCAAGAAAGAATTGTTGAGTACCTAGAGGCCAGCGGGGCACAGGACCCAAAGCAGCATGGATTCACAGCAGGAAGGTCATGTCAGATGAATCTAATCAATTTCTTTGACTGGGTGACCAAAGTAATAGACCAGGGAGGGGCTGTGGATATGACCTACCTAGACTTTAGCAAGGCATTTGACACAGTTCCGCACAAAAGATTAATAATCAAGTTAGCCAGCCTGGGAGTGGGTCCCAGGGTGGTAGCCTGGGTAGCAAACTGGCTGCACAACAGGACACAGAAGGTAATTGTGAATGGAACACATTCCGAAGAAAGGGGAGTTACTAGTGGAGTACCTCAGGGCTCAGTACTGGGTCCAGTCCTCTTTAACGTCTTTATAGGTGACATTGCAGAGGGTCTGGAAGGAAAGGTATGCCTCTTTGCAGATGACACAAAGATCTGTAACAGAGTTGATACAAAAGGGTGGGGTAGAAAGGATGAGAAGGGACTTGGCAAGGTTGGCAGAATGGTCAGACATATGGCAACTTAGATTCAATGCAAAGATGTGCAAAGTAATGCACATGGGAAATAAAAATCCAGGAGAAGAGTACACAATAGCACGGGAGGTACTAACAACAACAGTAATGGAAAGGGACCTGGGGGTAGTCATATCAGATGACCTAAAGGTGGGTAAGCAATGTGAGAAGTCGGTAAGGAGAGCCAGGGGGATACTGGGATGCATACGGAGGGGCATCACAAGTAGAAAAAGGGAAGTGGTTATCCTTCTGTACAGACAGTTGGTGAGACCCCATGTGGAGTACTGCATGCAGTTTTGGAGACCTCATCTATGCAAGGACATAGACAGGATGGAAGCAGTCCAGAGGAGGGCAACTAAAATGGTACAGAGTCTACATCAGAAACCATATGAAGAGAGACTGAGAGAGCTTAATATGTATACCCTTGATGAAAGGAGGGATGGGGGGACATGATAGAAACTTTTAAGTACCTCAAAGGAATCAACAAAGTCCAGGAGGGTAGCATCTTTCAGAAAAAGAGATGTGTAAGAACAAGGGGGCACAATTTAAAGACAGAAGGGTGACGGCTCAGGGGTAATGTGAGGAAATTTTTTTTCCACGGAGAGAGTGGTGGATGCATGGAACCGCCTTCCAGGAGAGGTTGTGGGGTCTAAAACAGTGGGGGAATTCAAACATGCATGGGACAGACATAAGGCAATTATAGTGGGGGGTTGCAGGAAGTAGGCTGTTGGTTAACTAGAATCTGCAGCTTATCCAATAGGTAGGGAAATTGGCAGACTGGGTGGGCCAAGTGGTCCTTATCTGCTGTCAAAGTCTGTTTCTATGTTTCTATGTGTGTGATACTCACCTGTCATGCTGTCCACACCATCAGGCTCCCTGTCCCTCACAATGTCACTGATGGTGTCCGCCATGAGTTTCTTGATTGGGGTCAATGGGGGGGTCTAGCAGGGGTGGTCCACTGCCTGTGGCACCCTGCGACTGCTGTGTCTGGTTCAGCTTTTTCTTGACCTGGGACTGGAGGTCCTGACACTTGCACTTGATCGTGGTGAGTGTGCGGGCCTCTGGTCCTGTGGCATTGATCGCTGCATGGAAATCCAGCCATATCTGTGCCTTAGTCTCCACGGGGCTGGACAGGGACCATGTTCCATACAGGACATCATAGTGCTGGCAGATGTCCATTACCAGCACGGCCACCTCTGCGCCACTGAAGTTGGTGGACCATGGATGCCTCCCTCTCCCTGTGCCATCTTGTCCACCCACCTCGTCGGCCACTGTGGGCTGTGGTGGCACGATGGCCACCCACTGTTCTAGGGCCTGGTTCTCCTGTGTGTGTTCTGCCTCCATCGCACATCCACTTGATGTGTTACGCCACCCATGCAGTTGTTCTGCACCTCCATATATGGCAGGGTCAAGAGGCGGGCCACTGTTCCTGCAGGTCCTTTGGCCCGCCACTGCGTGTGTCTGTACATTTTCCTGATCCCTGCCCCTGCCTGTCAGGTGTTTTGTGCATATGTTGGGGAATACCGTGTATTCCCAGAGGTCTGCGTGCTGTTCAGCTGCACGCCCTCCTTATGTAATGCTCCCACGTATATCCTGCACCTTTGTGAATAGATCCTACTGTGATTAACAAAGCAAATCCTGGAAAGCCATTTCTAGTAATCATAGGTACAGGTAACTTTGGTACTACCCCCACTTTCATTTGGTACAACACCCCATTAATGTTCAGAGTCACTTGAGTGGTGGAATAGTATTGAGTGTCCCCATGCATGCAGATGACCCCAGTACCCAGTCCTTTGCACAGTCTTTTCCCAGAGCTTCAACATGCCCCAGGGTCTGTCTGCTTCCCAAATCTATAGGTCCCTTCACAGTCTTATCTCCCACGTTGACATCTGTTAAATACTTGCCCCAATTTGCTAAGGCAAAATTTACTCCAGTGTTACCCTCCTTTTTTTTTCTATACGTAATTTTTGTTTTTTCCCTGTTTGTGCCTCAGACACGGGACCCCAGCAGACACGTACGTGCATGTATGTGGAGGCGCACATGCATGCTGGGTAGCGACTCGGCCCCTTCTGCCCCACCCCTGACATTCACTGCCACCCCTCCCACTTGCCAGTGCTTTGCACTGGACCTCCACCCGGTGGGAGTGGAACTACAGGGGGAGTGGACAACCACCCCCGAGAGGGGAGAACTGCCACTGGCAGCTCAATCCTGCTCTGACCCTCCCCCCGTGCCAGCTCCCCAGTGACCCGAGGTCATTCCTGAACCCGGGTCACCAGCATAGTGCGAGGTAAGGCGTCCAGCATCTCAGCCCTCAGCACCACCATGCCGGCTACCCTCCTTTTTTTATGGCAGTGTCATGTAATATGGCCTGGTTTATTATAGTTATAGCAAATAAAGTCTTTGGGTGCAGATATGTTACCCCCATCAGAGTTCTTATCTGATCTGAAGTTAAATCAGGAAAAAGAGGGTCTTACTGTTCTTTGGCTGTTACTTTGCTGCTGCATTGTCTGTCTGGCCATCTGATAGTCCTCAGCCAAACAAATGTTTTTTTCCTCACTTTCTGGTTGTTGCTCTTTTACCCAAAGCTCCATATCTGTATGAAGGATGTTGACGAATTGCTTCATTGCAAATATGTTGATGATCTGTGGGACTGTTTTCCCCTTTGGTTGGAGCCATTTAATAAGTAGTTCTGAGTCAGGTGAAGGCTTCTCGAATACTGTCAACTGAGTGGTACTTCAGGGACTAGAATCTCTGCCTATGGGTCTCATCTGAAATATTATATATGTTAAGGATTTCTCTTTTCACAAGGTAAGGCAAGGCAAATTTTATTTTCCTGGTGCCCAATCCTGGAGGCTCTGGGCGTCGAACAACAAGAACAGACTATTAATACAATATAAATCAGTATAAAAACAGTAAAATATCAATATACATAAATATGATTAATAATATATATCTAAAAACTGATGCTCAAACAGATAAGCCAGGTGCCCAAGGTGGACTAATATCTAAGGTCTGAGAAGGCCCTATTAAACAAGAAGGTCATAGTTTTCTGACTGTTTAGTATCCATACTGTTGTGGGCAAGTTGGGCTTAACCCGTCAGATAAGGTACTGTACAAGCTTAATTGCCCATTGCTGTTTGCTATTGGCAGGCTCTGGCAACCCTTTCAAAAGTTGTCAGGTATGAATCAATATCATCTGAGGGACACAGCTTTATAAATTTAATGTCTTTTAGTGTGTTTGTGTTCTGTTGATCTGCTGGACCTATACCAGACCCTCCAGCTTTGATAACTTGTAAGACATCCAGCTATCACTGCTCCTGTCACTGCATCTCTTCTCTGTTTCTCAGTCTTTCTTTGTTCTATAGCCCATCATTTGAAGAAGGCCAACATGCTTTCAGGTTCTGTCCTTGCCTATTCTTCTTCATCACGGGTGCCAGCTGTACAGTCTATGTTTGGACTTTTGTTTCTGCTTCTAGTTTGGTTGCCCTTCTTCTGGTAATCACTCCTGGGTTTGCTGTTGCAGGAGCCATACATTTCTTTTATGCTTCCTTGGTACCAGATGTAGTACCCATGTACAAAACTCCTGGCATAGTGTACCTACAGTGTAAATCCCACTTTGTCTGACACCAACTGTTGTAGAGGCATAAGTCAGGAAGCATAGGCAGACCAGGAGAAGTTTTAAAATTCACAAGTAGCATTTTATTATTTTTAATAACAATAAAATAAAAATAATAAGTTGTACTGGATAGCTCTTCATACAGGCAGTACAAAGAAAGTCCTACATCTGAAAGCCTCTCAAAAAGAAATGTTGTTCTGATCATATAAAGATGCTTTTGCCTGGCAATTCAAAATTCTGCATCCTATTCTTGTAAGTTTCATCTCCTGTCTCTCACAAAATGTACCAAACTTTGTCACTTTCTTCCTGTGATCAGCCTGAAGAGAACATCTAGTCTTAACAGGCGCAGCAGAATAGAACATTCTGTTTCAAAGCTGGTCTCCTGTTGACAATTCAGTAAACAAGCTTGAGGAGATCAACATACATCTCAAGGTCAACACCCTGTGTTCCTGATTGTTATTTCTAATAATACCAAATAGCTTTCTGCAATCATTTTAACAATACAGTATAATTATATCCATTTGCAAACCAAGGAATCCTAGTTTCATATAAAGATTGACATATATTTTTTATCCAAAGAGAAGCAAGAGGAGAAAGAAAGAACAGAAACAGCAAGTGAAGGAAGGGAGCTAACAGGGAAATTGTGGGACCATCAGAGTGGCCAGTTCTCATCCGCAAGGAAAATTTGACTGCACAATCAGACAGGCAAGAGACAGACAAAAGGCTGAATAGGAGAGGACAATTTAGATCCTTGGTTTTAGCTCTCCATAAAAAAATGGAACAGGGTCTTACCCAGCCCTGTTACAGAACCCAACATGATGGAGTGTCTTATTGTGCTTATCAAATGGGTAGCTAACCAAAAAAAATTAAAATTATTTCTTGAATAAAATTTGACATTTAGAAGGTGAGCCTAAGGTTTGGTGAGGCAGTGGGTAACACACACCATGCCCCACACCAAGCACTATATAACAGCACATGCTCCAGACATCCTTGGAATCCCATTTCTTTGCTGTAGCCATGAGACAGCTGACTTTCTGCCTGCCCTCCCTGTCTTTCCATTGCTGCATGGTTGCTGCTCAGGACAGATCCCTGCTCTTTGACTGTCTTTTATGCAGGCTGCTTGGTGGCCCTTGCTCTTATCTTCATTGCTTGTTTGTTTTCCTGGGTTCCAGGTCTCCTGACTGTGTGCTTTGGTCTGTGACCACTACCACTGTGCTGTCTTTGTCCATTGCTTGCTCCTGCAGTTGTTTTACTCCCACCTCTTGCTCTTGATGTTGTGAGGATCTGCTTCATTCTACTGGCTATTTTTGTTTCTGTGTTGGAGCTGCCCTCTTTCCTGTGGGAACTTGGTCAGTAGGACCCAGGGCTTTGCTGATGGGGCTGTTATGCTCTTGCTGCCTGCCCCTTCACTCCTGCTCTGGTCTGGGGTGCTTTCTAGGGCTGGATCTCTTTTTCCCTGACTGCCTACCTCCCTCCAGGAGTCTCCTGGTCATGGCTCTAGCTGAGCTCCACTTCCTGCTTTTCTGGGGCTTTTGTTGTGCCTCTGCTGTGCTTGATTCTTGCTTTTGGCTTCATGCACCAGCACTCTATGGGCCCTTGTTTGGCTCAGGCATGTGTACTGCCTATGCTCCATGGGGGCTCAGTGCACTTTGCCTGAGCTTAGAAACATAGAATCTGATGGCAGAAGGAGGCTGAGGGTCCATCAAGTCTGCCCAGACTACACTGCTTCACCCCACCGACCTACTGTACTGTGTATTGTCTCTCTCTTTCCTGCTCCCTCACCACATAATCCCATGTTTCCTTCCCCCAAGACTATGAATCCCCCTTGCACGGTGTCAGCTGTGTTTAAACCCATTTAGTATAGCTGCCCCAACCACTTCTGCCAGCAGTCTGTTCCCTGGTTCTGCCACCCTTTCTGTGAAGTAAATATTCCTCATGTCTCTCTTGAATTTGCCCCACATGACTCTAATCATGCCAACTGGTGTCAGCTTCTCTTTTCCTTACAAACAGGTCCTTGCCAATCACCCTGTATATGTTCCTCAGAGACTTACAGTATTTGTTCCTATTAGAGATGCAACAAAGTTTAAGTTCACCTGCAAAGTTAACCTAAAGTGTGCAACTTGGAATTCGCATAGCACTACGCAACATTTCCATTAAAAAGTTGAAATTCACCCTTAATGGACTTCATGTTGTGCTCTTCGCGTTCACTTCATGTTACAGTTTGAGAAGGCGAAGTTGGCAAGAAACAGCCCACAGATCATATGTCTGACAGTCTGCAGGTCACATGATGCAGGCAGGAAGTTAATCAGGCAAGACAGTGAACTAGTTTCACTTTCCATTGCCCTGTGCTAGAGAAGGAGCTTTTTGAGGGTGTCTGCATAGTGCTAGTTAGACATTTACTCAGTGTTTCTGTTTATTGCCATATTTCTGCTTTTGAGTTTTGCCCCTTTTGTTATCATATTCCTGAGCCCTGATTTTACTGTTTTTCCTTTTTTGTTTACTTCTGAATACTTGCATTCATTTTTTTTCCAAATGGAGAGAGGTGGTTTTCCTGTGGTGACTCATGGTGGTTGTCTTGACCCAAGGATGCACGGTGGTGGTGTTCACAGCAACTGTGCAAACTTGTTCCTGTCCAGTGCTTCCCTCCCAGTAAATGTAGTGTCCACTGGCAATGGAGTTAGTGGTGCCAGCCAAGGAACACTGGTGGCACCTAGCACTGCCCCCCCACCGCTGGCCAAGGCTCAAGAATAGCAGCAGTAGGAACAGCAGCTACAGGAACAACAACAACAACAGCAGCAGGTTGTTCCCCCCAACTGTACAGCAGCCTACAACATCTGAGCCCATCCACTGCCTGTGCCTGGTCCTCCATGCAGCTCAGCTGTGTGGCATTTTTTCACCACACTGCCAGGTGACCCTAGTATAGTTAAATGTAGTATCTGTGGCATGATGGTGTAGTGTGGTCAGAAGGGTATGCATCTGGGAACAGGTGGCCACAGAACTCACCTGACTGTCCACCACCATGCAGATTGGGAGGCCAAGATGGCTGAAGTAGCAAAAAATGCTCCTGCAGTGCAAGAGGTGTCAGCATAGCCTCAGCCTGCATGGCATGAAAAGTGCAGCAGAAGTGAGAGGGAACAAGTGGTGGCCCCTGCACCTGCATGCGAGCGCAACCCAGCCAAAAGCCTGACCACACTGGCAGATCTTGGCCTACTGAGGAGTGAGGTCAACCACCTCGGTAATGTGGTCAACAAAATGCAGCAGCAGTTGGACCAAATGGAGGGTCATCAGCTGCAAATAATGGCTATGCTCCAACTGCTAATTAGTCAGAACCAGGCCCAGTAGTCTTTTTGTTTTCTTTCTAACTTGTATTGTGTGTTCTGTCTTTATTTTTCCTAACATTCTTCCCCCACAAAAAAATATTAAAAACACACCCAACAAAATTATAAAAGAAAAAAAATCAAAAAATCCTGTCCTGCGCTTTCCTTCTTTTCCTATTTAATAATCTTTTTACATACAGAAAAAGTATTTAATTTTTTTCACAGTAATGTTTTCTTCCTATTGTATTATGTTAAAGCAGCAGTGCAATAACATGTTAACAATTTTGACCTATACTGTTTTATTCTATTTACAATTGTCCCTTTTCTACTGACTTGTATGATACCATTCATCCCACAATTAATGTGATTCTGCATTATAAAATGGTCATTAATGAAAGGTCAAATGTGAGGACTTGACATTGGGCAAAAAGTGTCACCTGACCATTCATTAATGTCCCAGTACACCAACAGTTGGCATGCTGATTGTAAAAAACTTTTTATTTTTTGCTTTTTAAAGTTAGGTAGCCCATTTTATAAATGCAATAACCCACTCCAGCCCATGGGTGTATCAGAGCATTCATGCACTTCCCTCCCAGCTGCTTTAAGTCACTCAGACAATTCCTCATGCCTCACAACATGCCCAGGGTGTGCATTAATGCCCTGATACACCCATTGTCTGTCATGGGGTATAGCATACTTAATCCCTATTTTTAGATATGAAATAATTAAAGTAGTGCTCCTTTTAATATTGTTCATGATCTGGTTTTCATCAGCATACCCAGCTGTTTTTGAACACCTACTGCTTCATAAGGTCATGGTGGTGGTGGATGTGTCCTGCTGGATTGCATGCTAGTTCATTTTAGTCACAACAGAAATTATTTTAAATAATAGATGTACGAAAACCGGTGGCAATACTGATGAAAACTGGCCAGATTAAAAGTAACACTCTGTTTATTATTTCGGATGTGAAAAAAAAGGAGTACAGCAGCCGTAAATTGGGGCAAAAAGGGTATTATATAGACAAGTCAGTAGATAAGTACCAATCGAAAATGGAACACAAAAGTATAGGTAAAAATTGTCACCTGATTATTGCACTTCTGCTGTACTTGTTATGCTATATTACTTTTTTATTTCTGTTGGCTATGTTAAGTTTTCACAGCACACCCACAAGTACAATCAAAATACACTACCATCACATACAAATACAATCCTCCCTAAAAAAAAAAAAAAAAATCAGGAAAAGTCCAGATGAAGACTAATCACATGAGAAACTGTTCAGAAAAGTCACAAGTATTTCTTGGCCTACTGCTAAAAGCGTGCACCTACAGCCAGAACTCTGCATAAGTGTCCCAAGTGAGAAAATGGCTTGCTGGTGCCTGCTGCTGCTGCTGTTGTTGTCCTGATGTATTTTGCTGCTGCTGATATACATTGTGTTACTAAATGATGATAGCCACAGATGACCATGGGTTGAACTATAATTTGATGTTCTGGAAAATTCTTCTGCTGCACTGATTGAAACATGCTACTCTATGTGTGTGTGTGTATTCATACCAACAGTGGTAAGTTATTGTACGTGTCACTGTCATGTTTTTTCAGACACACTGCCTTTTAATTTGTACTGAATCTTGTTTTTATGGCTGTGGGTAGAGCCTACAGCCATATCACTTTAGCTTGAAAAGGAGTTTCCGTGGAACATATTTTTTAGTAGTTTTCAGTGTATCCTTGCATAACACTGCAAATCCCTATGGCAGTTACAAAATGCTCCCTTCTTTCTTTTTAGAATGATGGACATAGAACTCCAAGCTGCTTTCCTATGAGAGCAAATGTGCACACCTTCCAAACAAATCTAAATATCTTTAAAACTGTTCAAGGTGCAAAAAAACAACCATCGTGAAAGTTGTTCAGGGCAAAAAGACCTTTCACATGAGGGCAGTCACTAGTTTGAATTCTCTATATTTTGCAAAATATGGTCTTCCAAACAACCTCATTTTTTCTCTCTCTCTCTGAGTGCACACAGTAGGAGTCATGCCAAACAAATGTAAATATCTTGGAAAGTATACAAGTTACCAATATACAACCAACATGAACATTGTTCAGGACGAAATAACCTTTTAAATGAGGGTAGTCACTAATCTGAATTCATTAGATTTTTTTTTAAATATAGCCATCTGAAAGATGAAAATTGTGAAGAAAAATTAAAATTCAGGTAATCAGATGGCCATAGTTAAAAAAATATATATAATTAGTGCAGCTTAATGAATTGGCTCATTGGAAAGGTATTTTTGTCCTGAACAACTTTCATGTGATGGTTTATGTGTAACACATATACTCTTAGAGATATTTACATTTCTTTGGCATAACTCCTATGAAAAATGAAAATTGTGGTAATCAGATGGCCGTAGTTTAAAAAATATAATTAGTGCAGCTTATTGAATAGGCTCATTTGAAAAGTATTTTTGTTCTGAATAGTTTTCGTATGTTTTTCTATCTGTAACTTGTAAACTTTTAGAGATATTTACATTTGTTTAGCATAACTCCTATTGTACTTCTAAACAACCTGTTTTGCCAATTACTATGCCATTTAAGTGAAATTCTAAACCAGACCACCTTGTTCATCTCTTGTCATGCCTAATTTAAAGTGAACATGAACTGATTACTTATGTGCAGCTGTTTGAAACGTCTCTATTTTCATAAATTATGTTTATACCTCTAAAGGATCCCTATGCCTGAATAAAAGCTGAAACTGCCAGTTGTGGTTTGTATTTTTTTTTTTTGAATGGACAATATTCTGTACAGTTTCTTTCATGAAACCAAGAATTAGGAGTTTTGACTAAATCACTTCATGGTTTCCGTGGGCACTGTACTGATAAGTTCCTGCTAACATTTCTGAAATCATGAAGCCACAGAAAGACTTGTTGCCGTATTGGTCCTTGTAACACAAGATCCATAGAAACAGATGATTTGATACCTTTTATTGGACCAACAGAGATGTTACAAAAGAACGCAGATGCTTTTAGCTTTTGGATTGCACAGAATCCTTTGTCAGAAAACACTGGCAGTTGTTTTAGAAGAACATATTTTCTCAAAACCCCGATCATACAAAAAACAAAACAAAACAAAAAAAAAAACACACAAACAAATGAAAAGTTGTTAAGGACCCCATTGGTTAAAACTGCATTCAAAAAAAAAAAAAACCCAAACATACCCATATAAAGACAGCAAAAGTTCCATCAAAAGAAAGCTTCCCAAGGTCAAATGACACTGACTTGAAAGTTCACTCCCTGAGAAATGCTATAAACCAATTAAAGCTTTATTTTAAAACCCTCTGTGTGTGTCTATGCTAGCATTAATAAATGACAGTGATTAAAAATCATAAGGAAAATAAGCTTAAAGGGCAGCTGACAACTTCAGGAGAACTTTAACAAAACATAATATTTAGATAAAGTTCAGCTTGTATTTCACATTAGTTCTTTTTTCTTCCTCTCCATTATTTATTGCTGAGGTCAATTGCATGAAAACAGGACTTTTGCTCCTGAAGAGTTCATCTATTTATGTTGCTGTCTCCCTACCTGAGGTCAAAATGCACTGCTTGTGACATCACAGTTACTCTCATGGCAACAGATTGTGATGTCACAACAAAGTATTATGACTTGAAGTAAGGAGTAAGCTTTAGAGGCAGATTAACTTTAAAATAACTGTAAGGAGAAAAAAATCCATGTATTCATGCACATTTCCTCAGCAATAAATAATGGGGAAGAGAAATCTAGAATATATATGGAATGCAAGCAGAACTGTACCTATTTATTATGTTTTTTAAACTTTTCTTTCAGGCATCAGTAGCTCTTTCAGCAATACATAGTAAATAATGTAAAAGTCTTATACATATGAAAATATCAACGTATTAAATAAAAAATAGGTAAGAAGACAACCTGCTCTAGGGTAAATTAAGCATTCACTAGCTGTTTCACACAGTGGTGTCAATCACATTTTACCCTAGTGTTGCTCGGATAGTGCCGCCGTGGATCTGCTAGTGATCCGGTGAATTGCGGCACTATTCGAGTTGTATCCATCCTGGGATCCAGCCAAATACAGAGTTCGGATCTGTCACTGGATCTAGGGATCTGATGCTGGATCCAGGGATCTGATGCTGGATCCCTGGATCCGGAATTGGATTCCAGAGCCGGATCCCTAGAACTGGCTGTTGGATAACTTGGGATCAGACATGGGATCCGACGGCCAGATCCACATGCAGATAATAGGAGTATCTGGAAGATCCACTATCCTGTCGCAAAAGGGAAGATATCTGTGGATCCGGATTCGTTTGGATCCATCTGAGCAACACTGTTTTACACAGTGTACTGTTCAGATACATTTGTCTTAAACTCTGTGTACAATAAGTCCATATTACTCATGAATAGTCAAACTTATACTGTCTTTTTTTGTTCAACTTTATTTATTTGCCAGCTTACCGAGGCATCTCTTGGAGATGCCCTCTCGACACTAGCCCTTCTACTCCCCTCCATGGCAGGCCACCTCAGGAGCTCCCTTCACTCTAGGGACTTCCCAGCACCCTGGATCACCCTCCAGGGCAGGGTACGCCCTCCCGTGGTGGCATCTGTCTGAAATTAGAGAGTCCATCCCTCTCATGAAGCCAGCCATGGATCCCCGGTGTGGCCTACTCGGAACTGGGGATGTGAGGGAGGTTTCTGGGGTCCTTGTTGCCTCATCAGCAAGCCAGGGTTTTTTCCTTAGTGTTTTTTGCCCTCTCCCCTTCCCTTCCCCTGCAGAGCCCAACATGCAATGATGCCAAGGATGTCTGTCATGGCTCTGCATCCCACATTTTGAGCCCTGAGCATTGCAGAGCCTCCGGTCTCAACCTGGGGCCGCTGCGGTGCAAGGCTTAACCCTGGATCCCCCTCGAGACAGGACAGCAGTCCTCCAGATGCTCAATCCTCTCTCTCCCTTGCTGCCTCCTGGTGGCATGGGCTCATTCCTGAAAATGGGTCACTGGCATAGTGTGAGGTGTGGCATCCAGCACCTCAACCCTCAGCAACACCAGGCCAGACTAAACTTATACTGTGTTAAACATGATATATATGCAAATCTGTAACAAATGACTATTGTATGTGTATATTCAAAACCCAAACCTAACACAGACCCCCTTGTAATTGAGATACTGTCCTCCTAATTTGTCCATGTATCAACATGTGTCCATATTTACCTAATCTGCTGTTGTATTAAATAACAGTTCTATAAATCTAAAACCAAAACAAAACACAGCTGACCGCTTCAGCTTTTATTCAGGCACAGTTAAAATAAGGATCCTTTAGAGGTATGAATATAATTTATGAAATTAGAGACATTTCAAACACCTGCACATAAGTAATCAATTCCTGTCCCCTTTAACTCATTCAGACCAACTGTGTGTTTAGAACGTTGGAGACAGAACTTCAAACTGCTTTTCATTGTGACTGAATCTTCCTAAGGCACTGTGCAAAATTCTTAACAAATGTGCACACATTCCAAACAAATCTAAATATATTTAAAACTATTCCAGGTGTGCAATAACAACCAGTCTGAAAGTTATCCAGGACAAAAAGACCTTTTAAATGAAGGTAGTCACTAATCTGAATTCCTTATATTTTGTAAAATATGTTAATTTTATTACCTGTATTTCCGTTTTTGTTTTTACAAAATTCACATTTCTGATGGCAATTAAAAAAAACTATAACAAATTTAGAGTGGTAACTACCCTCGTTTGAACAGTCTTTTTGTCCTGAACACAAAAATTTAAAATAATGCACTTGAGGCACAGAAATCTAGGGGCAGAGTACAAAATGGGTGGTGTGGTATTAACAACATTAAAAAAGCGCATATTCAAAAAAAAAAACTTTTACATACAGTTGATTACTGTTTAACAATACTATGCATCTATGGCTGCCCCTGTATATCTGATGCAAACCCATAATCATGTTCCTCACTTGAAGTGAAAAGGGCTGAGGGTGGATGCCATAACTGAATCCTTGTTTTTGTGATGAAGGGGTCAGTTTTTTTACAGCAAAAACAAGCAAAGGGGTCATTTCTAAAATGTACAGACAAGTATGGGAACCACTTTTTTCCAGAGCATGCCACCACCGGCAGCTACCACTTCAAGACTGCTACTATCCCCACCTAATACAATCAGGGGAAAACCAGAAATAGTCTACCAGCACTGAGATCAATATGGTCAAGGCACATTTACCAGAAATTACTGCTTAGAAAAGAATGAGAAAGTGACTGTGATGACGAGCAAATCCCAGACCAGATCTCTAGTTTGTTAATAGTCTCCTCCTGAGTCTGATTTTTATGATTGTGTGGGCCAAGCTCCACAGATCTTATGCCATCATCAGATTTGTATAAGAGCACTGTGGAAGCACGTAACTGGACCACTGTCTGATGTTCTGCCACAGTGCTCCAGCCTAGTTTCTAGTGTTTCTGTTTATGCAGCCCTTCCCTTCTGTGGGCCATATAAACATACCCACTTCCTGGTGAACTACTTTTCCTTTCCGCAACTGCAGAAGTGACGGACGCCGTGTGCAACATGGTGGCACTGACTTAAAGTGTGCATGCACGAGTATCGTGCATATGTATGTAACCCCCACGCCACCTTTGGCTAGCTGGCACCCCCTTAAAAAAACTACTGTCAACTACATGGCATACAATTTTCTTTTGGCAAAACTACACTCATGGTGTCACCCCTAGTGCTGGAGAGTATACCAGGCTTATTATCTCGATTACGGTGGGGTGGGGGTTACATACTAAAATGAACCTTTTTATTTACAACCAGGTCCAGGGGAGAGGATGCTAGGCATGTGCTAGAGCTAACTGCTGAGGGACCCCAATAACATTCACACTAGAAGCAACAGGTGGAATGTCAAAAGCAGTAACTGGGATTTTGCAGCATGGCTTTATTTACAGATGTTACTTAAAGCAAGGGTGGTCCCTCAAAGGTTTGTCATTGCAATACAGGCACACTCTCTTTTGCAGGACACTTTGCTAGGCAATACCTTTTTCCATAAAAACATCTCTATCTCTCTTCCAAAGTGTATATCTGTGGGATGTTCCACACACTTTAAAATCCTCCTGGTGCATGGCCTTTGCCCAGGGAACAATGGTGCCCATCCACGAACCACTTAGCCCTGCCTGAAACTCCAGATGGCGTTCCTCCCACCCTTTGCCCCAAACAGCCTCTGCCATTCCTTCAGGGTTGCACCAAATGAGTCTCCAATCCCCAATGAATTACTAAAGACTCCCAACTTTAACTTTAAATTCAGCACAGTTGTGGTGAAAGGGGTCCAGACCGGTGTGATCTACCTTATCTAGGGCACACACACCAAAGACAACTCCCTCAGAGAAAAGTCTCAAATTCTGTACTCACAGATTAGTTGCTCCTTCCTCCCAGTCATGGAAAGAACAAAAGGCACCTTTCTTTCTTTTGTAGCTATCAGATTCTACTCATTTTTCTTCCTTAAGTCACCTAGCTGTGAACTTCGGGGACTTCAGGGGATTGCCCCTTGGATCCACAATAATTGCATTCCCTCTCCCTCCCTCCCTCTGGAGTGAAACTAAAGAGTCCTGCAGGCAAACTGAAGATTTTACCAAACTAGGGTGAGAAATACAAAGGCTCCCTTTGACAGAGCCCAAATGGCAGACCTCCTGCCACTCTGACTGCCACACTTTAACTTACTGATGAACATTCTAAGCTCCTTGGGAGCAGCTGACTCTAAAATGGTTATGCTGCTGTGAAAGTTCAAAATGACATAATCATCCTTCTCTCAGGCTAGCTGAGTAAACAATGATGTCATGTAGAAAGCCCCTAATGAGCTCCTCAGCAGCTGCCTTTTCCTACCTGCCTAAGACTAGTACTAATGGGATTCTAGTTACCCGTGGAGACTGGGTTGTTACACGTAGTTATGTCAGCACCGCCATGTTGCGCAAGACTGACTTTGGGGCAAACTGCACATGTGCGAGTATCACGCATGCACATTACTGTAATCACTGCAGTATTATGGCTGAATCTGGTGCAGTGAGAGCACTGCATATTCTTTTCACCACTCTTGCTGCTCCTAAAAGCTCTCTACAGCCGTATTGGCTCTGAACAGAATTTGTTTGTTGTAAGCAGTCCATCATGTTGTTCCTTTGCAGGGAATCATCATCATCATACATATTGAATGTTTCCTCTTCACCGGTGTGTTGGCCATGGTCACATTCACATGCCATACATATGTGCTGCCATCTAATGTGGTACTGTAAAATTTAAATTTTTTCCAGGGGAAGGGGTACTGCTGTGAGTGAGTGAGTTATAAGCATTTTTCATTACTGTTCTTTTCTTTTACATTCTCAGGTCCGAGCACACAGATTCACAACCATAGTAATGAAACCATGTTGCATCCACACATGTTCCACATGTGTCTGATGCTGTACGAACAATGTCAAGCCATGAAAGGTAAGTATTTTTTTGGGGGGGGTTGCATGCATCATTGGAAAACAATTTTCATGAACATTTTTGTCTTCTTTCCAGGTCTTCAGTGAATCAATACTGTTATCTGTCTTCAGATTGGAACATACCACCCGTCCACAGTACCTGGAAGCTACCTGCAAACAGATGAACAAGAAATTATTTTGAGTTCATTCCAGTATCCCATTCAGTATCATTACCCAGTGGAGCTGTTCCTGTCTTTTGTTATATCCATCATCTGGCTTGTATGTTACCACTGTTAAATACTTTACACCTGCGGAAAACAAAGGAAACAAAAAAACAAAGGAAAAGAGCTCTGGCAATCCTCAATGTGGGAGTTGTACCCACTTGGAAATTCTTTTTCCATGACTGCATCAACAACCTCAGTGGTACACCATTTGATGCTGCCACCAGGATGGTCTGCTTCACCCGCATTATTCAGCATCAGCACCACCATCATCATGACTGGGTACAGACATAGATGTGACTGTTTTACTTGGTATGTTGCACCAAAACAAGTTGAAGTGGTGTGATTCGTGATTGTGAAGATGACCATGAGGAATGTGATTTGTCTCGTGAGTCGTGACGTGAGTCATGAATTTGGCACCGGCAGCACTTCTCAGAGCGCCAGAAATTGGATGGAATTGAGCTTCCACTAACAGTTGCCATTGAAAATTTGAAATACCTACGGCTGCACTTCCCTGAACTGTACAACGTTCGAGCTGAGATAATATCTACTGAATTAAATAGAGACAGCTTGTTGAGAGGACAAAGATTCGAGTTCATCTGCTAGTAGGGCATCCTACAGAATGTGAACACTAACAGAAGCTGGACCAAGGATCTTGAGTGATGTAACATTATAATTGGGTGTCTTCCTGATTTGTGATGAAAACAAAGATTTAAAAAAAAAAAAAACAGGGTTGGACCAAAAAAGTTGAAGTGGTGTGATTTCAAACAACACAAAGTCTTGCTGTATTCTGACATATGCAGTTAGGTCTTGCCTTTCAACTGCCCCGGAGAACAAAGTTAAACTTTCCATGGCCAGCATGGAATGTTCACCGCGAGCTCGGTTGAAGCCCTTGTCTGCTGTTGTTTAAACTCCAACTATCAGATTCGTTACTCCGCCTCACTGAACAGTCGCTCCGGAGATTTCTCCTTTGCTCGGTTCAAAAAAGTCAGTTAAAGTGTCATTTTTTCACTCGGTTTCGACTGAATTGCTGCTACCGAATCTGTCGGTTTAAGTCTCTGTCTGTGGTACCGCGAGTACTAGATAGGTTTTCCATTTAGTTTCTGTGTGGAACTTGTAAATTGTGGATCAGTTCGGCTGAACTGATCAGTTCAGGTAAAAAAGTTTGTGAATTTACTTAGAGTGTGGTAACCGGTCCGTATCGGTTCTAAAAAAAATGGATTTTATTACGTTTTTTTCCAAGACCAGTAACACGGTCAGGAACCGATAGGGGAGTCTTGCCTGGCGGATTACCAAAAAAAAGGGTAAATTTTGGTTAGGATTGACCATGTCTGAGAAACCCAAGAAAAAAACTGGGCAACACTGCAGTGTGTGTGTGGGGAAGTCTTTGCTAAGGCTGATCCCCACACCACCTGTGTTGATTGTCTGGGGTTTGACCATCTCGATTCAGACTGCCAAATTTGTAAGAATTTTCCCAAAGCTACCCTGGAAAAGAGATTAGGTAGACTGAGGGAAAGGGAGGCCGAGAAGTCTGCTGACCCAGATGGCCAGCCCGGTTCGGTTCCGACCAAACCAGAAGGAGTGCCCTCTGACCAGGGTGATACTTCTTCAGGCAAAAGGAGAGCTGATTCTGAGGAGTCGGTTCCGGTAAAAAGAAAAAGAAAAGATAAATCGTCCAGTTTGGATCCAGAAATTCATACTCTGACTGCCGATGAGATAGCCAAGGCGATAAAAATAGTGCAATCGCTTACTTCGGTTCCGGCCGAACCGGCACCATCTGGCAGGGGTTCAGTTCGGTCGGTTCCCCTGGTTCCGGATTACACCTTGGAAGAATTGTATGAGCCAGATGAGGAGGAGGGAGAGTATGAGGATGATGATGGTGAAAGTCTGGATGTGCCTATTGACCCGGACATCTCCCTAGACAGACCTTCAGGTGTTTCTCCTCCTAGACTTTCTGAGTCCCCTTCTCACTTTATGTTTTACAAAAAAAGTGGCTGAAACCCTCCAGCTTCCTATGGAAGAAGCAGTAGAGGATCAGGAGGAGCCTGATATTGTTGAAATGATGGACATCCCAGAGTCCAGGAGACTGTCTATTCCCCTCCACAAATCCTTTGGGAAACAGACACATAAAATTCTTAAGAACTCCATACCTCCTGTGGACAGATGAATGGACAAGAGGTATACTGTTTCAGGCTCAGACATGGAGTTCCTTTCTCAGCGATGCAGCCATGTTGGGGTAGTGCAGGCTGCTGCCTGTGATAAGGCAAATATCCCCTTGGCATCACACCCCCCAGATAAAGACTCCAGAAGGATTGATGCCATGGCAAAGAAACAGTACATGGCAGCATCTTTGGGACTCAGTCAGGCTAACTATATGGCCTACACAGCTAGATACCAGAAGTCCAGGTGGGACACTGTACTGGCTCTGGCTAAACAGGCCCCTGACCAGCTTGCCAAGGAGCTGGAGCAGGTGGCTGCAGATGGGATTGAGGCATCCAAAGTGAAATTTCATGCTGCTGTAGACTCCAGTAATGTTTCATCAAGAGTCATGGCTACATCTGTGGCTCTTCAGAGGATGGCTTGGCTCAGATGTACTAGCCTATCACAGGATACCCAGGCTAAGGCCATGGATTTCCCTGTTATTGGTAATTCTCTGTTTGGGGAGCAGACAGAGAACTACATGAAAAAGATGGACGAGTACAGGACCACTTACAGGAGTGCTCAGGCCAAAGAAAGGCAAGCCACTCCACAAAGGCAGCATTCCAGGGGCAGAGGCAGGCCTTTCCAAAGGCCTTTTTACCAAGCTCAGGCCTCCTCTTCTTATTCTCAGAGGGGGTTCTTCAGAGGGAGAGGCAGACGGGGGATGAGCAGGCCTGCATCCACCCTCAGCCTAAAGCCCCTGCCAAGCAGACACCCTGATGGGTCTGCCCGGGCCGATTCTCCAGTACCAGTAGGGGGCAGGCTGGCTTACTTTGTCCAGAACTGGAAGTCTCTGACATCAGACAAGTGGGTCCTGGAAGTAGTAAGCCAGGGACTGGTTCTCAGCTTCAAAAAATTTCCCAAGATGAGAACCGGATCCTTTCCACCTGCAAATCCATCAGAGGCCCTTGCCTTAGAGGCAGAGGTTTCTTCCTTCCTAGCTCTCAGAGCCATAGAGAGGGTTCCCACCCTACACAAGGGCAAAGGATTGTACTCCAGGTACTTCCTAACCCCCAAAAAGACAGGAGAATGACGGCCCATCCTGGACCTAAGATATCTGAACAAACACCTTTTAAAACCAAAGTTCAAAATGGTGACTCTGGGAATAATCCTTCCCTCTCTAAGGCCAGGGGACTGACTAGCCTCCCTGGACCTCAAAGATGCCTATTTTCATATTCCCATCAGGTGCTCCCACAGAAAGTACCTCAAGTTCGAGTTGCCCTCAGGCCACTATCAATTCAGAGCAATGCCCTTTGGCCTAACATCAGCCCCAAGGGTTTTCACAAAGTGCCTGGCAGTAGTGGTTGCTCTCCTAAGGAGAAAAAACATCTCCATCTTCCCATACTTGGATGACTGGCTCATAGTGGCTCAGTCTCCAGACCAAGTCAAGTCACATTTGCAAATAATTCAGCAAGTGCTCACTTCCTTAGGATTCCTTCTCAGTCTTCCAAACTCAGTTCTTGAGCCAGTACAGCTCCTCACCTTCATAGGGGCGGAGCTGGATACAGTAAGGGCAAGAGCCTTCCTTCCCCTGAACAGGGCAAGGACCCTTATGGAACTGGCCTTTTCATTCACCCTATAGGTGTCTCGACCAGCAAAGCATTTCCTTCAGCTTCTGGGCCACATGGCAGCTTCCACAGCAGTGGTCCAGGGAGCAAGATTCCAGATGAGGGACATTCAGTTCCACTTAAAAGCTTTCTGGTCCCAAAGAAAGGATTCCCTTACCAAACTAGTCCCAGTGACTAGAACCCTGATCCAGGCCTTTGCAATGGTGGCAGGATCAGGACAATTTGAGACAAGGAGTTCCTTTTGTCACTCAGTCTCATTCAGTGATACTCACCACAGATGCTTCCCTGCAGGGCTGGGGAGCCCATCTGGGGGATCTTACCACCCAAGGGCTGTAGTCTCCTCAGGAATCTCTGCTTCACATCAATCTCTTGGAACACAGAGCAGTGTTTCTGGCACTGCAAGCCTTTTCCAAATCTGTACAGAACAAAGTGGTCCAGGTCAGAACAGACAACACCACCACCATGTAGTACATCAACAAGCAAGGAGGCACTCGTTCTACAGCCTTGTGCACAGAAGAAATGAAGTTGTGGTCCCTGGCCTATTCCCTGCAAACCTCTCTGATAGCAGTTCACCTCCCAGGGAAGGATAATGTCCTAGCAGATGCTCTGAGCAGAATATCCCAGGGCCATCACGAATGGACCCTAGATCCCCTAGTTCTGAAAGTGATTTTCTCGAGATGGGGCACTCCACAGATAGATCTTTTTGCAGCCCCAGACAGTCACCAACTTCTTCTATTTTGTTGCAGACCCCCAGTCTTGGGCTCAGTCCCCCTGGATTACTTGGTTTACTTGGTTGCAAAGGACAAAAGAAGGCTACTGCACATCGAGATTGTCCCCCACCACATTGGTGGGATAATTATACCTTGAAGTTGTTAAACTCAAACCAACAATCCGGCCTTTTTTTGAAGACTAGATTAGAGCTGCTGTCCACTAAGTATTGTGGAAGGAGATTCCACAGTTTGGGTGTTCTTACTGTAAAGTAGTTTAACCTTTTTGTTGTTTTAGTTTTAGATACAAATATCTGTCTGTTATGATACCATGGGGAAGTCCAACTGGTAGAGAAATGTAAGCCACAGTGGTGCATCAACTCCTGAGAATTCTAGACCTTGTACAATAGGAGAAGGTCACCTCTGGTACGTCTTGTGCAGAGTGAGTGTAACCCCATAACTCTTTGTGCTCTGATCCTGAATCGGGAAGGGAAATTTCTGTATGCTACCCCCCCTTTCCTCTCCTGTTCAAAGTGTTAGTCAAGATAAGGTCACAACCATGCAAAGTGATTCTGATTGCTCCAGACTGGGCCAGACAGCCTTGGTACCCCCTGTTGCTGTCCCTAGCAGTCCATCTTCCCCTGTCTCTTCCCAGGAATTACAACCTGTTGACATCCTCTCAGGGGAGAATTTGGTACCCGAACCTCAGGTCTCTCAATCTCAAGGCATGGCTGTTGAAGAGTTAGAGTTTGCTGATCTGCATCTTTCCCAAGGGGTTCTGGATATCCTTAAGGCTTCTTGAAAGCCTTCCACCAGAAAGACTTACAATTCCAAATGGAAAAGGTTCACTATTTGGTGTTCTAAGAAGAATATTTCTCCAGAGTCTGCTGAGTTGCCTACGGTTCTGGACTATATGGTCCATCTCAATGGCTTAGGCCTTAGGCCAGCTACACTTAAAGTGCATTTGGCAGCTGTTTCTGCTTTCCTGTCAGTGAGCAAGCCCTCTCTGTCAGCCCATCCTGTGTTTGTAAGTTCTTCAAGGGATTGCTGCACACAATCCCCCTTAGGGACCCTGCTCCTGCTTGGGACCTTAATGTTTGCATTACTCAGCTTATGCAACCACCATTTGAGCCTTTGTCCTCTGCAGAGCTTAAGTACTTGACTTGGAAAACTGTGTTTTTGGTAGCCATTACCTCTGCCAGGCATATCAGTGAATTGCAAGCCCTGTCAGTGGAACCTGATTTCATCTCTTTCCATAGAGATAAAATGGTCCTAAGAACTAACAGGAAGTTTTTGCCTAAGGTGGTTTCAGATTTCCACCTTAACTAGTCTGTCTCTCCCCATTTTCTTCACTGACCATTCCTCTTCTGGAGAGAGGAGGCTGCACAGCTTAGATGTTAAAAGGGCCCTCAGCTACTACATAGAGTGCACCAAGGGTCACAGGTTTGAGTCCCTCCAGTTGTTCCTCACATATGGAGAGGTTGGTAAAGGCAAACCTGCCACTAAGAGATCTATTGCCAGGTGGATTGTTTCTTGTATACAATTCTGCTATGAAAAACTGGGTAGAACTCCACCCTCAGGCCTGAGGGCTCACTCTACTAGAGGTACAGCTGCTTCCCTGGCTGCTGCCAGGGATATTCCTATCTTAGAAATCGGTCAAGCAGCCACCTGGAAAACAGTCCATACATTCACCAAGCATAACTCTCTGGATATCCAGGCTAGGAGTGATGCTCAGTTTGGCACAGCAGTACTTCAGAGCCTGTTTCCAAAGTAGGTTCTGTCCCTCCTCCATGGAGGTACTGCTTGGTTGTCTGCATATGTCAGAATACAGCAAGACTTCATGTTGTTTGAAGAAAAAATTACTCACCTTAGTAATGTTTTTTCTTCTAATGGAGTCTTGCTGTATTCTGACCTCCTCCCTTGCCTCCCCTCTCAGAACCTAGTTTTTTGGGATATAGGTGGGCAGGAGCAGTGTTGGCACCCTAGGGGTGTCCCTTTTTCACCCTCCTTTATTTTGGGTGAGTGTTGTGTTTTGGGATGTGTTTTGTTTTTTGGATTTCCTGACTTGAGTCTTTGCTTTGAAACCAAAAAACCCTTTTATGTAAATATAGTTGCCAGTTGGCTAGTTTGAGTTTTACAATTTCCACACAGAACCTCTAGTGAGTATTGCTCGTAAAGATCTGATGGTTGGAGTTTAAACAACAGCAGACAGGGGCTTCAACTGAGCTTGCGGTGAACATTCCATGCTGGCCATGGAAGGTTTAACTCTTTGTTCTCCGGGGCAGTTGAAAGGCAGGACCTAACTGCATATGTCAGAATACAGCAAGACTCCATTAGAAGAAACAACATTACTAAGGTGAGTAATTTTTTCTTCATGATCATGATGACCATGAAGAACGTGATTTGCCATGATGTGAATGTGACATGAGTCATGAATTTGGCACTGGCAGCGCTTCTTAGAGCACCACCACTGGTACTCTGACCACTACAGGAACATTCAAAGTCATCCTCCTCATGCCTGTGATAAACCTCTGGTGTTAATTCACAACTTTTTTCTACATGGCTATTTGCAATCACTTGATGACTGGCTGGCAGATTTTATTTCAGACACACACACAGAATTTATTTCACACACTACCTACGCTAAAGGTGATGCTGCAGGTACTGCTGCTACCCACACAGATTCAGGGACCTTGCCTGGCCCAACCCTCTCTGATACAGTACTTTTCCCTTCAAGGATTTTTTTTCTTTTTTTATTTATTCCACGTGATGTGATGGAATGCCCTGCCCACAGAGCCAAAGCTTATACCCCACTGACTTATGTGGCTTAAGCGCCACAGGCATAAACACCTTTGCTTGACTATGTCTTTGTGGGCATTTTTTTAGATTACGCAGGGTCAACAAGAAAAACACTTTTATTGCAAAAAGTGATTTTTCTAATTTTGTGGGTTGCTAACAAATTCACAAGACAGTACAATACCAAAAATACTGCA